>OY728153.1:786603259-787853259 GCA_963277665.1 Viscum album
CTTGTGCCAATACTAAAAATAGGATTTTGTCAAGGACTCATTCCAGGAAACTAGTTTGTCTCATTAGACCTACTGATGCATCAGGAATCTATAGAAGGATCCACTCGCCACTTCTTAAGTTTAATGTATTCCTCATATGAACAGGTTTAAATAAAACATAAACATTTGTATTAAAACTAGCATATGAAATGTCAATAATTTCTCCATAAGCCATGAATCATATAAAAATAACACATCCAGAGTCAAACATATCACAAAACCTTCAATACAATATAGATGTTTTGTATCATAATAAATCAACTTCAAATAAGCTTAAAATCCATCAAAAGATGTTGACATAGATGAAATCAAAACTATTTGAGAGAAATATCTCTTTTTTGAAATCATTAAAAAGTCACATAATTATAAAATAAAACATTTTCATTGAAAATAATATTATAATATTGTAAGGAATGCTTAAAATATTTTATAACCATGGAAAATAGCCACCCCCACTGTATAATTTTAAAAAAATACATTCTTTCCTTAATTTTCTCGAAAAGGTTAAAAAGGACCTTGTTTTGAAAATGGTGGAAAGATTCTTTTAAATACACATAAATGTATAAATGAATATAACCCATTGTCTAGTAATTAGTAAACATGATTCGAAGTACATTTTTAAGAAACATGGATGTGGATGATAAAGAGGTCTCAGTAGATAATTACGTACAAATATCCTTTGATAATGAAGAGATTGGGAAATAAACTCTTACCATGTACTTTTCCTTGGTCGAGGGTAGTTTAACCTCTTTTATAATGGTAAAATATTTGTTATTAAATTATAAAAGAATAATATATATTAAAATTATATCATATATGATCTTTTAACATTGATTTGTTAATAATATCTAAGTATTATCGTCGTTTCAGGTGTTAACTTACTCATTTTCTTTTATATGTTTTGTTACAAATCAATGTTTGTTTTAGATAGGTTGTATCTTATTAAAATCCAAGATTATATAATGTCCTTAAGAATTATTTTTAAGCATAAAATGATAATTATACATGAATGGATACAATGGGTAATGAATCTCATCATGTTCGTGTAGACGATAGTCTGTACGTACGCACGAGTGACAATATCATTCTTTTGATATTAAAATAATATATAATTAGACGGTATATAATATATACACAATTATTAAAATGTTATATTTATTATTTACATAAATTACACATCATTATCATCCCATCCAAATAATAATTTTTTGAATAACAATTATACCACGACGTGGAGACGGTAAGCCGCATATGGTGACATGTCATTCAAAGGATGGATAAAATACTGAAAATGGTTTTAACATATTTATAATTACATCACAGTATATATAAGATACTGGAGTTATTATTTTAGAATGGAAATAACAAAGAAATAAGTTGTGGTAGAAGAAAAGAACTTGATAGAGAGTGGAGAAAACATTACCTCTTCTTCAAGTTCTTCATTTTGATTTGATCAAAAGGGATCCTTAAGTTGGATTTCATTCTAAAGGAAGGACTTTAGGATAAATTGATTGATGTTGAGAGGATATTTGGGTAGGGTTTGGCCGAACCAAAAGGCTTTTTCGGTATGAATTTGAGAGAAGGGGGAGTTCCCTTTTATTAGAGGGGTGAGGGGAACCTTAGGAAAAACATAAAATATTATTTTATAATAAATTTATTTTCAGTTTATAATGGCTCCAAAGGGACATATTTCGTGGTTAAGGTGGGTATGGGTCGAAATAAATTCATCCAATATATTTTAGACAGGTTTAGGTCAATATATTAACCATATCATTTATTTTTTACTCTTAGTTAAATAGTTTTACATTTACGATGTCTCTTTGTATTTTTATAATATATGGTTAATAAAATTACTATATAATTTCAAGAAAATCCCAAGTGGTTCATTAATGATACAACTATCATTATATAAGTCCTTTTTCTAAAACATAGATTTTTATGGATATTATATAAATTTATAATATAATATTTGATTCTAAAACTCCTTTATGTCAATTTTGACACTATTTAATAATTGATTTTTGATAAAGTCTTAACAAATTTATTAATTATAAAAAAATTCATTTAAGAAATCCTAACATGTCATATTAACTTTATAAATTAGTGGAATTCATTAAAAGTCTCATATTACATTTATTTGGATATTTATAATATCAATTATTTTAATATCTCATTAATTAGGTAATTATTGCATCACCATTGTGTCTTAAAAAAATTTAATTATTTAATGTCTAAAAATTATAAATAAAATATAATTTTGTACAAAATATGTTTATCATTCTAATTAATATTTATAATAAAACGTATCTTATGTGTAACCCTATATAAAAAATGTTTTAGCTATTAAACATTGATTTTAACTCTTTTAACTCTTCTTTGAATTAAATAATAATAAATGTCCTAATCTAATCCAAGTGGACCAAGGAGGTTCATATTTTATTCCTAAGGTTGTTTTTGGAAAAATAATACTTATCCAATAGAATTAAGAAATGTGTTAGGGTAATAATATTATTATTTTAACCCTTAATTACCTATTTACTTTTAACCCTAGTAAATAAAAGTAAAAAGTTATTATTCACCAAAAATTATTTTAATCGAATTGAACCACATTTTACTTAAAGTCATCAATAGTGTATCTTATATTTTTTAAATTCCACTCATATAAGCATTAAAATTATTTTTTATTTGAACTTTCAAATTCTCCCTGGAGGTGGGTAAAAGAAGGTGAAATGTTCTATAAAATATTTATATATCTAAAATTATAATAAATTGACTACAATGAATTACATTGAAAATATAGAGGTATTATGTGTCTATTTTGAACTAAAATAAATTTAAATAAAATAAATAATTATTTAAATAAAAATTCGGTTTTAAACTATAACTCAGTGGATTTCACAATTCATCAAAAATTGAAAGTTTTCTGAAAATCAACAAAAATTCACCATAAGATAATTTCGATATTAAGAATCCAAAAATGAAGTACATTTTGAAAGATAATATTTATAAAATTTCAAAAAGTGGGTATTACTATTCATAACAGCTAGTTTGATTGGTTGTGGTGTGTTAGACTTTGAAGTTTTGTGCAACACACGCTATTGTATTAATCAAATAAAAGTGTATCGTGGAAGCTTGGGGTGTTATAATACCCATGAATATAATGTTTAGATACTCTTTTTCAGACCAATGTCGAGTCAATGAAAATTCATGGAGAATTGATATTTTCATAACTATGAAGAAAATGTAGAATATTTCCATAATGAAGAAATTGATATTTAATTATATCATGGGTATCATGTGTAAGCATATTATATGTTGATAGAGGATTTTAATTCTATATGTAAATTGGATATTAATAATGAGGAATAAAAAATACATCATTACCATTGTGGAATGTATTATAAGAATCATGTAAAAAATCTATTGATGGGGAAAAAATAATGATTTAGGAGCTACATTGAAGGTCATCAAGCTATAGAATATCATTAAGGGAAACCCATAAATGTGACTAAATAATGAATTATCATATCTACCATCATCATGTTTTCCAATAATTCATCATCAATTAAGAAGAAAACATTGAGATCCAATGTAACAATCCATGAGATTTCGGCGACAAATGATGTAAATAACAATCACATCCTTGAGACAACTAGTGATTTTATTCAATAAAAACAATTGAGGTATATCATGGCCATATAAATGTATAATTTATACTATATGTTAATTCATGGAGTGTTTACACACTATATGAATCTATTTCAACATATTTTTTTATCTTATATATATGTTACAACTATTTATACACTTCCCCAAAACATAGAAGTTAGGTTTTCATTTATGATGGAAGATGAATAAATAATTCATTATAAATTACATAAATACTCTCATATTAATATTTTCAATACAAAAAATCCATCAACTCTTTTTATACACCCTTTAGATGGAATTTGTTTATTGGTAATTATTATCATTCATTATCATAGAAAAAAAATAAGTTGATATGATAATGAATACAACATCTCTGTCACGTATCATTCTATAATTCTATTCAAGTAAATTTTAGTTTATTATATTCATACATATCATCATATCAATATTTTATATTATTTAATTATAATAAAATATCAATACTACTACTTTTAGACAATGATAATGATCAAACATTGTTGATTCCCAATTATAATGGAATATACTAATCTGTTCATGACGAATTTCATGGTATTCTTCCAACTCATGATGTTGATTTCTCATATTATTATATACATAGAGTTTTTCTAATATCCAATACACCCTAATTAATTTCTATTATTGAATATATGCAGATGTAGAATACACAACATGATGATCTAGATAAATGGTTCATATGACCATGTCTATTACCATGGGTACAATACTCCACTTCACTAATTACAAGGTTGTGTCAATGTAATTATACATTAATTATCATGATCTTAAAAGCATAATAATAAGGAAATATATCCTCTATGACATATTAATTACTTTTTTGGGTTAGAAATTTGGATCCCAATATTTCTCAAAGTTCGATCTTCAGTATGTATATTATCATGTAGATGTTAAAAAGGGTGATGTTCCCCTGGACTTACTTTTATAAAATTTGAGGCATTAAAAGTTCATAATGATAAAATATGGTCATTCTAATGCTATATATATATTCAAAAACATGATTGATATAGTATTTTAAATTATTTAGACATGTTTATTATAGTATTTATAGACCATAATCTATTTTTCACTAAAATCCAATAGAAACACGGGGATAATATTAAAAATTTCCTATAGATGGTTCCAATGGAATTTTTTAAAACTTACATAATATATTAGAATAAAAAAGATCATGTAACATTGCTACTGGATTTTATCATCAAGAATGGGAAATGTAGAAATTTTTCAAAATTAAAGACAATTAATGGATGGACTTGTCCACTATTTTTCATAGTTATCTATATATTAATTGGATTATATGGGTATTATCAACATTGTTTTATACATCTCAGATTAATAATCCCACAAAAAAAATAATTTCTCAATGGAGTCACATTTTTATGGAATAGTGAATATGGGGAGAGATAAATAATATGTTATCCCTTGCACCCATGCTCACATTACCAACATTAGTGGAAGGATTTATATATTGGAGTGATGTATCTAAAACGTGATGGGGCAGTGCACTCATGGATGACGACAATATGATGGGATATACCTCATTCTAATTAATGATCCATTATAGGAAATACTAATCCCATGATCTGGAATTGGCTATTGTCATATTCTCACTAAGGATTTGGTCAAACTATGTATATGTGGAGAAGTATGACTTACATACAAATCGTAAAAGACATAACCAAATAATCAAAATTATTTTTCGTTACATGAGACGATTGGGTTCGATAGAGCTAGTAATGGATTGCGATTAGTCGTTCCATTATTATCCAGGTAATGAGAAAAAAGGGAATGCTTCTTAGAGAATATAGGATATTGGAACCCTATAAATGATTTAGACTAAAATATATCCAACAATAAAAAAAATCAACGTTTGGATTTAGGAATTATAAAATTGAATTTATCCTAACTTTTTCATATAAATTATCACCAATATATTATTGAAATTATCATGGGGGCATAAATGATTATTATGTGATACAGAAATGTATATTTAATATTTATTAATATATTTTTTACTGAACGGATCATAATCTTTGGGACACATTTATTTTTTCCATAGAATCAATAAATAAATATGTAACTTATTGATTATGTGAATAAAAAATCATTCTCTATATATCCATGAATCTTTAAGACATATATAAATTTGAAGAAAACCATACGATGGGCCAAAATAGAATGACATATGGAAATATTCTTTTCTCAATTTATGGTATTCAAGTAAGTCATGGATGTATAATATAATTATTTTTATTAGATGCAATCATTTTCAATAACAGTACAGAAATTGGAAAACATTAAAATGAGAATAACCATGGAGATCCCTTGGATATATATTTGAAAAAACACCATCTTTCCAGTAGTAAACCATCTCAAATTTTTGGAACATTTCATTGTTATTTTGGAATATTTATTGATTAAAGAACTCACTATGATAATCATATGGGAGGTGGTGATATATATATAGAAAAACCACTCTATGATTTATAAATGTGATACCCTTATTTTAAGATGAGGTTCTAGGGAATGAATTAGAAATTACTGTATACATAGTTATATTTCATTACTAAATATCACCCTTAGATGGATTATTAGTATAAGATAACATTACAAACACTTGGGTATATGCTATGAACTTGTTCAATGGATTTTTAAAGTTGTTGGTATCTTCACCATCCCATATTTTCATTATAAATAAAAATACGTTATATTATATCATTTATAAAGTTCTTTATGAGGTATTATATGATACATTTTTTATAAACCCCACATGATGAGATGATCCTAGTGAGTGGAATATTGTAGGACTATATATTATATGAGATATTGTATGAAATTTTTAAACCAATCAATATAATTTTAATTCCCAAAAATTAGATAAATATTCAAAAAAATAATCATCGATGATAAATTATGTTTTATGTTGTGGAAAAGTTTTCTTTTATATATTGTAATGGATGAAATTAAGTAGGATTGGGATAAATAGAATTAATTGTAAAAGATACATCAACCCTTTTTTTCCTTGATCACATTTGAGAAGTGTCATATTTAGAAGATCCCAAACTAAACCCGTATCAAGTATATGAATAATAACATATATCCATCCCAAGGAAGTAAATATCCGACCCATCACATGTACTATATCCATAGGTTGTACAATTAAATAATTATCAATCGTATACATATATTAAAGTAAAGATATTAGATTATGGGGAAAATGTTCTTTGATACAAAAAACCTCACATGGTCAATGTACTATTGTAGAACCAAAAAATTTTGGATGTACTGTTGGAACTAGAAGAGGAATTTGAATATAAGTACCCTCATTTATTTTACTGTAGAATAGAAAATTTTGTGTGCTAAATTTATGAAAATATTAATAATGTAGTTAACCAAACATTATAAATATATTCCAAATTAAAATGAATAAATTTCATTTTATGTATCGAAATTATAAAAACATTGACTTCATTGATTATTTTGGAACATTATATTTACTTTTTAACAGTAAATTTTTAACAACTATTGATAATATATCCATTCTACATTTACCACTAAAAAACTATTTAATGGGTTATGATAATTCCAAATTGACATATAAGGGTGGATTTATGAACTAGAACAGTATAATCAAACCCTATAATTCCTATTTATCCTAGATTATAAGGAATATGAAATAAAAAAAATTAATGTCCAATACCTAACCAATATTCAATCACTAATTTATTATTGAAACCATTTGTTGAATAAGTTGAAGATTTTATTTATCAACAACCAAATCATGTTCTTTGAGCCACATCAATAATTCCCCACCATCACTCATCTTAAACATTCGGTATACTGTAATGAAATAAGGGTATATATATATGTACCCTTGTAGTATGATTTTGTAGGTATCATTATCTATTAAATAATTATTATGTCTAACACTTTTAATTATTAATTTATGTTTTGATTTTTATATTAGTTGAGAAAAATTATATTAGATGAAACAAATAATTTATTTAAAATACTTGGTTAGAACTGAAACTATAATTTCTAAAAAAATCAGTAAATTTTAAATTAAAATATTTTTTATGGAATAGACATTTTCAATAATCATATTTTATATAAAAAAGGTATTATAATTTCATTATCAGTAATCAAATCATCATAAATATTATATATATTTTATTTCCCAAAAACCAATATTCCTTCAAATAAATGATGGTGTTGATTTTATTGTAAAAATTCCAAAAACTAGACATTTTTTCATTGTATTTTAAATAATATATTTTATATAAAAATTTAAAATTTTTAATTGATGATTTCGTTATAATTGTTTAATATAGACAAATTTTTTTTTAAAAAAATAAATATGTTATTAATTTAGTGTAAGTATTGTGACTTCATAACAACATATATGATTTATATTAAACATTATAAAGAGTATTGATGACTAAAATTATTTTTCCCATCTAAAATAATGTATTTAAAATTTATTTGAATCATTTAATAATTCATTATTAATTCTTCGAAATCTTATATTATATTGTAATGATTAAAAATTAATACATTAGAAGGAGGACTCACATCCACACAATAAGTGTAATATTTTAATGATTTTATTTTTTATTATTATAAAATATTTAATTACATTATATTGTTTAAATAAATTGGTAAAACACATGGAGGGGGTTATATTTTATTATATTATCATATAGAGTCCAAAATCATGGTTTTAAAATTAATTAACAATTACCCTTTATTATTTTATAATCCCCACTACATATACAATTACTCCCCACCTAAACCCCTTGGAGTATGATAGTAGTAATTCATTTCATCTTTATATGAATTTTCAGGTGTTCTAAATCACACAATAATATCTAGTGAAAAACTCAAAAGTCTCAATACAATGCTAGAGACTCACTTAACATCCTTTTTTATTTTAAGAACATTCTTAGTTCTAATCCAATTTTTATTATAAATTTTCCTTATTTTAATTTTTGTTTAAATATCCTTAAAATATTCTTCTTATTTACATGTAATGAGTGAACAACATTCAATCTTATTTGCTGATTCCTTAAAAAACATGTACACATATCATGCAACTAAAATTATCCAGAAATTTTCTTTTCTTATCTAGTACATATTGAGTATACATATCCATATAAAATAAATTTTATTCATCTATAAATATTTATCCATTAATTATTTTTTACATCCATGATTGTAAATAAAATATCTTATTTATTTGATAAAAGATATTTAATACATAATTATATGTTATGATCAATTTGGAAGACTTTTTCCTGAACATAATAAGAACATAACGAGTTGGTCCAAATTTATATACAATTCTAATAAAGTTTATGTTTTTAATCCATGTTATAACATTATTATCCATGTTAGTTTATCGTAATCACACAATTATTTTATTTCTTAATGGATATCCTTTACATATCTTTTTGATTTATTTTTGTTTTATTTTTCTACATTCTCATATTTCTTTTATGGGATCATTGCGTATCCATTTTATGTTATTTTTTTATTATTTTTACCACTATTATGATAAATTTATATAATTAGTAACTAAATGTACTAAATTACATTATATAATGATTTTATTATTCCTTTACTAGTATTTATTTGACACGTATTTCTTATATGTGTCCCCAAATTTTCCTATGAAGTTTTAGTAGAAAAATAGAATTTTAAATGCTTTTTGAGGATTTTTTAAATAGGTTTGTGTTCCCATGTTTCATTTTACTAATCTATGTACCAAATTTTCCAATGCCACTATGACTCATGATCTTATGTGACAATATTATATGTTATTTTATAAATAAATATCAAAATAATGTGTATTAATATATAGTTTTTCATAGGTATCATATACCATACATGCACAAAAAAAATATTCACCACCTATATAATGAATTGTTGTGAACAACATGGAATCTCATAGATTTCATCAATAAATAAATATAAATAATGTAATAGTATATATTATTTAAAATAACTCTACCCGATACAAAAGATTATCCAAATCAAATATGAATTGTAAAATATAAACCATAAGAATATTCACTATGTTAATGATCAGTGACCTTGATTATCCCTTAGTCTGAGGATAAGAAGTCATACTTTGCTTCTATATGTCTATAATTTTGTTATGAACACCATTCATAAAATTCATTTCGAACCAAATGACATTGTAACATTATTTTCTTGAAGTTTTTTTTAAAGAGAAATGACCACCAATATGTATATATTTACAACGTTACTCATTGAGTTGATAAATTAGATTGGATTCAAGTGATCCACCATAAAAAATAGGTTTTCAACTACGGGAATAGTAATTTGACATCTCTATGTCATTTGAATCCCTATGAACAAAATTTTCATCAAATTATCTATCCCTTTTATAGGAAATTGAATTTTTGGAGTAACCCTTAATGTATCTGATTCGTGGAATTAATCTTATTTCATGTCATAATTGATGAAAATTATTGCAATTTTTAACTTTATGGAGGGACACTATTATTTTCATTTATCATCATGATATATCTTGGCCAATCAATGTTATACTACACTCAATGATTTATGATAGACTATCATCGGACCATCTCTCAGGAATGATGTATTGAACACCAAATATGAACAATAATCTCTCTATTTGGGTAAAAAAAACCTTATGATGAATGGAACTATTAACATTCAATATGTCATGTAATGTGACACTACCTAGATCAACATCCTAACTAAACATCAGCATATACAAAAAAAATTATTTGATCAATATGTGTGTGAAATTCACTACACAAAATCCTTATCTACACCAATTTGAAATTTTGTTTACATGGTTATTAGCTTTGATTCCTCTTATGATATCTGTTTTAAAATTTATTCTTAATAATAGTGATCAAATAAAAAACTAAATTTCAATATAAAACAATATACAACACTTTAATGTGAAAAATATTCATTTACACCACATTATTACTCTTATGAATATTTAGGAAAAGAAATGATAGGATATATTGCATACTCTTATGGTCTTTATATATAAAAAATCAATTACTAAGGATCCACTCTATCCAAAATTTCAATTCATTAACAACCTCAATAATTAATAAATCATCCTTAGGGTAGTTCAATAAATTAGTATATATCGTTTAGGACCCATAAATATTTACATTGTATAAATTAACCATAAAATATACAGTGGAAATGATATACATTAATATCGTAATACACTGTAGAGAAAACTGAAGCATTATGATGAATCAGAATTGGATGCACTGTAATCCATTTAATTTATTAAAGGATCATTTTTTCAAAAAATAAAATATTGATTGATTTATTCACACAACTTTATAAGTGAGGTCAATGGGTAATCTAGGTGAGAGAAGATATGAATGAACCTCCTAACATACCAAAAAAACCAATAGAAATTATAAATCATGGTCACATTACTCGGTTAGCCAGATGATATAACTATTACTACCTTCATCATATAAAAGAATTTTCATAATTGAGAAAAAAAGTCAACGTTGTTGAAATTCATGTATCCAGTAGTTTCAATTCAAAAACTTCTCAAAAATTATATATGATAGAAAAATTCTTGATATGATATAAAATTTTATGGAAGGTGATTATAATGTCTTGGAATTCATCAGGAAATCATTGATGAACACAATGATGAATATGTCCATTTATGGGTGGAATATTTCTTTCACGAGATCCATGATTTCTTATAACACATTCATTAGAGTAAAAATCATATAGATGAACTTAAAATAAGTATATGTGCACTTAATCATTGTCTTGAGTATTTATTCATCTCTTCCCTAAAGCTAATGATATTTGTATCACAGATAAATAATAAAATCCCCAAGGCATTAGAAAATTTATCAAGTGTATATTTAGTTTCTTCTAATGGTTAGATATTTTTCATTGTAATTTAATTAATTCACTAGTATTTTATGTGAATGTGATGTCTACAATATTTCATCATACTGAAAAACTATAGAGATTATATAAGAGATTTCTTTGGCCGGATGAATCTGTTAGCATCATTACTATCCAACTGTTCCATGTAGTACTCAATCTCCCTTTTTATTATATATTGTGCAATTTATATGGATTAATCACTTGAAAAAATGTTGATCTCATACTCATATCTCTTATATGGGGTAACCCGTGAGAATTAATTTGCAAAGATATATCATTATACGTCTACAATAATGATAAAAGTGCAGTGATACATAAACTATTATATTATGTGGATATTACTATCCAACAATACTAAATAGTTCTATTTCTAAAATTTGGCTTTTCCCATTATTTCGTTCTTGTATTTTCATTCATCAAACAAATAGAAACTTTTACCCTTTACATGATATAATTGTTTTCATCTCTGGAAAAAATCAATTTCTAAATTGTAGATTATCTTGGTCCATGGAAAATATCACTATATTACCTATATTCTCATGGATTTTGATAACCCAAACATTCTAGAATATAACATATACTATTGAAAATTAAAAAAAATATAAGATTATGATATATATTTCATCTATTGTGTGTTTTCATTTATAGATACTTGTAAGAGTACATAAATCCTATCTATAACTGAATTGACAATTGAGAAAATTAGAATGTATGGCATGCCCATGTATCATATAAATTAAATGATTGTATATAATAAATCCTAACTATACCTTGAGTCATATAAGGTAAATATCCTCCATTAGTATAATCATTCATTATAATATAATCTATTTAATACAACACTGCATGAATCCAAATTGAATCATGAGTTACCTAATTCACTAATCATTACAATGACAACATGTGTTGCTGATGTCTTATGAGTTATCTTACAATGAGATCTCTGAATACCAATCATATGAAAACATTAAATGAATGATTTTATCCATCAATGATTTTTTAAATGTAATTGCCTAGAATAATATTACATTCTTACCGCACTTATAGAAAATTAAAGGGTTATCTACAATTTATAGTGTCATAGATCCTCCTCCATTTTCATATTTTTTACCACTTCCCAAGATTATATCTTCATAAATACTTATATATTTTCAAGAATAAGGAATTGGTAATGCATTGGAAGAGTACATTTTTGAAAATTAGCACTAGGAATCTGACCTATAAATATAGTTTCCTTAACTCCCATCTCATTAATTAGTTACTTATAAATCACTACTAAATTTGTCATTAAATTGATTTCATTGACCTATAATTTCAGCATAGGTTAAAAAATAATGTCAAATATTTTATCATTAAATGCCTCATTCCCAATCATAATATAATAATTGTTATTCAACTTGGTAAATCATGTTTAATATGAAGACAATTCCATCATCACTTACTTGATCTATTTAAAATATTGAATATAACCCAACAATAGTTAATATTTGAAATTCTACATAATTAATTATTCTATTAATATCAAACAATTAATCCACTCATGTCCATTAGTATAAAACATGACATCTTACTATCACTCAATTTTCGATTGGTGATTAACAAGAAACAACATAATAATATGATCCAATATGATCCTTATGATGTAAAAAATACTCTAAATGAACCCTAAATAATTTTCTATATCCTACTTCCCTCTAGAGACATAAATATTTGGTGTGTTATGGAGTTGTAAGAGTTGATAAAATAGAAGAGTGATGGATTTACCTTATAGGCTCTACCACCCTAAATTGATTGGAGTTAAATGAATATATTCTAGAAAATATCAATAACATGAACCACTAGAAAAAACCAATGTAACATTCTAATATTTATCCTCCAAAAGAAAATGTGGTGAAATTAAATTTGAATTAAATATTTTTGGTGATATTTATATATATTTTAGAATCAACATTAGTGACATCCACCTATTTTTTATCAGGATATCCATTACAAACATATGAACATAAAAGGAATCAATACATCGTTTACCCTAATATAATTCTCAAATGGAAAATTTATCAACCCATATGCACTACCAAAACCTATTTCAAAACATTAATTCATTCCTTATATTAAAAACTATATATATATATAATAATAATTTATAAAATAAATTGGAAAAAATAATATATTTCCTTAAATAGTTAACCCAAATAAAATAACACAATTTCAATAGGTATTTAATTATTTCAGGTCAATGTAATAAATCAAATAGACATAAAATATGTGATCCACCAAGGAAAAACCTGATACAGGAACACCAAAAAATAATCATAAATTAATAAAACAGAATTATGTGAATTCCTAAAGGGTAATATAAATATGGTGTGATCATAAAATATAATGAAAGGAAATTCAAATTATATAGATACTATGATTTTTAATATAAATTGTTGTACATGAACATATAATAATTAGTTACTGATTCTCAGTCCAAAAATATCTTATATACCCAATCCCAAATCATTTAAATATAATTAACATATATAGAACCCAGTTCCTTGATAACATTTTTTTATTCCATGACCCAAACCTCCAAGTATGTGACAAAATGCCACCTCATCTCTTGTGTACCTCTATAAACATAAGATAACACTTACTTGGGTAGGGGAAAATGAAATTCTAGGAAGACTGTTCACTTATAAACTATTAAACATTCGAATACAATAATTTGTGTTATATAACAAAAATATATTAATGATAAAATATGGAATAATTAGAGTAATAACATAAATGAATTGTATGAACCCAGATGTTATCTATATGGAATAATAAAAATGAAAAACAAAATATGAAATTAGATAACCATTGTTAGTGGATAAATTTTATAAATAAATCCTCTAAAAGATTTCATGGAAAAATTTATATTATGGTTCATAAAATATAATTGTTCCCTCGTATAAACCTTATCAACCATCCAACATAAAATATTTTCCATAAAAAAAATCACCGACCATGGTTTATAATTTCAATCCATAATTCCCAACCCAGGATTGATTAAAAGGCTCTGTAAGACATAACAAATTACCCTTCACAAAATTGCATAAAATATATTGGTGAATGGAATGAAATCAAAAAGAGATAATATAATTTTCATTATATCACACAAGAAAAAAATAAAATCCACTTCATATGAGACCTGATTTACCATTTAAGTAACTATGATAAAATATAATCGAACTACTAGCCTAAAGGTCTTCATTGATGGGATAGAAGAAAACATGACTGACACGTCCCCCTTAATGGGATAGTCTAATACATATCGGCTTATAATTTGACAAATACCACATAGGTGTTAGTAAAGTAGTCTCAATATGAATGATACATTATAGAATACATAAGTACAACTCATACAATATATAATTTAAATTCATATCAATTACCATATGAAATCAAGATTGAAAAATATTTATTACAAGATACATTTTTGGAAAAATAATAAGATGTTGGGATACTAAATCATGACACTTGAGATCATGTATAAACCATTTCTCTTATGTGGATTAACATACACACCAACATTCATGAAAATAACCAATAAAAATATTTGGTAATTTTTTGTGATTCAATCATTATGTAAAAGATCAAATGATATATACTGTCACTATTTCCAAAAAAAATATCCATGAAATCCAAGAAACATTCAAAAATAGAAATTATGTCGAATCCATGGATAAATTTTTATAAGAAACCATTAATTAAATTTATTTCATTGTTATAAATGTCATAAAATATTCTTAATTAATAATGTACAATGTTTTATTGATGCATTAAAACCAATTACCTGATTCATGGTGTTGATTAAATCAACAATAGAGAAAACCCTTGTTATACCATGTAAAAATCACTATATCAATTAATTAATCTATGATATCATTGGTTTTGATAGTGGATTAGATAAATTAATTTACCAATATTTTGTGGAAAATCACTATATTTTCAATGAAGGATAAAATCTTTGTATATATTTTCAATGAAGTGTATTGGTTGGAAAAGATCGCTCTAAAATCATCAAAGATTTATACTAGGACATTGGGGATAAACAAGTCCAAAATAAAATTTATAAACATAGTAGATATAACTTATAAAAAAAATCACCACATATCGTGATAGACCATCAAGGCCCCAAATTATTCCATAGGCATTTCGATGACATAAACTAGTTATATAGATGCCTCTTTATAAAATTCAGTATTTCTTGAGGAACTATCAACATGTTTATGGTCTTTATTAGAGGTCCTAGAGTTTTTTGGATTATTCACATCTACATAGTTAACTCAAGGATGAGATTATGGGACTAATGTAGAATACAAGGATATTCCACCTCCAACCACCTAGAATGTACTTATTTATATTATCATGAACATGAATATCCAACCTCAAATCCTTCTAAAAATGAATTTAAATATATTAAAAATATAAATAGATAAATTCCATGAGATATTTTTATCTCCTTACCTCTTTATTCATCTTTAATTTCATAACTATTTCCAAAGGAAATATTTGACCATAATCGTTTTCTCAAACATCATCATCTTGATCATTACTATGGATATTAGAATATTTATTCAATAGATATAGGGTATATAGATTTCCATTATTATATAAGTGAACTAATCAATCATTTCCTTGAACACTTCTGGTCCCAATAACATATGTTCTCCATAATGAACCCATAAAACTGGAAATCCATACTGTAACTACCTAAGATAACCCTTAGTAATTAACAATAATAAATATAATTTTTCTCAACATGAAACACCCAAAATATATAGATTATATACACTTGGTAAAAATTGTTAATAAAACTCATAATAAAAATAAAACTTTTCGTCAAAAAAATGTTTTTATTATTTTAATATTACAAAAATTTGGATAAAAACTAGTATGAATAAAAATGATTTTTATATCTGAATTATTTTTTTAATATACTAATAATTAAATAATACAATTTCAATTTATTTTTATGATGATATACAATGTTATATACATTAAATTATATATTTTTATTAAATAATATCAGGAAAAAAATCTTTTTGAAAAATAATTTATTCAGTTATTGTAGATTAATAATATTTTATAGTTTCATTTTTGAATATTTATAATTTATAGTTTTTTTATTACAAATAAAATATTATGATTTTTTAATATCAATTTCTAAAATTACTACTGTATTTCTTTTAAATATATAAATTGAATGATATAGTTTACATGAATAATGTAAATTTGAATTCTTTAAAATACAATGAATTTTATCAAATTTACTGTATATAATAACTACTTTAGAATTTGTGGAATAATTTTTTGTAAAAAATATATATTTCATACAAAAATAAATATAAAAATTTATTGATATTATTTTATTTTTTTAATTTTAGAATAAAAGATAAATTATTCTGTAAAATGTTTTTGATAATTTGTTTGATTATAATAACAAATTAAATTTCCATCATGATTGAATTTTGAATTAATAAAGTGCATTTAAAAGAATAAATTACATGTTCCTAATTATGAAATAATAAAAATTTAATTTTATGGAAAAAAATTTACATAGGAAATACTAATTACCATAGTAATTTCTAAAAAGATAAAAAATGTTAAAAAATTGTATAATTGATTACATTGAAAAAAAATTATAATTTATTT
The DNA here is from genome assembly GCA_963277665.1 of Viscum album. Classification (NCBI taxonomy): domain Eukaryota; kingdom Viridiplantae; phylum Streptophyta; class Magnoliopsida; order Santalales; family Viscaceae; genus Viscum; species Viscum album. The sequence continues at coordinate 786,620,609 of OY728153.1, forward strand.
TATTTATTTTTGTTTGGAAAAAATTTATAAACTCCATTATTTCAAATTTTTGAGTGTTCCTCATATGTTAAGCATGTGTTCACGTGATATTATGATTTCATAATTAAAATAATTGCATTGCCATCTATTATAAAAGGGGAATCTAACATCCCCTACTAGATCAATCCAGAAAAACACCCTTTATAATCCACCCTCTTTTAGAACATCCTAATCCTCTTTTACTTCCATAATCATATCAAAATAATAATTTTTCATGAAACATTTCATTCCAAGGAGTCCTCCAAGGGAAGCTCATTGTCCAAAATATTGTTACAAACCTTATCCTATGATTGTATCATTCATCTCATCCCATACGAAATTTATTTTACCAATATTATCAGATAATATTAATATTCATTATAAATTTATTTTATATTTTATTTCAATAATGATTATAAACAATGGATATTTTCAAATAATGAAATTGAAAGTGATATTCCTGAGCTTGTGGATACTATATACTCAAAAAGGAATCATGTTTGAATATCTATAATCATCTTATAAGTCTATTCATAATTTAAAATTTAATTTTCAAATATTTATTTTACACTCATTAATTATGAAATCATCATCCCATATTTGAAAAAAATCAAAGAATGATCATCACAGATTTATTATATATAAATGAAAGAAACAAAAAAAATATAATTACAATTTAATAAATAATTATAATGCACCAATTATTGTGATTTTTTATTATGGAATGATTAACGTTTGTTAAATAATGAATAAAATTACTTCTAATATGAATATACTTCAAACTATCAGGATTAATAAAATATAATATAAAAAATATATAATAACTAGCTAATATACATATATTAATAATTATAAAAAATTATTAAAAAGATTATACATACAAATTTGAAAAAAATGATTAGGATATATATTTTGTGATACATTTGTCTTAGGATCATTTAGAGATGTCACGAATTACTGTATAGGGATATTTTTATTGTAAGGTCCCAGTTTATCTAAAAGTGTGATTTAGTTTATGTTTTGTCTTGGGCCTCTTCTTTTTTGGATAGATACTTGTTTTCCAAAGTCCATGAGAAGTCTCACGGGTATTCTGGTGGTTCAATACAAGAAAGGGGGTAGGGGCTCTCTGGGAAATCTATATGGTTTGCACATGACATGGCGTACTGTGTGAGGGGAGACGGTGTGGGAAGAAGAAATCCACACATTTTTCAAATGGTTTGGAATACCATTAAAAATTCCATGGAAACACTTTGAAATGGGTGATTTTTGGGTATTAGCTTTAGCACAATTTGTGCATGGTTTTGAAATCCATGTGGGTGAACCGTGCCACCAAGAAAAGTAGAAAAATTTACAAAATTTCCACTTCGAGATATTAAACCCAAACCTAGGATTTTCATTCATTTCTTCCATCTCAACCATAGTGATGAACATATAATAACCATTCTTCCAAGAGGTGCTTATCCTTTTATTCGTGGCCATTTTGGACATAGTTTATTACAGATCGATGATTTGGTTAGGAGTAATATTCTACTTCCATCTTGTTTTTAGATTAGATATTGTTGTTTCTTCGAACTTTTTCTAAAACCCAATAACCAATTTTTCGGTGGAGCTAAGGTTGGTGATTTAGGGGGTGTTTGAATCTTGATCTAAGGCCATGATTGATACTGTGTTAATCATCATATTTGAAGTTGGTGTTTTACATGTATTATCCCATATTATTATTTTTGATGTGTCCAATTAGTAGCCTGAATATCACTATGGGATGCATTGAGAATGACTTGAGCATTTTAGGGAAACCCATGGGGTGTTTCAGAAAAACTAGACCTAGAGTGTGGTAGGGTTAAGTGATGGGTAAAAATAATAAAGTGGAACCCATATAGAATAGGTTTAAATGGTTTATTAAGTTATAATTTGAATAATGATTTATATTCCAAGGGTGATAAGGGCATAATTTGTGGTTGGAATGAAATAAAAATGGGTAATCTGTTTGAAATATATTACATTAATTGTTTCCTGATTTTTTTTTAGAAATGCAAAATGGTATTTTGGAAAATTAAATTGTCATTTTGCAATAGGGTAATGGAATGTGAACTTTGGAATGTGTTAATTGGATTTAATAATATAATGAATTAATTTTTGGAGTGGGTTAATAAAAGATATTTAGATGGTACAACTAATTGATGAAATACATTAAAGGGATTGTGTTATGTGACATGATAATTGTACTTAAAATGCATTTGTGGGTAAATTCTTTTGAAATGATAAATGACTTAAATGGGTTAATGAATGGAAAATGATGTATTTGTATCAGGCATAGGGTTTATCTAATACACCTAATGGGTTAATTCCTTGGATTGGTAATTTGGCTTTGTGGCTATGAATTGTAGTTGTTAAATGTGTTAATGGGATATGGAATGATATTGATTACCATCTTGAAATGTATTCTGAATTCTAATTTCATGGTATATGGTTTTTTTCTTTATGGATTGGTTATTGTGACATGATAAATATTCATTTTCCCATGGTTTGGATGAGTGTGTTATTACTTTATGTTCTATGCCCACTGGTCGAGTTAGATTGAGGCTCTAAACTCCAAACCAAATTGAATGTGATTGGGAATAGGATAGAGGCTATATTCTACTAACGGTTTCATTCATCCCATACTTAGGGTTCAAGGTTAGGATAATGTGTTGAGGTGATATATGTATCCCAAGTGATAAAATGGGATTTAAATATCTTTACCCTATTCAATTAGATTATTATTAACATAAGATTGCGCCATAGTGTTATACCCAAGGTTCGATAACAAGGAGGCCACTTCCACACACTATCTTTCTATTGTCACAATTATAAAATACCTAAAATAGAAATGTCATACTAATATATATTTGGGGAGTAAAATTGATTTTCATAAAATATGGATATAATATATATATATAATTAATATTAATCATAATTAAAAATAAGAAAAGACACAATTTCATTATTAGAAAACCCCATTGTTCTCGGGATTTCATGGTGGAATTATCATTATTATTGAAATTATCTATCAATAAATTATTCAATGTGTAGATCAAGACCTGTCACTCCAGACCCTCTCGTATGAATGGTATTACCCTACACCAAGACCTTATCATATAGGAGTAATCTCTTCCACATCAATACCCCATCCAAAATCCCCCGTTTGGATGAATTAGATATCAATGAGACGTGAAATTATTAGACACGGAGGAAGAAAAAAATAGTATAGAAAGTGGGGAGACCGCTCACCACAATCATTTAGAAAGTGATGAATCCTTATAAAAAACATTAAAAATCATTAAATCACATAAAACTAAAATATCACCACTCCCCCCTCGAAAAATAGTGATGGTTAGTTATCCATAAACATGGAGTTTAGAAAGAATCACGGTGGGAGAAACACATAAAATAAAAGAGATGGAAGAAATGTATAAATTAAATGAAGAAGATGAAAAGATCTACTATATTATAAATATGAAGAACAATTACATAAAATAAACTCCACCATAGAAACTTGCAATGGATATATCATAAACTGGAAAAAAGGTCACATATTTATAAGGAGAAGGGGTGACGAATTCACACACAAAACATTTAATCCGAAAAATTCCAGGTCGATATGCCCTTAAATGACCGAATAAGTAATAGTTGTATTCATAAAAGATGTTCCATAATTTATCATACTTTTTCTCTCAAAATTTTAGCTTCATTGGATGCGCCTAGAATGATTTATGAATTTAATATTGGCGGCTTCGATTTCTGGAGGCAGCTTGTAGGTTGCATCGTTCAAAATGATGTCATTAAATGGCCACTATAATGGATTTAAAATGGTATTAAATTAAATTTGTGAACAAGAATTGGAGTACTAGTCTATATCCAAGTGGAATCACATAATTTTGAGGTGTTAATGCTGATTTGTTTCCATAACTTAGGCGGGGTCCACGATGTCCGCCCGATAAAATTGTCAAATTATTTGATTTTTTGGGCCTCATGATGCATTACTCTGACCCTAGTGTTGAAGACAAATATGTTGGAAATACTGTAAGGGTTCAAAAAAAACAAAAGTTGAAAATAAATTTTATGATAAATGACCAAAATACCCTAATAAAAAATCTGTTAAAATTTCAAAATTAGGCCATTTTTTCATTTATGCTCAAAATAAATCAAAAACCTAAATATGTAACAATTTCCTATTAAATAACACAATGGCAGGTTCATGAAACTTAAATTATAGAATAAAATATGTGAAAATATTATCTTCATCAGTCCCCCAAACTTAATAATTGCGCTTCTGAGAAATTATTATAAATTCAAATCAAAATTCACACAATAATCAAAAATGAAAAAACATCCACGATCATATCAAAAACAGAATTTCATCATGTCTCTTCTATGAAAAAAAAATTTCCTTTCATTTTCATTAAATAAATATACACGTGTTCAACCTCATAAATCCATATATGGCTCAATAACATCCTTCTTCACATTGAATTTTAAGTCACTCTTCGCTCATGAAAATTAATTAAGGAGTTATTCTCACACTTGAAAGATTCATGTATCACAATAGGATTTTGACTATTTTCATTCCTCCATAGCGTGAAACATAAATATAAATTCAATAATGAGGTCTTTCATCAAAGGTCCAAATGAAACTATGGCTTCGAGTTGGGGGTATATGATAAAAAAAGTTCACAGATAGAAATATAAGATTTGACTCTTAAGTACAATGCATGAATAATCATGTGAAAACAAAGAAAATTTCTCACTCAATCCAACTTGAGAATGTGAAACAAAACACCATGTCAATTTAATCGACTAGGTACACGAGACAATCAATGATTTAAACATATTATATCATCCATGTTCTCCCAGTCTTTTTTAAAGCACCAGAAAGGAACAACATTATTTTCCTTTTTTTGAATTTTTTTAATATCCATAAATACACAGATCTTATTTTATGTTTTTAAGGAGAAAGGAATGAAAAAATTGAAGAATAATTATATTATGACTCATTCCCAATTATTTCATTTCCCAAAATGTTGACGCATACCTCACAACACCCATTAATTAAACACATACAAAAGAATGAACACAAAAGGCCCTTCCCCCACACAAAAACGTGAAATATCCATGCAACAATACCAAGGGAATGGGTTGGCAAAGATACATTAGCTTGTAATTTGTATTAAACCTATTAGGAAATTCATGAAATATAAGGGCTAATGAAGGATGGTTATAATGTTAGGTCTCATAATAATATGTGGAAAGAAATATTAGTGCCTATATCATATTTAAAACATTAAATAAAATCCAATGCTTCAAAAGAGAAAAATAAAATATTCTGGTTCTCACACAAAATCCATGTTTCCCCCAATAAAGTGGGGGTATTAGAAAGAATATGTCAATGTTGTTTAGAATACCTCACAGGACAGAAGAAATATTTTGAGTCAGTGTTTCATGGCCATGGATTTCAAAATTTGGCCAAAATCATAAAAATGATTGAAAATCCTATTTAAGGAAAAAAAGATTCGCATCAAAAATCATTTAAAATCATTTTTTTTTAAAATCATTTCAATTTTATCAAAATAAATTAATGTGAGAAATGTGATCAGAATTATCATTAATGCTCACAGTTCCTAGAAAATGAAAGAAAATGAGAGAACACAAAAACAACTAAGCGGTTCGACACTAGCCCCACACATAAATATCACTAACGTTCATTTTAGCATTCAAAAAATTTAAATAAGGGAAGAAAAGCTAAATAGAAAGAAAGACAAACCTGACTTCATTTTTTTAGCAGCACCATTAAGTTAAGATCCTAGTTGAGACCACTTCTTTCTACAAAACAATAAACAAATAAATGAATTAGAAAAATAAATAAAAATAAATAGAAAGGTGTAAGGGAAGGTATAATTCTTGGTTTGACCCCCAAGTGGGTGCTAGGTTTTTACTGCCCATGGATAGGAAGTTGCAGCAGATTAACCCCAATCTGAAGGTGGATGGGGTTTTCTGCTTAGAAACCACCACATATTATTTATCCTGACATCCATATGTGTATTCCATAAGTGAGAACCCCAAAAGAAAAGAAAAATATACCCAATCTAAATAAGAGATGAAAAATAGAATTTGAGATTAAGAGGGGAGGGAAAGGGATGTAGGGGTGCTCCATGTTATGTTCATCTGGATGAGTGGTGTCCACTTGTGTTACAAATAAGAGAATAGGGTGGGGTTTCTCATATGGTTTTGGTTCATAAAATTTCTCATCATGTATGTCTTCTTTAGTTCCATCATCCTCATTTTCACCAATGTGCAGCTCAACAGGATCCTCCATTCTCTCCTCAACATGAGGAACATCTTCTTCTTCTTTATCCAGATCCTGCAGTAGTGATACTGAATCTAAAAATTTATAATAAGGGATATTAGATTGAAATTCATAATTAATGAAATTTGAATGAAATAAATTCTCAGAATTTAAATCTCCCTCATAAATTTCAACTTTAAACTTTTTTTCTACAAGCAAGGCAACTGGGAACTCATTTGTTGGAGAAGGAATTGAATCTTCAAGATTTGCTTCAACCTCTTCAATGTATTCTTGAAATGCTGGTGGATCAAAAATTTCATTCTCTATAGATTTTCTTCTTTTTTTGTTCCATCCATTTGACTTTTATTTTTCAACATTGGTGGCCATCAATGTTATCATCTTTCTTGCTTGTTCTAACATTTTGGAATTCTCTTTAATTGTTAATGTTTTCTGTTCCATTTGTTGTGCATTTTCATGAATTTGAATCTTCAATGCCTCTTCCATACTTGGCTCACCATAACTATTATCAACATTCCAATAATTATAAAAATGACCATAAGAATCCATATTGGCCGATGAAATGAGAGATATTCAACATATATTTTTGTGTGTGTTTTGTTTTGAATATTTTTTTTGATTTTTTTATTATGAAAAAACAGCATGTGTAAGAACTTGGCCTCCCTAGAAGTGGTGCCAAATTGAAAATAGGGGATTTCAATATCTTTTCCCTATTCGATTAAATTCTTATTAACCTAAGACTGCACCATAGTGGTACACCCTCGGTTCGATCACAAGGAGGCCACATCCACACAATAACTTTCGACTGTCACTATTATAAAATAACTAAAATAAAAATTTATTACTAATATAAATGGGGGGAGTGAAATTGAATTGAATAAAATATAGATATAATATAAATATATAAAAAATATAATACACAATTAAAATAATAAATGAAACCATTACATTATTAGAAGAAAACCATTTTTCTCAGGTTTTCATGGTGGAATTATCATTGTTATTCAAATTATCTATCAATGGGTTATTCAATGTGGAGATCAAGATATGTCACTCAAAACCCTATCGTATGAATGGCATTACCGAACACCAAGACCTTAACATGTAGGAGTAATCTCTTCCACATCAATACCCAATCCAAAAATCACCATTTTACTGAATTAGATATCATTGAAAAGGGAAATTATTAAATGAGGTCAAATAAAACAATACTAGAGAAAGTGGGGCGACCGCTCACCACAATCATTTAACCACTAATGAATCCTTAGAACAAAATATGAAAAATAAATAATTCACATAAAACTCAAATAACACCACTCCCCTCCCCCTCGAACAATTGGGAGTGTTAGCTCTCCATAACCATGTAGTTTAGAACGAATCACGGTGGGAGAAACACATAAAATAAAAGAGATTGATGAAAAGTAGAAATTAATGGAACAAAAAAAGATATATTATATTATAAATATGAAGAAAATTTTCAAAATAAATCCAACTTAGATACCTTGAATTACAATATCATAAACTAGGATAAGGGACACATATTTATTAGGAGAAGGGGTGACGAATTCACACAGAAAAAATTTAATACGAACTTTTCTGCATGGATATGCCCTTCTATGACTGAATCTATAATCAGTGTCTTCAATAATGTTGGTCCTTAATTTCATCTACGTTTTCTACCCAAATTTCTGCTTCATTGGACATTCTTGGAAGGAGTTATGAATTTAATATTTGGCGGTTTCCTTTTTTGGAGGCAGCATCCAGACAGCTTCCTTCAAAATGATTCCATTCAATGGCCACCATAATAGATTCCAAACAATATGATATTAAATTATTAAACAATAATTGGAGTCCTACTCCATATCCAAGTGAAATCCTATAATTTGAAGGTGTTTAGGCCGATTTATGTTTCTGATACTATGGTAGGGTCCACACAGTCTGCCCAAATATTTTGTCAACTTCATTGATTTTATTGGGCCTCCAGATGAATGAATCTGACACTGGTTCTGAAGAAAAATATGATGGAAATAAAATAAGTGTTCCAAAAAAATTCTAATCTCAAAATTTGGAAATGCATTTTATGATTAATGAGAGAAATACCCCTATAAAAAATCTGTTAAAATTGCAGAATTATGCCATTTTTTCATTTTATCTCAAAATAACACAAAATATTAATATGTAACAATTTAACATTAATTAACACTATGGAGGGTTCATAAATCATAAATTACAGTTTAAATTATGTGAAAATATTAGCTTCATCACCATGTGAGATTGTGACATGATTTATTTCCCCAATGCCTTTTGATTGATTTCCATAGACCCTTGAGTAGATAATGTTTATGCCTAACCCATGGAACATGTGATCAATATGGCATATATAATGATGGTGGTATTAGAATTGAAATTTGGACAAATGATAGGCATGAACTAAATGATCACTGTAATCTAATGGCACCTGAAAATCCCCATGATTAAATACCATTTATTTTTTACATTCTTGCACTATCAATTAGACTAGATATTTGTGTTTTCACCATTGGTGGTCGCATGCTGTGTTTTGTACTCAGTCCCTTCTCAATCCGTCATTGGGAACCCAAGATGACTATATAGTTGAAGGTCAGTAAAAGGGTAGATTTCGTGCATGAAGATGTTGGGTTGGTCGCCAGACATACATGGAGAAGGAGAAGAACGTAGATTTTAGAATCGTTTGGAGTTTTTATCAATTTATTTTTTTTGTATTTCCTTCACATTGAACGAAAATTATGGCACAATATTTCCTTATTTGATTTTTATTTTACTCCATTTATGAAACATTTGGATTTCAATTATTTTTGGTTATTCTATATTGTTTCCTCAAATTAATTTGATTTTTATTGTGGATTTCTCTATTAAAGATGATATTGTCTCCCCGTGTAACATAACAGACCCTTGATGCAAGCCAAAAACCTATGGAATACTAGGAGGAGTACTTGAGGTCATGGGACGACTCGGCACGACGCCATGGTTTAATTTATTATGAGTCGAAGAAATTACAAAGGGTTATCAAATGAGTTGTTTTTACTTTAATACTATTTTTGGATGGTAGATAGGATATTAGGATGTGTTAGTCCATGGTACTGATATCGTTCATGGGAGTAGGTAATTCATGTACAAGGGAAACCCCAATTCACACTGAGTGGGAATTTTTTTTCTTGATGTGTGTTGCCTTAGATTAAATGATATTTCACCATTGGTTGACACACATGTTGTGTGATGTGATTGAATTATAATATTTATCTCATTTCCAGAATTACATTGGGTTTTTCATTCATGCATCATTTTAGGAAACTATTAATATTGGTGGCATGTGTCATTATAGGCACACACACACATTATGGTTTTTAGGCTATTAAAGCTAGAATGAATTTTCAATCCTATATAAATTTAAATAAAATGATGGAAAATAATGGTAATCCATGTGGGGTAATGATAATAATTCAAATAAATAGATATGGAATATTGTGTATAATGAAATGTTGTGACTGGATTAAATTCTTCTGTTGAGATAAATTTTAAATGTGGTTTTGGTGTCTAAAATAAATAGTGTTTCATGATGAATATAAAATAGTAAATAACTTTTTCCCAATAAAATGTGTAAATGAGTTATAATGATGATTTTAACATTATGGAAATGGGAAATGTTCCTAAGGGAAAGGTATCGGGTTATAAAAGAAGAGATGGTTGGGGATGTGTTGACGAATGAAATTTTATTAAAGAAATAGGTTACCCCATATTGACCATGGAAAATGTTGGAATGGTAGTTGGTAGTGTTCTAAGAGTGATGGTGGCCATTGGAATAGTCTATGAATAATGGGTTGTTCAAGGTTGATAGCGTGTGACATTTTTAATGTATCGTTAAATTTTGTTGTGCATTCTTTGAAGATTTAGCTAAAAGATAAGATTCAAATGTGAATGATTGAGTTTAATAGTGGGTATCCTCATTGTTTTCAGTTGAACCCTTGTATGTGTGGGTTGGGGTATTGAGAGTTTCTTAATTCGAGATTTTGGATTTTCATAGTGATTCCTTTCAAATTCTGATATGCCATAGGGGGTGTACATAGGAACCCTTGGTGGGGTTGTAGCCTGTGGTTTGTGAGGATTTGTTCTGTAATGTGAGGAGAGAAACTTTTATGGTTCACAACTGTATGGAGTGAATGTTGGACCCTAAATATGGTTCCTAGGATATGGTTTCCATGTGAGTAGAGACAATACAAACTTTGTTTTGAATCCTGGAGAGGTTGTTCGGTTCATAGTGTTGACAAATGGTTACACCTATTCTATGTAACCAAGGGTAAATTTTTGTTTTTTGTGTTATGAATAGTGTGCATCTTTAGTGGGGTGAGAGATCCATTAACGAAAACTACCATGTTCAATCCATGATAAGTATGGTTGGATAGAGATCCCATAAATTCTCTTGGTTGTGACACCAATCGAGGGAGTTGGTATCATTCAACCTTCAAGGTGACCCATGAGAGAAGTCATATAGGTCTTCTTGGGATTTTGAGCATGTGTTGCACTTGTAAATGCTTTTGGGATTGACAATGGTTCTCTGAGTGTCACATGGTGTAGTTTTGGCCTTGAGGACTAAGTGGGAATGTTGATGGTGGATTGTTCCAATCAATTTTTGGTTACACGATGATAGTTTCATAAAATCAAGGGTGGCCATGTAGGAGGTTGTCCGAACAGTATATGTACCTCAGAATATGAATTGTGGGAGATGAATCAGAGGTGGTTTCAATGAAAAATAAGTAAACTCTGTTTTTATGAATGATATAGTAGTGCATGGTTCTTGCATTAGAGAACATTAATTCTAGGTATAAGAGGTAAATATTGATTCAAAGGGTCGTATCATATGGTTTCCCAACTCACCTATTTGGATGTTGATTAATGAATGTCTCATGTTGTTTTGAGAGGACGATACAAGGGTTTCTGAAGTGTGGTAATAAGGTTTTCTCGATGGTGACACTTGAGGTAAGGGTTTTCATCTGGATGAACATGTTTTATGAATGGTTGGGTAGTTGGTTGAGAAATAGAGGTTTCCTCAGGGATGATTATTCAGATTAACCAAGATGAATGGTTAGAAATGTATTCAAATAATGGGTTATATGCAAGTTAAGAATATTTTGTGATATATTGTTTTTTTGATTGGTGTGAAGATTTTTTTCCTTAGGATAGTAGCCATCATGGATGAAATAATAGAATATGTGTGTTGTGGTGGAAGTAGTGCGACATGAAACAATGGATAATGACTTCTTGGTGATTTGGTTTTGGATCGATGGTTATACTTGGCTGGTAATATCATCTATGTGGTGGTGGTTAAGTGTTAATGATATCCATCTGAAAGGGGATACCAATATCCCTACCCGGTCATAATTTCCCATAGATCGACATCATAGATAGATAATTTAGTGGTGGTGTTCTTGGAAAACCTTTTATCATACCTATGCTAGGGACGAGCATGCTCAACATCTTGACATCGTCTGAGGTATGTTGGAAAGATCTGGCTCACACCAAGAGAAAATAAGGTGTTTGGTAGGATGAGGAAAAATATGATGATTACGCTAAAGGAAACAGTATATTTGGAGCATGATGGTGGAATTTACACCCTAAATGGATTGGGGTGAGGTCCCCAGGAAGGAAAAAAGGATGAAAAACATAATGTGTTCTTCACATTGACGCCGAGAATGGGAACAATGTGACATTATTTTTCTTGTTTTGGAAAAAATATAGATATCCATGAATATGATTGTGGTTCAGCTTTTGTTTGGTTAAACGAAGTGGTGGATGGGAATCCCTCACATTGAGCAATAGTAATGAAACTACTAATGTAGGGAGTGATGAGTCTGTCATGGAAGTGGAGAAGAGAACTTCGAGATGACGTAGTTGTACCCGAGTGATAATGAGAAGCATGTGATATGAATGTCATGTTCCTCGGAGACACATTACTCTTATATATGAGGTGACTGATGAGCCAAGTGTTGTCTTTGAGATCATGGGGATTCCCTGTGAAGCTTTCAATTTGTTGCACTGTAATGGAACAAAGGGGCGGTTGGATGTGACAATAGGTTATGGTAAGCAAGTTTGGGATCTATAACTCCAATGATGGTCGGGGTATGACATAGGTAATTTTTCATTATGTGGTTTTGGATCATCGTTATGTTGAGTGAACATTGTCAATGTGATGTGGTATAATGCAAAGGGTGTAGCTCAATGATGGTGTGGAGGGCGGTAATTCCCAGATGATGTAATTCTACCAAGATTCCAGAATGAACTCAATGGGATTATAATATGATAATGGTATGCTTAAGTCAGTAATCACCTTGGTAAGATGAGGAAGGGGGGGTCATAATATAAATTGAGGGTGGTTATAATTTGGGAAAGCCATTTGGGTGTGGACTGACATTAGATGGTCAACTAGAATGGGTGTGGTGAGATTGACCCACCTCCTGGTTCATGTTGTAGAGGAAAACACCTTTGAAAATGAAGATGTACCTGAGTGAGGTAATTTTGATCGTAGCCCATGAATGTATAGTGTTTGAATGTCGTTTTGAATTGTTTCAACGGTGAGGAATGGTGCTAATGTAGGGTACTTCTCTATGGATGATGTGGGGTGGTGAGTTTTAGGTTGGAAGGACACGAGTTTTACCATTCATGTGATTTAACCTTGGTAGAGTACTTGTGCATGAGTATAGATTGTTGATTACCTGAAGTTTTTGGTGGTGTTTGGTTTTATTGTTATGGAAGGAAATCTTTAGAAAACATAATTGAAAGGACCTTGTGTTTTCCTCTAGGTGATACCGGGTTCTTCACAGTTAGAGATTAAAAAATACAGGAAAATTACCCCTACTGATTATAGTCATGAGTTGTATAGATGATCAGGCCGATGAGGTGAAAATTGGTTCGTACATGATGATGTGATGTTGTGTGTTATGTTTCCATGTGTTGTGAGTTAGGTTATGTAACCTATGATTCCCCCCATTATAGTCTCATTGTTGGAATGGTTGAAGTGGTTGCATCCTTGAGGATTATTTAGATCATGTTGTGGTTGATGTAAGGAAGGATTTTAGGTGATGTTCATGCACTTTTTTCTTGTATGATGGGATTTTTTATGTGAAATAATAAATATGGAGGTTTGAAATGGATTTGTAGACATAGAGTAATTGCATTTTGTTATGGAATCAGGGTGATCCCTAAAAGTGCAACTCGAGGACAAGCCGTTATATTTTGGGGAGGTTGTAAGGTCCCTGTTTTTTCATAATGTATGTTTTTGTTTTTTTTAGATGGGGACACTTTTTTGGATAGATTATTGTTTTTACAAGTCCTTGAGAAGACTAGGGGTGTTCGTGTGGTTCATGACATAAAAAATGGGGGGTAAAGAACTCTATGGTAAATCTAAATGATTTGTGCTCATCTTGGAAACTTGTGTGAGGGGAGACAGTGTGGGTAGTTTCAATCTGGATGGTTTCGCATGGTCTGGAGAACCTTGTGAAATTCCTAGGATGACATGCGAAAGGGGTGATTTTGGACAGTAGCTTCTTCAATGTATTCTCCTAGTTTTAAAAACTGTTCACGTAAACAGTTCAACCTAGATCGCAATGAATTGTAATTAGTAAATGAGTTAATTAGTCATGTCATGATATTAATTCCCATGTAGTCTTGTATTGGGTATTCTAAAGAAATTGAATATTACTGGTTCCATTATAGAATGGTTGTGGTGACTTGATAAATAAGAATTTACACATGTATTAGATGAACGGGGTATTGAATTGAGGTTCTACACTGATGGGTTGAGTTTGACTGAGGATCTTAACTCCCCCAAAAAAATGAATAGGTTAGGGAAGGTGATGAAGGCTCTATTCCCATAATAGTTTCATTCCACACTGACTCATGCATTAAGGAGAGGATAATGTGTTGATGTGATATGTGTATCCCTAGTTAGATAGGGAGTTGATTTATTTCACATATTCCTTGTTATTTATTTCCTTAAACCCATGAGTAGATGAAGTCTAGAGTAACCCATGGAACGTATGATCAATATGTATAAGGTAATGATGATGGTATAAGTAGTGAAATTAGGATAATTTCTCAGCATGAAATAAGTTAAAACTATTAACTAATGGTACCCAAACTTCCCCTGGATTACATAAAATTTATTCTGTACTTTCAAGTACTATCGATTAGTCTGTATATTTCTACATACATCGTTGGTGGTGGCCTACAATTTTTTGTACTCACACCCTGCTTGTGAAATCGTTGGGTACTTGAGTAGACTAATTGGTTGCAGGTCGAGACAATGGAAGATTTCCTAGATAAAGAGGTTGAGTCTGGCTTAAGATGAACAAGGAGAAGGGTCATGAATAATAGTTCAGACCCATTTGGGGTTTTCACTATTTGTTTTATTTTGGGTTTCTTTCACTTTTCACTACTTGTACAGCATGACATTATCGTATTTGATTTCTGTTGTGCACCATTGGGGAAACATTTGGTTATGCATGATTATTGAATAATCATATTTATACTGATACATATATTGTTCTCTTATATGTCTTGCTCTGATAAATAGGTTAATATCTCCCTACATGACTTAGTAGACCCTTGCTCTTAGCTTGCAACCTCTGGGTATGGGGAGGCAAGCTTCAGGTCATGTGATGACTTGTCTTAGGGCATCGGTTTAGTGGATACTCAGTCAGGAATGTTAAATTTCAAAACTATATTTTCTTGAGAAATATTTTTATTGATCACCATGATATTTTTTATATAATTGGAAATATATTAATTATTTTACTTGATCAAAATCATGAAATTCAGGTTGTTTACAATTTCCCCTCAACATTTTATGTACACTTTATTACTAATTTAACTCAATACTTTCATATAAATTAACATTACCACATCTATAAATTTAATTTGGAAATTATATTTTCATTTTATAAATTCATTATATGTTTTTTTATATTTAAGACAACCAAAATAATTGCTTTTCATATATTTATATAACATTTAATTTTATTAATTTCATTACAAGAATTTAAAATTTAATTAATGCAGGTTGATTTCAACAATATATGTAAGAAATATAATTTTATCATATTCTAGTAGAACCCATCATTCTATTGTATTTTGTTATTATGAAACATTCCATGAAAATTTTCATAGTTTCTAAGAGATATTATATTATCATATGTTTTTAAAAAATTATTAATTTAATTTAAATAGTACTTTTTATATAGTGAACGATATTACTTATTTCCAATGTTATTTTATAATTGTGATAAACATATATATTCAACAACATCAATCGATTTTGACTTATATTATGCATCATAATGGATATTCTACAAAATTTTCCATCCACATTTTTTAGAAAAATGGAATATGAAATGTTTTCTTCTATTATAAGAGTGATCCATCATTGAATTCCCAATTCTTAAACAGAAATTTTTTATGGAATAAAATTTTATCCAAGTACATTTTATTAGAAAAACAATATTTCCTATCTCATTTATTTATGAGTGTTCAAAAATATTCCACACATCTTTTGTGTAGAGACCCCGACCCCAGATAACCATAGGAGTCGGTGCCTTCTGAACATGATGTGTTATCATTAAGATAAATACACTTTGTTAACAACACAACATGTCCCATACAGAGGATCGTGTATGGTTCGGGTTCTGGGAAACCGGAAACTTCTGAAACCATCCATCTTTTAAAAGCTGATACCTGAAAATTTTAAATCAAAACGTAGGGTGAGCATTGAAATACTCAGTAAGGGGGTTTTAAAAGGAATTGAAAATACTGTAACATTTGAAAACATTCTTTTAAAAGAATTTGGTCTAAGAAAGATTTTAACACACCAAACATAACAATGCTTTAATCAAAGTTTTCAAGAAAAACATGAAACGAATACGTCAATTCTTGAAGGAGTGATAATGGTTGTTATAAACAAGTACTACATGTGATTTACTTGAGCATAAAATTTAAACAGTTAAAAGTAATGTATAATCAGAGTTGTGCACAAGGAAACAACTAAATGTTCATATGCTGGTTACTATTCACTTAATTGATAACACTAGGCATGCTTCAAGCTTAAAACTAGGGAATTATGAACTTTATACAAACATTAAAGGCATCAGTCATGAATGAACTTTATCCTGGAAAAACTTGTTACATGACTTGAATTATGTGGCATCAACATTTAATATTGACAATCGTTTCGTTTCACCAAGGTCCATCCCCAAGGTGTCATTTGAAAATTACCAAGGTTATTCACCAAGGTATCGTGAAAATTGTAATCTCTAGTGGTTACATCATTACCCAATGCATTGGAGCGCTATCAGGGCGCACCCTTAAATTTGCCTTTATTATCATGTGATCCACATCGCTCATGCTTTATTGAAATGGTACGTAATTCAAGATGTCCCGTACCACCTTGAACATCTCATTCATTTTAATTTTACCCAAGGTGTCCCATACCACTTTGGGCATTCCAATTTCTTAGTCCATTAGTGATATGCCATAAAAATGCATTATGTAAATAATAACTAACATAATTAATGAATCATTACACACATTACATGATGTTACAGTTCTCACTAAGAAAAGGCAAGGACAAATTGATGACATACATAGTTTAATAAAACATCCTTTTCACTAAGGCATATAAACAGAATTATACTAGATGATGAATCTTTGTCATTATAAATCTTTGGAAAAGGGAAAATCTTAAGAAAAACACATGAAATCAATTACGGTGGTAAACGGGCCCTTGGATCAAAATACAAGTTTTATCATAAAACTCATCAGGGAATTGTTAGATAAGACTTTTTGGTAAAACATGTCCATTTGTGTGTATTTTAAAACATGTTGGTTTAGAAATCACACAATTCATATCTAAATAAAATCATCCCAGCATCCAAGAACAGTTTAAGTCCTTCTATTTATAAAAGAAAATAATCTTATAAACATATACACACGTGCACATATATATACCCGAAGTGCATATATGGGTTTTACACAATTCAAGGAAAAGTTTATTAAATCCCTTAAGTAACTCAAAGTTTCCAATCATAATTCAATTACATGGTTGAAACTAAATCCTTATAAGTTTTGTTATAAATGAAACCATGTGTAAGAAGATTAAGGTTTTACAAACATATCTTCACTTAAACCAAAATGGCATAGTTTACAAATATATCTAAAAATTTCATCTAAATATTGATGCCCAAAACAGATCGGGTTAAGTAGGGAGAACACATTCACTGACTAGATATATATATACATACCATATAAAAACGGGGTTGAGATATGTATATATATACATATATATATATATATATATATATATATATATTGAAAACCAAAATATAAAATCGTAAAATAGACAACCTGGAGAAATTGTAAACGTGCTTATACACGGTGTATACACCGTTCACAAATATATATGAAACCATATATACAACATATAATAACATATGTGAGCAGTATATATACGGGTTTCGAAAGAAAACTGGAAACAAGGTTT
Organism: Viscum album; assembly: GCA_963277665.1. Lineage (NCBI taxonomy): Eukaryota > Viridiplantae > Streptophyta > Magnoliopsida > Santalales > Viscaceae > Viscum > Viscum album. The sequence goes on from OY728153.1 coordinate 786,638,530, forward strand.
CGTACGCACCCTCGCATGTACAACCCATGAAAAGAAAAAAAAACACGAAGGCAGAGATCTTGGAAGGCACAGCAACCCGAGGGGGGTTATATTTAAGTATATATATATATGTATAAACTATATATATATACATCGTGAGTATAAAAAGTAGGTTATTTCGAAACAAGTCAAGGGTGCAAGAAAAACCCTTACCGTGCTGGAGGAGGAAGCTCGGAGCCGCTGCTGGGTGTCCGAGGGAAAGCAGGAGGAGGAAGAGGAAGGGGATGCCTCAGGCTTCAACGAAGAAGGGGTATTTTAACATGGCCTTGGTGCCTTGCTGGTGTCCCGACCCTGGTGTAGACCGACGTGGGAAAGACCGGAGAACAGGGACCTAGGAGGGGGGGTGTGCTCGGAAGTCAAGGAGCAGCGCGAGGGAGGGGGGCCTGGTGTCCTTGGTGCAGGTCTACGGTCGGCTGCGGTAGCGAGGAGGAAGATGATGGGGTCGACGCGGGAGGGAAAAGGGACGGTCGGGATTAGTTCCTTGGAAGATCGAACGGTTGAGGAGGGCGCGGGAAGAAAATTTTGAGTGATCGGTTTAATAAACCAACGATCGGGATCTGGTCTCGGGGAGATCGAACGGCCACAGATGCGTGCGGAGGCGATCGCGTGGTTAAAAAGAGATGGGCGGCTGAGATCGACGCAGATGTCGATCGGACGGCTCTAGTCGCGCGGAGCGCGTCCCACATCGAAACCGAGACGTTTTGAGGCGCGGTATAAATAACAAGCCATGCGGTTAGCGGTGCAATAGCACAAACACACACCCACACGGGGCCTTATACACGGGCCCCTCCCCACCCCCGCGGGCCTTGGCCCACCCTCACGCAGCGCGAGCCGCGGCCTTATACACGGGCCCGCTCGCGACATGGGTAACCTATGCGCGGCCACGCCCGAGCCTTCAGCCTGGCTGGCTCCCGAAACGCGCACGCACACCCCTCGGGTCCCCATGGGCTCTCGGCCTTGGCCTGAGGGCTTGTCCCTTGAGGATTCCCTTGGCTGGCCGGGACCCACTAAATTTTTTATAAAAAAAAAAATTTATCATGTACTTAGCTCAAAATATAGTAAAATGTAGGAATTCAGTAAAACACATAGTTTTAACTCAAAATGTTAGCACCAATTTTATGTTTGGATAAAATATTTTTAGCTCTTGAGCTAATTTTTTTTTAAAAGATATACCTTTTTCTACAATACTATTAAAATCATTAGTATTTTTAAAATACTATACCATTTGTTTCTATAAAATTCTTTTAAAGACCAAAAGTTTTTTCCAAAAATTTTTCATAGTTCAAGCGATAAAAGATATAGTTATTATGAATTTCCTCTAAACCTATAAAGTAATACCAAGTTTCCAACTACCTAGGTAATCATCGGGATTTTGTAAAAACAATGAAATTTACTTTCAAAAAACGAAGAATCATCTATGAAATAATGTTTTTAAGAATGAGGGAATAAAACTTAGTTCTCTTTTAAAGTAAATTTTATTAGTGGGAAAACAACGGTCGTTTTTTGAAAACCCAACGGATATATATATATATAAACATAACGGTCAAAACTCAAAGAAATAATATAAATACAGGGATGTGGGGTACCCTTTAAAACAGAACACTTGAACAAGATGGATGGCTCTCCTCATACCATTGGCGTTGAGCATGTGTGCCGTGGCCCTGGAGATTATACTTTTCACGCTGATGGACCCTGAAGATGACGACTATCCGATTGCCCGCGTTGTTGTCCTTTGTAGTCTTGCGGTGGCCGTGATAGGTCTTGTGCATGGTACACTCAACTAGTTGGGTCTCGTTGAAAATTAATGTTTTAATAAATGTCAGCTTACCTTATTCTTTATGCTTTATTTCATTTCTAATTCCTTATTAGCAAAATAACAAGACAAGATACATTACTAAAGGCATAATACTTCATACATAAACCAGTTCATAAAACCTGGGGCGTCACATTATCCCCCCTTTTGAAAATTGGGTCCTCGCAATTTATTTCACGACACTACAAGGTCCAGAAACGTTCCCACCACCTCCACCAACGAAAAGGATCAACAGGTGTATTTAGAGGGATCCCCGTAGCGAAGCTCACTTCTTCCAGCTCCCTAATCCACACACACCTAAGACAGGAGGGGTAGCACTTATGTTCCGGGCTTTCAGGCCTCCAAAGGGAAGCTCGAACCGTACAAAGTTCTGAAATGTCTTTGCAGACCAACGTTCGAAGAACTTTCCGAATTATGTCTCGGTCGAGGATATCGAAGCCATAGATGTGGTCAAACAGGCTAAAGCTGAGAAGTTGGAGCATATAAGCTGCATAAAGATTTCCCTCTAACGCAGCCTCCTGGAATTTCACTCTGGCCGTGAAGTTTCGGCCTAGGGTGAAACAAAGAAAGAGCCCTTCGTGGTAACTTCCTCGTCGTTCACGTCCGGCTAGCTGAGCAGAGCCAATGCGGTAATAGATGGAGGCATTCCCCTGGCAGGTGCGGAGAATCTCCGGACCGTTTTTTATCTCAAACCATTGCTTGCACGTTCTTCGCAAATTTGTGAAGGGGTCATACTCGTCCTCACACGTTTTGATCGCAATGATTTCCAAAATCTCGGTGGGAAGAGATAACAGGCGGGTTTGTCCTTCCATCTGAAAGTTTTAAGACAGGAGTTCCATTACTTGAAAATCATACAAGGGAAAAAAACAAGGTAAGGACAAGGAAAGGAGAAAGATAACATTTCAATAAACATACGTTCATTATTATTAGTGCTTGAGTTTCCCTTACTCATTGACTAAACGAACTCCACACAGAGAAGCAAAACTCCCTAACTCCTCGAACCAAACACAGTCCGAGCATTCAGGGAAAAACTCACGAGGACACCTATGACGTCTTATGAGTCTTGCATGGGGGACGTGAAGTTGAGAGACATCTTCATACACTTGTCGTCTGTAAGACAATCGGGTGGACTCGTCTTCTAACCTTCCGAAGTCCAACAACTGACCCAGAAGCCATAGTTTAAAATCTGACAAAGGTAGCCCGCTCGGAGGTCTCCGTCAGCAGCATCTTCTTGAAAAGGATTATCAAGCATAGTGCCAAAGTTCTCACCCGCCGTGAAAATCCGGAAAAGTCCCTCGTAGTACCTTCCTCGACGTACATAGGAGGGAAATTGGGTTATTATCATAAGGAGGTAATCCAATCCCAACCCTTGGTGCAGACTAAGCACTCGAGGTGAGTTGGATACATCGTAAAGGTATTTGCATGTCATACGGATATAGGCATAGTTTAGAAAGTCCTCACGGCTTCATAAAGACACAATGGTATCTAGGGCCTCTGTGGGGAGAGATAAGAGATTTGTGCCTTCATTTTCCATCTGAAAATTAAGAAAACCAAGTTTTTAATAAAATTGAAATACATATACATATATATTTTTGTTTCAGTTTCTGGCTTTCCAGAGTTATCCAAACCGAACCTCTGATACCAACTGTTGAGACCCCGACCCCAGATAACCATAGGAGTCGGTGCCTTCTGAACATGATGTGTTATCATTAAGATAAATACACTTTGTTAACAACACAACATGTCCCATACAGAGGATCCTGTACGGTTCGGGTTCTGGGAAACCGGAAACTTCTGAAACCATCCATCTTTTAAAAGCTGATACCTGAAAATTTTAAATCAAAACGTAGGGTGAGCATTGAAATACTCAGTAAGGGGGTTTTAAAAGGAATTGAAAATACTGTAACATTTGAAAACATTCATTTAAAAGAATTTGGGCTAAGAAAGATTTTAACACACCAAACATAACAATGCTTTAATCAAAGTTTTCAAGAAAAACATGAAACGAATACGTCAATTCTTGAAGGAGTGATAATGGTTGTTATAAACAAGTACTACATGTGATTTACTTGAGCATAAAATTTAAACAGTTAAAAGTAATGCATAATCAGAGTTTCACACAAGGAAACAACTAAATGTTCATATGCTGGTTACTATTCTATTAAGTGATAACACTCGGCATGCTTCAAGCTTAAAACTAGGGAATTATGAACTTTATACAAACATTAAAGGCATCAGTCATGAATGAACTTTATCCTGGAAAAACTTGTTACATGACTTGAATTATGTGGCATCAACATTTAATATTGACAATCGTTTCGTTTCACCAAGGTCCATCCCCAAGGTGTCATTTGAAAATTACCAAGGTTATTCACCAAGGTATCGTGAAAATTGTAATCTCTAGTGGTTACATCATTACCCAATGCATTGGAGCGCTATCAGGGCGCACCCTTAAATTTTCCTTTATTATCATGTGATCCACATCGTTCATGCTTTATTGAAATGGTACGTAATTCAAGATGTCCCATACCACCTTGAACGTCTCATTCATTTTAATTTTACCCAAGGTGTCCCATACCACTTTGGGTAATCCAATTTCTTAGTCCATTAGTGATATTCCATAAAAATTCAATATGTAAATAATAACTAACATAATTAATGAATCATTACACACTTTACATGATGTGACGGTTCTCACTAAGAAAAGGCAAGGACAAATTGATGACATACATAGTTTAATAAAACATCCTTTTCACTAAGGCATATAAACAGAATTATACAAGATGATGAATCTTTGTCATTATAAATCTTTGGAAAAGGGAAAATCTTAAGAAAAACACATGAAATCAATTACGGTGGTAAACGGGCCCTTGGATCAAAATACAAGTTTTATCATAAAACTCATCAGGGAATTGTTAGATAAGACTTTTTGGTAAAACATGTCCATTTGTGTGTATTTTAAAACATGTTGGTTTAGAAATCACACAATTCATATCTAAATAAAATCATCCCAGCATCCAAGAACAGTTTAAGTCCATCTATTTATAAAAGAAAATAATCTTATAAACATATACACACGTGCACATATATATACCCGAAGTGCATATATGGGTTTTACACAATTCAAGGAAAAGTTTATTAAATCCCTTAAGTAACTCAAAGTTTCCAATCATAATTCAATTACATGGTTGAAACTAAATCCATATAAGTTTTTTTATAAATGTAACCATTTGTAAGAAGATTAAGGTTTTACAAACATATCTTCACTTAAACCAAAATGGCATAGTTTACAAATATATCTAAAAATTTCATCTAAATATTGATGCCCAAAACAGATCGGGTTAAGTAGGGAGAACACATTCACTGACTAGATATATATATAAATACCATATAAAAACGGGGTTGAAATATGTATATATATACATATATATATATATATATATATATATATATATATATTGAAATCCAAAATATAAAATCGTAAAATAGACAACCTGGAGAAATTGTAAACTTGCTTATACACGGTGTATACACCGTTCACAAATATATATGAAACCATATATACAACATATAATAACATATGTGAGCAGTATATATACGGGTTTCGAAAGAAAACTGGAAACAAGGTTTCGTACGCACCCTCGCATGTACAACCCATGAAAAGAAAAAAAACACGAAGGCAGAGATCTTGGAAGGCACAGCAACCCGAGGGGGGTTATATTTAAGTATATATATATATATATGTATAAACTATATATATATACACCGTGAGTATAAAAAGTAGGTTATTTCGAAACAAGTCAAGGGTGCAAGAAAAACCCTTACCGTGCTGGAGGAGGAAGCTCGGAGCCGCTGCTGGGTGTCCGAGGGAATGCAGGAGGAGGAAGAGGAAGGGGCTGCCTCGGGCTTCAACGAAGAAGGGGTATTTTAACATGGCCTCGGTGCCTTGCTGGTGTCCCGACCCTGGTGTAGACCGACGTGGGAAAGACCGGAGAACAGGGACCTAGGAGGGGGGGTGTGCTCGGAAGTCAAGGAGCAGCGCGAGGGAGGGGGGCCTGGTGTCCTTGGTGCAGGTCTACGGTCGGCTGCGGTAGTGAGGAGGAAGATGATAGGGTCGACGCGGGAGGGAAAAGGGACGGCCGGGATTAGTTCCTTGGAAGATCGAACGGTTGAGGAGGGAGCGGGAAGAAAATTTTGAGTGATCGGTTTAATAATCCAACGATCGGGATCTGGTCTCGGGGAGATCGAACGACCACGGATGCGTGCGGAGGCGATCGCGTGGTTAAAAAGAGATGGGCGGCTGAGATCGACGCGGATGTCGATCGGACGGCTCTGGTCACGCGGAGCGCGTCCCACATCGAAACCGAGACGTTTTGAGGCGCGGTATAAATAACAAGCCATGCGGTTAGCGGTGCAATAGCACAAACACACACCCACACGGGGCCTTATACACGGGCCCCTCCCCACCCCCCGCGGGCCTTGGCCCACCCTCACGTAGCGCAAGCCGCGGCCTTATACACAGGCCCGCTCGCGACATGGGTAACCTATGCGCGGCCACGCCCGAGCCTTCAGCCTGGCTGGCTCCCGAAACGCGCACGCACACCCCTCGGGTCCCCATGGGCTCTCTGCCTTGGCCTGAGGGCTTGTCCCTTGAGGATGCCCTTGGCTGGCCAGGACCCACTAAATTTTTTATAAAAAAAATTTTTATCATGTACTTAGCTCAAAATATAGTAAAATGTAGGAATTCAGTAAAACACATAGTTTTAACTCAAAATGTTAGCACCAATTTTATGTTTGGATAAAATATTTTTAGCTCTTGAGCTAATTTTTTTTTAAAAGATATACCTTTTTCTACAATACTATTAAAATCATTAGTATTTTTAAAATACTATACCATTTGATTCTATAAAATTCTTTTAAAGACCAAAAGTTTTTTCCCAAAATTTTTCATAGTTCAAGCGATAAAAGATATAGTTATTACGATTTTCCTCTAAACCTATAAAGTAATACCAAGTTTCAAACTACCTAGGTAATCATCGGGATTTTGTAAAAACAATGAAATTTACTTTCAAAAAACGAAGAATCATCTATGAAAGAATGTTTTTAAGAATGAGGGAATAAAACTTAGTTCTCTTTTAAAGTAAATTTTATTAGTGGGAAAACAACGGTCGTTTTTTGAAAACCCAACGGATATATATATATAAACATAACGGTCAAAACTCAAAGAACTAATATAAATATAGGGATGTGGGGTACCCTTTAAAACAGAACACTTGAACAAGAAGGATGGCTCTCCTCATACCATTGGCGTTGAGCATGTGTGTCGTGGCCCTGGCAATTATACTTTTCACGCTGATGGACCCTGAAGATGACGACTATCCGATTTCCCGCGTTGTTGTCCTTTGTAGTCTTGCGGTGGCCGTGATAGGTCTTGTGCATGGTACACTCAACTAGTTGGGTCTCGTTGTAAATTAATGTTTTAATAAATGTCAGCTTACCTTATTCTTTATGCTTTATTTCATTTCTAATTCCTTATTAGAAAAATAACAAGACAAGATACATTACTAAAGGCATAATACTTCTTACATAAACCAGTTCATAAAACCTGGGGCGTCACATTTTTGTTGGGGGAATATTTAAATAAAAAATACAAAATTTATCAATATGGTGTCAATACCATATAAATTTTTTATTGGAGGTTATAGAGGATGTTGTTTATTATCATTTGATCCCAAATATATCCCATGTTTTCATCATGATTATTGATGAAATTATGAACGTTTTTCTTATATGAATCATTTTAAAAGTTAAATGAAACTCATTTTCATTCCATGGTGTCATTATGATACCGTGATGATTGATTATTTGGGGAACACATATGTATGGATGATAATATGTTGGGTCATATGTCTGGAATAATTTTATATTTTTTATATTGATACCTTAATTGAAAAATATACATGGATATAATGTGCTTATTCATAATGAAATATAAATAATGAGAATTCATATATTTTAATTCGTAAATAAATTTTTATTGGTCAGAAATGACTGTGCAAAATGAATTTACCCATTTAGTTTATTATGATAATGATTTTTATATAAATTAATGATGGTTTATTAGGATATGATATTTTAAATGTTGATGAAACCTTTATATTATAATTAAATATTTTATTTTATTCTACTATGATATCTATATATTACTTTATTATTCTAATCATGTTTTTTGTGTTCATATTTATTATACAAACATTCAATGATATGTTTCTTATTTTATTCCTTATTCCAAGATTTATGATCTTTAATTTTAAAGGTATTAATCACATATTTATCATGATTATACTTCTATCCTACAAGATGATCACTTGTAATTTTTTACCATTATATGTTTTTAATACAAATATTGATAAACTTTTCTCACATTATTATTTTTTTCAATTCATCAATGTAATTATAACTTATAATTATTATAATGTTCCAAGAAATGAATTTTTAGATTTGTTTTTCGAGGCATTGAACCGATTTTATAGATCATGTAGTGTAATATATAGATGGATAAATACTTATTAGTTTAAAAAAATTATATATATAAATTTATTTCTAATTTCATATATTTAAAAACAGATCCTAAAATAAAATAGTAATGTTTTGCAATGTTTTTTTTGGATTAGGATACGTAAATATGTAAATTTAATGTTCTTCAGTTATCATATATGGTATCATATGAGGGGTTACACTATATTTTCAATAGTATTTTACTATATTAAATTTTACTGGATAATAAAAATGGATGATCATAATATCATTGGTGTATATACACAATTATTTTAGATTAGTTAATATTGAATAATTATGGGAATAATATAAGAAAAAAATTAGGAAATCTATTTGTAAATGATAAATCGATAAGTATAATTATATTTTAATATAATGATGTTTTGTTAAAGTAAATATTTTATGGTTACATTATAAATTTCATCCATGTCATTATAAAAAAGTTTGATGTTGTTGAGGCGTAATTTAGCTTATGGGTAATCCCCTTGAAAATGGAATGTTGATTGAAAAATCAAATTTCATACTTTTTCATTACTAATGGACTGGTAACATTACCACATTCTAGAAAATAACATGGGATTTTTCATTGGAATATAATATTATATTTAGCTATAATTTTAAAGGATTTATTATGGTGAACGATTATGTAATGTAATAGGATTTTAAATGACTTATAAAACTGAGTATAAATAGAGATTTATTTAGTTTGATATGAATACTAATGAGATAATTTTTATGAGTAAGAAATATTGACGTCAAATGTTTCATATAATATTCCAAAAAAAATTCACCGTTTTCTTTAATCAATAAGATTTTAAATCAATTTTTAGTAATGTATGACGACTACAAAAATAAGATTTACAATAGAATGTATGGAAAATGTGAAGGCTCTCCTAATAAGAAACAAAATAGAAAATTTAATGTATTATGAAAGACATTTATTATGATATAAATTTTGTCATAAATTTTTATTAAAAATTACAAAAATTTATAATTAAAAAATTCAATTTAGAAAATAGTGGAATCTCTTGGTATTTTGGTTGATAAAGAGTATAAATGAAAATAAATTTTAAATTATTTTATGTCAAAATATTTGATGAGGCACGATGGGAAAAATAGAACGGTCCATTGTGAAGATCTGTGGTATATAAAATTGGGTGTTGAGAAACTAATTAATGAGTAAATGTAAAGATTATAATAGTCACTATAAAATGTAATGTAAGGGTTCCACAAATTTTTCAATGACATAATTGTGGAACATGACATTAGCAATATCATTTCCCTATCAATGGGATAATATGATGGTATGCACCCAAAAATTCCCAAAGAGGGAAATATTATCCCACATAAAAAATTGATATGGGTTAAAAAAATGAAATAGAATTAGGAAAACAGATCACCCAATAAAAATATCTATGTGGTCACTTTGTATAATGTCTGACCCACTCCTTCAAATGTGTAATAGTTCAAAAACCCAAAATCCAAATGCATTAAGACAATATGTTGAGTTATATTTACAAACACTAAGTATCATTATAACAATATATAAAATTTTTAATATATATAAACCAAAATTCAATCTCATAGATACATAATTCAAATCCAAAAAATTCCACACAATGGATTTTATCCTGTGTACACCCTTTCCTATATATCCTCTAAGTGATGATCAATTTTCTCAATGTATGGACTATCATTACGCTATCATTTTTTCTATTCTATCATTATATTTTTAATCATTTATTAACACTAATATATGATTTAATATGTATATATAGTGTATTTAAATTTTATTTGTGGTGGGAATAACTATTATCTTTCTTTCAAATTTTCCCTACTGGAAGACCAAAATAACATTATTGGTATGTGGGGACCATCAAAACATTGGAGCACCATGATTCATTATCCTTAAAAAAAATTATTTTTTGTAGTTTTATATAATTAAATAAATAACAATGATATTAATATCCTATTTATGCATTCATAAGAAATATAAAAATAAATCATCACTATGATTCCAAGGAAACAAAAAACATTACTAATTTTTATTTGTTGACCACATCCCCATAGGAATAATGTATTCTATTTTTTAACGAATTTTTCATATTTTAAAGACAATTATGTTAATGGACTTATATTATGTTCATGAAATTATTAATATTTTGGTAAAATAAATTTTACATACAATTAATAAAATATTAAACAAATGGACCATTAAGCTCAACCATTTAGTATGAGAATATTTTAATGAAAACCAATTTATTCGTACTATGAAATAGTTTCATATCTATTAAACATTCTTATAATTATATTCAAATATTATTTAAAAATATTATGAAACCTATAAATTTCATTATGAATATTGAATAATGATATTACAACTAAAATAATTGACAACGTTCAATGAATTATAAAATTATTTTTTAGTCGATCTAACAATCTAAATATAAATTGATATAAAATAATATTATGGATGACTATGAGAACAAATGATTAATTGTAAATTATATTAATATGTATAAAATGAATTTATTCTAGTTATTTAAAATAATAATTTTTATTAAAATAATTTATAATGATAATAAATCCATTAATTTAAAATTTCAAAAACATTGTTATTTGGTGTCTCACAGTTATTGATATTAACAAAAACGCACATGAAATAAAATTATATCATTATAACTAATAAAATATAAATAAATTGAAATGTTTTTTTAGATCCTAGAATGATATAAATTTGGGATATAACTAAGAAGAACACTATAGTTACATAACAGTGTTAAAATAATCAAAATTACACGTAACTGTTATTGAAAAATAGTTAACCACTAAATAATATAATTGTACTTAATAAATTAAAATTAAAATTTAAAATATCTAATGATAAATATAAGGTTATAGGTTATTAATTAATTTATTAATGTTATATTATTGATTAAATAATTTTAATAATATAGTAGTCATTGTTAATTAATGTAATGGGTTATTTATAAGGACTAGCCTTAAACATTACATAATCATGAATTAAAAGGATAATTAACATTGGGGGATCTTTATAGGATTAATCTTTTAGAGAATTAGTCCATAACTATTACATTACATCTAAAAAATTATGAACTAGACACCTCTACTCAGTTTTCATTCATAAAAAAAATATAGAAAAAATATTCTTGAATAGTACAATGATTTAGAAAGGATGAATTTTCCTTGATCCCATGGTTGACCCTATTCATCATTATGTCCTTTGAAAAACATTTCAAAATTGGGATAAGCATAAAAAGCTCTATAAGGGATATAAAATATAGAATGGAAACATTAGTTCATCAATACTTACATAACATAATCTCTTTAATAAACTCATGAAATCATAAGATTTATGAACAACACATAGTTATCATAAATCATAAAGTTAACACGGGGCATCCATACCATACTTACATTGTCACGACCCCCTCCCCACAATGTGTACCCCTCCTGGGCCGACAATGTGAGAAGGAAGATAATGCCCCCTGAGTCCCGGCTCCAGTAGGCCCTGGGTTGGCGACCAGCACCGAGGTTGTAGTAAACACACAAATGGGAGGCATTACCCTATAAGAGAACAAATTCGGAAGAGAGAGATAAGATATACACCAATCAACTCCAACCCAGAACTGAAATATAAAAGAAACCAAAGTACATATATGAAATTTCATACAAAATTACTATAACTAAAAGGGAAAACTAAATGTACCCAAAAGAAATTAAAACGGCAGCGACCACAAGCCCGAACAACTCCTCCAACCACAAGCTAGTAGTAACCATCTTGATCTCCAAACTACTCCAAGTGACCCACAAAACATTTTATATATACATAGGGTGAGTATAATAGTATACTCAGTAGGATCCTCCCCAAGCCTTCCATGTAAAATTAATGAAATCATGATAATGCCCAGTGAACAACAAGTTAAACTAACTCGTCACCTAAACAGGTATACTAAGTTCCCAAACTCACCATGGACACTCATGCCAAGTAACTCATACAAGAATATAGCATATAATGAAAAATATAAAGGGTACACCGATACTACTTCCCCACTGGTTTTCCTCTTTGCCACAACGACATATGTCTTGTGCATCTCTCTCCAAAGGCTTGCCCATATAAACTTAGGCTAAGCTCCACAATATGCACCACCTGCACCACAAAGGCTTTCCCGCAGACAACTAGGCCAAGCACCACACCATCCTCAAAACCGAAAGTAACCAGCTAATTTTCGGGAGCCACCGCAGCTCGTATAACGTGTATCATATGTCGGGTATTATACCTCAAGATATCACAGCCCATACGTCGAGTAAGGATCCTCAAGCCATCACAGCCTATACACGTTACACCTATAGTAGTCCATAAGATACTATATCCAGAATATATGTGTGTGAAATAACCACAAGTCATTACAGCCCTCAACAAACATATATCTGGAAAACTAACTGTTGTTCCAAAGTCACTAATATCTATCGTGATAAGAGAGCGGGGCTAAAGGGGGTAGTCAGCCATCCAACCTCCGATCAGAATGTTGGGGAAAACACCCCTAGGGATCAGAATCCATGGGGTGTCGGTTTCCCTTACCGACAGGGTTGAGTAGTATATAGAAACACAAAAAGTACTGAATATATAAATAACTCACATCAACTCTATGGGCATTACCTATTCTTAGATACAATTATAGCTAACATCTCTCAGACTCTAGGCTTCTACTTCTAAGACTAGGTATCCTATAAGCACACAAAAATTTGAAGAGCTTTATTAGATTAATCCATTCTCATTTTATCAGTTCCACTGTACGTTAATTAATTCATTAAACACTAATTAACCATGAACAATTCCACGTTAAAATGAATTGTAATCACATTCCAAATCAACTAGTTATTTTTATGATTCACATCACCATTAAATTCAAGTATCTCCATCCTCGTGTATTATCAACATTTAATCAAACTTTCATTATATAATTACTTTACAATATTCCCAGGCATTCTAGAAAGGCATTCTATGCTACTAAAGACAAAGGGAGCTCAAAATAGTGAGTAGATATACTATCTGTCGAGTCTTTTCCGCCTATAGTAAGAGCATAGACCCATTCTACCTCGAGAGGCTAAACATAGAAAGCACATGGCATAAACCACGTGCCATCGCATCCTTCGTATGGATGGTAAGAAAGACCAGCTGCGTTGAGAAGTGGAGAAAATTAAAGAAGATAAATAACCAAAAAACCCACAAAACTCCAGCCATCACATCCATCCCATACCATCATCCTTGGTGTCCTCCCTAACACCCACATGTATAAGCTGATGCATCTCTCCACCCTAGGTGTCATCCGCTACAACAACCACAAGTCCCCATGCCTCCACATATCACAATAGCCAAACAGGCTCACATCACAGCACAAGCAGGAAAGAAACACAACATCACATCAATGGGATGTTGACCCTTTAACAATCAAGAGGGTAAATCAGAACCCTTTATGAAATTCTCACATAATCTGTTCTTTAATCCATATTGAATTAGCAGATTTGTTTTTCGTAGGTTCCAATTATGGGAGACCTAATCATAAAGCTATCATAATTAAATAAATATATTTACTGGCCCTAATTTTATTAACCTCAAATTAGAACAACTACAACAATGGAAACAACCATATTCATTTACATGCCTCCACATCTTTATCCAATTAATTAACAATTAATTCCGACATTACGTTCATTATCAATTTCCATCAAGAATGAACAATTAATCAATGAAATCATAGATATCACTCTATCTAGAAAAACATGAGGCAAACCGTTATCACGGTACAAAGAAACAAATTGTGATCAACCAATTCATTTAATTTGGTTCATGTATTTAATTAGTTGAATTTAATTGTGATCCAAATGGGCTAAATCATGATAATTCTATGATTTCACATATATAATTAGAGTAGCCACGAATCCCCTACCTCAATGAGTTCTTGACGTCCTTTATCCACACAACGGGTCACAATCCTCCTCTCACGACAACTGCATCCACTGGAGGACGCAACGGTACGACAGTACCAACCAACCCCAAGAAAACCCCATTAGAATCTTATAAATTACATGGTTTAATATGGAAGGGTGAAATATTATAAGATGATCCCTAAAGGAATGACGATAAAACATACCTTATAGGAAATATTGACCAACAGAGCTATGTTGCATCCAAAATAGAGAGGAACCAATTAGAGGATTAGGGTGTGATTGTGAAACTCCTACAGGAATAAATGAAAGGTTCTAGTGTATCTTAGCCGAGAACAAAGAGGATGAATAAGGGAGGACGATATCTCGGTCCTTTTTGAACATTTAATGAGGTGATTGTTTAAGTTCCAGTTAATTCTCCATTAAAAATGAATCGCATTAACCCACGCGGTTGGACCATGTAAATACATCATGGCTTTAGGAATAATTAATAAAGGATTTATGGCCTTTAAATCGGCCTTAGAGTCCTCAAAATAAGGCATTAAATTTATTTTACGACAAACGAAACGTCAAAATGGGAGAAACTATTGGAAGCTGGAAACACTTTTCATATACTCAAAATATGGAAAAGGAAAGAATATGTGACACTTAGAAGGTCACCGTTCTGGAAACACTATTCACAAACATGAAATTAGGAAATGGAAAGAATATGTGACACATAGAATGTCACCATTCGGGAAACATTGTTCACAAATGTGAACTTTTTCAAAGGAAAGAATAGGTGATACTTAGAAGGTCACCGTTCTGGAAACACTATTCACAAATTTGAAATTTGGCAATGGAAAGAATAGGTGTCACTTAAAAGGTCACCATTCTAAAAAAACTATTCACAAACGTGAAATTTTGCAAATGAAAGAATTGTTGACACTTAGAAGGTCACCGTTCTGGAAACACTGTTCACAAACTTGAAATTTGGCAAAGGAATGAATAGGTCACTGTTGGAGCTCACCATTCTAGAATCACTGTTCAAAGAACTCAAAATTTGGAAAAGGAAAGAAAATGTCACCTTTAGAGCTCACCGTTTTGGAAACACTGTTCACAGAACTCAAAATTTGGCAAAGGAAAGAAGAGTTCACCGTTAGAGCTCAGCATTCTGGAAACACTGTTCGCAGAACTCAAAATATGGAAAAGGAAAGAAAAGGTCACCGTTAGAGGTCACCATTCTGGAAACACTATTCACATAACTCAAAATTTGGCAAAGGAAATAAAAGGTCACTGTTAGAGCTCACCATTCTGGAAACACTATTTATAGAACTAAAAAGTTGGAAAAGGAATGAAAAGGTCACTGATGGACCTCACCATTAGAGGTTACCGATAGAACCTCACCTTTAGTGGTTACTGATAAAACCTCACTGATAGAAACACTGTTCAAGTCTACTGATAGATGTTCACCGATAGAACCTCGCCAATAGAACACTATTCAAGTCTCCCGATAGAAGGTCACCGATAGAAACATTGTTCACATACCTATATTGTTCATAAAACTGGAAACACTGTTCGCAGAACTAGAAATTTGGAAAAGAGTTGGGGATATGTCACCTTAACCTCCCGGAACACCTCCAACACCACTTTTTCACAATGTAATGGAGCGGAGAGGTCTAAGCCATTACATAAGATACCTCTCAAAACATTCATGTCCTTGAGAATTCAAAACCAACCTAGAGACAAAACAAAAAGAAACAGGGTTCGAACAACCACCCATTGAGATACCTCTCAAATGAGAGCAAGCCACAAAAGGAACAAAAAAAGTTCATAAATAAAACATGAAAGGTCTAACCATGAAGGAAACATCATTACATGAAAAGAGTTAAACATTAAATAACTCTGAGTACTGAGCACGTATCTTTGACTCATGCTTCTAGGTACTCTCATCCATGCCACTTTGTCCCCACAGGACACGAACTAAGGGGATAGAACGCCCACACAACACCTTCTCCTTGCAGTCATGGATCTCCACTGGTCACTCCTCGAAGGTTCCATCATCATCAACATCAATCTCTCCCAAATCGATAACGTGAGAGTCATCAAGAAGATAACAACGGTGCTGAGATACATGGAAAACATCATATATCTGACTCATCTGAGGGGTAATTTCTACTCTATATGCCACAGATCCAATATGAGATAACACTTCGAAAGGACCAATAAACATGGGAGAAAGCTTACTTCCACGACCAAACCATCGCTTCCCACGATGGGGAGGCGCCTTCAGAAACACATGATCCCCAACATCAAACTCTAAGGGTCTCCATTTTTTATCAGTATATGATTTCTGACAATCTTGCATTGTCTTCATCCTCTCATGAATCACCTGAATCATCTCGGTTGTATTCCATACTAGTTCTGGTCCATGGATTCCTGACTCTCTGACCCCAGTCCAACACAACGGAGAATGGCAAGGATGACCATACAGGGCTTCAAACAGCGATATACCAATGGTGTAGTGAAAACTATTATTGTAAGAAAACTCCACCAAGGGTAGGTGCCTCATTCATGAACCTCCAAAGTCGGGAACACAATATCACAACATGTCTTCATGAGTCTAGATGGTTCACTCTTTTTGACCATCCATTTGAGGATGAAAAGTAGTGCTAAGGAATAGCTGAGAACCAAAATCATGTTGGAGACCCCTCCAAACCCTAGAGGTAAAATGTGGATCTTGATAAAAAATCATCATCCTAGGGACTCCATGAAGTCTCACCACCTCCTCAAGATATTTCCTCGATAAAACATCCACTGAGCTCGACTCCTTGATCGCTATGAAGTGGGCCAATTTTGTTAAACGATCCACTACCACCCATATAGCATCATGTCCTCTCGGAGCATGAGGTAAACCTATACAAAAGTCCACTGAGATGTCCTCCCACTGCCACTAGGGAATCTATAATGGCTGGAGAAGAAAACAAGGAACACGGTGTTCTGTATTCACCTTCTGGTAGACTAAACATCGAGACACACACTCTGCAACCGCACGCTTTAGCCCAGACCACCAAAAATGACTCTTCATGGTTTGGTAAATCTTTTTCAGACCTGGATGTACTACCAAGGGTGAACTATGGAACTCTCGGAGATCCTTCTCGCGCATCGCAAAGGGAAACAAAGCCTGCCATGATACAACACTCGGTGTTGTTCATCCTTCGACCAACCATCAGGGGCCTCACCACATACAACTCTGTCTCTCCAAACTTCCACCTCTAGATCACCCAAAAAAGAATATTCCACCTTCTGCATCAGGGATGACTGCACCATCATCTGGGAAAGACAACCTCTACAACCCAACATCACCCATATCAAGATGCAAAGCTGATAGCTCTTCCATAACACTCTATGAATCACCAGATTCGCACATAGCATCCCTACTTGACTTTCGGCTCAGCGCATCAGCATCAACATTTCCTTTTCCATGTTTATATGATATTTCGAAGTCGTATTCCTATAAGAAATCCATCCACTGACACTGTTGCAAGTTCATGTCACACCGAGAGAAAACATCCCCCAAACTCTTATGATCGGTGAAAACCACAAAGCACTCACCAATGAGGAAATGTCTCCACAACATCAGAGAAAACACCACAGATTCCAACTCAATATCTTGGGTGGCATATTTGCGTTCATGGGGACGCATCTGCCGAGACCCATAAGAAACAACTGACCTCTGTTTCATGAGAACACAACCTAGCCCAGATGTGAAGCATTGCAGAAAACATCGAATTGGACTCCCTCTGTTGGAAGACAAAAAACGAGAGAACTTACGAACTTATCCTTTAGATAATCAATAGATTCCTGACACTCATCAGTCCATATGAAGGCCTGATCCTTCTTGGTTAGAGCTGTTAGAGGAGTCACAACTCGTGAGAAATTGGCTACGAATCTCCTGTAGTATCTTGTGAGCCCAAGGAAACATCGCACCTCTGAGACTATCTTGGGGGCTGCCCAAGACTCAACTACTTCTTTCTTCGATGGATCCACAACTACTCCATGTTGGGACACAACATTATCCAATAAATGGACTTCTAAAGCCCAAAATTCAGACTTTGACAACATCCCGAATAGCTGATGTTGGCGAAGAAATCCCAAAACATCTCGTAGATGCTCTGCATGCTCCTCTTCAGATGTGGAGTACACAAGGATTTCGTTGATGAAACTCACCACAAACATGTCCAGGAACTCATGGAACACAACATTCATCAATCCCATAAACATATATGGATCATTCCTCACACCGAATGGCATTACAACAAACTTATAATGCCCATAACGACAAAAGAAAGCAGTCTTTGGGATATCCTCATCCTTTACCTACATCTGATGATATCATGAACACAAGTCAATCTTTGAGAAACAACTTGCACCCTTCACTTGATCAAATAATTCATCAATCCACGGGAGAGTATAGAGGTTATTTATTGTCACATTGATTAACTGACGATAATCGACGCACAACCGCAAACTGTCATTAGCCTTTTTCACAAAACAAAAATGGTGCACCCCATGGTGACACACTTGGCCGAGAAAAACCGCACTACAATAGACCATCAAGCTGTATAGATAGCTCTCGTAACTAAGAAGGGGCCATGCTATATGGATAAATAGAGATAGCAGATGCTCCTAGCTATAGCTCGATCCCTAACTCGATCTCTTTTCGAGGGGGTAACACTACAAGCTCTTCAATAAAGACATCAGGGTACTCCTCTATGACCCGAGGAAACACCAACTACTGATCCTCTGAAGAACTTAGCATCATCTCATCATCATGGATGATAAGGATGGAACTCATCTATGACCCATCTGGGGATCTATCTCACCAACAAACACCACTTTCCCTCCATCTGCATAAAAGAAAATGATCTTCTTCTTATAGAAATCCACAATATCCTGCACCGAATTCAACCAATACATGACGAGGATGACATCATATGGTTGTATTCATAAACACAGGAAATCACCCCAAGAGCGGTGTTACCCCAACAGTAGCTCACAGTCTCTACATACGTCAAACAAGCTAGCTCGATCTCCAACTAGTGTATTCAACGCCAAGGGCACTGGAAGCCTCTCTACCACAAGTCCCAAAGTGTGGAAAAGGGTAGGTGATATGAAGGAGTGTGTCGCTCCTAAATCAAACAAGGAATACACCAAGGTAGAACACAAGAAAAGTGTACCTCAAAAGATATCTGGCTTGCCTGGGGCTGGCAACGCTAGAGCAAGAAGCTGACCACAACCTCCTCCAGGACCTCTCTGAACCTGATGAAAACCACCACCACAGCTGCGCTCTGATCTCTTAGGACATGGAGCGTCATAGGGTTGTCCTTTTTCTGCTCCATCTACCCTCTGGTGATCTAAAGCTGGTGCAACCTGCTGCTGCTGCCTCGTCTGGAACTACCTCAACGGAGGAACCTGGAGCGGAGCACCCGGTGCACGATGACTACTCTGAAAAGTTGGGAACTCCCGCTACTAATGACCACGACCACCATAAGAAAAACAAGTTCCTGATCGCTTGGAATAGGCCTAATAGTTGTTGCCTCTGGATAAACGAGATAGGAAGGGTTGGGACCTCCCCCCAGGTGAACGAAAACTCTTTTTCCCGGAAAACCAGCATCCCCAGACCACAACTTTTCTTCGTGAGGAATCATGAAGATTCCTCTCTTGTGATGATCCGGTCCTAGACAAAGTCCTCCCAACAACCTATGCCCTTTCCAGCACCTCAAGATAAGTATTTATCATAAATGGTCTGACCAGGCGCTGGATCTCTAGATGCAAAGCCTCCTCAAAATGCCTCTCCATAGCCTCCTCATCTGGTAACAGGACTGAAGCATATCTTAGAAGTTTCATGAAATGGATTCCAAACTCTCAAACACTGTAGCTCCCCTGGCGAAGGGTAAGAAGCTCTTGGAGACTAGACGCCTTCGCAGTCGAAGAAAGAAAATCGACTCTAAACATGTCTCGAAACTCCTACCATGAGATCGCTGACTCCTCAGGATCCCCGAGGAACAATAACAACCACTACCTCGCTGCTCCACCCAGCATCGTCACAACAAATGACACCCAGAGTTCCTTCTGAGCACGAATCGAAGTGAAGCCTATCTTGACCTCCTCCAACCTATCTTTTGTAACTGCATATGAAACAGGGCCCTTGTACATATGCATACTCTGGCTCTGAAACTCTCGGAGTGTCTTCCTCCAAGTGTCATCGTCGTCAACTTCTACCCGACGGCGATCTGCTGGAACAGCCTACTAGACATCTTCTGCGCAAACCTGACGAGGACGTCGACCTAGAGCCATACCTATAAAATAACAACTATTAGAGATCCTAAGCCTGGAATAGGGAAGACTCAACATTAATTAATTAATTGTTTTATTTTATTAATTTTAGGTTATCCTATCCCAAGGTTTACCCATTCAAACATAGGCACAATAAAGTATGATGCATGATCCATTCCTAGGTCTCTACCCTGCAACTTGTATCATTTTGTTTAGTAGACATTGTAAACTTAATGGTCCGTACGTCAGATAATTGGGGGCCCTAAACTCCTATGTCATAGTCGGTCTCTAGTGTCTACCTCATTTGGTAAACATGAATGACACTGTTTCCCTACCAACCCATGCAAATTCACATTTGAGTAACTCAAAACTCTATCCTATTCCTCAACCAGACTTCTGATACCACTCTGTCACGACCCCCTCCTGACAAAGTGTACCCCTCATGGGCAGACAAAGTGAGAAGGAAGTTAATGTACCCCGATTCCCACCTCCATTAGGCCCCGGGTTGGCGACTAGCAACGAGGGTATAGTAAACACTCAAATGGGAGGCATTACCCTCTAAGAGAACACATGCGGAAGGGAGTGATAAGATAGACACCAATCAACTCCAACTCAGAACTGAAATATAAAAGAAACACAAGTACATATATGAAATGTCATGAAAAATTACTACAACTGAAAGGGAAAACTAAAAGTACCCAAAAGAAAGTAAAACGACAGTGAACACAAGCCCAAACAGTTCCTCCAACCACAAGATAGTAGTAACCAGCTTAATCTCCAACCTTCTCCAAGTGACCTGAAAAACAGTTTATATATACATAGGGTGAGTATAACAGTATACTCAGTTGGATCCTCCCCAAGACGTTCGTGAAAATGAAAAGAAATCATGTTAAAGCCTAGTGAACAACAAGTGAAACTAACTCATCACCTAAACAGGAATACTAAGTTCCCAACCACACCATGGACACTCTCGCAAAGTAACACATACAAGAATATAGAATATAATGAAAAATAGAAAAGGTACCCCACTACTACTTCCCCATTGGTTTTCTGCTTTTCCCCAACGACATACGTCCTGTGCATCTCTCTCCAAAGGCTTTCCCATATAAACTTGGGCTAATCTCCACAGTCTGCACCACATTCACCACAAAGGCTTTCCCGTAGACAACTGGGCGAAGCACCACACCATCCTCACAACCAAAAGTAACCTGGAAGTTTCTGGGAGCCACCAATGCTCGTATAACATGTAACATATGTCGGGTATTATACCTCAGGCCATCACAGCCCATACGCTGAGTAAGGATCCACAAGCCATCATAGCCTATACACGTTACATCTATAGTAGTCCATATGATACTATATCCGGAATATATGTGTGTGAAATAAGCACAAGCCATTACAGCCCTTTACACACATATATGGGGAAAACTAACCGTTGTGCCAAAGGCACTAGTATCTACCAAGAGAAGAGAGAAGGGAAAAAGGTTATAGTCATCCATCCAACCTCCCATCAGAATGTTGGGGAAAACACCCCCCAGGGCTCAGAATCCCCTGGGTGTTAGTTTCCCTTACCGATAGGGTGGAGTATCTTATAAAAACACAGAAAGTACAGAATATATATATAACTCTCGTTTACACTATGGGAATTACCTATTCTAAGATACAACTACAGCTAACATCTCTCAAACTCCAGGCTACTAATTCTATGACTAGGTATCCTATAAGCACAGAAACATTAGAAGATCATTATAAGATTACTCCATTTTCATTTTATCAGTTCCACTGTACATTAATTATTTCTTTAAACATTAATTAACCATGAATAATTCCACATTAAACTGAATTGGCATCACATTAAAAATCAACATCTCCTTTTAAGATTCACATCACCTTTAAATTCTAGTATCTCCATCCCCATTGATTATCACCATTTAATCAAACTTTAATTACAGAATTACTTTCCAATATTCCCAAGCATTCTGGAAAGCCATCCTATGCTACTAAACACAAAGGGGGGTCAATACGGTGAGTAGATATACTACCCGTAGAGTCTTTGCCGCATATAGAAAGTGGATTCACCCATTCTCCCTTGAGAGGCTAAACACGGAATGCACATGGCATACCCTTTGTTTCTTCGCCTCCTTCGAAAGGAGGGTAAGAAAGACCATCTACCTTGAGAAGTGGGGAAAAGTAAAGTAGATAAACAAAAAAACAAAACCACAATCCTCCATCCATGAAATCCATCCCATACTATCATCTTTGGTGTCCTCCATGACACCCACATGCATAAGAAGTTGCATCTCACCACCCTACGCGTCATCCACTGCCACAACCACAAGTCCCCATGCCTCCACAAATCACAACATCCATCCAGGCTCACATCACAGAACAAGCAGCAAAAAAACACAACATCACATCAATGGGCTCTTGACCCTTTAACAATCAAGAGGGTAACTCATAACCCTTTAAGAAATTCTCACACAATCTATTCATTAATCCATATTGAATTAGCAGATTTTTTTATACGTAGGTTCCAATTAAGGGAGACCTAATCATTAAGATATCATAATTAAATAACTAGTCTTACTACCCTAATTTGATTAACCTCAAATTAGAACAACTACAACAATGGAAACAACCAGATTCATTTATATGCCTCCTTATCTTTAGCCAATTAATTAACAATTAATTCTGGCTTTACGTTCATTATCAAGTTCAATAAAGAATGAACAATTAATCAAAGAAATCATAGATATCACTCTATCTAGCAAAACATGAGGCTAACTGTTATCATGGTAAAAAGAAAAAACATGCGATCAGCCAATTCTTTTAATCCAGATGAAATATTTATTTAGGTCCATTTCATTGTGATCCAAAGGGCTTAATCATGCTAATTCTCTGATTGCACATATACAATTAGAGAAGCCATGAATCCCCTACCTCGAAGATGAATGTTCCAGGCGCAACGGAAGCGCGTGGGTGGATGTGCCCACTTGGATTTTTGTCATTAGAAATGATCAATCCGGGATCAATATGACGATAAATGCCAGTCTCCATGGATCAAATTATAGAAAAAGACATAGAAGATGGTTTGTCCTGGAACCACAAACCAGGATCGTTACAGGATGATTATAATTAATTTAATTAATTATAAATAAATACCTTTTGGGTGGTCTTTCTTCATTGATTTTCTTGATCAAGGTGTCGATGTGAGCCGTCGTTGCGTCGCAGAAGCCAAGTATAGACTCCCTCTAATGGTGATCCACACATGTACCTCGTATCTCTGGACGTCTCCAAATGATTCTACGGGGGCCAGCGTGGAGAAGCCTTTGCTTGCGTTGTCCGCCTGAGATCGTCTTGATCTGATGGAAGAGGATCTCTCTTGGTCTTGAGAGCGTTCTTGGAGGAATTGGTTCTTTTGGCCTTGAAAGAATTCTCCAGAGATGTTGTTCATAATGATTCTCTTGTGTGTTTGAAAAGATTTGGGGTTGTGAGGATATTTATAATCGGGTGTGTGGGGTTATAGAGTTATGACAATAAATAAACGCGTTACGCGTTTTATTTATTTCATTGACACTTATTTAAAACCCCCATGTTGAATAAATAATTCATTTACATGCACCCACACTGATTATAATAAATATCATTTAAAACAATATTATATCCTCAAAATCCCGAATGGAAAAACTACACGGCATGTAATAATAAATACACGGCATGTACTTGTTTAACATTGAAAACTACACGGTGTGTACATTAAATGTACACAGCGTGTATATATTGTTTTCATTTATTCATTTCCTTTCCAAAATAAAACTACATGGCATGTACATTTAAAAACACATGGCGTGTACTTGTTTTGTTTTATTTTTCCTCCATCATTTAAAACATATTAATCTTCCTTGAATAATTATTAAACCACGTACGGGAATAATCTCTATTCAACATGAGATACTTGGATACACTTAGAGTGTGACCCTCTAGGCCTCTATCTCGTTAGCATTAGGTGGTCTTGGCTAAAGTCCAAGATTACTTTCTAGCAACGGGTCAAGGCACCCAAGAGAATGAAGTTTATACTTCATTGACGTATCACCTCATATGAATGCTTACTGTGTAATTTAATCGATTTGTCTCAATATATCATCAAGCAGGTTTCATGGCAGTGTCATAAACCTATATGTGTGGTCCTTTGTTCTTTGACTACCTGAAATAATCTCGTTGTTCACACCATGGCCATGGAATTTAATGCGAAATTTCTATTTCAATCTAAGGGCCGAGATATCAACTTCCATAAATGGAAGGGACAAATCCTTCATCGACTTATCCATTAACAACATGTTACTCGTGACGCACCCAACGTACCCTACTTCCCGCCAACTGTCTGAATGATGGTTTTCGTCAGTAAATCTAAGTGAGCGAGTCATGACATGAGTTAATGAAAATCTTCCTGTATAAGGACCATTACAAAAGCTCGTAGATAGCAATGTCTGATGACACCAAGACATGTAGAATTACTATTGGCGGGTCTTTTCTCATAATATCCATCTTGGAGATTACCAAGTGTGAACTCCGTGAGAAGGAGTCTCGTCTTCTTACGAGTACTCGCACATGATGGTCTGCATACTATGTGTCCTATCATAGTATGTCATCCAACCGCAGAACATTATTTAAGAATATTGTTATAGCATTTCAAGGTTCTCATTATAGCGGGGATCTTCCATGACCTTATCAATGCAAAAAATATTCCGGGACATTATTATATTACAGTTATGCAAAACAATGAACAATATATAATAAGCGAACATTCATGTAATCAAAGAACAAAACAGTTGGTTCTCAGGACACCAACAGTTACAAACTCCCACTTGGACTAGAGCCAACTGCCTATGACTTTTAGTCTGCTAGACCTCACATGATGATCATGTTTCTATTGAGTCAAGGATTTAGTCAATGGGTCTGCCACATTGTCTTCTGTGGAAATACTGCTCATGACAACTTCACCTCTCTGAGAAAAATCCCTCAAGAGATGATACTTCCGAAGTATGTGCTTTGTCTGCTGATGTACCCTTGGATCTTTTGAAAGTTCCACCACTGTAGTAGTATCACAATAGAGTGTGATGGGATCTTTACTGCTCGGTACAACATCCAGCTCTTGGACGAAGCTTCGCATCCATAATTCATCTTTAGCTGCCTTAGAAGCTGTGATATACTTTAACTCTGTTGTAGAATCTACCACCACACATTGTTTCGAGCTCTTCCAGCTCACTACACCTCTATTCAAACTGAAGATGTATCCAGTTTGCGACATCATGTCATCTTGATCAGTCTGGAAACTAGCATCTACATGTCCTCTAATGACTAGTTTCTCATCTCCTCCATAAACTAGGAACATATCCTTAGTACGTCTCAGATACTTAAGTATAGTCTTGACTTTCATCCAATGGTGGTCTCCTATATCAGCTTGATATCTTCCTACCGCACTTAATGCATAAGAAACATCTAGCCTCGTACATAACATAGCATACATGACTGACCCAATCGAGGATGTGTAAGGGATCCTTTCCATCCTCTTTCTTTCCTCATGTGTCTGAGGACACATTTTCTTGGAAAGATGAATGCCATGTGACACTGGAAACAATCCCCTCATGGACTGTTCCATACTGAATCTCTTCAATATCTTGTCAATGTATGTACTTTGACTCAGTCCCATAATTCTCTTGGATCTATCACGATGGATCTTTATCCCAAGAATATATGCCGCCTCGCCCAAGTATTTCATGGAGAAGAATTTATGAAACCATTCCTTAATTGACTGTAAGACAGGTACTTCATTTCCAATTAGCAATATTTCATCAACATATACTATTAGGAAAACGATTGCACTTCCACTAAAACTTTTGTAGACACAAGGCTCACATTCATTCTTAAAAAATCCAAATTCTGTAACAGCTTCATAAAAATGAATGTTCCATGACCTTGATGCTTGCTTTAATCCAAAAATGGATTTCTGCAACTTGCATACCCTGTTGGCATCCTTTGTATTCACAAACACTTCATCTTGTGTCATGTAGACATCTTCCTGGAGGTTCCCGTTAAGGAAATATGTTTTGACATCCATTTTACAAATTTCATAGTCATGGTATCATGAAATGGCCAATAGGATTCTGGTGGATTTCAGCACCGCAACTGGTGAAAAGGTTTCATCATAGTAAATTCCTTGACGTTGTCTTAAACCTTATGAAACCAGTCATCCCTTATAGGTGGTGACTTTCCCCTCCATGTCCAGTTTCTTCTTGAATACTCATTTATTATAAATAGGCTTTACATCAACTTGTTGATCTACCAAAATCTAGACATGGTTTTGGTACATAGAATCCATTTTAGAATTCATGGATTCTTTCCACATGGAAACGTATGTGCCTTCAACTGCTTCCTTGTATGTAAGAGGATCATCATTGTCAACCAATAATGAGTCACCATCCTCGGTGAAAATAAAACCATATCGTTCTGGTTCTATAACCTCTATCGTGCTCCAACGCAGTTCCTGTGTCTCTGGAACCGATTGTTCTTCCACGGGGCTTTGTGGAATCTTTTCTTATACCAAATCATGTGTATGTTGAGCCTCGACTTCATCGAAGTCTATCTCGCTCCCACTATCTCTTTTGGATATGTGCTCCCTCTCAAAGAATATGGCGTGTCTTGCCACTGTAACCTTTTTGTCTGAGGGGTTGTATAGGTAATATCCCCTTGTTTCCTTGGAATATCTTATAAAGATACAATTTTTGCCTCGTGGTGAGAGTTTGTTACCTGAAGAGGCCTTAAAAAATGCTTCGCTACCCCACACATGTATGTTCGATAACATGGCTTTGCATCCGCTCCATTACTCATATGGATTAACATTTATCGATTTAGTTGGTACTTAGTTTAGTATGTGCGCTGCTATTTGTAATTTATATCCCCAAAAGGATAATGGAATACTGTCATGACTCATCAATGATCTCACCATGTACAATAGGGTGTGGTTCCTCCTTTCACTTACACCATTCCACTGCGGTGTGTAAGGAGGAGTGACTTGAGATAGAATCCCAAACTCCAGTAAAAAATCAATGAAATCCTAATTAAGATATTATCCTCCTTTGTCTAAGCGGAGTTTCTTAATTTTCTTACCAATGCTGGTTCTCAACTTCATTCTTGTATTCATTGAAACGATCAAAAGAATCAGACTTATACCTCATTAAATAGATATATCCATATTTAATAAAATCATAAGTAAAAGTTATGATGTATGAGAACCCACCCCTTGCATCAACTAGAAATGGTCCACACACATTTGTGTGAACTAATTCTAGAATCTCTTTACCCTTTCACCTTTCTCACTTAATGGGGCTTTGGACATTTTTCCTTGTAGACATGCATGTCATACACCAAGTGGTTTTAGTTCGAAAGTATCTAAATACCCATCTTGATGTAATTTTGTCAAAAGTTTCTCATTGACATGACATAGTCAGGGATGCCAAAGTTTGGTGTCGTATGAGTCATGTGAATTTACATTGTTTTTGATTTCCATTACTTGTTTTGTGTAGTCTAACACATAAAGGCCGTTATATAAAAGTGCCCTACCAAAACAAATCCTATAATTTTAAAAATAGCAACATCCACTTCCAAACATGAAGATGAATACATCAGTATCTATTCTAAATACTGAAATAATGTTTTTGGTTACAGAGGGTACAGAATAACATCCTTTCAAAACCAAGACCATCCCCGTAGACAATGTGATGTGGTAGTCCCCGACAGCTACAACAGTAAGTCTGGCTCCGTTGGCTGCTCGTAGATCTACCTCCCCTCAATAAATGTTCATAAATATACATGGTTCATGTATTTGGATACATATGTGAGCACCACAAGCAGTATCAAATACCCAATTAGTAGAAATATATAGATTGTATTCGATAACAAACGCACCTGAAGCATCCCCTTTCTTCCTTGGATGGGTGCAGTTTTTCTTCCAGTGCCCCTTCATTCTACCTGCAAAACAAACAACATCTTATTCCTTTGCCTCCCCTTTTATCTTCCTTTTCATGGAAGGCCTTGAAGAATATTTGGGCTTAAATATCTTCTCCTTCCCTTTCCTTTTATTCACCATGAGGACAGAAGGCTTTTCACACTTCATATCAGTGTCCACTTGGAGAATGGGGATGACAAGATCAGATAGAGACTTCTCAATGTGGTTCATATTGAAGTTCACAACAATGTTTGAGAAGATTTGGGGGAGTGATTCAAGAATGATATCGGTACCCAGTTCTTCGGGGAGTTTAAACCATAGAAACTCCAAGCGCTCAATGTAGCCAATGAGCTTGACTACATGAGGCCCGACTAGGGAACCCTCTCCAAGCATTCTCTGAAATAGATCCTTGGAGATCTCAAACCATTCCTGTCTTGTTCTCTCCTAGTTTAGACCACAGAGGTGCTCGAGCATGCTATTGGCATCCATGTCTTCATGAGACTTCATGACCTCACTAGACATCGATGATAGCATCAAACATTGAACATCGAGAGCGTCGTTAAAATTTTGATCATAGAATATGAAATCTTCATCACTTACCCCTATGGTAGGAGAATCAGGAAGTGAGGACTCCAGCACATAAATCTTTCGTTCATGGCATAGGATAACCTGAAGGTGCCTAAACCATTCCTGAAAGTTACTGCCGGTGAGGATATTGTCTTTATCCAGTGTTGATCACAAAGAAAATGTGGTTGATGAGTTTTTCATTTCGATTCTACAAATTAAAAGTGCAGATTTATTAGTACCTTTTTTATTACATTTTAAGAGAAATAATAAATTAATTAATTCTCCCACTATTTTATCAAGTCCCAATGGCCCTCACCATTGAACTAGGAATGCCCAGTTTCGTTTACATTCTAGTGGCAATGATCCATATTTCCCTTCGCATAACCCCAACAAGGGTTGGTCAAGGTATTTGAAGGTATTTTGGTAGGCATGTCTTTGCCATCTTTGGGCTTACAGTTCCTTGATCTGTTGAGTGGACTCCCCAGTCCTGAAATCATGACTAGGATTTCCTCAACTCCTGCCTCAAATATTATACCAAGTCTAGAAAGGGCTACTTCTCTTGATGTAACATTGTGAAGTCAACCCTAAACCTTTCATAAGGGCTTGATTTATAAAATAAAGAGTCCCAACAAGGGTTAGTCAAACACATAATTTTATTGAGTCATGCCCTTAATCAGGTAATGGATGGCTTGGCCTGACTTAATATGGTATTGAGGGATTTTATTCCTTTATGCGTAGTTTCGCATTATCACATGTTTTTTAATATTAAGTGATGCTTTATTAAGTGATTAACCATGTTCTGATAATGTTTACACATAGTCTGGTTTTTATTTTATTCGATCTTTGCATGTTTCTTCATTTTATTAAATATTTAATCGCGACAACACATACTTAATAAATAAACCATGGAATCAGACGGAAATAAAATAGGACGGCATGATAATGAGCTTCTATTGGTTAGCTTATCTAGAGGTTTTGATAAGCTCACCCTGACCTAGGGAAAACACCTTGAACCTGTTGGTTCGTGTTTTTCAGCTCCCACCAGTCCACCTTTGTATCTTCTTACGTCGGTTTCTCCTAGACATCGGGATTTTAATCGTCTCCTCTAGCTTGGGAGATCCTCTATTACATGGGTTTACATTATATAAACCTTGGACACGCAGGCCCTACATTTTATTGGAAGAAGGCTCACAGGCCAATAAATTTAAATTAAATAAATTTAAATGAAACCATACACATACAAAGGGTCTTTGGTCTAGCTCATGATCATACATAGTATGAAACGACATTTACGCATATTTAGAATTCAAATTCTTTTAATCGTTCTTTTATTTAAGATAAGATGCACTCGAATTCAATTAATTGTGATCTTATAATTAATCAATTCTTTATCTTAATTTCATTTCTTAATTTCCTTGAGATTCTTCTCATCCATATTCCTTGTACGGGTATTTTTACATTGGAGGAAACCTGGTGAAATTCCATTTCTAGAAAGTACACGGCGTGTATTTTTATTTTCACCCTTTATCCAAAGTACACGCAGGGGATTTGGCGTGTTTTATATACATTGGAAATTTTGGAGTACATAGCATGTAGATGAATCATACACAGCGTGTACTTCCATGTTACGCGGTAACCAGCCTGGCGATACTGTGAACGTGGGACACGGCTTATCTTTGTACACAGTTTCACCTGGGCTGGAATGGACTACACGACGTGTTGCTCAAACATACACACCGTGTATTCTAGTTTCCACACGCCATTCAATTCTGTTCAACATGGCATGATTATAACTTAGGCATAATCAATTCACATGGTGTGGTTTGGCAGACCAGTGCCGGTTCATTAAACCTAAGTACACACCGTGTAGTTTTAATTACACGCCGTGTAATCCCGTGTTGTACAGACAGAAAGAGAGACTCCTCCAGATGAATTCCTTGTTTTTATTTTAATCAAAATTAAAATTAGAATATCTTTTATGTTATATGAATTGAGAAACGAAGGAGGAAGAATAGATCTCATTTATTCAGATTAATAGTACGATTTATTTCGACTTGAATAAAATATAAATGCGTAAATTATCAACGAAAATTAAATAACTATAATCAAAGTTGTAACCTCACTCTGATACCATTTGAAAGTTCTAGGCGCAGCGGAAGTGCATGGGTGGATGTGCGAACTTGGATTTTTTTCATTAGCAATGATCAATCCGGGATCAATACGACGATTAACGCCCATCTCCACGGATCGAATCACAGAAAAAGGCAAAGAAGATAGTTTATCCTGGAACCACAAACAAGGATCATTACAGGTTGATTATAATTAATTTAATTAATTATAAAGAAATTCCATTTGGGTGTTCTTTATTTGTTGATGTTCTTGATCACATTGTAGATGTGATCCGTCGTTGCGTCGCAGAATCCATGTGTAGACTCCCTCTAGTGGTGATCCACACGTGTACCTCGTATCTCTAGACGTCACCAAAGGATTCTCCATGTGCTAGCATGGAGAAGCCTTTACTTGCGTTTTCCACCTTAGATCATCTTGATCGGATGGAAGAGGATCTATCTCGATCTTGATAGCTTTCTTGGAGGAAGAAGTTCGTTCGGCCTTGAAATAATTCTCCAGAGATGTTGTGCAAAATGATTCTCTTGTGTGTTTGAAAAGAGTTGGGGTTGTGATTATATTTATAATCGGGTGTGTGGGGTTATAGAGTTATGAAAACAAATAAACGTGTAACGCATTTTATTTATTTCATTGACATTTATTTAAAACCCCCATGTCGAATAAATAATTCCTTGACATACACCCACGCTGATTATAATAAATATAATTTAAAACAATATTATATCCTCAAAATAATGACTAGAAAAACTACACGACGTGTAATAATAAATACATGGTGTGTACTTGTTTTTCATTGAAAACTACACGGCGTGTACATTAAATGTACAAGGTGTGTATATATTGTTTTCATTTATTCATTTCCTTTCCTAAATAAAACTACACGGCATGTACATTTAATAATACACGCCGCGTACTTGTTTTAATTTATTTTTCCTTCATATTTTAAAACAACGTAGGCTTACTTGAATAATTGTTAAACCACATATGGGAATAATATTTATTTAACTTGAGATACATGGATACACTTAGTGTGTGACCCTATCGGCCTCTTTCTCATTGGCATTAGGCGGTCTTGCCTAAAGTCCAAGATTACTGTCTAGCAACGGGTAAAGGCACCCCAGAGAATGAAGTTGATTCCGCATTGATGTATCACCTCATACGAATTCTTACTGTGTAATTTAATCCCTTTTTCTCGATATCTCATCATGCAGGTTTCATGGAAGTGTCATAAACCTATATGCTTGATCTGTCGTTCTTTGACTACCTGAAATAAACTCATCATTCACACCATGGCCATGGAATTTAATGCGACATTTCTATTTCAGTCTAAGGGTCGAGATATCAACTTCCATAAATGGAAGGGACAAATACTTCCCCGACTTATCCATTAACAACATGTCACTCGTGATGCACCCAACATACCCTACTTCCCGCCAACGGTCTGCGTGACCGTTTTCGTTAGTAAATCTAAGTGAGCGAGTCATGACATGAGTTAATTATAATCTTCCAGTGTATGGACCATTACACACGCTTGTAGATAGAAATGTACGATGACACCAAGACATGCAGAATTGCTATTGGTGGGTCTGTTATCATAATCTCCCATCTTGGAGATTACCATGTCTGAACTCCATGAGAGAGAGTCTTGTCTTCTTACGAGTACTCGCACATGACGGTCTGCATACTATGTGTCCTATCATAGTATTTCATCCAACCGTAGAACATTATTTATGAATATTGTTATAGAATTTCAAGGTTCTCATCATAGCGGGGATCTTCCATGACCTTATCAATGAAAAAAATATTCCGGGACATTATTATATTATAGTTATGCAGAACAATGAACAATATATAATATGTGAACATTCATGTAATCAAAGAACAAAACAGTTGGTTCTCAGGACACCAACCCTTACCGAAGAGTTATTGACGTCCTTTATCAACACAATGGGTCACAATCCTCCTCTCACAACAAATGCATCCACCGGAGGATACCACAGTACGCTAGTACCATCCAACCCCAAGAAAAACCCATTAGAATCATGGAAATTACATGTTATAATATGGAAGGGATAAACATTATATGATGATCCCCAAAGGAACTACGATAAAACATACCTTATAGGGAAGATTGACCGACAGAACTCTGTTGCATCCAAAATAGAGCGGAACCAATCGGATGATTAGGGTTTGATTGTGAAACTCCAAAGGGAATGATTGAATGGTTCTAGTGTCTCTTAGCTGAGAACAAAGAGGATGTATAAGGGAGTTTGATATCTCATTCCTTTTGAATATTTAATGAGGCGACGGTTTAAGTTCCGGTTAATTCTCCAATAAAAACAGATCACATTAACCCATGTGTTTTGACCAAGTAAATACATCCCGACCTTAAGAATAATTAATATAGGATTTATGGATTTTGAATCGGCCTTAGAGTCCTTAAAATAAGGATTTAAATGTATTTTACGTCAAAATAAATGTCAAAAGGGGAGAAACTATTGGATGCAGGAAACACTGTTTGTATACTCAAAATTTGGAAAAGGAAAGAATAGGTGACACTTAGAAGGTCACTGTTCTAGACACACTGTTCAAAAATGTGAAATTTAGCAAACGAAAGAATAGGTGACACTTAGAAGGTCACCGTTCTGGAAAAACTGTTCAGAAACGTGATTTTTGGCCACTGAAAGAATAGGTGACACTTAGAAGGACACTGTTCTGGAAACATTGTTCACAAACGTGAAATTTGGAAAAGAAAAGAATAGGTGACACTTAAAATGTCACCGTTCTGGAAACACTGTTCACATATGTGAAATTTGGAAGAGGAAAGAATATGTGACACTTAGAAGGTAACCGTTCGGGAAACACTGTTCACAAACTTGAAATTTGGCAAAGTAAAGAATAGGTCACCGTTAGAGCTCACCGTTCTGGAATCACTATTCATAGAACTCAAAATTTGGAAAAGGAAAGAAAATGTCGCCGTTAGAGCTCACCATTCTGGAAACACTATTCACAGAACTCAATATTTGGCAAATGAATGAAATGTTCACCGTTAGAGCTCACCATTCTGGAAACACTGTTCACAAAACTCAAAATTTGGAAAAGGAAATAAAAGGTCACCGTTAGACCTCACTGTTCTGGAAACACTGTTCAAGGAACTCAATATTTGGAAAAGGAAAGAAAAGGTCACCGTAAGAGCTCACCATTTTGGAAACACTATTCATAGAACTCAAAATTTGGCAAATGAAAAAAAAGTTCAATGTTGGACCTCACCGTTAGAGGTTAGCGATAGAACCTCACCATTACAGGTTAATGATAGAACCCCACTGATAGAAACTCTATTCAGGTCTACCGATAAAAGGTCACCGATAGAACCTCGCCGATAGGAACACGGTTCACCTACCGATGTTATTCATAAAACTGTAAACATTGTTCACAGAACTAGAAATTTGGAATAGTGTTGGGGATATGTCACCTTAACCTCCCGGGACACCTCTAACACAACATTTTCACAATGTACTAGACCTGAGAGGTCCAGGACATTACATCAAATACCTCTCAAAACATTCTCATCCTCGAGAATTCAAAACCAACATAGAGACAAAACAAAAAGAAACGGGGTCCAAACGACCACCCATCGAGATATCTCTGAAAAGAGAGCAAGCCACAAAAGGACCAAAAAAAGTTCATAAATAAAACATGAATGGTCTAACCATGATGGAAACATCATTACATGAAAAGAGTTAAACATTAAACAACTCTAGGTACTGAGCACGTATCTGTAACTCACGCTCCTAGGTACTCTCCTCCATGCCACCGTGTCGCCACAAGACACAAACTAAGGGGATAGAACGCCCACACAACACCTTCTCCTTGCGGTCTTGGATCTCCACTGGTCGCTCCTCGAAGGTTTCATCATTATCAACATCGATCTTTCCCCAATTGATAACGTGAGATTCATCATGAACATAACAACATAACTGTTATACATGGAAAACATCATGTATCCAACTCATCTGAGGTGGGAGTGCTACTCGATATGACACAACTCCAACACGAGATAACAACTTGAAAGGCCCAACAAACCGGGGAGAAAGCTTACTTCCACGACCAAACCTTCACTGCCCACAACGGGGAGTCACCTTAAGAAACACATGACCCCAACATTAATATTTAAGGGTCTCCTTTATTGATCAACATATGATTTCGGAAGATATTTCACTATCCTCATCCTCTCACAAATCCCCTGAATCATCTCTGTTGTATTCTACACTAGTTCCGACCCAAGGATTGATGACTCTCCGACCCCATTCCAGCACAACGGAGAATAGAAAGGACGACCATACATGGCTTCAAATGGTGCAATACCATTGGTGGAGTGAAAACTGTTATTGTATTCAAACTCCACCAATGGTAGATTCCACATCCATAAACCTCCAAAGTCAAGAACAAAAGAGTGCAACATGTCTTCAAGAGTCTGGATGGTTTTCTCTGTTTGACCATCCGTTTGAGGATGAAAAGCAGTGATAATGCATAGCCGAGATCCAAAATCATGTTGGAGACCCCTCCACACCCGGGAGGTAAATGTGGATCTCGATCATAAATGATCATCCTAGGGACTCCATGAAGTCTCACCACCTCCTCCACATATTATCTCGACAAAACGTCCACTGACCTCGACTCCTAGATCGATATGATGTGGGATTATTTTTTTAAAATGATCCAATGCTACCCATATAACATCATGTAATCCCGGAGCTCGAGGTAAACTTGTAACAAAGTCCATTGAGATGTCCTCCCACGTCCACTGAGGAATCTCTAATGGCTGGAGAACACCACCAGGAACACGGTGTTCATCCTTCACCTTCTAGCAGACTAAACATCGAGACACACACTCTGCAACCGCACGCTTCAGCCCAGGCCACCGAAATTGACTCCTCAAGGATCGGTACATATTTTTCACACCTGGATGTACTGCCAAGGGCGAACTATGGAACTCTCGGAGAACCGTCTCACGCATCGCCAAGGGAACAAAAATCCTGCCATGATACAACACTCGGTGTTGTTCATCCTCCGACCAACCATCAGGGGCCTCAGCACAAACAACTCTGTCTCTCCAAACTTCCACCTCTAGATCACCCAACTTAGACACTTCCACCTTTTTCATCAGGGATGACTGCACCGTCATCTAGAAAAGGAAACCTCTACCCCCAACTTCACCAATATCAAGATGAAAAGCTGATAGCTCTTCCATCACTCTCCAGAAATAACTAGATTCACGCACATCATCACTACCTGACTTTCGGCTCAGTGAATCAACAAAACAATTTCCTTTTCTAGGTGTATATGAAATTTCGTAGTCGTATTCCTGCTAAAAAATCCATCCATCGACATTGTCGTAAGTTCTAGTCCTGCTGGGAGAAAACATACCTCAAACTATTATGATCGGTGAAAACCAAAAAGTGCTCACCAATGAGGTGATGTCTCCACAACTTCAATGAAAACACCACGGCTGCCAACTCAAGATCATGGGTGGAATAGTTGCGTTCATGGGGACGCAACTTTCGAGACCCATAAGAAACAACTGACCTCTGCTGCATGAGAATACAACCTAGCCCCAGATTTGATGCATCGCAGAAGACATCGAACTGGACTACCTCAGCTGGATGTCAATGAATGAGATCACTTACTAACTTCTCCTTTGGATACTAGAATGCTTCCTGACACTAATCAGTACATACGAAGTCCTGATCCTTCTTGGTCAGAGCTGTTAGAGGAGTCAGAACCCGTAAGAAATTGGCTAAGAATCTCCTGTAGTATGTTGCGAGCCGAAGGAAAATTCACACCTATGAGACTGTCTTGGGGGCTGCCCAGGACACAACTGCTTCTATCTTCGATGGATCTAGAGATACTCCATGATTGGACACAACATGACCCAAGAAACAGACTTCTCGATCCCAAAATCTACACTTCAAAAACTTCCCGAACAGCTGATATTGGCGAAGAACTCCCAAAACGGCTCGTAGATGCTCTGCATGATACGCTTCAGATGTGGATTCAACAAGGATTTCATCGATGAAAACCACCAAAAACTTGTCCAGGAACTCACGAAACACAACATTCATCAATCCCATATACACATATGGTGCATTAATCACACCAAATGGCATTACAACGAACTCATAATGCCCATGACGACTACGGAAAGCAGTCTTCGGGATATCCTCATCCCTTACACGCATCTGATGATATCCTAACCACAAGTCGATCTTTGAGAACCAACTTCAACCCTTTAGTTGATCTAATAATTCATCAATACACAGAATAGGATAGTGGTACTTTATTGTCACTTTGTTTAAGCGATGATAATCGACGCACAACCACAAACTACCCTCAGCCTTTTTCACAAACAAAACTGCCGCACCACACGGTGACACACTTGGCCGAAAAAAACCGCACTATAACAGACCATAAAGATGTATACGTAGCTCTCGTAACTCAGAAGGGGCCATCCTATACGGAGACATAGATATAGGAGACACTACTGGCTGTATTTCGATCCCAAACTCGATCTCTCATCGAGGGGATAACGCTATAACCTCTTCTGGAAAGACATCATGGTACTCTTCTATGACCAAAGGAAATTCCAACAGCTGAACCTCTGATGAAATTAGCATCATCTCAGCCATCATGGATGATAAGGATAGAAGTCTTCTATGGCCCATCTGAGGATCTCACTCACCAACAAAAACCACTTTCCCTCCATCTGCATCAAAGAAAATGACCTTCTTCCTATAGTAATCCACAATAGCCATCACCGAATAGAACCAATCCATTCCGAGGATGAAATCATATGGTTGTATTCGTAAACATAGGAAATCTCCCCAAGAGCGGTGTTTCCCCAACAATATCTCACAGTCTCTACATACTTCAAACAAGCTAGCTCGACCTCCAACTAGCGTAGTCAATGCCAAGGGCACTGGAAGCTTCTCTACCTAATGTACCAATGCATGGACAAGGGTAGGTGATATGAAGGATTGTTTCGCTCCTTAATAAAACAAGGAATACACCAACATAGAAAACAAGAAAAGGGTACCTCAAAAGATATATGGATCACCTGGGGTTGGCAACGCTAGAGCATGAAGCTGACCATGACCTCCTCCACGGACTCTCTGGCCCTGATGACGAAAACCACCACAGCTGTGCTCTGCCCTCTGAGGACGGGGAGCATCATAGGGCTGTCCTCTGCCTGCTCCATCTACCCTATGGTGATCTAAAGCTTGTGCAACCTGCTGCTGCTACCTCAGCTTGAACTGCCTCAACGGAGGAACCTAGAGCGGAGAGCCGGGTGCACGATGACTGATCTAAAATGTCAGGCACTCCCGCTGTTGATGACAACAACCACCACAAGAACAATAAATGCCTAATCCCTTGGCATAGGCCTAAGAGTTTCTACCTCTAGAGAAATGAGATGGGAAGATTGGGACCTGCCCCTCGGTGAGCGGAAACACTTCTGCCCTAAAAACCATGATCCCTAGACCAAAACATTGCTTCATGAGGAATCATGATGATTACCCTCTCATAACGATCTGGTACTAGACAATGTCCTCTCAACAACCTCTTCCCTTGCCAGCACCTTAAGTTATATCTTTAGCAAAAATGGGGTGACCTAGCGCTGGATCTCTGGACACAAAGCCTCCTCGAAATGCCTCACCCTGGCCTCCTCATCTGGTAACTGGTCTGAAGCATATCGTAGAAGGTTCCTGAATTGGATTCCAAACTCTCGAACATTGGAGCTCCCCTGTCGAAGGGTAAGAAGCTCCTGGAGACTGGACGCCTTCGCAGTCAAAGAAAGAAACTCGACTCTAAGCCTTTCTCGAAACACCTCCCATGAGATCGCTGACTCCTCACGATCCTCGAGGAACAAGAACAACCACTACCTCGCTGCTCCACGCAGCATCATCACAACCAAGGACACCATGTGTTCCTTCCGAGCACGAATCGAACTGAAGCCTGTCTTGGCCTCCTCCAACCAGCCTTCTGTGACTTCATCTAAAACAGAGCCCTCATACTTCTGTAGACTCTGGTGCTAAAACTCTCGGAGTGTCTTCCTCCAAGTGTCATCGTCGTCAAACTGTACCCGGCGGCGATCTGATGGAACAGCCTGCTGGACATCTTCTGCGCAAACCTGACGAGGAAATCGACCTGGAGCCATACCTGTAAAATAACAACTGTTAAAGCTCCTAATACTAGAATATGGAAGACTCAACATTAATTAAATAATTTTTTTCTTTTATTAAGATTAGGTTATCCTATCCCAAGGTCTACCCATTAAAACACAGGCACAACGAAGAATGATGCATGATCCTTTCCTAGGTCTCTACCATGAAACCATTATCACTTTGTTTAGTAGCCATTGTAATCTTAAAGGTCCATACGTCAGATCATAGGGGGACCTAAACGCCTATGTCTCAGCCGGTCTCCAGTGTTTACCTCACTTTCTAACCATGAATGACATTGTTTCCCTACCAACCCATGCAACCTCACGTGTTCCTAACTCCAAACTCCATTCAATCCCTCAACCGGACCTCTGATACCACTCTTCCACGACCCCCTCCCCACAAAGTGTACCCCTCCTGGGCCTACAATGTGAGAAGGAAGATAATGACCCCTGAGTCCCGCCTCCAATAGGCCCCGGGTTTGCGACTAGCACAGAGGGTATAGTAAACACACAAATGGGAGGCATTACCCTCTATGAGAACACATGCAGAAGAGAGAGGTAAGATAGACACCAATCAACTCCAACTTAGAACTGAAATATAAAAGATACCCAAGTGCATATATGAAATGTCATGAAAAAGTACTACAACTAAAAGGGAAAACGAAAAGTACCCAAAAGAAAGTAAAACAGCAGCGACCACAAGCCCGAACAGCTCCTCCAACCACAAGCTAGTAGTAACCAGCTTGATCTCCAACCTAATCCAAGTGACCTGAAAATTAGTTCATATATACACAGGGTGAGTATAACAGTATACTCAGTAGGATCCTCCCCAAGCCTCTCGTGGAAATGTAAAGAAATCATGCTAAGGACCAGTGAATAACATGTGAAACTAACTCATCACCTAACCTGGTATACTATGTTCCCAACCTCACCTTGGACACTCTCCCCAAGTAACACATTCAAGAATATAGCATATAATGAAAAATATCAAGGGTACCCCGCTACTACTTCCCCAGTGGTTTGCCTCTTTGTCCCAAAGACATACATCTTGTGCATCATTCTCCAAAGGATTGCATGTATAAACATGGGATAAGCTCCACAATCTAAAACACATTCACTATAAATGCTTTCCCGCAGACACCTGGGCGAAGCACCACACCACTCTCACAACCAAAAGTAACCAGTTAGTTTCTAGGATCCACCACAGCTCGTATAACGTGTATCATTTGTCAGGTATTATACCTCAAGCCATCACAGCCCATACGCCGAGTAAGGATCCTCAAGCCATCACAACCAATACATGTTACACCTATAGTAGTCCATAGGATACTATATCCAGAATATATGTGTGTGAAATAACCCCAAGCCATTACATCCCTCTACACACATATATGAGGAAAAGTAACATATGTTCCAAAGTCACTAGTATCTACCAAGAGAATAGAGTGGGGCTAAAGGGGGTAGTCAGCCATCCAACCTCGCATCAGAATGTTGGGGAAAACACCCCCCAGGGCTCAAAATCCCCGGGGTGTCAGTTTCCCTTACCGGCATGGTGGAGTAGCTTATAGAAATACAAAAGGTAAAGAATATATATATAACACACATCCACACTATGGGTATTACCTAGTATTAGATACAACTGTATCTAACATCTCTCATACTCGGGGATGCTACTACTAAGGCTAGGTATCTTATAAGCACACAAACATTTGATTAGATTTATTAGATTACTCCATTCTCATTTTATCAGTTCAACTCTATGTTAATTAAATCTTTAAACATTAATTAACCATGACATATTCCACATGAAACTGAATTGGAATCACATTCAAAATCAACATCTCCTTTTAAGATTCACATCACCTTTAAATTCTAGTATCTCCATCCCTATGGATTATCACCATTTAATCAATCTTTCATTACAGAATTACATTCCCATATTCCCAGGAATTCTAGAAAGGCATCCTATGCTACTAAACACAAAGGGGGCTCAACACGGTGAGTAGATATATTATCCGTCGAATCTTTGCCGCCTACAGCAAGAGAATAGACCCATTGTCCCTCGAGAGGCCAAACACGGAAAGAAAATGGCATACCCCGCGTGTCTTTGCCTCCTTTGAAAGGAGGGTATGCAAGACCAGCTGCCTGGAGTAGTGAGGAAAAGTAAAGCAGATAAACAACCAAACAAAACCACCACCCTCCAGCCATCACATCCATCTCATACCATCATC
Organism: Viscum album; assembly: GCA_963277665.1. Classification (NCBI taxonomy): domain Eukaryota; kingdom Viridiplantae; phylum Streptophyta; class Magnoliopsida; order Santalales; family Viscaceae; genus Viscum; species Viscum album. The sequence goes on from OY728153.1 coordinate 786,680,376, forward strand.
CTTTGTAACACACTGAGATTTTATGAAAAATATTCTTTTAATTTCATTGATTTCTTGTGTTGTAAGCTACAACAAGATTGCCTTGCACTATACGCAACACCATATGATCTTGTAGTATACAGAACACTATTCTTGGATCATGTTACACAAAATTTTGATAGTAGTTATTCTATGAAACATGAGTGTGTATATATATTCAGTGTATAAACGAAATATGGTTGGATTCTGTTATACGAAACAATGGAGGTGTCTTGCACAACATGCAACCATGACTTGGCTTGCATTACACGCAATCACGACCTTCCGCGATAGCGTGTGTTGTACGCAATACCAGGTTTCACTAAACAACGATATAATGTTATAATATTTTTATAGACTAGCCGTAATGAATAGTATTAGAAACATTTTGAATTCTATAACACTATTATTCGTCTTACAGATTTTCTAGAATATGGTATGAGAACAAAATAAAATTTTTCGTGTAAAATTTTTATTTTTAAAAAATTGTAGTTTTCCCACTTTTTGATGACGCACCCACCTTAAATATTTTTTTTGACATGGCTATAAGTTCAATTTGACAAAATAACAATTTTCTTTGGAATCAGGATATAAAAATTTACATTGGATAAATTTTTCATATTATTCTCATAACTTTCATATTTTAATGAATAGTAAAAACACGATATAATTTAATTAAAAACAACTTTTTTCATCGCAATAATTTATATGGTTAGATTATATTTTTAATTGGTTTTAAAATGTAATTAGAATATATTTTTACCATTTAATCCAATGTTGTTCATTGTAATTAATTTCACTTTGAAATTGGATATAAACAAGTATTAATCTTATGATTGTTTTTAAAAACACGGTATTTGTTTTGATAATGAGAATTAAATTTAAAATTAATTAATTCCAATTATATGTTATGAATTTGGAAAAATAGACATCAATTTTGAATTTGGAATATCATATAATTCTTAGGCTTATTTTTTGGTATTTTTCTGAAAAACTTCAATTTTCGATGAATGGTGAAACCACTTAGGGTAGTTAAAAAACTGAATTTTTTTTAATTTAAACTAAATTTTACCAATTCTGTAAATTGAATTTCAAAAAACCTGGGGACATGGTTAATATCAAAGAGTAAAAAGTGGTTCAATGAGATGAAAATAATTTTTCCTGAATAGTATATTTTTGCTTTTATTTACCACGGTTAAAAGTAAATAGGATAATTAATGGTAAAAATGATATTATTATTACTCTAACACATGTCCTAATTCTATTGTATAAGTTTAATTAGACCAAAAACAACCTTAGGAATAAAATATTACCATTTAGGTCCAGTTGGATTAGATTATGACATTTTTTATTAATTTATTTAATGAAGGGTTAAAATGGTTAAAATCAAAGTTTAATAACTAAAACATTTTTAATAAAGGGTCATACAAAAGATAAATTAGAATATAAATATTAATTAGAAAGATAAAAATCTTTCATAAATAATGGTGTTTTATTTAAAATATTTAGACATTATATAATTTTATTTATTTATGACACAATGATGATGCAGTAATTATCCTATTAATGAAATATTGACATAATTGATGTTATAAATACCCAAATAAATATAATTTGAGACTTTTTATGAATTACACTAATTTTATAGGTTAATATGACATGTTAGTGTTGATTTAGTTGTCTTTTTTAGAACTAATATTTCTCTTATGATTTTCACAAAAAACAATTACCAAATATTGTAAAAATTGATATAAAATAGTTTTTAAAACAAATAATATATTATTAATTGTTATTTTATTCATATAAATATAAGGTTTTGCAAAATGACTTATATAATGTTATATATATTAATAAGAAACAACTTTGGGTTCTTTTGGCTTGTTATTGTAAGTTTATTTACCGTATAGTGTAAGAAAACAAGAAGACACATAAAAAGTAAAATTATTTAACTTAAGGTTAAATAAAAATGATAAGGTTAAAATAGAAACCAAAACTTGTCTAAATTCTATTGGATAAGAGGATTGGAACCCATAACAATATTATCTTAGAAATAAATCAATTTGGAGCTATTAAAAACCGAATATGACTTTATAATAAAATAATAGTTTTAGTTTTTCCAAAGGTGCCCCTCTCCCCCCTTATAAAAGGGCACCTCATCCCTCTCTTCATCACACCACATTGAGTCTTCATTATCGTCCAACCCATACCAAATTCACTTCTCCACTTCCATAGAAACATTCTAGAGGTTCTGGTCTTCTTCAAAGACCATGTTTAGTGCCCTAAGAGGAGGTCTCAAAGAGGTGCTTCAAAGAAGAGGTAATGTCCGTTACCGATTATTTCAACTTTATTTCTTCTTCCACTTCTTCTTATTTAGTTGTTTTATTATGATGTAATAACATAAGTATAACTCATATACTGATATGTTATTATAGGTATGAAACAAACCTATTTCACCATCTATCCATCCTATGGAAAATGAAATCACCACGCGTGCGTACGTACGGAATACCGTCTCCACGTTGTAGTGAAATCTATTTTTCCACCAACACCTTTCATGGATGGGTATAATGGTGTAAATAATAACTATATATGTTTATTATAACATCATTCTAGTTCTGATATATTATACCATCCACTCCAATTCTATTCAATAATTATTGGAATGATATCATCGCTCGTGCGTACGTACGAACTATCGTCTCTACGACGCGATGAGATTCATTTTCCATGTTAACCATACATGAATGATCATAAAGTTTATATACTGAATAATAATTAAATATATTAAATAATAATTATACTATATTTATGTATATATATATATATATTTCATCTATTTAGTTTCATTCAATTAAATAAGGAAACGAAAACAACATTCATGCGTTCGTACGGCCTACCGTTTCCATGAACTGTGTATTTCATTTCTTTTATCAATATAATATATATATATATATGTATATGATGAATATATATTATATATAAATCATGTTTTAAATTCTAGAATTAATTAAATCTGGATATAATTCATAATATCAAGAACAACAAGTCCAAACACGTACGATAAATAAAATGATTAAACCCAAAACGCTTCTTTAACATGGAACTTACAAAAGAACAGGTAATATAATGTCATAATTTAACCATATATGACATAATAACAATTAATATGATTCCTTAATAAGTCAATGACAATATTTAAATCATTATATAGGAGGTTCGGAAATGTACGAAGCATATTGGACATAAGGTAAGGGATAATTTTCCAAATCTCATTTTTTATCCGAGATTGCTTATACATAAGTATTTACTGGGGTTATTGTTATCATCCATGTCCATGTTTTCTAAAAGTGTCATTATGTATGTTTAATGTCCTTTTTACCCATTTTTGACTTTTACTACAAGGTATGTAAGGAATCTTTCTATTTCTTCATTACGAGGTACTATTTGACTTTTCCGACAAAAGTACTAGGAGAATGTTTTTTTAAATTATACGGCCTGAAAGGATTTTTTATGTTTTTATAAAGCCTTATTTTCATGAAGCTTCCTCCAAAATATTTCATAAATATTTTCAACAAAAAAAATTTCTTTTAAAATTGCATGACATTTTTTGGAAAGAGAATGATTTTGAAGAAGAAATGATATTTTCCTCAAGAATTCATTTCAAGTGTTTTATCAAAACCATTTTTCATTTAAGATGCCATCATTTAATAAGTGTTTGTTTCAAGTATCATGTATCTATGATTTACATGGTTTCACATTTATTAATATGAATGAATGTCCATTTTATTTATATGGATTATGTGATGATGGGATGATGTTTATGAAACCCATTTTATTTATTGTGTTATTATGAATGATGTATGTTTATTTTGTGGCACAAGTAAGAATGATTTCATTATGAGATGGGTGGGACCTATATCTCCCTCCAATGAATTGGGTAAAGATTTATATCTCTTGAGATAGACATGGCTGGAACGGTAAGTTAATTTGGTTCAGTGTTACAGGACAGAAACGTGGAGTGAAATCGATTCAGAAAGGGACTTTGTCCACTAAGATGGTCTTAGAATCAATGCCTTGGCTACTATGTAAATCATGGCATATGCTGAATGGTTTCCACAATTACATTTTTTATTCCCATTATATTTTATCATTATTGATGTTACATTATGATATATGCCTTACGTACTTCCATGATTTATGTCTTTTCACAATGTTTTAATGTTTAGATTTCATGTTCAAATTTTTGCTTTCAACTGTTTATGAATTGTTTTATGTTATCTATGTTTTTCCTTACTGAGCCTTTGAGATCACCCTTTTTATGTTTTATTTTCCCAAGGAAATGAAGAATGGTTTTAGGTAAGGAAACAGAATGGGGAAGATCATCATGGGAGATATTGAAGATCTTACAACATGATTAGATGTTTATATTCCGAGTTTCCAAAGACACTAAACTATTACGATCCTTGTGTGTCTGTTTTTGTTATGTATTAAGTATTCCGCAAAAGTAAGGTATTTTCCATGTACGTCAATCTCTGGGTCTCTATAGTTGGTATCAGAGGAATGGTTTAGTCAGCCTTTGGAAACTAGGATGCAAGAACATTAGTGAGATCCCTAGAGATATTTCTAAGTTATGTCTAGGGATGTCACTATGGTTAAGTATAAGTATAGTTTATAGACCTATAATTATGGTAACAATATTATATTAAACCTAAGATGTTATATATTGATGTTAATACACCTTTATTATGATTTTTTCTTCTCACACTATTATTTTTGGGTTTTAGAAAATGGCTGGAAACAAGATGATTCACTATAATGGAGGATATGATGGACAATGGAATGATATTATTTAAGAGAAACCAAGATTCTTTGGGTGTGGAAAAGAAGGAAACAAATCCATTAAGTGAAAAGGAAAAGGTTCAGTTAACACCATGTATGTGGATAATGGTATTTCTACGACATCAACAATGGTTAAATGATTTAAATTTGGAATGTACGAAAATTATGAAAACCAATGACCTAAGGGAAAGTCTCATAAAGAGAATCAGTATGATCGTATGGGTAGTATTTATGTTGATGATGATGAAGAGACTACAAATGATATGTGAGGTGAAATAATTATTGATGCTCGGTCAATGGTTTAAGAAGGTAGTGGAATGATTACATGTTGATCAAGTGTAATGTTGTATAAGTATTGTTACACTATTGTCTTTCGTTATGTTTTGAAAGTGTATGATGAATGGTACCAGTAACCATGAAATGTTATTCAGATATTTTTGGAATGTAGATGATATGCGTATAATGAAGGGATATGGAGAAAAATAAATGTTTTATAGTATTCATGAGCTCATGATTGATATAAGGAGAAAGTTATATCATGGTTTGAGTATATAGAATTTTTGGATTTTGGTATGTTGAATGAGTTAACTTTTGACAGCGTTTATGTTTTCACTAGGGTTTAATGGGTATTCATTTTTGAAGAGAATACATTATTAAGGTATTCACATGATTGGAATGTGACCAACAAGATATATGGGGGATAAATGATGGTATTCACATGCTTGGATGATGACATTTCAAGTAATCGTATTCTTTATACTATGAACATGGACCGAAGTATTTTAGATAAAGATTGGAATGGATTATGTTGGACATAAGTAAGTATTGTTTAAGGGTAGAACTTTTTTCGATATTATTGATGGGATGTTATAGTAATGTATTTTTAGAACAAGGAGAAACTTCCAGACGGGCGACATCCCATCGCGTTGGACAAGGCTATGGGAATCGAACCCACAACCGAAGTGTGACTGGCCTTTATCGCCTACCACTGGACTACCGGAAGTCCCTGGTTAGAAGAAAGTAGTTTTATTATATTAATCAGAATGATATATGAAGTATAAGTCAATTTTCGGAACCATATATGATTAATCTCACTATAGATGGACTTATGTATTTTTGATAACTTTTATAACCTTTTGTTTGAGACAGATGGAATGACCCATCATTCTATCACAAGATCTACTAACACTTCATGAATTATAAATTCAACTTAATTTCTTTAAGAGATGAAGTGGTAATTATCCAATGAACGACCAACAGTGAGACTGTACCAAAATCATGAAAGTATTTATTCTAATTCCAATTTCATCTACTACAGGGAAATGATCTTGAAAACCAAAAATGTTGTCCTAATGCCCTTATATCTGATGAATCAGATGGTACCTTAGATCATCCCAAATCTATGGCTTTGTGATTGATGGCTTTTTCATAGCCATGTTCTCTACCACTCTCCATCAGAACATGATGGTTAGATTTTTCTTACATATCCATATTTTCACCTATGTTATCCTATATGGAAACCCAGTGATGAGTTTCTTTGGGTAATCGTTACATTTCATACTTTAATTTTTAAAATTATGTTTACGTATTCCTTTTTACGATGTGGGTTTCTATAAATAGTAAACAATTTATAACCCCGACGAATTTCGAGGGTGAAATTCATTTTAAGGGGGGTAGAATGTAACACCCTGAGATTTGATGAAAAATATTCTTTTATTTTCATTTATTTCTTGTGATGTAAGCTACAACAAGATTGCCTTGCGCTATACGCAACACAGTATGAGCTTGTAGTATACACAACAATATTCTTGGATCATGTTACACATAATTTTGATAGTAGTTATTCTATGAAACATGAGTATATATATATATATTCAATGTATAAATGAAATATGGTTGTATTCTGTTATGCGAAACAACAGAGGAGTCTTCCACAACATGCAACCATGACTTGGCTTTCATTACATGCAATCACGACCTTCCTCGATAACGTGTGTTGTACACAATACCAGGTTTCACTAAACAACGATATATTGTTATAATATTATTATGGACAAACCTTTATGAATATTATTAACTATATTTTAAATTCTATAACATTATTATTCATCTTACACATTTTCTAGAATATGGTATGAGAACAAAATAAATATTTTGTGTAAATTATGTATTTTTCAAAAATTGCAGTTTTCCTTCCTTTTGATGACGCACCAACCTTAAATATTGTTTTTGATATGTATATATGTTAAATTTTACAAAATAAAATTCTTTTTTGGAATCAGGATATAAAAATTTAATTTGGATAAAATTTTTATATTATTCTGATAACTTTCATATTTTAATTAATAGTAAAAACCCGCTATATTTTAATTAAAAACAACTTTTTTCATCGCAATAATTTATATGGTTATATTATCTTTTTAATTGGTTTGAAAGTGTAATTAGAATATATTTTTACCATTTATTCCAATGTTGTTCATTGGAATTAATTTCACTTTGAAATTGGATATAAACAAATATCAATCTTTTGATTGATTTTAAAAACACGCTATTTGTTTTGATAACAGGAATTAAATTTATAAGTAATTAATTCCACTTATATGTTATGAATTTGGAAATATAGAAATCAATTTTGAATTCGGAATATCAAATAATTCTTATCCTGAATTTATTGTGTTTTTCTTAAAAACGCAAATTTTTGATTAATAGTAAAACCACTTAGTGGTAGTTAAAAAACTGATCTTTTTTTATTTAAATTAAATTTTACCACTTCAGTGAATTAAATTTCCAAAATCCAAGAGACACAGTTTATATCAAGTTCTAAAATGTGGTTCAATGAGATGAAAATAATTTTTGGTGAATAGTAACTTTTTACTTTTTTTACCACGGTTAAAAGTAAATAGGATAATTATGGGTAAAATGATATTATAATTACCCTAACACATGTACTAATTATATTGGATAATTATAATTCGACCGAAAACAACCTTAGGAATAAAATATGACCATTTAGGTCCACATGGATTAGATTAGGACATTTATTATTAATTTATTTAAGGAAAGGTTAAAATGGTTGAAATCAAACATTAATAACTAAAACATTTTTAATATAGGGTTATACATAAGATAAATTCGACTATAAATATTCATTAGAAATATAGAAAGCATTCCTACATAATTGTGTTTTATTTATAATTTTTAGAAATTAAATAATTTTATTTATTTATGACACAATAATGATGTAGTAATTATCTTATTAATGAAATATTGACATAATTGATGTTATAAATACCCAAATAAATGTAATTTGAGATTTTATATGAATTCCACTGATTTTATAGGTTAATATGACATGTTATTATTGATTTAGTTAACTTTTTTCGAACTAATAATTCTATTATGATTTTCAAAAAAAACAATTACCAAATAGTGTCAAAATTGACATAAAATAGGTTTTAGAACAAATAATATATTATTAATTGTTATTTTATTCATAAAAAATATAAGGTTCAGGAAAATTACTTAGCTAAAATTATATATATTCATAATAAACAAGTTGGGGTTATTTTGGCTTGTTATAGTAAGTTTATTAACCTTATAGTGTAAGAAAACAAGAAGACACGGTAAAAGTAAAATTATTTACTTTATGGTTAAATCTAAATGATGAATTTAAAATAGAAACCTAAACATGTCTAAATTCTATTGGATGAGATTATTTCGACCCATGATCACATTAGCTTCGAAATAAATAAATTTAGAGCTATTAATAATCGAATATGACTTTATAATAAAATAATATTTTTAGTTTTTCCATAGGTACCCCTCTCGTCCCTTATATACGGGAACCTCCTCCCTCCCTTCCTCACACCACTTTGAGCCTTCATTCTCGGAAAACCCCTGCCAAATTCTCTTCTCCACTTCCATAGAAACATCCTAGAGGTTCAGGTATTCTTCAAAGACCAATTTTAGTGCCCTAAGAGAAGGTCTCAAAGAGGTGCTTCAAAGAAGAGGTAGTGTCTGTTACCGATTCTTTCAAATTTATTTCTTCTTCCACTTCTTATACATTAGTTGTATTATTATTAAATAATAACATAAGTATAAATAATATACTGATATGTTATTATATGTATTAAACAACCCTATTTCACCATCTATTCATCCTACGGAAAACGAAATCACCGCGCGTGCGTACGTACGGAATACCATCTCCACGCCGTGGTGAAATATGTTTTTCCACCAACACCTTACATGGATGGGTGTAATGGTGTAAAGAATAACTATATGTGGTTATTATAACATCATACTGATTCTGATATATTATACCATCCACTGCAATTATATTCAATAATTAGGGGAACGATATCATCGCTCGTGTGTACATACGGACTACCGTCTCCATGACGCGATGAGATTCATTCTCCATGATAACCATACATGAATGATCATAAATTTTATAGAATGAATAATAATTAAATATATGAAACAATAATGCAACTGTATTTATGAATATATATATATGTATGTCATCGATTTAGTTTCATTCAATTCAACAAGGAAACGAAAACAACGTTCATGCGTACGTACGACCTACCGTCTCCATGACCAGTGTATTTCATTCCTTTTATCGATCTATAATAAATATATGTATTTGATGAATATATATTATATATAAATCATGTTTTCCATTCTATAATTAAATAAATCAGGATATAATTAATAATATCAAGAACAACTAGTCCAAACACGTACTATAAATAAAAAGATTTAACCCAAAACGCTGCTTTAACTTGGAACATACAAAAGAACAGGTAATATAAAGTCATAAGTGAACCATATATGATATCATAACAATAAATATGATTTTTTAATAATTAAATGATATTATTTAAATAATTATATAGAAGTTTTGGAAACGTACGAAGCATATCAGACCTAAGGTAAAGGATAATTTTGCAAATCTCATTTTTTTCTGAGATTGCTTATACATAAGTATTTACTAGGGTTATTGTTATCATACATGTCCATGTTTTCTAAAAGTGTCCTTATGTATGTCTAATGTCCTTTTTACCAATTTTTCACTTTTATTACAATTTATGTAAGGAATCATTCTTTTTTTTCGTATGAGGTACTTTTTGACTTTTCTGACCAAAGTACGAGGATAATGTTTTTTTAACATAGACGACAGGAAAGGATTTTTTACTCATTTATAAATCATTATTTTCATGAATATTCCTCCAATATATTTCATGAATATTTTCAAAAAAATCCTTTTCTTTTAAAATTGCATGACATTTTGTGGAAAGAGAATGATTTTTATGAACAAAGGATATTTTCCTGAAGAATTTTTCTCAAGTGTTTTATCAAAACCATTTTTCATCTAAGATGACATTATTTCATAAGTGTATGTTTCAAGTATCATGTCTTTATGATTTACATTGTTTCACTTTTCTTATTATGAAAGAATATCCATTTCTTTTATATGGATTATGTGATGATGAGATGATGTTTATGAAACCCATTTTATTTATTGGGTTATTATGAATGATGTATGTTTATTTTGAGGCACAAGTAAGAATGATTTCATTATTATATGGGTGGGACCTATATCTCCCTCCAATTCATTGGGTAAAGATTTATATCTCATGAGATAGACATGGCTGGAATGGTAAGTTAATCTGGTTCAGTGTTACAGTACTGAAACGAGGAGTAAACTCGATTCAGAAAGGGACTTTTTCCACTAAGATGGTCTTGGCAGGAATGCCTTGGCTACTATGGAAATCATAACATGTGCTGAATGGTTTCCACAATTACATGTTTTATTCCCATTATATATTTATCATGATTGATGTTCTATTATGATATATTCCTTACGTACTTCCATGATTGATGTCTTTGCTCAAGGTTTTAATGTTTATATTTTAATGTTCAAGTTTTTTCTTTCAAATGTTTATGGATTGTTTTATGATCTCTATGTTTGCCCTTACTGAGCATTTGAGCTCACCCTTTTTATGTTTTATTTTCCCCAGGAAATAAAGAAATGTTTTAGGTAAGGAAACAGAAAGGGGAAGATCGTCATGGGAGATGTTGAAGATCTTACAACATGATTATATGTTTATATTCTGAGTTTCCAAAGACACTAAACTATTACGATCCTTGTGTGTCTATTTTTGTTATGTATTAAGTATTCCATAAAAGTAATGTATTGTCCATGTACGTCATGCTCCGGGTCTCTACATCATTGGTTTCCTCCCCGACACCCATATGCTTAAGCTGATGCATCTCGCCACCCTAGGCGTCATCTGTTGCCACAACCACAATTCCCCATGCCTCCACATATCACAACCTCCATCCATGCTCACATCACAGCACAAGCAGCAAAAAAAACACAACATCAGATCAATGGGCTCTTGACCCATTAACAATCAAGATGGTAACACAGAACCCTTTAAGAAATTCTCACACAATCTGTTCTTTAATCCAAATTGAATTTGCAGATTTATTATTCGTAGGTTCCAATTACGGGAGACCTACTCAGTAAGCTATCATAATTAAATAATCATGCTTACTGCCCTTATTTGATTAACCTCAAATTAGAACAACTAAAACAACGAGAACAACCAGATTCATTTACATGCCTCTTTATCATTAGCCAATTAATTAACAATTAATTCCAGATTTACGTTCATTATCAATTCCATCATGAACGAACAATTAATCAAAGAAATAATAGATATCACTCTATCAAGAAAAACATGAGGCAAAAAGTTATCATTGCACAAAGAAAAAACATGTGATCAACCAATTCTTTTAATCCAGTTAAATTATTTAATTAGGTCAATTTCATTGCGATCCAACGGGATAAATCATGCTAATTATATGATTGCACATATAAAATTAGATAAGCCATGAATCCCCTAACTCGAAGAGTTCTTGACATCCTTTATCCACACAATGGGTTAAAATCATCCTCTCACGACCACTGCATCCACCAAAGGATGCCACGATACGACAGTACCGACCAACCCCAAGAAAAACCCATTTGAATCATGGAAATTTCTTGGTATAATATAGAAGGGAGAAACATTATAAGATGATCCCCAGAGGAATGATGATAAAACATTCCATATAGATAACATTGACTGAAACAACTCTGTTGCATCCAAAATAGAGTAGAACCAATCAGAGGATTACAGTTTGATTTTGTAAATCCTATAGGAATGATTGAAAGGTTCTAGTGTTTCTTAACGAGAACAAAGAGGAAGAATAAGAAAAGATGACATCTCGTTCCATTTTGAATATTTAATGAGGAGACAGTTTAAGATCCGGCTAATTATCCATTAAAAATAGATCGCATTAACCCACGTGGTTTGACGATGTAAAAACATCCCGACCATAAGAATAATTAATATTGGATTTATGGCCTTTGAATTGGCCTTAGAGTCCTTAAAAAAAGGTTTCAAATGTATTTTACGTCAAAAGAAACGTCAAAAGGGGAAAAACTATTTGAAGCTGGAAACACTGTTCATATACTCAAAATTTGGCAAAGGAAAGAATAGCTGACACTTAGAATGTCACCATTCTGGAAAAACAATTAAAAAATGTGAAATATGTCAAAGGATAGAATAAGAGACACATAGAAGGTCACCGTTCTGGAAACATTGTTCACAAAAGTCAAATTTGGAAAAGTAAAGAATATGGGATACTTAGAAGATCACCGTTCTGGAAACACTGTTCAGAAACGCGAAATTTGGCAATGTAAAGAATAGGTGACACTTAAAAGGTCACCATTCTGGAAACACTGTTCACAAACATGAAATTTCTCAAAGGAAAGAATAGGTGACACTTAGAAGGTCACCGTTCTGGAAACACTGTTCACAAACATGAAATTTGGCAAAGGAAAGAAAATGTCACCATTAGAGCTCACCGTTCTGGAAACACAGTTTATAGAACTCAAAATTTGGCAAATTAGAGAAAAGATCACTGTTAGAGCTCATCGTTCTGGGAACACTTTTCATAGAACTCAAAATTTTTCAAAGGAAAGAAAAGGTTACGGATAGAACTCACCATTCTGGAAAAACTATTCATAGAACTCAAAATTTGGAAAAGGAATAAAAATGTCACCGTTATACCTCACCGTTCTGGAAACATTGTTAACAGAAATCAAAATTTGGCAATGGAAAGAAAAGGTCACTGATTGACCTCACAGTTAGAGGTTATCGATAGAAACTAACCTTTAGAGGTTACCGATAAAACCTCACCGATAGAAACAATGTTCAAGTCTATCGATAGAAGGTCACCGATAGAACCTCACCGATAGAACACTTTTCATGTCTGCCGATAGAAGGTCACCGATAGAACCTCACCGATAGAAACACTGTTCACCTACCGATACTGTTCATAAAACTAGAAACGTTGTTCACAGAACTAGAAAATTGGAAAAGTGATAGGGATATGTCACCTTAACCTCCATGAACACCTCCAACACCACATATTCACAATGTAATGGACCGGAGAGTTACGGTCCTGTCACAACCCGACCCTACCCGGGCTCGAGCCACAACTACCCCAAGCCTGCCTCCATAGGCCAGGGGCTGGCGACCAGCGCCGAAGGCACAAAAACTCAGGGAGGCCTTTGCCTAAGTACTTGTACACACACACACGCAGCAAACTCAATGCAACAGTGCAGAGTAAAAGCAATGACAAGCAAAGTAAAGGGAAACTGCTATATATAAACCACGATGTGCATCAGCCTCTAACAGTACAGAGTACAGTGCAGAAAAGGAAAAAGGGGAAAAACACACACCCAACCAGAAAAGCGCCACAACCCGGCAATAGGTAAACAAAAGAAACAGCTCATGGGACTCCCACCTGGAACTCGGCCACAACCACCGTATGCGGTCCAAGCTCCCAAGCTCCTACACTCCACTGAAGTCACGCTCCTCCTGTCTGTCGTCTGCAAGGGCACACCATGTGCGGGAAAAGCCCAAGCAGGGGTGAGTATAAAAATACTCAATAAGATACCCCGAAGGCTCGAGGGAGAAACAAAAGGAGGTACCAAAGGGTGAGCAGTAGAGTGAATAGAAAAGTAGAGGAGTACAACTAAAAGTGCAGTAAGTGTACAGTAAAGAGTCCAGCTCTTCCCATCAAGTGAAAAGAAGTAGACTCGTCCAGGCACAAGGAGCTAGAAACGGTGATAAGATGAACTTCCCGTCAAGTCTTCGCTAACTATAACAGGAGAGTAGACTCGTCCGACCATGAGAAGCTAGACGCGAAAAGCACGTGGCATACCACGCACGTCTTTGCCTCTCCTAGAAAGAGAGTAACCAAACCCAAGAAGTGGGTACCAGAAACAAGGAATATACATATCTTTAGTCTCAACAAGAAACCCGAACAACGTTGTAAGGTGATCTCCGTCCCGTAGCTCAGCCCAAGAAAATGAGTCTCCAACAGTCCAAAAAGAAACACCATCATCGATCCCCAGCATCCCACATGTCTTCCCTGAACCGCAAGCCATGGGGCTCAATCACCGCACCTTCACACTATCCACTTTGGACAGCACTGACTCACCCGCACAGTTTTAGATCGCGTCTCAAGAACGCGTCTCGGTGGGGAAAGCGCCCCTCATACATGAGAGTTCTAGGTAAAGTCAAACCACACCTCGTCACTGCCCTGCAGTCAAGAGGTCTCCTCAAAATCACGCCGTCACAAAACTGACCCACACAACCAAGGGTCCTACTCTGGTAATCATGGAGGAAAGCCACAGACTATCCTAGTTGAGAGGACTGAGTCTTGAATACCAACCGGTGTACCCACTGCCCAGCCCTGCTGGAGGGTAATTCATATCCAGATATCGGGTGACCCACGGCCCAGCCCTGCGGGAGGGTAAACCATAATACATCATCAGGCGACCCACTGCATGGCCCCACTGGAGGGTAGACCTTAATACATCATCAGACGACCGACTGCCCAGCCCCGCTGGAGGGTAGACCTAGAATAAGTCGACAGGAAACCCACTGCCCAGCCGTGCTGGAGGGTAGACCTGGAACTAGAAGACAGGCGACCCACTGCCCAGCCCTACTGGAGGGTAGACCCTAAGAGGTCGTCGGGTAATCCACTGCCCAGTCTCTGCTGGAGGGTAGACCCTAAGTGCGTCGGGTGACCCACTTCCCAGTCTCTGCTGGAGGGTAGACCCTAAAATTTAGTGAGCAACGCACTGCCCAGCCCTGCTGGAGGGTAAAACCGAAGAAGTCGATGAGTAACCCACTGCCCAGCCCCGCTAGAGGGTAAAACTCAGAACTGCTCTGACGATCTCTACCGGAGGGTACAACGTTGTCCAATCGAACATGGAGTGGGTATCGCGCAACCACCCAACTCCATTAAAACTCACCCAAATGGGTTCAACGCCTGCTCCATTACTGGGTGTCACTAACACCGCTACCGGCCAATCCATCGAGAACGAAACTAGGGGGAGACCACTCAACCATGTTGGTCAAACAAATGAGCATAAAGCCACTAGAAATACACTCCACCCTGCTAACCAGACAAAAGAGCACAAAGGGACCCTCTACGATGCGAGAGGTCCAAGTATGCAAAAGTAGATCAGGACACGCACATGGGGCCCACACGACGTGTGGCCCCAAGTCAACCCCAACCAAGCACACGAACATATCAGGTAAGAACCACACGTACCTCCAAGGGCTCTCGTATACTCCCTGAGTACTTCATTCTAGCCTAAAGGCTATCGTGCACACGGCACCCAGCGTCAACGCGAAGGCGTGACGTAACAACTTCACATCGAAGGCCCAGGCACGACCAACCACATATATTCAAGCACATACATCACTCACATTGGTGTGCACACAATCACGTGCCCAGGGTCCGCTACAAACACGGCAGAAGAACCACCACCGGGGCACCTCCACCTTTCTACATTTAACAATATCATGTAAGAGGCTCCGCACAATCAAACAGAGCGCATCGTTGTAATACTCACGGAAAAACACGTGAGATCGACTACTTACTCGCCTCCAACGGATACCTGACGGAAAAGTCACCAACACCGCCTCACGCCCGAACAACGTCCCGTGATCCCGAGCCTCGGCCCCGAAAACAGTCGGGCGCATCGCACCATTGCGATCCCCTCAGGAAAACATGTCAAAAAGAACTACCCACATGAGTGCAATGGATATCCGGAGAAAAAGTTGCATCCTGACGCACCACACATGAGCAGTGCCACATGGGACCCGCATCCCGGTCCCGAAACCCAACGAACGGATCACACCGTTGCGATCCCCTTGAAAAAGTACACGAAATGGACTAATCACTTTTCCAAAACGGTTGCCCGGTTATAAAGCTGTAAATCACCGTCAACTCCCGAAACGACCCTTGTGGGCCCCCGTACCATCATGCCGAATTACAGCGGGCAGACTGTGCCAACGAGATGCCCTCGGAAAAACACCCAACATCGACTGCTCACACGCCCCGAATGGACGACCGAGGAAAAAGTCGCTAAAAGATGCACGTAGCTCAAAAGATGGGCCGTGGGGCCCACGCCTGAACTTCGTCCTCAATGCCCGGAACCACCCTGAAAACCTCCTCCTCGTCGCCAGGGTCGCAACGCCACTAACGGTGCTCAAAACGGACATAGGACGCGTCTGCGCCGTCCAAGACAATTTCCCCCAGAAAACGACAAACCACTTAAAGACGTGTCGTGCCTCTGAGGCCCCTCGTTTTGGAAATTAAAAATTCCCAAAACCATCTCAAAAGGGTCATCGTAAATTAAAGAGTGCGCCATCGCAGACGACGCCCAAATCCGACACCCGGTCTATGATTTATTAATAATAAATCATCTCCCTTAATAATAATAATAATTTTATTATTATTATTATTATTATTTTAAACTTAAATTTATTTTATTTTTATTATTTTTTTTTATTTTTTTTTACTCCCACCGACCGGCCGCTGGTCGGTCGACCCCTTTCCCAGCGGAGACCCGCCATTGGCGGGTCCGCGTCACCCACGGGGTCGCCGCGTGACCCCTGTTCGCTCGCCGCCGGTTGTCCGGCCGACTTCCCTGCTCACCGCGCCTCCACGACGCTCAACCGACTGCCGACCGCCCTCGTCCGCCCCGCTGAAGCACCACACCACCGTGCTCCGCTCTGCCTGAAGCCCGCACAAGCCCACCGAGCCGCTCGACCACGACGCCCCGCAGCCGCCTGCGCCGAATGACCTCCGCCCCACTGCCGACGCCACCGCCTGCCGCCTCGGACCGGAGCCGCTGCTTGGGATGGCTGGCCGCCGCGCCTTAGCTTGCCGGACCGCCGGAACCCACCGGGGAAACACCTCCAAAGACCGCCAAACTGGCTGGATTCACCACAAAAACCCACAACTTTCACCGGACCATCGCGGACACCTCCGAACTCCGATTGAAAAACCGAAAAGGGCGATGTAAAGCTCAAAATTTATACAACACGATTATGGGATTTGTTCGAAGATCAAACAAAAATTTGATACATTTAATCGATCTCAAAGGGGGGTTCAGAAATTAAAACGCAAAGGCAACATCCTACCTCGTGGGCGTTGCCCGGAGCTTTGCCGCTGAACCATCGGCTTGCCGGGGCTGCCCCTCCAGAGGTGGAGGTGGAGATGGAGAGGAGTTCCTCCTTGCTGTTGTCCAGTTGGGAGAGAGGAAGTGGGAGGGGGTGACTTAAGCGTTTAAATAGAAACGCTTAACCATCCGCCCGTCGGCCCGAAACCGAACCCTCAGCAGGGTCGAGGTTAAGCCTCCCCTGGGGTAAAAACCACCTCCTGAGCACAACGGCGGTCTCTTAATTTTAATCCGAGACCCTGTCCTAATGTTATAAAAGTTAACGTCTGAAGCCACTAAATTACGAAAACACCCCTTGGGCCACTTTTCACAAACGGCCCGCGCCCACGAAACTTATACCCCTCCTAGGGTAAACGGAACATTCTGAACTCAATGATGCCCTCAGTTTTCCAAACTGAGACACTGTTTAAATGATACTAGCATTTTTCCCTTAAACGAATAAATAAATTAATTAATTTATCTGTTTAACGTTCCAGAAGCGGGTGAGGGGTCCAAACATCCAGTGCTGGCAAGTTTTATGTCATTCCTAGGGTAAACACCCCATTCCGGACCCATCCGTACACTCGGATACCTGATCCAGAACTTGTTTTAGGAGTTATCTCATTTATTTAGTATTTCCAGTGTGAACGCACTGAAAATTTAATTTCGGCCACTCCGGGGGTCGGAATCGCACGCCGTCTGAAGGCGCTGCTTTGGAATATCATCAAGAATATTGCAAAGTCTTTCGTAGAAAAAACCAGGTTCTTACATCATTCCCTCCTTCAAGCTTTTCATCCTCGAAAAGAAAAACTAGGGAGCAACACAGGGTACTAAGCGCACACCCGGCTTTCTCGTACCCAAAAGAACCCACGCACAGCTCTACGTCGCCGCACACAGACCAAAGGATTGATCTGTTCACTCGAGGTCGACCCTTGCCGATACCATGCACCCACTCTAGACTTTGGGGTTAGGGCAATGCGGTAGGGAACCTCGCCCTCCCTTTTCACAGTTTCAAACGGCCTGAAGGCTCTCGGGGTTAGTTCACCTCCCCGGTCAGACCTCTACGTCGTACGCCGTGAGTGGAATCACCGCCCGCACCTGGAACAAGTCCCGGTGAGTCCCTCCTTCAGAATATCCATATGGTGTAACACCTAAGGATATCTGGTCATGAAAGATTTCACAGTCGAGGCTCTCTTAAATGCTCGGTGAGCGATGGAGTCGAAACCATCGACTAAAGGAAAAGATCTCACGCCTTTTTCTTTACCAACACAGGGTTACCCCCGATGCCCTGCGTCACCCTGGTAACAACTCAAACAAGGAGCAGGGAGAAAGGCCTTTCACACGCAGAGCCTAACAATTCTACTGCAAAAATTAGAAGAGTCGCAAGGGGTACCTCTCACCATCCCATGCTCTGCAGGATCATAGACATCCAAAGCTCGCGGTTGTCCGTGGTCCCCAACCGTCAGCTCCCGGAGCCTGACGTGGACCGCCTAGTGGTGATGGAGAGATCTCGTAACGTCGTCCCCCACTACCAACTCCTCCCACTCCTCTACTAGCACCACCTCTCTGGGTACTACTCCGATCATGGCACTGCCTCTGTCATGGTGGTGCACTTGTTGACTGTCTGAAACTCTCAGCAACTCGGGTCGGGCAGTCTCGTGCCAAGTGACCTCGCCTGTCACAAGCATAGCACCGACTCTCTGAGGGCTGCACTGGTGCCCTCCGGTGCCATTGTGGTTTATGACCACGCCCCTGAGTCCGGTTTTCCGAAATCCACCTATGTCAAGGTCCTTCTTGCCGACACCCACTAGCTGCGGCAGACGTCTCAACTCTAACGTGTCTCTTGCCACTACCAACTCCAGAACGTGACAGGAAGCCCTCTGTCACCAGCGCCTACTCTAGCACCCCAGCGCCTGCTCTAGCACCCCATAATATATAGAAATTCCCAAGGGTACTATGACAACAAGAATTTCTCAGCGGATACCCTGCTCAATCTTTCATGCTCAGAGGTTGTCGTCATGGAAAATGTCCGGGTAAAAGCGTGCACGGTATGCAAAACTAGCCGCGTACTCGGCCACCGTCATCCCTCCCTGCTGAAACTGCAGGAGCTCCTGAATCCGAACAGAGCGCAAGCAGGAGGGGAAAAACTCCTCATATAGCAAAAACTGAAAGTCGTCCAACGAAAATGACGACTCGTCAAGAAACTGAGTCACCATACTCCACCAATGCCGAGCAGCTCCACGAAAAAGGGTGGCTGCCAAAGCCACTCTCTGATCTGTCGGCGTCTGCACAAGCCTGAAAAGGCGAACCACTGCCTCGAGCCAAACCTCTACTGCCTGAGTGTCTGGCTCACCACTAAACCTCAGTGGTCTCTGCCGCTGGAACACACGGAGCGCGCTCAACCCGAGATCAAGATCAGCCTACTATGCTGAAACTGCCGACTGCTCAACAGGTGGGGGTGCTGCCACCGGCCCACCTGGAGAAAGGGCTCGCATGTTGGGTCTTGGAATGTGGCATCATAGCTCACATGGTCGTCGTCACGAACCAAAGCTGGTATCCTGACTGGCTGTCCTCACAGAGACATCCTGAAAATTATCAAGGAGTATCGCGGTCAGATGAGAATATATGTATATACCACAAAAACAACGATGGGGAGCTGACTCAAGAAGGACGGTCAAAGACTCGGTCCTGTGTGATGCACAGACCAATTTTCCCTGCAACAAGTGTCTCTGCATGACGAGTCGACAAGTGGGTTATCAAGGTCCTGGTGAATGGATACGTTGGCCGCCGCACCATCACTGGACTCCCTGGCCTGAGATCCTCTCTCGAGACACGTTAACATTGTTGCCATATTTCTCAACCAATTCCTCTTTTTGGGACATCCGCCCAATGCCCCAAGAAACGAACCACCTCTGATACCACTTTGTCACGACCCGACCCTACCTGGGCTCGAGCCACAACTACCCCAAGCCCACCTCCATAGGCCAGGGGCTGGCGACCAGCGCTGAAGGCACAACAACTCGGGGAGGCCTTTGCCTAAGTACCTGTACACACACACGCAGCAAACTCAATGCAATAGTGCATAGTAAAAGCAAATAAGAGAAAAGTAAAGGGAAACTTCTATATATAAACCATGATGTGCATCGACCTCTAATAGTACAAAGTATAGTGATGAAAAGGAAAAAGGGAAAAAACACACGCCCAACCAGAAAAGCGCCGTAACCCGGCAACAGGTAAACAAAACAAACAGCTCACGGGTCTCCCACCTGGAACCCTGCCATGACCACCGTACGCGGTCCAAGATCCCAAGCTGCTACGCTCCACTGAAGTCACGGTCCTCCTGTCCGTCGTCTGCAAGGGCACACCATGTGTGGGCAAATCCCAAACAGGGGTGAGTATAAAAATACTCAGTAGGATACCCCGAAGGCTCGAGGGAGCAACAAAAGGAGGTACCGAAGGGTGAGAAGTAGAGAGAACAGAAAAGCAGAGGAGTACAATTGAAAGTGTAGTAAGAGTATAGTAAAGAGTCTAGCTCAACCCATCAAGAGAAAAGAAGTAGACTCGTCTAGGCACAAGGAGATGGAACGGTGAGAATATGAACGTCCGGTCAAGCCTTCGCTACCTATAGTAAGAGAGTAGACTCGTCCAACCATGAGAAGCTAGACGCGGAAAGCACATGGCATACCCTGCGCGTCTTCGCCTCTCCTGGAAAGAGAGTAACCAAACACAAGAAGTGGGTACCAGAAACAAGGCATATACATATATGTATGCTCAACAAGAAACTCGAACAACGTTGTAAGGGGATCTCCATCCCGTAGCTCAGCCCAAGAAAATGAGTCGCCAACATTCCAAAAAGAAACACCATCATCGATGCCCAGCATCCCGCATGTCTGCCCAGAACCGCAAGCCAAGGGGCTCAATCACCACACCTTGACACTATCTGCTTTGGGCGGCACTGACTCTCCCGCACGGTTTTAGATCGCATCGTAAGAACACGTCTCAGTGGGGAAAGTGCCCCTCCTACTTGAGAGTTCTAGGGAAAGTCAACCCACACCTCGTCACTGCCCTGCAGTCGAGAGGTCTCCTCAAAATCAAGATGTCACAACACTGACCCGTACAACCAAGGGTCCCGCTCTAGTAATCATGGAGGAATGCCACAGACTAGCCTAGTCGAGAGGACTGAGTCTGGAATGCCAACCGGTGTCCCCACTTCCCAGCCCTGCTGGAGGGTAATTCATAACCAGATATCGGGTGACCCACTGCCTAGCCCTACTGGTGGGTAAACCATAATACATCATCAGGCGACCCACTGCCCAGCCCTTCTAGAGGGCAGAACTTAATACATCATCAGGCAACCCACTGCCTAGCCCTTTTGGAGGTTAGACCTGGAATAAGTCGACAGGCGACCCACTGCCCAACCGTGCTTGAGGGTAGACCTGGAACTAGACGACAGGAGACCCACTGCCTAGCCCTGCTGGAGGGTAGACCCTAAGAGGTCATCGGGTAACCCACTACCCAGTCTCTACTGGAGGGTAGACCCTAAGTGCGTCGGGTGACCCGCTTCCCAGTCTCTGTTGGAGGGTAGACCCTAAAATTCAGTGAGCAACCCACTGCCCAACCCTGTTGGAGGGTAAACCCAAAGAAGTCGATGAGTAACCCACTGCCCAGCCCCGCTGGAGGGTAAAACTCAGAACTGCTCTGGCCATCTCTACCAGAGGGTACAACGCTGGCCAATCGAACACGGAGTGGGTATCGCGCAACCACCCAACTCCAGCACAACTCACCCAAAGGGGTTCAGCACCTGCTCCATTACTGGGTGTCACTGGAACCGCTACCTGCCAATCCATCGAGAATGAAACCAGGGGGAGACCACTCAACCCTGCTGGTCAAACAAACTAGCATAAAGCCAGGGGAAATACACTCCACCCTGCTAACCAAAAAAACGAGCACAAAGAGACCCTCTGCGCCACGAGAGGTCCAAGTACGTAAAAGAAGATCACGACACGCACATGGGGCCCACACGATGTGTGGCCCCAAGTCAACCCCAACCAAGCGCACGAACGTCTCTGGTAGGAACCACACGTTCCTCCAAGGGCTCTCGTATACTCCCTGAGTACCTTGTTCTAGCCCAAAGAATATCATGCACACGACACCCAAAGTCAACGCGAATGCGTGACGTAACAAATTCACCTCCAAGGCCCAGGCACGGCCAACCACATCTATTCAAGCACTTACATCACTCACATTGGTGTGAACGCGATCACGCGCCCATGGTCCGCTACAAACACAGCAGAAGAACCGCCACCGGGGCACCTCCAAACTTCCACATTTAACAAGATCATGCAAGAGGCTACGCACAATCAAGCGGAGCACACCGTTGTAATCCTGGCAAAAAAATATGCGAGATAGACTACTTACTCGCCTCCAACGGATACCCGACGGAAGAGTCACCAACACCGCCTCACGCCCGAACAGCGTCCCGTGATCCCAAGCCTCGGCACCAATAACAGTCGGGCGCATCGCACCATTGTGATCCCCTCGGGAAAACACGTCAAAAAGCACTACCCACATGAGTGAAACGGATATCCGGAGAAAAAGATGCATCCCGGCGCACCGCACCCGAGCAGTGCCACATGGGACCTGCATCCCGGTCCCGAAACCCAACGAACGGATCGCACCATTGCGATCCCCTCCAAAAAGTACACGAAATGGACTACTCACTTGTCCAAAACGGTCGCCCGGTGATAAATCTGGAAATCACCGTCAACTCCCGAAACGGCCCTCGTGGGCCCCCGCACCATCGTGCCGAATTACAGCGGGCAGAATGCACCAACGCGATGCCCTCGGAAAAACACCCAACATCGACTGCTCGTACGCCCCGAACGGACGACCGAGGAAAAAGTCGCTAAAAGCTGCACGCAGCTCAAAAGACGGGCCATGGGGCCCACTCCTCAACTTCGGCCTCAACGCCCGGAACCACCGTGGAAATCTCTGCCTCGACGCCAGGGTCGTAACGCCAATGACGGCGCTCAAAACGGACGTCGGACGCGTCGGCGCCATCCAAGACAAGTTCCCCCGGAAAATGACAAACCATTTAAAGACGCGTCGCGCCTCCGAGGCCCCTCGTTTCGGGAATTAAAAATTCTTGAAACCATCTCAAAAGGGTCTTCGTAAATTAAAGAGCGCATCACCGCAGACGACGCCCAAATCCAACACCCGGTCTATGCTTTATAAATTATAAATCATCTCCCTTAATAATAATAATAATTTTATTTTCATTATTATTATTTTAAATTTTATTTTATTTTATTATTATTATTATTATTTTAAACTTAATTTTATTTTATTTTTATTATTGTTTTTATTATTATTTTTTTACTCCCACCGACCGGCCGCTGGTCGGTCGGCCCCTTTCCCAGCGGAGACCCGCCATTGGCGGGTCCGTGTCACACACGGGGTCGCCGCGCGACCCCTGTTCGCTCGCCGCCGGCTGTCCGGCCGGCTTCCCTGCTCTCCGTGCCTCCACGACGCTCAACCGACCGCCGACCGCCCTCGTCTGCCTCGCTGAATCACCACACCGTCGTGGTCCGCTCTGCCTGAAGCCAGCGCCAGCCCGCCGAGCCGCTTGACCGCGACGCCCCACAGCCGCCTGCGCCGAACGGCCTCCGCCCCGCAGCCGACGCCACCGCTGGCCACCTCGGACCGAAGCCGCTGCTTGGGATGGCCGGCCTCCACACCTAAGCTCACCGGACCACCGGAACCCTCTGTGGAAACACGTCCAATGACCGCCAAACCGGCCGTATTCACCTCAGAAACCCGCAACTTTCGCCAGACCACCGCAGACTCCTCCGAACTTTGATTGACAAACCGAAAAGGGCGATGTAAAGCAAAAACATTATACAACACGATTATGGGATTTGTTCGACGATCAAACAACAATTTGATAAATTTAATCGAGCTCAAAGGGGGGGGGGGTTCGGAAATTAAAACGCAAACGCAACATCCTACCTCGTGGGAGTTCCCCGGAGCTTCGCCGCCGAACCGTCGCCTTGCCGGGGCTGCCCCGCCAGAGGAGGAGGAGGAGAGGTAGAGGAGCTCCTCCTTGCTGCTGTCCAGGTGGGGGAGAAGAAGAGGGAGGGGGTGACTTAAGCGTTTAAATAGAAATGCTTTACCACCCGCCCGTCGGCCCGAACCCGAACCCTCAGCACGGTCGAGGTTATTCCTCCCCTAGGGTAAAAACCACCTATCGAGCACAACGACGGTCTCAGAACATTAATCCGAGACCCCGTCCAAATTTTATAAAATTTAACGTCCGAAGCCACTAAATTACGAAAACGCCCCTGGGTCCACTTTTCACAAACTGCTCGCGCCCGCGAAACGTATACCCCTCCTAGGGTAAATGGAACATTCCAAACTCAACGGTGCCCTCAGATTTCTTAACCGAGCCACCGTTTAAAAGATACTAGCATTTCGCCATTAAAAGAATTAATTAATTAATTAATTAATCCATTTAACGTTCCAGAAGCGGGCGAGGGGTCCAGACATCCCACGCCGACAAGTTTTATGTCATTCCTAGGGTAAACACCCCATTCCGGACCCATCCGTACACTCAGATCCATGATCCGGAACTCAGTTTAGGAGTTATTGCATTTATTTAGCATTTCTAGTGTGAACGCACTGAAAATTTAATTCCGGACACTCCGGGACTCAGAATCACACGCCGTCTGATGGCGCTACTCTGGAATATCATCAAGAATATTTCAATGTCTTTTGTAGAAAAAACCGGGTTCTTACAGGGCCATTACATACATCGTAGATTTCACAACTACATTGGGAGTAACATTTAGAATACCAATCATAATATATTCCATAAATCTCTTAGGAGAAATAGTCATGTTTACCTCCAACAAGTTACCAAATGAATTGGAGAGCTATCTCAGGATCACACACCCTATGTTTATAAAAAACCACCAATATGCATAATCAGTGCCCAAGAACCATAACATATTCATAACACATGAAATAAACATTGAGGAAAGATATAATTTCTACACCATTTAATTATATTGACATAAATAATTCATTATCAAAACCATTTTAAATAACTAAACATGTAAAAGAGTATATGGTATTTATTTTCTTTTTAAAATCATTATGGCTTTTTATGAAATCCATAGATTTAATAAAACTTGCAATAGTGTAAAAGGTCATTGTCACCACGCAAATTAAATGAATTTTTTGACATTTAGTAAAAAACCTCATTGAAAAAGATTCCCATTGAATGAAATTAAATTTCAAAGGTGTTTATACAATGTATTAAAAAATTTCATGTATAAAAAAATATGCCGCAATGAAATGAGATTTGGACGAATTCCCTTAACTCGTGTCTGACTTGACCCATTTGTTCATTGATCACTTGAATAATAAACTATAAATAATTTCTAATTACATAAAAACCTTTTTCATGTTAATTATTTCCTTTATATAACATATTACAACGTACCAAACATAATGCAATCAATTATGTTTATAATGGTCATTTTGTTGATATTTGGTACATCAGTCAAAAATGAACTTCCTATAATTACTAGATGTCCATGCGGTAGAAATTTAATTATCTAGAAAATGATATTAATTATTTAGATATCATATATATCATATATATCTAGTATATATATGTATTTATAATAGTACATAACATTTTTATTTAAGAAATGAAATGCACCATTCATTAAGATGGTAAGCCATACAAACGCATGAACATCTATCATTTCTATTTCATATTTTAATTGAATGAAAACATAATGATACAATTTTATATTATTATTAAAGTATAATATCATATATAATTTCATTAACTCTATCCTTTATATGTTACACATATTGCATTAATGAGGTCTATCACATTGAGTGGGCGGTAGTCTGCATTTCCATAAATGAAATTATTATATTTATCCCTTAAGGAAAACATAATGTCATTTTATTAATGAAAAATATCGAAGTATAGAGACAATATAAATATAAAATATATCACATATAAATATAGTTCCATTTTAATGGCCACCATGGGAGGTGGTAATAGATAATTAGACAATCATATTTTATTGAGGAAGTAGTTCGACGTCCACAGAAACGATATGTTCTTTCCCCATTAGATGGATGAGTGTGTAAGTGTAGTTTGAATAAATATCATGAAATTATATTAAGGATACTTGTGTTTTTATAAAATAAATAAATAAAAAGAGTTTAGGGGGTTCTTGTAGTAAAATAAATTAAAATAACATAAGAGATTACATTGCCTTTAAATCGGGTAACTCTCTTTGGATTGAACCAAATGGATTTCTTGAAATTCTATAAAATTAAGGTAAGGATTCTTAGTGAAAGATATGGTTTCATGGAACTTTATTGGCTAGCAGGTGGATGATTAAAGGTGATTGAGAAGATTTTAGGAATGGGTTAGATGTGAGGGGTTTTTATAAGAGGGACGAGGGGCTCTTTAAGAATGTTTAAAAATATTATTGTATTATATAATGATTTTCGTGTTATAATGGATCTAAAATCATTAATATCAAAGATATATTTATTCAGTATTGAAATATAAACATCCAATAATAAATGGACAAGTTTTGGAAAATTTTTTAATCATTATAATCTTATTTATTTGAATAATTCATTTAAGAGGTAAACACTGCATCATTAATGTGTCATAAATAATTTTAATTATTTAATGTCTAAAAATTATAAAAAAATAATATCATTTATGAAATAGTTTTATATTTATAATGAATATTTAAAATAAAATATTTCAATTATATAACTCTATAATAATATTTTTTTACCAAAATAATACATGTTTAGGATATTTTATTTTTTAAATTAAGTAAAATGTCATTAATATCATTATCTTACCCAAGTGGCTTTTAAATGCCAAAAGTCTCACCCAAGGTTTTTATTAGTATCCAATTACTCATTCTGTAAGGTTAAGACAATTTTTAAGGTAATTTTGTATATTATAATATTTTTTTACCTTGAATTATTCTATTTACCTTTAACCGCGGTAAGTAAAAGTCAAAAGATAATATTCAATAAAACTTATATTCAACTTATTGAATCAAATTTTACTTTCCGATTAAAACCATGTATGTCGTATTTTTGAAATTCAATTCAGCGAATTGGTAAAATTTTATTTAAATTAAGATGTTGTTTTTTACTAATACTCAGTGTTGTCACTATTCATCAAACAATTTGAAGGATTATCAAAAAAAAACAAAAACATCATCCTAATATATATTTGATAATCAGAATTCAAAAATAATATCTATTTTACTATATATAAATCATATATTATTCATTAATTATTTGAGAACTAACTCTCGTTGTCAAAACAAAAAAACAGGTTTTTATGAAATAATAAGTTTCAATATATTACCAATTTTTTTGTCCATTTTCAAAGAAAAATTACATCAAAAGTCATGAATTAGATAAAATGGTAAAAATATAATCTAATTAAACATTAAAACCAATTAAAAATATAGTATATAGATATAAATAAATTATATTAAAAACACATTTTGAATTAAATTATAGTATTTGTCACTATTCATTAAAAAATGGATTTTATCAAAAGGAACACAAAAAATTTACCCAAAGTAAATTTTTATTTATTAATTATAAAGAATACTTTTATTTTTTCAAATAGAATATATAAATGTATCCAAAAATAAATTTTACAAGGCTTCTCCATCGAATAGCGGTAAATCAACCTTTTAAAGAATATTTGAGTATTTATGATTAAAATTATATTCATTATAATATTAAATATGTAAAATTTATTGAAAAATTGTAGAAACATTTAACAAACATGTATCATCATATTGTAGTTAGTTCTGTTCATTCCCGTCACTACAACAGCTTGGTGTTAACTACAATTTAAAAAATATTATATTATTATTTTTTAGTATGACTCTTCGTTGTGTGCATCATCAGACTTCGGAGAAACCCATTTCTTCATTTCATGTATGGCGTTGAACATAGCATCCCTATTAAAGTAAAATTAATATTGAATTCAAAAATATTAAAATGTCTTATTCATTGTTTACATGTTATGTTACATCCTTCCCCCCATTTAGAAATTTCATACTTGCAATTTTTATTTACATATAAAATAAGTGGGGGTATTTATCCCTCATTACATTTTTAGATTTCAACATTACCTCTTCAACCATATTTTTGTACAAAAATATTTTATCTGATGAATTACCTTATTCTGCAACACTTTCTCTATTTGTTCAAGAATCGGGACTTGTTGTTCCTTATTAGATCGATTCTCTTACATCTGATCTACGTCTGGGCTCAAAACATAACATGGATCCGACATATAAATTCTCAATAACAAAACATGGAAAAATTGTTTAATATGGATAAACATGGAGGTAAAGCCACCGTATTGTCTACTGGCCCAACATTCTCTAGGATTTCATAGGGTTCATTCATCCTAAGACTCAACATTCCCTACATACCAAAACGAATCACTCTTTTCTATGAAGAATCATTGAGAAAGATATAAACACCTACCTCAAAAGAGAGATCCATCTTCCGGTTATCAGAAATACTTTTTTTCCCTACTCTGAGATGTTCTCATTTTCATCTAAATCAACTGATCATTTTCTGCCATCACATCTTCAAATTCTACTCCCATCAGTTTTCTTTTAGCTGCATCATCCCATAAATCTAGAGTTCAACAATGTTTTTCATATAATTCCTCAAATGGTGCCATATATATAATTGAATGAAAACTGTTATTATAAAAAAAATCAACCAAAGAAAAAAGATAGTCCAATATTCCCAGGTAATCCCATGAACTAGAATGTAACATATCCTCCAAGGTCTGAATTGTTCATTTGAATTCTCATCTAATTGATTATGAAAAGATAAAATAAAATTTAATTCAGTACCCAACGACTAGGAAGGCATTTCCAAAAGTTATATGTAATCCTTGGATCCCAATCAGATACAATGAAGAGGGGAACTCCATGAAACTGGACTATCTCACTAACATACAACCTAGAATGTTTATCAAGAGAAAATGTATCTTGAATTGGATGGAAATGAGAAGATTTAGTCAATTAATCAACAATAACCCAGATTGCATTATTACCTAGAGATGTCTTTAGTAATCCAACAACGATGTCCATGGATATATTTTCCAATTTCAACTCTGGAACCGGTTAAGACTGAATCATCCCTTTCAGTAACTACCTTTCTACATTAACTTTCTGAAAATTCAAACACATCCTTTGAAAATTACAAATATATATTTTCATTATATCCAATCTGTAATACTCTCAAAGATATTTGTACATCAAAGTACTTCCTGGATGAACTAAAAACAGAGAACTATAAGCATTACATAATAACACTTTCTTCAACTGTGAATCACATGCCACACATAATCTCTTCCAAGAACTAAAAACACAATCATTATCAATGTTAAAATTAGGCAACATACCCATCAAAACCAATTATACATTTTCTTGCAACTCATTTTCTTCCATCTATGATTTCTAAATTATTTCTGATAGAGATGATTTCAATGACAGCTGAAACAAAACAGTGGAATTTCCAACATGAAAAATGTAACTCCCCGACCCCAGTTACCTAGAGTCGGTGCATTATTACATAACATTGGCATGATCACAAGAAAGATCAAATATCGAAAGACCGATTGGTTTAGTATCCTTGGATACACTAGATATATTCATATGTTTTACATTACATCATAAAATGAAAAACTACTACAACAACATAATGTCTCCATAATCCACACTCATATCCCCACATAATATACCTGCAGGTCATTCATAACTTACTTCTTCACTTCCTGGGAAAAATAAAACATAGAAAAGGGGTGAGCTGAAATGCCCAGTAAGGATAACAATATAGCAGAAACTTTCATAAATAAGAATAAACATTTAAGGCAATGTATAACTAAAACAAAAGCCTTTCAAACATGAACTTTCAACGTGGTACGACATAAATAAAATGAAATAATGCCATTTACTTATTCACATGGATATTCTACTAATCAAATAATCACATGCAAAAAAAATCAATAACCACTTTCATAATGTTGGAATGCATAATGCTGATCATTAATTTCTTTGTCAAGGCCTCGTCCCAAGACCCTGGGGCTAACTGTAACCGGAACCCAACCCGGAGTGCCTCTACTAACCGGACACTAACCCGGAGTGCCTCTAATAACCGGACACCAACCCGGAGTTCCTCTAATAACCGAAGAACAAACCGGAGTTCCTCTAATAACCGGAGACCAAACCGAAGGGCTTACTTTTACCGGTCCCCAACCCGGAACATAGTTGTCTAACACATTCATCTGAATGAAAGGTTGAAATATAACATAAACATTCGGATTAAAAATATCTTATGAAATTTCAATACATTAAACAAAAACCATGAGTGACATAAGAATAACTTATCCACAGTCAAAAATATCACAAAGCCTTCAATAAAATATGGATGTTTTGTATCATAATAAATCAACTTCAAATAAGCTTAAAAGCCATCAAAGGATGTTCAAATAGATGAAATCAAAACTAATTTAGAAAAATATCTCTTTTTTTAAATAATCTTGAAAGTAAAATAACTATAAAATAATACATTCAATTTGAAAATATTCTTATAAGCTTGTAAGGGAAGCTTCGACAATTTTATAACGGCGGAAAATAACCGCACCTGCCGTATAAGTTAAAAAAAACATTCTTACCTTAATTCTGTCGAAAAGGTTAAAAAGGACCTTGTTTTGAAAATGACAGAAAGATTCCTATTATAAAAATTCAAACAAGGGTATAAATTACTTTAACCCATATTCTTGTAAATAATAAAAATTTTTGAAATACATTTTGAAGAAACATGGATGTTTATGATAAAGAGATCCCAGTAGATTATTACGCATAAACAACCTCGGATATAGAAGAGATTGTGAAATAACCGTTACCAATTTGGTAACTTATGAAACATACACACCAAGAAAGAGGTATCATACAATTAATATGTAATTACACATAAATTAGAGTGTATTACACAAAAAATATAATTATGGGCAGTACATACACCACACAAAAGGTGATGGTGGCAATATGGCATGAATCTCACGGGAATAAGGAGTGAGATGAAAACCCCTTACCTTGTACTTTTACTTGGTTGGGGTATGTTAACCTCCTGTATAATGGTGAAATAATTGTTATTAAATTATACAACAATCATATACATTAATATGATATCATATATGATCTTTTAATATTGATTTGATAATAATATCTTAGTATTATCGTTGTTTCGGGTGTTAACTTACTTGTTTTCTTTTATATGTTTTGTTACGTAAGACATGTTTGTAAAGGATAGGTTGTATATTATTCATATACATAATGATATCATGTCCTTAAACATCATTTTTTAAATCATAAAAGGATAATTATACTTGAATGGATACGATGGAGAATGAATCTCATCGTGTTCGTGGAGATGGTAGTCCGTATGTACGCACGAGCGACAATATCATTCTTTTGATATTAAAATAATATATAAATGGATGGTATATAAAATATAAATAATAATTAACATGTTATATTTATTATTTACATGAGTTACATATCATTATTATACCCATCCAAATAATAATATATTGAATAACAATTACACCACGACGTGGAGACGGTAAGCCGTACGTATGCACGTATGGTGACATGTTATTCAAAGGGTGGATAGAATACTGAATATGGTTGTACCATATTTATAATAAAATCACAGTATATATATGATACTGGAGTTATTATTTTAGAATGGTAAGAACAAATAAAGAAGAAGTGGAAGAAGAAAGGAACTTGAAAAGGGGTGGTGAAAACATTACCTCTTCTTCGGGTTCTTCCTTTTGATTTGATCAAAATGGCTCCTTAGGTTGGATTTCTGATCAAAATAAGGCCTCTAGGTTGTAGTGAGGGATGTTGGGAGAGTATTTGAGCAGAGTTTGGCCGAACAAAAAGCCTTTTAAGTTGTGAAGAAATGAGAAGGAGGAGTGCCCTTTTATAAGAGGGGTGAGGGGCACCTTTGGAAAAGCTAGAAATATTAATTTATAATATATTCATATTCGGTTTCTAATGGCTCTAAAGTTGATTATTCAGAGTTTAAGGTGGTTATAGGTCGAAAACCACTCAAAAAATATAATTTAGACAGGTTTGGGTACTTATATTAACCTTATCTTTAAGTATTAACTCTAAGTTAATTAGTTTCACTTTTACAATGTAGCTTTTTATTTTTATATAATATGGTTAATAAACTTACTATATACATCCAAGAGACCCCCAAGTGGTCCATTAATGATGAACCTATCTTGATATAAGTCTCTTGGCCGAACCATAGATTTTTAGGAATTTAATATCAATTAATAATATAATATTTTTTATGAACTCTTTTTTGTCAATTTTGACACTATTCAATTGTTGATTTTTCATAAACTCATAACAGATTGATTACTTCGAACAATGTAAATTAACTCAATCCTAATATATCATATTATCCTATAAAATTAGTTTAATTCATTAAAAGTTTCATATTATATTTATTTGGGTATTTATAATATCAATTATTTTAATTTTTCACTATTATAGTAATTACTGCATCATCATTGTGTCAAAAATAAAATAAATTATATAATGTCTAAAAATTATAAATAAAATATAATTATGTAGGAAATATTTCTGTCTTTCTAATTAGTATTTATAATCTAAAATCCAACATATATAACCCTATGTAACAATTGTTTTTCTAAAAGATATATACTTGTGTCATTTTTGTATTCATTTTAACTTAATTAAAATAAAGTGTAATTATCACTTACAAGTGGATCCATGGGGTCCCAAAATCGGCCCAATGATGCCCAGGGTCTACCATGTATCAACCAATAGGGTTAAGACACGTTTTAGGGTAATTTGGTATTATTATAATATTATTTTTTAACCCTTATTTACCGGATTTACCTTTAACCATGGTAAATAAAATATTTACCGCAGTTATTATTCAAAGTGTCTAAAAATAAAAGTTACCTATTTACAAAATTTGAATATCCTGATTCCAAATATTAAATCCATTTTTCTAAATTCAAAACATAGAAGTGGTAGAAATTAATTTAAAATTAATTCCCGCTGTCAAAACAAAAAGCGTGTTTTTAAGAGATAATAACTATCAAACGATTGACACTTGTTTATGTTCAGTTTAATTATAAAATTATGTCCAATGACCAACATTATATTAAATGGTAAAAATATATTCTAAATATAATTTAAAATCAATCAAATTCATAATTTATCACTATTAATTATTTTGATTAAAAAAGATGTTTTTAATTAAAATGTAGTAATTTTCACTATTCATCAAAATATAAAAGTTATCCGAAAAGTACCAAAATTTCACCTTAGGCTCAATTCGATATTCTGAATCTAGAAATGAAGTCCATTTTAAAATATAAAATATATATAATTTCGAAAAGTAGGTATTACTATTCATAACAGCTAGTTTGATTGGTTGTGGTGTGTGTTAAAACTCAAGGTTGCGTACAACACATGCTACTGTATTATTCAAAGAAAGCGTACCGTGGAAGATTGGGATATTTCATTTTAAATTTTTGATGTCCCCATTTAGTCAAAAAGTGTAAAATATTGTATTTAAAAAGGGTTCACTATTAAAAGTTGATAAAAGTGCAATACTGAAAATGAATTTGTTCTTGCATTATATCTAAGAAACTCATAATATGGATTCTAAAATTATAAGGATTATATAAAGTTTAAAATTTAGATAATACTATTCATAACCTCTTTTGAATGGCTGTTTTTGTAAGTCATGGTGTGATTGAACTCGGTGTTGCGTGTAGTGCAAGTTATTGAATTATTTTGAAAAAATAACACACTATGAAATCTTGGGGTGTTACATTCTCCCCTCCTTCAATAAATTGCGTCCTTGCAATTTGAAATTGTTCTTCGAAAATAAATGGTTGAAAATAGAAAATATATTTGTGGGAAAACCCACATCGGAAATTGGGTTACTAAAATTTAGTCTTAATATGAGGAAAAGAGAAATGAAAGGGTCACCACCAAATTATGATCTCGATTAGGAGAACATTGGTGGTAATTAGAGTCATATAATTGGAGGAAAAACGTAAATATTTATAGGTAGTGATTGAGGTCATCAATCACAAACAAGTATAAAATTGAGGTCCTTAAATTCATCAATCTATGATGATTTGAAATACCATCGGTTCAACAAAACATAGGGTATTAAGATAACACATTTTTGACGTTTGAAAATATCTTAGTTGAAATCCCACATCGAAAAATGAATTAATGAGGCCTCTATTTAAAATAAAGAGTCGAAAGTATGAAGATTACCGAAAATAACACATACTAGGGTTCCATGTAGTAAAATATGGATATGGAAGAAAAATCTAACCATCAATTATCTGATGGAGAGTGGTAGAGAACATGGCTATGAAAAGGCCAACAATCCCAAAGCCATAAATTAGTGATGATTTAAGGTACCATATAGGAAAACGATTTTGTTCTAAGTTGCTTTTCTTAATATTGAGGAATTTTTTATGAGATTGGCTAAGATCATATGGAGATATACTTACTTTATAATTAGAGTTTTATCCATTAATAAATTTCTACCACAAACTCATCTTTCACTCAAAAAGATAATAGAATGTAAAAAAATTCTATTTACACTATTCGTATAGGGTTCCAAAATAAACGAATTTATAATTCATCTAAAAGATCTTTTAATAAAAACTACATTATTTAATCCAGGACATCTCGTGGGCCAGTGGTAGGTGATACACCCTTGTCGCCCTTCGGTTGCGGGTTCAAGTCTCGCAGCCTTGCCGGATGGGACGGGTTGCCGCCCGACCTCTAGGTTGTCCTTTTATGGCAATCCAAAATAATCCAAACTAGAACTATCCAAAATACTTCTGTCCAAACTCACAGTCCAACATTTATAAGGAAGGTAAACATAATATATATCCTTTTTTCCCCATAATAGCATATGAATACCTTCATCATTTATTACCATATTCCTTATTGATTACATTAATGCTCCCTTATTCCATATAGATTGCTGGATATACTTCATTAATCCAAAAATGTTTTAAACCCCAACAATGATGGAATATACAAATCATTAATCAGTTCCAAGGTAGTCAAGAATATCCAATATAATTTATCCAAATCAAACATGTATTATTCCAAAATCACTACCATAGTATGAGAACTATATTATGATTTATCATTCTCTCAACCATATATTTTCCAAAAATTTATCCTGCTATTGAGCCGCTTTTCTTTGTTCCACACAATCTCAAGTCCTTAACAAAATAGTACTGCAGTACAATCCTTATATACTCCATAATTATTATAACAAGTACATTGTTGATACAACACTCAATTGACATAATCAACATAAGAACTCTAATCATTCCTCTTCATCTGTGGTAGTATCATAACTTGATTATTATCCAATAGCATCATTTGCG
Source organism: Viscum album (assembly GCA_963277665.1). Classification (NCBI taxonomy): domain Eukaryota; kingdom Viridiplantae; phylum Streptophyta; class Magnoliopsida; order Santalales; family Viscaceae; genus Viscum; species Viscum album. The sequence continues at coordinate 786,716,411 of OY728153.1, forward strand.
GCATAGTCTGATGACTGGGACATAGGTTCCCGTAGTGTCCAAACTCCTTGCAAATGAAGCATTGTACATTTGAAACCATTTTCTTACCCTTGTAGTCACGTACTTTGTGCCCTTTTTCTCCACACTTATAACAAACTCCCATTCCTTTCAGGCATGTTCCAGGGTGTTTCTTTCCACAGTTATCACATTTGGGAAAATTATTCTTTTCCCTCTTCCCTTTATCCCTCTTTTTCTCTTCCATCCTTTTCTTCTCTTGCTTCCCTTTAAAGCCATAGGACTCAGTAAACTCTTTACTTATCTTATCAACACATGATATTATTTCTTCATATGATGATAATACATGGGAGAATATTTCTCTTATAAATTCTAGCTTAAGACCACGAAAGATATGATCCTTCCTTCTCTTTGGATCATGTGCATTTCTGGAGTCCTCATTCCTTCTACTGGGCGCCATTTCTAAACAATGGAATACACTAGATCAGTTTATGAATCAAAATAAATAATCCCATACTTATAAAACACTTAACATAAATTGAACTATTTATGGATATAATCTATAATCATAAAAATGTCTCCTTTGAGGATGTATATACTCATAAACCCTTTATAATGGTTTGTAAAGAAAATGAGAATTATCCTAAGCATATCCCCCGGGAGTGTCGTAACCAAGAGTGCAGCAAGGCCCGTTGTCGTGCACCAGTTCCCGTTCGAGTCTAGCTCAAAGCGGTGTTTTCGGGTTTTACCCCTAGGTACATCTGTGCCAGAGCCGCCTCTACCTACTCGTATCCAGACAGGGATGTATTGCTTGGAAAACTCACAAAATCTCTACAATACCAAAATTCTAGGAAGTTCTTCTATACTAATCCTCAAAGTCCATCTTAGGTCTACGTGCTCTAATCAGATTTTATCTAAATCTATCTTCCAAGGTTTGTACTAAACTTCCTCTGATACCAACTGTAACGCCCCGACCCCAGTTACCCAGAGTCGGTGCATTATTACATAACATTGGCATAATCACAAGAAATATCAAATCTCGAAGGACCAATTGGTTTAGTAGCCTTGGATACACTAGATATATTCATAAGGTTTACATTACATCATAAAATGAAAAACTACTACAACAACATAATGTCTCCATAATCCACACTCATATCCCCACATAATATCCCTGCAGGTCATTAATAACTTACTTCTTCACTTCCTGGGAAAAATAAAACATAGAAAAGGGGTGAGCTCAAATACCCAGTAAGGATAACAATATAGCAGAAACTTTAATAAATAAGATTAAACATTTAAGGCAATGTATAACTAAAACAAAAGCCTTTCAAACATGAACATTCAACATGTTATGGCATAAATAAAATGAAATAATGTCATTTACTTATTCACATGGATATGCTACTAATCGAATAATCACATGCAAAAAAATCAATAACCACTTTCATAATGTTGGAATGCATAATGCTGAACATTAATTTCTTTGTCAAGGCCTCGTCCCAAGACCTTGGGGCTAACTGTAACCGGAACCCAACCCGGAGTACCTCTAATAACCGGACACCAACCCGGAGTGCCTCTAATAACCAGACACCAACCCGGAGTTCCTCTAAAAACCGGAGACCAAACCGAAGTTCCTCTAATAACCGGAGACCAAACCGGAGGGCTTACTTTTACCGGTCCCCATCCCGGAATATACTTGTCTAACACATTCATCTGAATGAATGGTTGAAATATAACATAAACATTAGGATTAAAAATAACTTATGAAATGTCAGTACTTTAAACAAAAACCATGAGTGACATAATAATAACTTATCCACAGTCAAAAATATCAGAAAGCCTTCAATAAAATATGGAAGTTTTTTATCATAATAAATCAACTTCAAATAAGCTTAAAAGCCATCAAAGGATGTTCAAATAGATGAAATCAAAACTAATTTAGAAAAATATCTCTTTTTTTAAATAATTTTGAAAGTAAAATAATTATAAAATAATACATTCAATTTGAAAATATTCATATAATCTTGTAAGGGAAGCTTCGACGATTTTATAATGGCGGAAAATAACCGCACCCGCCGTATAAGTTAAAAAAAACATTCTTACCTTAATTCTATCAAAAAGGTTAAAAAGGACCTTGTTTTGAAAACAACGGAAAGATTCCTCTTATAAAAATTCAAACAAGGGTATAAATGACTTTAACCCATATTCTTGTAAATAATAAAAATGTTTGAAATAGATTTTGAAGAAACATGGATGTGGATGATAAAGAGATCTCAGTAGATTATTACGTATAAACAACCTCGGATAATGAAGAGATTGTGAAATAACCCTTACCAATTTGGTAACTTATGAAACATACAACCAATGAAAGAGGTATCATACAATGAATATGTAAGTACACATAAATTAGAGTGTATTACACAAAGAATATAACTATGGGCAGTACATACACCACACAAAAGGTGATGGTGGCAATATGGCATGAATCTCACGGGAATAAGGAGTGAGATGAAAAACCCTTACCTTGTACTTTTCCTTGGATGGGGTAGGTTAACCTCCTGTATAATGGTGAAATAATTGTTATTAAATTATACAAGAATCATATACATTAATATGATATCATATATGATCTTTTAATATTTATTTGATAATAACATCTTAGTATTATCGTTGTTTCGGGTGTTAACTTACTTGTTTTCTTTTATATGTTTTGTTACGTAAGACATGTTTGTAAAGGATAGGTTGTATATTATTCATATCCAGAATGATATCATGTCCTTAAACATCATTTTTTAAATCATCAAATGATAATTATACTTGAATGGATACGATGGAGAATGAATCTCATCGCGTTCGTGGAGACGGTAGTCCGTACGTACACACGAGCGACAATATCATTCTTTTGATATTAAAATAATATATAAATGGATGGTATATCAAATATAAAGAATAATTAACATGTTATATTTATTATTTACATGAGTTACATATCATTATTATACCCATACAAATAATAATATATTGAATAACAATTACACCACGACGTGGAGACGGTAAGCCGTACGTACGCATGTATGGTGACATATTATTCAAAGGGTGGGTAGAATAATGAATATGGTTTTACCATATTTATAATAACATCACAGTATATATATGATACCGGAGTTATTATTTTAGAATGGTAAGAACAAATAAAGAATAAGTGGAAGAAGAAAGGAACTTGAAAAGGGGGGGTGAAAACATTACCTCTTCTTCGGGTTCTTCCTTTTGATTTGATCAAAATGGCTCCTTAGGTCGGCATTCTGATCAAACTAAGGCATCTAGGTTGTAGTGAGGGATGTTGGGAGAGTATTTGGGCAGAATTTGGCCGAACCAAAATGCTTTGACGGTGTGAAGAAATTATAAGGAGGAGTGCCCTTTTATAAGAGGGGTGAGGGGCACCTTTGGAAAAGCTAGAAATATTAATTTATAATAAATTCATATTCGTTTTCTAATGGCTCCAAAGTTGATTATTCAAAGTTCAAGGTGGGGATAGGTCGAAAACCACTCAACCAATAAAATTTAGACAGGTTTGGGTACTTATATTAACCTTATCTTTAAGTATTAACTCTAAGTTAATTAGTTTCACTTTTACAATGTCTCTTTGTATTTTTATATAATATGGTTAATAAACTTACTATATACATCCAAGAGACCCCCAAGTGGTCCATTAATGATGAACCTATCATGATATAATTCTCTTGGACGAACCTTATATTTTTAAGAATTTAATATCAATTAATAATATAATATTTGTTTCAAGAACTCTTTTATGTCAATTTTGACACAATTCAATTGTTTATTTTTTTGAAACTCATAACAGATTGATTACTTCGAACAAAGTAAATTAAATCAATCCTAATATATCATATTATCTGTCACATACATGAAATATTTTAAAGGTATTTTTGTATTTAATTTACATTATTGTTTTTTTGGGGGTTTTCAATGCATTTTTGAAGGAAATGGTGGGTTTCCATAATTTGGGTCAACTCGAGAGCCCATTTCCAGTTTTGACAATAAATTTTGTTTGTTTAATAACTCCCTCGTTTTTCAACATTTTTAACTCATTCAACTTCCAAAATGACCTTAATTTAACTATTAAAACCACCAATGAATTTTGGCCCCCTTAAAAATTCATTTGAATCTTGGATTTGGGTGATCAAGTTAGGTATTGGGCCAACCCGAAAGCCCATTTCCAGTTTTAAAATTGTTTTGTAAGTATTTCATAAATTTTCAATTTTTATTCTTTTTCGGTGATTCCACCTCTCACCTTCTCCCACTGTACCTGGCCGCACCCCCAGCTTCGTTTCCCCTCTTTGGAGATCGCATCTGTCGCGAATTAGGGCCTAACTTCTCTGGTTTCTAAAAACGTCCAGTTTTCTCAAGTAAGTGACTATCCTTCTAGTTCTCTCTTTTTCCTTGAGATTTATCTTTTTTTTTCTTGAATCCCCAAATTTCCAAAAGCTAGGGCTTCGTTCTTAGGGTTTCATTTTGGGTTTCATGGTTCAATCCTCTGGTTTTAGGTTTGATATCACTTCCTTGTGGTGCGGTGGTCGTGCGGTTGAAGTTCCGCACTAGGATTTGCGGTTCTTGAATCTTTTGGTAGGTGATTCCATTGTGTGTGAAATTCTTTGGGAATTTGATTGCTGTGTTGAGGGTGAATTAATGCTTATTGTATTTTAATGATTCTGTAAAAATTTGTTTTAGTTTCATTTACAATGCAAATGAATTTTATGTTACAATTTTTGTTGAAATTGAGGGTTTTTCATGCAAGTCTTTTATTGGTTCATTTTGGGATGAACTCTAATTACATAGTTGATTTTATTGAACTGTATTAGGAATTAAAATAATGTTTTAAATATTTATTCTTTTTGGTTGTGGCTGCAAAAGTTTGTTTAAATTGTGTTTGAGAAGCAAATGGGCATTAAGTGCCATGTTGGTGTGAAAATGGTGGTTTTTAAAATATATAATTTCTTGGTTCACATTGGGCTGCCCCATAACTGAATTTTTGGTTTTATTAAATTGTGTTGAACTGAAATTTTGTTTTGATAACTTACAAGTGTTCACATACTGTGAAAAGTGGATATTTTAAAGATTTTTGGGTGCAAAACAATGTGATGTTTTGAGAGGTTGTTTTATTGAAGATCAAAATATTTTATTGACTGTTTCAAATGATATAAAATGTGTGTAGCTACTGTACTATTTGTTTGTGACCAGTAGAGATACTTTACATGAAAAAGTATGTGTGTTGTTTGCTGAAATTGTTTGAGCACAAAAGGGGGAATCACGGGTACTTAGGTGGGCGGATATGTACTAGTACGGCTAGTGGACCGGATGGGTTGTGTCCCTGTTTCACTGAGCAAATGGATAACGACAACACTAACTGAACTATGTGGATGTTATTTGGGGACCACTAGGTTATGGGTTTGTTCCCTACTAGTGGCTCGTGCACGGGAAAGGATTGTGACTTGGATACTTTACACCGAGGTACGAGGTACATAGGGCCCGAGACTATCTAGTTGCCTAGGGGTGTTCCCAATTTTTGTGCTCATTAGAATTGTAGTATTTACCCTTGTTGTGGGATCTTTTGGCAGTACTTTACAGTAGCTCACATGTTTATTTAATTTGTTATCATTCTGAAATTCTTGGATTGAAAACTGTTCTCATTTGAAAGTTTCTTTTCTTGAAATTTTTAACATTGTTTTACCTTGTGTGTTAAAATTGCTAGTTTTGTTCCCATTGTATTCCATCCTCTTTGGAATCTTCTGGTGGTATCCTATTGGGCTTAGGCTCACACACTACTTACACCCCTTGGGTGTAAGTAGAACTTCTTATGCTTGACTAAGGTAAAGGGAAGGCTAAGGGTGATGGCGCTTCAGGGTGTTAGTCCCCATCGTTGGGGCAGAGTTGTGGAGAAGGCTTGCGGGTGATGACACCCTTGTTGGGTGAAGTGATTGGGGATGTCTTGATGTTGTCATTTTTTGTATTTGGACCACTTGTAGTGTCTTTAAACATATGTTTTCAGATCTGGTTTTGTTAAGAATGGTTTAGTATGGAAATTTCAGATTCTTATTATTGATTGTTTTATTTGTTTTATGCTTTCATACTCGTGTAAATCGTTCCCAAATCATATTGTTTTATACCCGGGCACTTGTGCCAGCCCGTGGGGATAGGGAATGCCCTTCGGGTCTTACCACGGGCCGGGTTTGGTGCCAATAATGGTGGCGACCAGATCCGGTTCGTGACAAAATGGTATCAGAGGAGGTTAATGTTTTTGGGTTATATTGTTATTTTGACATGAGTCGGGATAGACAGGAGCTAGGACTATCGGGGCTCGGGGTATTGGTTGTGAGTAGGGTGCCTGGCCCGCACCTCTTATGGCAGACCTTGAGTCACCAGAGGATGTTGGAATTTACTGATTTACTTCACTTCCAGGTGAGACGTGTGGGCTGCAGACCACATGTGGACATCAGGCAGATGTGGAGTAGTTGTTTCTTTTATTACAAGAATGTGTTTAGTTTGCTTATATTTGATGTATTTGATTACAATTTTCAGAGTTGTGGTATTGACCATTGTTTTGTGACTGTTGCATTTTGTAGCAACATGCCTCCCCGGAAAGCTCCCACGCACCCACAGGAGGAAGCTGGAGAGAGTTCTCCCACGCCGATTGATCAGAGGCTAGTCGAGGCCGTGGTCCGGGCTGTCCAGGCTCTAGGATATGGACCAGATCCAGCTCCAGCTCCTGTTAGAGAGGATTATACTGGTCCTAGAAAGGACAAGGCCCAGGAGTTCCTGAAAAATAAGCCTCCAACCTTCCGAGGCAGCTCAGAACCCCAGGAAGCAGAAGAATGGCTCGAGAAGATCGAGCGTATGTTTGAGTTCCTAGAAACACCCGAGGAGCTCAGGGTGAAGTGTGCCTCCTTCCTATTGGAGGGTCCCAGTCATAAATGGTGGGAGTCAGTGCTTCAGGCTGGGAAGAAAGATCAGATGCACTGGGGAGATTTCAAGGCTGTCTTCAATGAACAGTATTGCCCCGAGGTGTTGGCTTATGCCAGGTCTAGAGAGTTCATGGAACTTGTTCAGGGGAATCTATCTGTGATGGAGTATGCCAACCGTTTCGCTGAATTGGTTCGGTATGCTCCAGAAATTGTCTCTAATGAACAAGCGAAGGCCCAGAGGTTTGAGAAAGGCTTGCGACCGGAGATATACTCCCAGGTGTTCTTGTTTAAGCTGAGGACCTATGCCGAGGTTGTTGATCGAGCGTGCATGGTGGAGATTGATAGGAAAGGCAGGGCTGGTTTCTATGGTTCAGTATCAGCAGTGGGAAGTGGTAGCTCCTCAGAGAAGAAAAGGAAGCGGGAGGATCATGTGAAGAAAGGAGGGGGCAGTTCAGGCCACTCTTCCAGGCAGTTTTCTTCTGCTGATTCTGATGCAAGATCGGTCGTGTGCCACCAATGTGGGAGGCCTGGGCATATCCGACCAGCATGTCCAATTCCTCCGAAGCCTTGTTTCCAGTGTGGAGGTATGGGGCATTTGCAGCATTTTTGTGGTGTGGCACGTCCACTTCCGAGTGGGGTTGGTTCAGTGGCTTCAAAAGGAGTGCCAGCATAGTCCGAGCCGTCGAGGACTGGGGGATATCGTTTTGGTGGTCGTGGTGGTAGGGCTGGATCATCTTCTGGGCAGAGCCAGTTCAGGGCACAACCACATACTAGCGGTCGTCCTCAGGCAGATACTGGACATCTCCATGCAGTGGATCAGTCACCAGTAGGATCAGAGGCGGGACCGTCGACAGTTCGAGGTACCGTTCTGATCGCATCTTCTATAGCTACTGCTCTTTTTGATACTGGTGCCTCTGTTTCATTTATTTCTGGACATTTCGTGGACATGCTGAATTTGCCAACTGAGTTGATGTCTTTTGCGATGGAGTTGGTGACACCATTGGGAAAGAAGAAGGAGCAGGGCCTGAGGTGCCCCTCATGTGCACTTTCTGTATCAGGGGTCGAGATGGAGTGGGACCTTATGGTCTTAGATATGGACCTTTTTGATGTCATACTCGGTATGGATTGGCTAGTTCACTTCCAGGCACACATCGACTGCTACAGAAGGCGTGTGAGTTTCACGGCACCTGATGGGAGTCGTCAGGTTTTTCATGGAGAATGGGATCCACGATCAAGACGCGCAGGGCCTCCACTCCCAGAGTTGGGAAGTGTTATCTTCCAGTTATCCTCGATTGTGCTAGAGGATGGTCTTTCCCCTGAAGGTGCACTACCTCATGTAGTGAATGAGTTTCCCGAGGTATTCCCTGATGATTTTTCTGGTTTGCCCCCAGAGCGGGATGTGGAGTTTTCGAATGATCTGGCGCCGGGAACACAGCCGATATCTCTTCCCTCCTATCGCATGGCCCCCACCGAGTTGAGAGAATTAAAGATACAGCTGGACGACTTAGAATCCAAAGGATTCATTCTCCCGAGCGTCTCTCCTTGGGCCGCTCCTGTGTTGTTTGCAAAAAAGGCTGATGGATCCCTCCGGTTGTGCGTTGACTACCGGAAGCTGAATAAGGTAACAATTAAAAACAAATACCCTTTGCCCAGAATAGATGATTTGTTTGATCAGTTGAAGGGGGCAAAGTGGTTCTCAAAGATAGACCTGCGTTCAGGGTATCATCAACTCAGGGTGAAGGAGTCAGATATCCCCAAGACAGCCTTCCGAAGCAGGTATGGCCACTTTGAGTATTTGGTCATGCCCTTCGGATTGACCAATGCTCCAGCGGTATTTATGGCACTAATGAATAGGGTGTTCCATCAGTATCTCGATTCCTTTGTTGTGGTGTTCTTGGATGATATTCTGGTATACTCTAGCTCTGAGGAGGAACACGAACATCACTTGAGGATCGTTTTAGGTACATTACGGGATCACCGCCTCTATGCAAAGTTGTCAAAGTGCACCTTCTGGATCAGAGAGGTGAGATTTCTAGGGCATGTGATCTCAGAGCACGGAGTTTCAGTGGACCCTGAGAAAATTAGTGCGGTTATATCATGGGAGCAGCCGAAGAATGTGTTCGAGATCAGGAGTTTCCTTGGCCTGGCTGGTTACTACAGGCGATTCGTTCGGGATTTCTCTCGGCTTGCATCACCAATGACTGCGCTCACCCGGAAAGGGGTGAAGTTTGTATGGGGTCCAGAATGTCAAGCATCATTCTAGGAGCTGAAGAGACGGTTGACTACCGCCCTTGTGCTGATTTTTCCTGAGGCCGGGAAGGGTTATGTGGTTTATTGTGATGCTTCAGGTATGGGTCTTGGGTGCGTGCTTATGCAGGATGATCACGTGGTGGCTTATGGCTCTCGCCAACTCCGACCACATGAAAAGAACTACCCTACCCATGACTTGGAGTTGGAAGCGGTGATGCATGCTTTGAAGACATGGCGTCACTACCTCTTTGGCGAGAAGTTTGTGGTATACTCTGATCACAAAAGCTTGGCTTATATCTTCTCGCAGAAGGACCTCAACTTGAGGCAACGCCGCTGGATCGAGTACTTGCAGGGGTTCGACTTTGACATTGTCTATACCCCAGGCAAGGGTAATGTGGTGGCCGACGCTTTGAGCATAAGAGTTCCAGTGCAGGCTTTGAGGAAGTCTAGTGATGAGTGGACATTGATGGGGCTCTTTTCTCAAATGCATGTGGAGGCTAGGGAACACAGTGGAGGGGAATTCTTGGCGAGTGTCCAGTTGACTCCTTCTCTGTTGGAGTTGATTCAGCGGGAACAACCTAGTGATGAGCTTTGTTAGCGATCTAGGCAGTTTCTTCATGGTGGGGAGACATCCTCTGATTGGTCGTCGTCTCCCGAGGGCATCTTGTGCTTCAAGGGCCGTTCAGTAGTACCGTTATCTCTACGGAAGGCAGTGATGCATGACAGCCACCAGTCTCAGTGGGCTGTCCATCCAGGTGCCACTAAGATGTATTATGATGTCCGTCGGCATTTTTGGTGGCCTGGTATGAGACGAGACATAGCAGACTTTGTTTCGAGATGCTACACATGCCAGCAGGTGAAAGCAGAGCACCAAAGGCCCTCCGGTTTGCTCCAGCCATTACCCATTCCTACCTGGAAGTGGGACGAGGTTTCCATGGACTTCATTGTTGGCTTACCTCGTACACCTCGGGGTAAGAATTCCATTTGGGTGGTGATTGATCGTCTGACCAAATCAGCCCACTTCATTCTGATCAGAGACACATCTAAAGTGGATGAGTTGGGCCATTTGTATCTTCAGGAGGTGGTGAGACTCCATGGTGTACCATCAGCTATTGTCTCGGATAGAGACCCCCGCTTCACTTCTCGATTTTGGGAAGGCCTTCAAAAGGCCTTGGGCTCTCAGATTAAGATGAGCACGTCGTACCACCCTCAGACGGATGGTCAGACAGAGCGGGCAAATCAGATTTTGGAGGACATGCTTCGTGCATGTGTCTTGGACTTTGGAGGTTCTTGGGATAGCCATTTGGGATTGGTTGAGTTTGCTTATAATAATAGTTACCAATCCTCAATTCGAATGGCCCCTTTTGAGGCGCTCTATGGTCGGCCATGTCGGTCCCCCCTATGTTGGGCTGAGGTAGGAGAGACTTCACTATTGGGGCCGAGCCTTGTGCAGGAGACTTCTGAGAAGGTCAAATTGATCAGGAAGCGCTTATTGACAGCTCAGAGTCGTCATAAATCTTATGCTGATCGGAGGCGTCGAGACCTAGAGTTTACTGTGGGTGATAGGGTATTCTTAAAAGTGGCCCCTCGTCTGGGCCATCGTCGATTGGGGAAGCAAGGTAAGCTGATGCCACGGTATGTCGGACCCTTTGAGATCACTGAGCGTATTGGTAAGGTGGCATACAGGTTGGCCTTACCTTCTCAGTTGACATCTATCCATGATGTCTTCCACGTCTCCCAGTTGAAGAAATACAATCCAGATCCATCCCATGTGTTGAGTTGGGAAGAACTAGAGATAGAGCCTGACTTGTCTATCGTTGAGAGGCCGGTGAAAATAGTGGACTCCCAGGAGAACATACTTAGAGGAAAGTCTATTCCTTTAGTCCGGGTTTTATGGCAGCATGGGAATGATACACATGAGACTTGGGAGCGAAAGTCATGGGTCGAGGAAGAGTACCCATTCTTGTTTACCAACCAAGAATCATGTTGACTTTCCTGGGCGGAAAGTCCTTCATGGTGGGGAGAATTGTCACATACATGAAATATTTTAAAGGTATTTTTGTATTTAATTTACATTATTGTTTTTTTGGGGGTTTTCAATGCATTTTTGAAGGAAATGGTGGGTTTCCATAATTTGGGTCAACTCGAGAGCCCATTTCCAGTTTTGACAATAAATTTTGTTTGTTTAATAACTCCCTCGTTTTTCAACATTTTTAACTCATTCAACTTCCAAAATGACCTTAATTTAACTATTAAAACCACCAATTAATTTTGGCCCCCTTAAAAATTCATTTGCATCTTGGATTTGGGTGATCAAGTTAGGTATTGGGCCAACCCTAAAGCCCATTTCCAGTTTTAAAATTGTTTTGTAATTATTTCATAAAATATTCAATTTTTATTCTTTTTCGGTGATTCCACCTCTCACCTTCTCCCACTGTACCTGGCCGCACCCCCAGCTTCGTTTCCCCTCTTTGGAGATCGCATCTGTCGCGAATTAGGGCCTAACTTCTCTGGTTTCTAAAAACGTCCAGTTTTCTCAAGTAAGTGACTATCCTTCTAGTTCTCTCCTTTTCCTTGAGATTTATCTTTTTTTTCTTGAATCCCCAAATTTCCAGAAGCTAGGGCTTCGTGCTTAGGGTTTAATTTTGGGTTTCATGGTTCAATCCTCTGGTTTTAGGTTTGATATCACTTCCTTGTGGTGCGGTGGTCGTGCGGTTGAAGTTCCGCACTAGGATTTGCGGTTCTTGAATCTTTTGGTAGGTGATTCCATTGTGTGTGCAATTATTTGGGAATTTGCTTGCTGTGTTGAGGGTGAATTAATGCTTATTGGATTTTAATGATTCTGTAAACATTTGTTTTAGTTTCATTTACAATGCAAATGAATTTTATGTTACAATTTTTGTTGAAATTGAGGGTTTTTCATGCAAGTCTTTTATTGGTTCATTTTGGGATGAACTCTAATTACATAGTTGATTTTATTGAACTGTATTAGGAATTAAAATAATGTTTTAAATATTTATTCTTTTTGGTTGTGGCTGCAAAAGTTTGTTTAAATTGTGTTTGAGAAGCAAATGGGCATTAAGTGCCATGTTGGTGTGAAAATGGTGGTTTTTAAAATATATAATTTCTTGGTTCACATTGGGCTGCCCCATAACTGAATTTTTGGTTTTATTAAATTGTGTTGAACTGAAATTTTGTTTTGATAACTTACAAGTGTTCACATACTGTGAAAAGTGGATATTTTAAAGAGTTTTGGGTGCAAAACAATGTGATGTTTTGAGAGGTTGTTTTATTGAAGATCAAAATATTTTATTGACTGTTTCAAATGATATAAAATGTGTATAGCTACTGTACTATTTGTTTGTGACCAGTAGAGATACTTTACATGAAAAATTATGTGTGTTGTTTGCTGAAATTGTTTGAGCACAAAAGGGGGAATCCCGGGTACTTAGGTGGGCAGATATGTACTAGTACGGCTAGTGGACCGGATGGGTTGTGTCCCTGTTTCACTGAGCAAATGGATAACGACAACACTAACTGAACTATGTTGATGTTATTTGGGGACCACTAGGTTATGGGTTTGTTCCCTACTAGTGGCTCGTGCACGGGAAAGGATTGTGACTTGGATACTTTACACCGAGGTACGAGGTACATAGGGCCCGAGACTATCTAGATGCCTAGGGGTGTTCCCAATTTTTATGCTCATTAGAATTGTAGTATTTACCCTTGTTGTGGGATCTTTTGGCAGTACTTTACAGTAGCTCACATGTTTATTTAATTTTTTATCATTCTGAAATTCTTTGATTGAAAACTGTTCTCATTTGAAAGTTTCTTTTCTTGAAATTTTTAACATTGTTTCACCTTGTGTGTTACAATTGCTAGTTTTGTTCCCATTGTATTGCATCCTCTTTGGAATCTTCTGGTGGTATCCTATTGGGCTTAGGCTCACACCCTACTTACACCCCTTGGGTGTAAGTAGAACTTCTTATGCTTGACTTAGGTAAAGGGAAGGCTAAGGGTGATGGCGCTTCAGGGTGTTAGTCCCCATCGTTGGGGCAGAGTTGTGGAGAAGGCTTGCGGGTGATGACACCCTTGTTGCGTGAAGTGATTGGGGATGTCTTGATGCTGTCATTTTTTGTATTTGGACCACTTGTAGTGTCTTTAAACATATGTTTTCAGATCTGGTTTTGTTAAGAATGGTTTAGTATGGAAATTTCAGATTCTTATTATTGATTGTTTTATTTGTTTTATGCTTTCATACTCGGGTAAATCGTTCCCAAATCATATTGTTTTATACCCGGGCACTTGTGCCAGCCCGTGGGGATAGGGAATGCCCTTCGGGTCTTACCACGGGCCGGGTTTGGTGCCAATAATGGTGGCGACCAGATCCGGTTCGTGACATTATCCTATAAAATTAGTTTAATTCATTAAAAGTTTCATATTATATTTATTTGGGTATTTATAATATCAATTATTTTAATTTTTTGATATTAAAGTAATTACTGCATCATCATTGTTTCATAAATAAAATAAATTATTTAAGGTCTAAAAATTATAAATAAAATATAATTATGTAGGAAATCTTTTTATCTTTCTAATTAATATTTATAATATAAAATCCAACATATATGACCCTATGTAACAATTGTTTTCCTAAAAGTTATATGCTTGTGTCATTTTTGTATTCATTTTAACTTAATTAAAATAAAGTGTCATTATCACTTACAAGTAGATCCATGAGGTCCCAAAATCGACCAAGAGATTCCCATGGTCGACCATGTATAAACCAATAGGGTTAAGACACGTTTCAGGGTAATTTGGTATTACTATAATATTATTTTTTAACCCTTATTTATTGGATTTACCCTTAACCATGGTAAATAAAATATTTACCGCAGTAATTATTCAAAATGTCTAAAAATAAAAGTTACCTATTTACACAATTTGAACATCCTGATTCCAAATATGGAATCCATTTTTCTAAATTCAAAACACAAAAGTGGCAGAAATTAATTTAAAATTAATTCCCGATGTCAAAACAAAAAGCATGTTTTTAAGAAATAATAACTATCAAAAGATTGACACTTGTTTATGTTCAGTTTAATTATAAATTTATGTCCAATGACCAACATTATATTAAATGGTAAAAATATATTCTAAATATAATTTAAAACCACTCAAATTCATAATTTATCACTATTAATTATTTTGATTAAAAAAGTTGTTTTTAATTAAAATTTAGTAATTTTCACTATTCATCAAAATATGAATGTTATCCTAAAAGTACCAAAATTTCACCTTAGGCTAAATTCGATATTATGAATCCAGAAATGAAGTCCATTTTAAAATATAATATATATATAATTTCGAAAAGTAGGTATTACTATTCATAACGGCTAGTTTGATTGGTTGTGGTGTGTGTTAAAACTCAAGGTTGCGTACATCACACGCTACTGTATTATTCAAAGAAAGCGTACCGTGGAAGCTAGGGATGTTTCATTTTAAATTTTTGATGTCCCCATTTAGTCAAAAAGTTTAATATATTTTATTTAAAAAGGGTTAACTATTAAAAGTTGATAAAAGTGCAATCCTGAAAATGAATTTGTTCTTGCATTATATCTAAGAAACTCATAATATGGATTCTAAAATTATAAGGATTATATAAAGTTTAAAATTTAGATAATACTATTCATAACCTCTTTTGAATGGCTTTTTTTTGTAAGTCATGGTGTGATTGAACTCGGTGTTGCGTGTAATGCAAGTTATTGAATTATTTTGAAGAAATAACACACTATGAAATCTTGGGGTGTTACAAAAAACGTCTATAACAATGTTCATCATATCAAAAAACCAAAGGATTTAATTCAAAACATTTCATTGTTAATAGAGCAATAATTTTTTGACTCAAAGCATCAACCACTTTATTTGCTTATCCTAGATGGTAATGAATTGTTAAATCATTATCCTTGATTAATTCTAACCATCTCATCTGTCTCTAGATTAGTTTCTATAGAGTGAATATATACATTAAACTTTTGTGCTCAGTATATATTTCACATTTTCTTCCATAAAAATAATGCCTTCAAAATTATAAATCCAAAACAACAACAACTAATTCCAAATCATTTGTAGGGTAATTTAACTCATGAGGATTCAACTGACGTGAAGAATAAGAAATTACCTGATCATTCTGCACTAGGACACAACCAAGTCCTATCAATGAAGTATCACTGTAGATAACAAACTCACCATTACAATAATGAAATTATAAAACTAGGTCATTCAACAATCTTCTTTTCAATTTCTGAAAACAATAATCACATTATTTTTTCAAAATGAACTTAACACCTTTTTCAAGTCAAAATAGTCATTAGACTAGATAATAGTGAAACTTTATCAACAAACCTCTGGTAATAAACAGATACACTAATTAAACAATGGATAATGGTGATATTTGTGGGTCTTGGACATTGTTCACCAACATTTGTTTTATTAGGATCAAAAGTTATCCATTTTTTTAAAACAATGTGACCAAGAAATGAAAATTGTTTTATCCAAAACTCACACAAGCTTAATTTCACCAAAAGTTTCATTTGTTTTAATAATTTTAAGGAAACCCTTAAATAACATTCATGGTAATATTTTATTTTAAATTCAACCAAAATATCATCATTGAACACTACCAGAAACTAATCCATGAACTCACAGAAAATTCAATTTATAATATCCATGAATACAATAGGTGCATTGGTTAACCCAAAATTTATAACTACAAATTCATAATGGCTATATCTAGTACAAAACTAGGTATTTGGAATGTAATATTCCATTACATTCATCAGATGTCACCCTAACCTCAAATAAATCTATGAAAGGTACTGAGCTCCCTAGAGCTGAGAAAACACATCATCGATATGAGGGAAAGGTTCCTTGATCTTAATAGTGAGGTTAATCAATAATCTAAAATGAATTGAAAGTCTCATTGAAACACGTTTGTTTTTAACAAAAATGATTGGATCACCCAGTGGTGATGTGTTAGGTATAAAGAATCCTTTATCCAATTACTCATGAAATTTATTCATTATATCTAAAAGTTCAATTTGATGCATTCGATAAGGGGATTTTCAAATTGTCTTAGCATCATGAACTAAGTAAACAGTAAGTTCAACTTCTAGATCATCTATTATAATAGGATACTCATTAGAAAAAACATCACGATACTCATTTACCAATAGAACATCATTAATCTAAATAGTTACTTTATTTTCAACAATGTGTATATGGTAAAATTCATTTCCATCATTTACTAGTTTCTCAACATCTTGATATGTTATCCAATGTAAGGGTTCATTCTTGTAAAAAAACTACAATTATTTCTGAAAAGAAACTTATTTAGCTCTGCAGTCAATGTTAGCATGATAATTAGAAAGAAAATCCATACCCAAAATAACATCAAACTCTACTTGAGGAAAGTGAATAAGGTTTTAAGGTAGAATGTTTTCACAAAAAAGGAAAAGAAGGTTCAAATAATTTCTATTTGTCTCAAGATTTCCCCCGGTATTTTTACCATATGTTCAGGATTCATATCATGAGATCCAATTCACAATTTACTATAAATCTTCTCAGAAATAAACGAATGTGTTAACCCTAAATCAAATAACACATTGGAATAATATGACCAAACAAATAGTGTACCTTATAATACATCATTTGATGCCCCAACATATACTGAAGTAGTTGGAAATGATTTTACCACCCCTTTCTTCTTGTAGTCCAGCTGTTTTCCCTCAGTTGAGTTAATTGTTGGAAACACATTTTCATAATGACCAATTTCATGGCACATAAAACATTTTACTAATTGTAAATCAGATTTTGTCTTACAATTACCCTGATCTTTTTTGAGGTAATTACGAGCCATATATCCCATTTGACCACATCGTTAGCACTTAACATAATTCAAAACACATTCACCAACAATATTTTTATCAAAATGTGTACAAAATGTAAATTTATGTTATTTTGATCAGAATTTTTGGAAGATTTCTATCCTTTCGTATTCCACCTCAACCTCTTATTCTGTTGTTTTTCAATGAAATCAAGAACATCAGAAAAATCTATTTCCTCATTCTCTGCACATTAAACATGTTTTTCATAACATTTAAAATCACAAGAATCTAAATCCCTTCGATAATTTGGCATTAATATTGAGTAAAAAAATTTCATTTTACTTTCAAGAGATCCTATGAAATTTAGGTCATACATTTCCAGTAATGTTAATTTTGTTCATAAGTAGCCACTTAGTCATCTTCGTGCCACAATTCCAAGATTTTCCTATCCATGCTAAGATGAACAACCATAGGAAAATATTTCCCAAGAAACATTCCTTTGAATTCATCCATATCAAGATCATCAATCTCCTCACTATACCTCATATTTTTCAAAATCGACCACCACTTATCAGCTTCACCTTCAAAACATTAAACAAAGAGACTCACTATTTGATGTTGTGAACATTCCATGACATCAGAAATCTTTTATGGTGGATTAATCCACCCTACTACTAGAACATGGTATGATGAGCCTTTGAATTATGGAGGATGTTGCCTCATTAAATTATCTACTACTGACATGTTCATGCGTGGTTTATCTAGTTGATCTCATGCATGGATACCTCCACCATTTATAGCATGATTCAACTCTTCCATCACTGCAACAAACTGTTCAGTTCTGATTCCAAACATCTCAGGTTGCTGATTTGGAATGTTTTCTTCTTCATGATGTTGTCCCATCATATCTTCCAAGTTTTGTCTACAAAAAATCATTCTGAACATAGAAATATCTTAGGATAAGCAATATAGTAATTTTTAAAATTCAATATCATTTCAATCATAACAATAATTTATTTATGGATATTAATTTAATAATATACTAACTAATAAAGTTTTTTAAACCGTTCTATAATAGAAACTATAATGAACCAGCCTTAATACATTACACAATATTTAATTAAATGGATTATTCACATAAGGAATAATTTTAGATTTGGAGTTTTAGAGAATTTTGCAATAACTATTACCTTAAATCTCAAAAATTACAATGTAGACACTTCTACTCTATTTTCATTATTTTCATAAAATAAATACAATTGAAATAAAGAGTCATGTCTAGTTCCATGTTTTAGAAATAATGAATTTTCCTTAATCCCATCCTTGAACCAATTTAACATTAAGTCCTATGAAAAACATTTCAAAACTTGGAATGAGCATAGAAAGTTGAAAATGGGTTATAAAACTAATAAAGAAAACATTAGTTCATCAATACAGACAACACATAATATCATTGACATAACACATGAAATCTTATGAAAAATGAATAACATATAGAAATCACTAATAATAAAGGTAACTTGTGGCATCTATAACATAATTAGGTTATATC
This sequence comes from Viscum album, assembly GCA_963277665.1. NCBI lineage: Eukaryota > Viridiplantae > Streptophyta > Magnoliopsida > Santalales > Viscaceae > Viscum > Viscum album. The sequence goes on from OY728153.1 coordinate 786,735,076, forward strand.
TTTCATAGATACGTAGGGAGTTACATTTGGAATATCCATAAGTGTATATTACAAAAATCGTTTCAGAGAAACATTCATGTTTACCTCCATCACATTAACCAATGCATTGGTGAGCTATCTCGGGATCACCATCCTATGGTTTATCCAGGAACCACCCCTATACACATACAATTCCCATGAACAATAACATATTCAAAACACATAAAAAAAAATAAATGAAAGATAAAATTTCCACATCATTAAAATATATCGATAAAAAAATTATTTATGAAAACCATTCTCAATACCAAAATACATAAAATATTATATGGTATTTATATTTCTTTTAAAAACTGTAGGTCTTATTAAGGAATCTATATATCAAAAAATACTCGGCGCAACGAAAAATGATGTTTTCACTACTTACATTAAAAGAATCATTTTTTTTAATTTGGTAAAACACATAATTGAAAAATATTCCCTATTAATGAAAGTAAAATTCAAATGTGTTTATACAGCGTATAAAATAAAGTCAAGTATAAAACAAAATATGCCTCAATGAAAGGAGATTGAGACAAAAATCCCTTACCTCGTGTCTGACATGACCCATAAGATCTTTAATATCTTTAATAATAAACTATAATTAATAATTAATTACATCAGATACATATTCATTTTTATTATTACATTTATATCACTTGTAACCATGTTACAAAAATGTAATAATTTATGATAATTACGGTCATTCTATGGATATTTGGTACTCATGTCCAATATAAACATTTTAAAATTCAATGTTTTCCATGTGGTTGAAATTTAATTATCTAATGTATGATATTCTTGATTTTGATATCAAATATATTAGATATATCGAATATATATATGTATTTATAATATTACATAACATTTGGAGATAAGAAATGAAATGCATTGTTCATGGAGACGGTAAGATGTATGTATGCATGATCGCTAATTTCATTTCTATTTTGTATTTTTTTGAAATGTAACATTAATTATACATAATTTTATTATAATTCCACTATAATATGACATATAATTTCATTAACTACATCCTTTATGCATTCCATGTATGGCTTGAACGAGTCATATCACTTTGAGGAGCTCGTGGTCCGCACTTCCTAAAATGAAATTATCGTATTTAACCATTATGGAAACCATAAATGAATTCTTTAAATTAAAAAAATTAATAATATTGTCAATATAAATATAATATATATCACATATAAATAGAGTTCCATCTTAATGTAATCCATGATTGGCGGTAGAAGATAAATGAACAATAATGGTTTCTTGAGGAAATAGTTCGTTGTCCACCGAAGCAATATGTTCTTTACCCTTTAGATAGAGGTGTGTGTATGTGTACTTAAAATAATTCTACTATCAACAACCTAGTATATTTATAATAATATTATTTTTATTAAATAGTGGAATAAAAATAGTTTAGTGGGTTGGAGAAGTAAAATAAATGATAATAACTGAAGAGAAGATTTTACTTATAAATCGGGTACCATCCTTTGGTTTGAACCAAAAAAATTACTTTAAGTACCTTCTTCATTACGAAAGGATTCTATATAGATGAGATGGATGTTTGGAGATTATTTGGGAAGAGGTTTGATGAGCTAAGGGTATTCATATGATTGAGGAATGGGTAAAAGGTGAGGGCTTTTTATAAGGGGAGGAGGTTCACATAAAATAAGTTTGAAAATATTATTTTATGGTATGATAATTTTCTGGTTATAAAGGACCCATACTCATTAAACTCAAATATATGATGACTCATGTTTGAAATAAAATCATCCAATACTAATTTTACATGTTTTGGATATTGTTTTAATCATTTTAATCATATTTATTTAAAAAATTCATTAATGAGGAAAACACTGCATCGTTATTATGAAATAAATAATTATATTTATTTCATGTATAAATATTTTAATAAAATACCATCATGTAGAAAATATTTTATGATTTATAATGAATATTTATAGTCAAATATATCAATTATATAACCACCCATTATTATTTTTTAGAAAAATAATACATGTTTTTGATATTTTTATTTTTACTTTAAATAATTTTTTTAAATATAATTATCTATGAAAAGTGGATTTAAAAGGCCAAAGGTCACACCCATGGACTTTCTTGGTCGTTCAATACTCATATAATAAGGTTAGGGCCAATGTTAAGGTAATTTTATAAGATATTAATATTGTTTTTACCTTGAATTATCGTAGTTACATTTGTCCGCGATAAATAAAAGTCAAAAGTCACTATTATCCAAAACATTAATCTTATTGAACCACATTTTCTTACTAATAAAATCCACTTATGTCATATTTTATAAATTCAATTCAATGAATAGTTAAACTTCTATTAAAAGAAGAAGTCAGTTTTTTAACTACTACTCATTATTTTCACTATTCATCGCAAATTTAACGGTTTTCCAAAAAATACCCCAAATTCAGCATAAGATATATTTGATATTCTGAATTAAAAAATTATTTCTATTTTACCAAATTCAAAACATAAGAGTTTAATTAATTAATTAACAATTAATTCTTGTTGCAAAAAAATGTGTTTTTAAGAAATAATAACTATCAAAAGATGGACACTTGTTTATGTCCAATTTCAATGTAAAATTACATTCAATTACCAAAATTAGGTTAAATGGTACAAATATGATATAATTACAGTTTAAAACCAAAAAAATGATAATATAACCATATAAATAAATTATATTAAAATTATGTTTTAAATAAAAATACAGTATTATTCATTATTCATTAAAAATGAATTTTATTAGAATAATGCAAAAAATTTACCCAATGTAAAATTTGATGTCCCGATTATAATGAAATTTTTTATTTTTTCATATATAATATATTAAAGTGACAAAAAATATATTTATAAAAGGTTCTACATAAAAAGGCCATAAATCTATCTTTTAAAGAATATTACAGTATTTGTGATTAAAATTAGTTTCAATCAAATTTTAAACCTCTAACATTTATTGGATAAATATAGAAACATTTTACAAAAATGAATAATCATATTATAGTTAGCTCTATTCATTCCCACCAATACAACATCGTTGAATTAACTACCATTTAAAATAATATTATATTATTATTTTCCAGTATGACCATGTGTTGTATGCAACATCAGACTTCAGAGAAAACAGTTTTTGTGTGTCGTGTATGACATTGAACATAACATCAGCTTCAATGGATAATAAATATTTAATTCACAAATATTCTAATGTATTATTATTTATTTACCTGATTTGTTACATTATTTATGTTAGATTCAATTTCTAGAGACATGTGTTATCTGGTGTTCCATGATATAAGTGATATGTCTTCATTTCTATGTAATGATAGCCTTTTAATAATATCATCTTACGATTTTTTTTGTATTACTATTAATATTTCATTTATAAATAACTTCCATTTTTCCAAAATTGTCTCATGAAATTGAATATGACATCACCTCTTAATATCTATAAGAAACCTCTTTCTATAAGTACCATATTAATTAAAATATTTTGTCAATTTCCATATTTTTGAAAAAAAAATTATTTTAATATAATAATAATTCAACATTCAACCAAAATTTTGTTAAAATATTTATATCTTATATGTGGTTTCATCATAATATTATTGAATGAATCCCTTTGTAAGTTTTTCCAAAAATACCTGTAATTATTCGATATATCATATTTATATGAAACATCACCTCAACACAATATTGGTTTCTCGATGAAATAATAATGATTCTTGATTTAAAGAATAATATTTATAATAATTTTTTTCTAAAATACTACGATATCCCATTATTTTCATTGTGATTCTACATTTCATACTAAATATTTTTCATTATAAATTTCGATATATATTGATAAATTTTGTGCCTACTAATTTATACACATTAAAAGTTATTATACACCCTTTTTCACTATAACTCTTAGTATATTTTATTTTCAATTAGATGATAGATCCATAACTTCCATTACCATTCATAACCCACAGTTTTCAATCTGAATAAAATTTATTCAAATAAAATTACATTATGGAAGTCATGTTTTCTATTTCATTGATTTAATTTAGTTCTTATTATTTCCATAAATAAGGAGATTTTGTAAATTAATATCTAAATCAGATACCAATATAATATACTTTTAATTAAAATATATTTCAATTAATTTTATGTACTATGAAATTTATTTTTTCCAAATGTATACACATTTTAATATTATGGATATAGAATTTATGTTGATGGAATTATGATTTTTTCAATTCGATAATCCATTTTAAATGGATACATAACCCAATTTTTTTTGTTTTTTATTATATGATGATGATTTATTTTATAAAGGAGAGATATTTATTGATGATGAATAGTTAGTTCATACCTTTACCTATATTGAATTGGTGATGTTTCAAATTTTAGTAGATAATAAGTCATAGACATTATGAGTTTGTTCACAATGTCATTTTAATAATGAGATTTGTCATGTTTAAATTTTTAGACCTAGTGAGTCATTTAATAATGGTTCTGTCTTATTTACTTTTCTCACATAGATTTTAAATCCTATGTTTTTAAAGACATCATAGTTTTTTGTTAATATATCTACGTTACATTCAATTTTAAATTATAGTTTTCATTAATTTTCACCAGTTTATGTTATTATCCATTGATTTGGTTTATTTTTTTATTCATCAATGAATGGTTATTATTATTCAAACTCATTGATATATAGAAATGGAAATAAATATTTTATTGTAATTCCTTTCTCTATAATTTGTTTATAATATATTATTTTTAGGTATGGTATTATTTTTAATCTTGATTATACCCATATCTTAATTTCATAATATTTTATGATCAATGACAATTATAATTTTTTATTATACATAGTTAGAATATAATTTCATTAATTTATAATGATTATATTTCACTGGAATATGAATAAATTTAATATTTATAATGAGTCCAGAATAGTATTGTCCATAATATAATTTATGAGATATTTTGATGACTTTTTATTGACTAAGAATTTGTTTATTTATTAATATAATTACCCATTTTTTAATAACACATGCATATTGTTAGTTAATTTATGTCCTAATTTTATAAATGAAAACCAAAAATGATCATTGAAATGAATTTATATTATATATCTAATTTAATTCAAGTAATTATTATAATGTCCCATTGATGGTTTCTCTTATACAATTCATTCAGTAAAAATATTTGTATTTTGATTTATGTAAGGTCCTGTAATTCTATTTTTGTAAGATAACATGACCAGAAGATGATATTGATCTAAAATTAAATTTATTTCCATTGATAATGAGCTCAAAATTACCGTTATTTTCTAGGATATATACATATATTGGATATCAATATGTGGTAGATAGTACACATTGAAGATCAACTCCCAGACCTAAGTATTTTGGATTATTTTTCATATTTTTTGGTTGAATCTCTATTATAGGGTAGAAAAAATATATAAAGGTGATTCATGCGTCCACATAGAATATATTACATATATCATTTCCATTTTCTGGAGATATTAGCCTTACTGAATTTAAATGATTTAATAATCATTTCAATAAAATTATACCAAAAAAGTTATGAAATTATTCACTTAATCTGTCATTAGTTGATATTTGAAAAAATTCATTTTGGTTTTCACAAATTTCAATGATGGTTTTGGTAATGATTTCATAATTACTTGGGTATTTTTTTCTCTATATTTTTTTAATAATAAGAGGACCCATTAAGAAAATTTCAAAAGAACATATGTTATATTGTGTAACCCATACTATTTATGGATGTCACAATTCCTCTTTGAGGTCAGTATGAGGATATAATTTTTTTTAATACCATCTATTAAAATAACCTATATTATTATTGGTTTTTGTATTATTAAATATCATTAAAAAATTTCCACAAAACAAATTTCATCGAAATTTTGCACTAAAATTTATTTCTTATTTATAATTGCTATCATCTCCTAATGTTATATACCATTATATATATATATATATATTATTCTCGAGAACGGATGCTTGAAAATTAATATGAGAATTTTTTCAAGGGGTTCCTTCCTTCATAAATCACATGTCAATATTTTGAATTTGATTGATATATGAATACATAAGAATATTTATAATATTTTTGATTGTGTGACTATTTATATTTTATATAATCATAAAATTATTCAATTTTCAATGATGTCAGTTGATATAGTAATAATAATACTTGATTATATTTGACATCATTTTGATGGAATAATGATATCCTATTTTTTGAATATATTCATTTGGATCGTATGACCATTAAATATATCAAAAATATTTTCATAATGATAAATCATCTAGACATTTAATGTGATGAAAACTTTTGAAGACATAATATCAGGAATTCAGTAATCCATTACACAAATCATCAATTTTCGATGTGAAAAATATATCATTGTAATAAAATTTTGGAGGAGACAATCGAGGACGATAATATAACAATCACATTTGACTAAAAATACATCCCAAAAGGTGGATATTATGAGTAGATTTATTTTGAGTAGCATTTTTTTCAATACCTTATACATATCATTACATTCATCTATTGAGACACAAATTTGGATGAGTTAGTAGGATTAGATGGTTTGTAAATTGTGAAATTTATATACTAAATCGCTAATAATACAATTTACTATGTGAAACTATGAAACCATATTTCTGATATTTATTTTTTTTATTCACCAATGAAATCATTTTTTTAACAGATCCATATATATAACAACACATTTCATATTAATGGAGAATAAGTGACTCTGAAGGGTAGCACAACTAAATTCTAGTGTTCTATCCAGAAATATACTCCATACCATGTTCCTTGATACCCAAGTTTTCTTTGACATTGCATGAAGGGATGGTTCAATCCCAATGGGTTGGATACTATCACTGGGAATCATATATGTAATGCCCTGATCCCAGAATCCCAGAGTCGAGGCATTATTACATATTATTGGCATGATAAAAAACGATAAGGACTCTAATGGACGATTAGTTATAAGCATTGTAAGTACTAGATACAATCATAAGGTGTATATTACATCATAAAATGGAAAACTACAACAACGATGTTTCCATGGAAAACAATGATATCCCGTAGAATATCCCTATAGGTGAGTCATAATATACTTCTTCGCATCCTGGAAAAAATAATACATATAAAGGGGAGAGCTCAGATGCTCAGTAAGTATAACAATAAAGTGGACACTTTCATAAATAATCATAACCAATTAAGGATTTGTATAAGACTAAAGAAAAATCATTTTAAACTTGAACTTTAACATAATATGCCCAAGGTAAAGTCAAATAATTACATTTAATTATTCACATGGATATTCTACAAGTCGAATAATGACATTAAATAATAATAAAAACTTTCATAATGATGGAATGCATAATTCCAGACTTTCATAACCATATAGTCAAGGCTTTGTGCCAAGACTACAAATAAATTTATGTCAAGGCCTTATGCCAATACACTATTTTGTCTCATGAGACCTACTGATGAATCTAGGAGTCATAATAGGCTCCACTTGTGACTCACTAAGTCCAATGAATTCCTCATATGAAAAAGCTTAAACATAATAAAATCATTCGTATTAAAACTAGCATAATAAATGTCAACACTTTATCTATACACTGTGAATGGAATAGAAATAACACATCCACAGAAAAAAAATCAGAAAACCTTCAATTCAATATGGATGTTTTGGATCATAATTAATGAACATCAAATAAGCTTAAAATCCATCAATGGATGCTGACATAGATGAAATCAAAACCTTTTTTAGAGAAATATCTCATTCTATTTTTAAATCATTTATGAAAAAATATATTTTGCAAATATTCTAATTAGTTTTTAAGGGATAATTTGATGATGTAATAATGGCGTAATATAGACGCACCCGCTGTATAAGATGAAAAAATATTCTTACCTTAATTTTGTCAAAAATGTAAAAATGTACCTTTTTTGGAAAATGACGGAAATATTTATTTCAAAAACATATAATGTCAAATAAGGTTATAAATGACATAAACTGATTTTCTTTTAAATGGTAAAAATGTTTTGAAATACATTTTTAAGAAACATGGATGTGGATGATAATGTGGTCACAAGAGATACTTATGTAAAAACAAAATCGAATAATGAAGAGATTGTGAAATTAACCCTTACGTTGTACATTTCCTTGGTTGAAGGTAGGTTAACCTCTTGTATAATGGTGAAATAATTTTTATCAAATTATACAAGAATATTATACATTAATATGATATCATATACAATTATTTAGCATTTCTTTGTTAATAATATCTTATTATTATTGTTGTTTTTGGTGAAATCTGATTCTTTTTTTCATAATAAGATTTGATAAGTAAGGACTATTTTTTATGGATAGGATGTATATTATTCATATTCAGAATGATTTTAAGTAATTAAAAATAATATTTATTCATCTATGAAAATTAGTCTTGAATGGATATGATTGGGAATGCATCTCATTGCGTTCGTGGAGATGGTGATTCGTATGTATGCACAAGTGACAATATAATTTTTTTGATATTAAAATTATATATAATTGGATGGTAAATCATATATACAAAATCAATATAATGATATATTTATTATTTACATCAATAAAATGTCATTATAATACCCATCCAAATAATAATGTATTGAATAACAATTACACCACGATGTGGAGACGGTAAGTTGTACGTACGCACGTATGGTGACATGTAAATCCAATGATGGATAGAATAACAAATACGGTTGTACCATATTTATAATAACATCACAATATATTGAAGATACTGGAGTTATTATTTTATAATGGATTTCACAAAGAATGTGGAAGTGGAAGAAGAAAGGAACATGAAAGAGGTGATGAAATATTTACCTCTTCATAGGTTTCTTCAATTTTATTTGATGTAAAGGTCTCCTATGGTTGGTTTTATAACTAAAGGAAGTCCCTTCATGAATGGATGAATGTTGATAGGGGTAAGGGGCACCTTAGGAAAAGATATAAATTTTATTTTATAATAAAATAATTTCTTGTTTATAATGGATGAAAAATGTATTTATTAAAGGATAAGGTGGGGATGGGTTTAAAAAAACTCATCCAATAGGTTTTAGACATGTTTTGGTCACAATATTAACTTTATCTTTTAGATTTAACTCTCAGTTAAATAGTTTGTCATTTACCATGTCTCTTTGTATTTTTATATTATATGGTTAATAAACATACTATATACCTCTTAAAGAACCCCAAGTGGTTCATTAATGATACACATATCATTATACGAGTCCTTTGACCCAAACATTGATTTTTATGAATTGAATATCAATTATTTTTATAATATTTGTTTTAAAAACGATTTTATGTCAACTTTGACACTATTTGGTATTTTAATTTTTATAAATCCATAACAGAATTATTACTTCAAAAAAATTCATCTAACCAACCATAAAATGTCATATTAACCTATAAAATTATTGGAATTCAAAAAAAAGTCTCAAATTACATTTATTTAGATATTTATAATATCAATTATTTTAATGTTTCATTTATTAGTTAATTACTGCATCATCATTGTGTCATAAATAAATTAAATTATTCAAGGTCAAAAAAATATAAATAAAATACTGTTATGTAGGAAATATTTTTATCTTTTTAAAGAAATTTTATAGTCAAATTTATCTTTTGTGTATCCCTATGTTAATATTGTTTATTTATTAAACATTAAAATTTACACTATTAACTCTTCTTCGAATTAAATAATAATAAATGTCCTAATTTAATTTAAGTGGACCTAAAGGATAATACTTTATTACTAAGTATTTTTGGTATAATTAAACATATCCAATAGAATTTGGTCATTAGTTAGGGTAATAATAATATCATTTTTACACCAAATTTCCCTATTTACTTTATACTATGGTAAATAAAAAAAGTTACTATTCACCGAAAATATTTTAATCTTATTGATCCACACATTATTTAATGGTATCAACCATGGATCCTGGATTTTTGAAATTCAACTCACAGAAATGTTTAAAATAATTTTTATTTAAATATGCAAATGCTCCTAGGAGGTGGGTAAAAGACGGTAAAAAGTTCAATAAAATTTTTATATATCTAAAATTATTATAAACTGACTCAAATGAATTACATTGAACATATATAGGTAATGTGTATCTATTTTTACATAATATATATTTACATAAAATAAAGTATTATTTAAATAAAAAGTCGTTTTTACCAATAATTATGTGTTTTTCACTATTCTTCCAAAATTGAATTTTTTCATAAAAATACCAATATTTCACCCTATGCTAATTTTGGTATTCTGAATTTAAAAATAAGGTCTATTTTACAATATTCAAAAAAAAAATATGTTGCATTTATTTATATAAAATTAATTCTTGTTGTCAAAACCAAAAAGCCTGTTTTTAAGAAATAATAACTTACAAAAGATTGATACATGTTTTTGATCAATTTAAATGTGAAATTATTTCCAGTGAATAACATTTGATTAAATGGTAAAAAGATAATCTATTTATACTTCCAAACCATTAGAATTTATAATTTAATACTACAAATTATTTGGATGAAAAAATTTGTTTTCAGTTAAAATATAGTATTTTTCACAATTCACCCAAATATGAAAGTAATCAGAAAAAAACCAAAATTTTTTTGAAATTAAATTCTTATTCCCCGATTCTAAAGAAGAATTTTATTTTGTAAAATCGAAAATAATGTTTTTTTAAATATTGGATTTAAATTTTTTTTCCAATAAAAGGTGGTAAATTTGTATTTTTTGAAAAATTATTTTTTTATCTGAGAAAAATGAATATGTTCCTACAAATTGCCTAAGACACTCATAATATGGGTTCTAAAATTATAAAGCTTATATAAAGTTTAAAATTCTGTTAATACTATTCATAACCTCTTTTGAACAGCTAGTTTGGTAAGTTTTGGTGCACTTGAACTCAGTGTTGCATGTAGTGAACGTTATTGCATAATTTTGAAAAAATAAAGTACTATGAAATCATGGGGTGTTACATTCTTCCATTATTCAATAAATTTCATCCTCAAAATGTGTAATTGTTCTTCCAATCTATAAGTATGAAAATATAAAATACCGTCGTGGGAAATCCCACATCGGAAATTCGATTAATAAAATTTTGTCTTAATAAGAAGAAAAGGAGAATGAAAATTTCACCACCAAAATTGTGATCTCTATTAAGAGAAAATTGGTGAAAATTAGAGACACATAATTGGAGGAAAATTAAAATAATTTTATAGAGTGATTGAGGTCATCAGTCACAATCAATTGTAGAATTGAGGGCCTCAAAGCCATCATTTTGTTATGATTTAAAATATCAGCCGTTCAACAAAACATAAGGTATTAGGATAACATATTTTTAGTTTTAAGATCCATTACCAATATTTTAAGAGTTAATTTATTCATAGAATAAGAGAACAAAAAAATATATACATGAAAAGTAGAGTTCTATCCTTTAACTAATTTCTACCAAAAACTCATCTTTCACGCTAAAAGATAATATAACGTAAAAAATATACTATTTATCCTATTCGTATAGGGTTCCAAAAAATGAATTTATAATTCGTCTAACAGAATATTTAATAAAAACTACATTATTCAATCTAGGACATCTCGTGGGCCAGTGGTAGGTGATACACCCTTGTCGCCCTTCGGTTGAGGGTTCAAGTCTTGCAGCCTTGTCGGACGCAACAGGTTGATGCCCGGCCTCTGGGTTGTCCTTGTTATGGAAATCCAAAAATTATCTCAAACTAGACTTATCCAAAATACATATGTCCAAAATCATAGGCCAAAATTTATATGTAATGTAAACACAATGATGATTCTTTTTTCCATGTAATAACATGTGAACACATTCATTATGTATTCCTTTAAAACACTGTATCATCCTGAATAACCATAAAACATTGTTGATTACATTCATGCTCCCTTATTACATATTGAATACGGGATATACTACTTCTATTCAAAAATGTTTTAAACAACAAAAATGATGGAATATACAATTCATTAATCAGTTTCAAGGTATTCAATAATAGCCAATATAATTTATCCAAATCAATCATGAATTATAACAAAATCACAACCTCTGTATCAGAACCATATTATGGTTTTACTTTCCCTCATCCATATATTATCCGAAAAGTTTTCCTACTATTGAGACACTTTTCCTGGTTCGATACAATCTGATGTCCTAAATTAAATAGTTCTGTAGTACAATCCTTATATACTATATAATTCTTATAACATGAACATCATTAATACAATACACTAATGACACAATAATTTAATAAAAACGTAAGAAAACTAATCATTCCTCTTCATCTTTGTTAGTATCATGACATTATTATTATCGAATAACCTCATTTGGGGTATACTCTGATGATTTTGGACATTGATTCGTGTAGTGTCACAACTCCATGTAAATGAAGCATTTTATATTTGAAACTTTTTTATTACCCTTGCAATCACATACTTTGTGTCCTTTTTCTCAACAGTTATAACAAACCCCCACTTCTTTCAATCATTTCTCAATGTGATTCTTTCCATGGTTATCACAAATTTAAAAATTCATCTTTTCACCCTTCCCTTTGTCCATATTTTCTCTCTTCCATCCTTTTCTTCTCTTGGTTCCCTTCAATTCCATAGGACTAAGATAATTTTATACTTACGTTATTAACACATGATATTATTTCTTCATATGCTTAGAATACATTCGAAACTATTTCCCTTTTAAATGTTGGCCTAATGTTGTGAAGGATGGATTATTCTCACTCTTTGGATCATACGTATTGCTGGAGTTCACACTCCTTCTACTGGGAGCCATTTCTTTACAATGGCATACAATAGGCCAGTTTATGAATTTCAATGAATAATTCCAACTTTGTAATATACCTAACATAAATTGAACAGCTTGTGGATATAATCCATAATCATAAAAATATTTTTTTGAGGAGGTATATACTCGTAAATTATTCATAATGATTTGTAAATAAAATAAAAATTTATCCTAATCATATACCCCAGGAATGTCATAACCGAGAGTGCAGCAAGGCCAGTTGTCGTGCACCAGTTCCCGTTCAAGTCAAGCTTAATAAAGTGATTTCCTTTTTTACCCTGAGGTACATCTGTTTCATGTCCACCTCTACCTGTTCGTATCCAGACATGGATGTATCACTTGGAAAACTCACAAAATCTATACAATACCAAAATTCTAGGATGTTCTTCTATCCTAATCATCGAATTCTAACTTAGGTCTATTTGCTCTAATCTTAGTTTATCTAAATCTAGTTTCCATGGTTTTTACATAACATCCTCTCATACCAACTATAATGCCCTGACCCTTAAAGCCCAGAGTCAGTGCATTAGTACAAATTATTGGCCTGAAAAAAAAAATATCAAGTCTCAAAAACTTATTATTTTAGTATCCTTGTAAATACAAGATACATCCATAAGGTTTACATTCCATCATAACATAGAAAACTATAACATCATTGTTTCCATGGAAAAAACTGAGATCCCAAAGACTATCCCTATAGGTCAGTCATAATATACTTCTTCGCATCTTGGAAGAAATAAAACATAGAAAGGGGTGAGCTAAGATGCTCAGTAAGGATAACAATAAAGAAGAATCTTTTATAAATAAGAATATTCATTTAAGGAAATGTATAAAACAAAAACAAAAGAAATTTAAACGTGAACTTCATCGTAATATGGAAAACATAAAATCAAATGATATCATTTACTTTTTCACATGCATATTCTACTAGTCAAATAATCACATTCAATATCAATAGAAACATTCGTAATGATGGAATGCATAATGCCATATTGTCATAACTACATAGTCAAGGCCTTGTGCGTAGGCTACAAATAAGATTTTAAAAGTTCTTGTGCCAAGACACTAGTTTATCTCATGAGTCTAAACATTGCATCGAGGAGTAATAGAGGCTCCAACCGTAAATGACTAAGTCCAATGCATTCCTCATATGAATATTTTAAACATAACATCAGCATTATTATTAAAATATCATAAAAAATGTCAATACATTATCCATAAAACATTAATGGTATAAAAATAACAGATCCATAGTCAGACATATCAAAAAACCTTTAATAATATATGGACATTTTGTATCATAATAAATCAACTTCAAATAAGCTTAAAATCCATCAATGGATGTTGACATAGATGAAATCAAAGCATTTTTTAGAGAAATATATCTTTCAATTTTGAAATAATTTAAGAAAACATTTATTTCAAAAATATTCTTATAATCTTGTAATGGATGCTTCGATGAAGTTATAATTCCAGAATATAGCCACACCTCCTATATAATTTAAAAAAAATTTATACCTTAATTTTTTTTTGAAAAGGTAAAAAAGAACCTTGTTTGGAAAACGATGGAAATATTACATTCAAAAACATATAAGGTCAAATAAATGTATAATCTACTTTAAACAACTGTCTATTTAATAGTGAAAATGTTTTGAAATTGTTTTTTAAGAAACATTGATGGAGATAATAAAGAGGTCTGAGAAGATACTTACGTAAAAACAACCTCGGATAATTAAGAGATTGTGAATTAACCATTACCTTGTACTTTTCCTTGGTCGAGGGTAGGTTAACCTGTTGTATAATGGTGAAATAATTGTTATTAAAATATGAAATAATAAAATATATTAATATGATATCATATACTATCTTTTAACATTTCATTGTTAATAATATCTTACTATTATCATCGTTTCAAGTGTTAACAGATTCATTTTCCTTTATATGATTTGTTACATATGTAATGTATTTCACGGATAGGATTTATCTAATTAATATTCAGAATGATATTAAGTCATTAATTTTTTTTTAATAATTTATAAAATTAGTTTTGGATGGATACGATGGGGAATGAATCCCATCGCATCGTGGAGATGGTAATCCATACGTTCGTGGGAGAAACAATATAATTCTTTTGATATTAAAATAATATATAATTGGATTTTATATCATATATACAGAATCTTTATCATGTTATATTTGTTTTTTATAACAATTAAACATCGTTATTATTCCCATCCAAATAATAATGTATTGAATAACAATTACACCACGATGTGGAGATGGTACGTCGTATGTACACACGTATAGTGACATGTCATTCAAAGAATGAATAGAATAATGAATATGAATCAACCATATTTATAATGAAATAATATCATATAGAAGATACTGAAGTTATTATTTTACAATGAAAACAACAAAGAAAGAGGAATTGGATGAAAAAAGGAACGTGAAATATGTGATGAAATATTAACCTCTTCTTTGGGTTCTTCATTTTGATTTGATCAAACGGGATCCTTGGGTTGGATTTCTGACTAAATGAAGTCCTCTAGGATTAAGGGAGGATAGTTGATAGGGTATTTTGGAATGGGTTGGTATAATGACCCATACATTACATACATTGTTATTACTTCAAAATTAAAGCACACTTAATACAACATATAAAAATCCATGAAAGGACCGTATTGGTATATTGTCTTTAGATACTGGGAAACATAAACAACTGGTTCATAAATCATCTACACTGTCTCCCTTTTTTTTATCATATGTAGATTCCCTTTTGGCATATCTTAATTAATACCCTTCTTCCTGACTTGGGGAAAAGAAAACATACAAAAGGGTGAGCTCAAATGCACAGTAAGGGTAAAGAAAAGAAATATCAATCATATCATATTCATAAGAACTTATCATTTTGAAAATATTAACCTGCAAAAGATATCATAATATCATAACATGGGATAAATCATGGTACGAAATTTAATCACAATAATAATAACATGAAAGTTTGTGGAATACACACATAATCATAGAGAATAATTTTTTATTAGTCAAGACTCATTTCCATGACTATCCTAGCGGACAAAGTCCATTTCTTAACTGAGTTCACTCCTTATTTCAGTCCTGTATCACTGAACTCGATTAACCATCCATTCCAGAAATGTCTATCTCATGAGATATAAATTGTTACCCAATGCATTAGAGGGAGATATTTGTCCCACCCATCTCATAATGATACCATTCTTATGTGTTCCACAAGATCATAAATCATACGTCATAGCATAACCCATGTAATAAAAATGGGATTCTTAAACATCCTGCCACCATAACATAATCAATATAAGATAAAAGAAAATCATAAAAATTATTCCATCATAACATAATCAAATAAATGTAAAAATAGGGATAGAAACAGAACCGTATTTTATCTTAGATGATAAATAATTTTGATAAAATACTTAAACTCCATTCTTGAGGAAAATATCCTTTCTACTTCAAAAACATTTTTCCATTATTAACATGCCATAAAAATTAAACTAAAAGAATTTTGTTATAATTAAACTTGATAACTTTTATTGGAAGATTCATGGAAATAATTTTCTATGAAATCATAAAATCCCTTCATGCCGTATAAGTTAAAAAACATTTTTCTCATCCTCTGGACAGAAGAGTCAAAAAGTACCTCATACTCAAAACGACAAATGATTCATTTCATGTATTTTAATAAAAACTCACCAATGATTACTATTGGATTTAAACAATTTTAGGAGGATAGAAATAATATTACATATTGAGGATACATGGATGTGAATGATAAATACACCCTAGTAAATACCAAAGTATAAACAATCTCTTATAAAATTGAGATTGTGAAGTTTTTCCTTACCTTAGGTCTGATATTCTTCTAATGTATCCAAAACTATTGTATAATGATTTAAATAATTTCATTGAAATATTACAGAATCATATTCATTGTTATAATATCATATATGGTGATATTCTTATATTCTTATTAGTAATATTTCATTTCTACTTGTTATTCAGGTTTTAATTGCTTTATGTTATTATGAATGTCCTGTAGAATAAATTTGTATTCCTCTTTTTATGTTATAGATACCTTATTTACATAATGGTATTAGTGTAATATATATCATATTTATTCATTCAATTCATTTGTATAATCGTTATTCAATGAAGATCATGTAGAAAGGTTCGCATCACATCATGGAGACGGTAGGTCGTACGTACGCACAAGCGATGATATTGTTCCCATAACTATTGAATGGTATTGGAGTGAAATATGGAATGTATAAGAATTAGAATCATGTTATAATAATAATATATAGTTATTATTTACACCATTATACCCATCCATGTATGGTGGTGGTGGTAAATAGATTACACCACAACGTGGAGACGATATTTCGTACGTACACACGTGCGGTGATTTCATATTCCGTAGGATGGATAGAAAGTAAAATAGGTTTGTTTCATATTTATAATAACATCTAAGTATATGATTGATACTGATGTTATTAATTTATGATGAAATAAATAAATAAGAATAAGTATAAGAATAAATAAATTGGAAAGAATCAGTATATGACATTACCTCTTCTTTGAAGCGCCTCTTCTTAACCTCTTCTTATGGAACTAAAGATGGTCTTTGAAGAAGACAAGAACATCTAGGATATTTTGAGTGAAGTGGAGAGGAGAAATTTGTAGGGGATGGCCGAGCTTGAAGGCTCAAAGTTTTGTGAGGATGAGAGGGAGGAGGTTCCCTTTTATAAGGGAGGATAGGGGCACCTTAGGAAAAACATAAAATATTATTTTATAATAAAGTCATATTTGGTTTTGAATAGCTCCAAATTGTTTTATTTCTAAGATAAGGTAGGGATGGGTCGAAATACTCTTAATCAATATATTTTATATATGTTTAGGTTACTATTTTAACATTATACTTTATATTATTTATGTCATTTGGCTAAACCATAGATTTTTAGGACTAAGACAACAATTAATAATATAATATTTGTTTTCAAAACTATTTTATGAAAATTTTGACACTATTTGGTAATTGATTTTTGTAAAAATCATAAAAGCCTGATTAGTTCGAATAAAGTTAATTAAATCAATACTAACATTTCATATTAACCTATAAAATTAGTTTAATTCAAAACAAGTCTCAAATTACATTTATTTGGGTATTCATAATATCAATTATTTTAATATTTCATTTATAAAGTGATTAATGCACCATCATAGTGTCATAAATAAATTAAAATATTTAATGTCTAAAAATTATAATTAAAATACCATTATGAAGGAAATCGTTTTAGATTTCTAATGAATATATATAGTCGAATTTATCTTATCTACAACCCAATATTAAAAATGTTATTGTTTTTAAACTTTGATTTTAACTGTTTTAACTCTCTTTTAAATATAATAATACTAAGTGTCCTATTCTATCCAAGTGGACCTAAATAGTCAAATTTTATATCTATGGTTGTTTTTTTATCAAATTAAACCTATCCAATAGAATTAGGACATGTGTTAGGGTAATAATAATATAATTTTTACCCATAATTACCCTATTTAATTTTAATCGTGGTAAATAAAAGTAAAAAGTTACTATTCACCAAAAATTATTTTTATCTTATTTAACCATATTTTACTCCTGGATATTAACCGTGTTTCTCATATTTTCGAAATTCAACTCATAGAAGTGGTAAAATAATCTCTTATGTACAATTTCAAATGCTCCTAATATGTGGGTAAAGACGACAAAAAGATCAATAAAATTTTTAGGTATCTATATTTTTATAAAATTACTCCAATGAATGAAATTGACTTATATAGGTATTATTTATCTATTTTTACCTAAAATTAATTTAAAAACATATTATTTAAAAAAAAGTTGGGTTTAACCAATAACTCACTGCTTCCACTATTCATCAAAAATTGAATGTTTTCAGAAAAATACTAAATATTAACTCTAAACTAATTTTGATATTCTGAATCCAAAAATGAAGTCCATTTTGAAAGATAAAATTTATAAAATTTCAAAAAGTGGGTATTACTATTTATAACGACAAGTTTATATAATATTTTAATAACATATCGTTGTTTAGTGGAACTCGGTATTGCGTACAATGCAAGCTACCGAGGAAGGTTTCTGTTGTGTATAATATAAGCCAAGGAAGTGTAGTGTGTAGTGAAAGATTAATTTGGTGATGAATATACCATAAAAAGAAAATATTTCTCATAAAATATCGGGTGTTACATTATACCCCTCTTAAAAATGAATTTCACCCTCAAAATTCATCACTTTGTAACAAACAAATAAGCATACCTCTCCCTCATCATATACTAATGTTTCCATGTAGCTTCTTCAAATTGTTGGTTCCTCCACAAATCATTCACTAATATAGAAGTCTTGTTCTGTAGGAATTTTTCCATATGATCAAAAATCTCTATCGACTATTCTTCGTAAGATAGATCTTGCTCCATCGGTAGAACTTCCATTCTGAGTACATGTGAAGGACTGGGTATATAATTTCTCAACAGAGATACATGGAACACATCATGAACTTGAGAGAGATTCAGTGGAAACACCAATCGGTAATCTACCTTCCCAACACGATCATGTACTTCAAAAGGACCAATATACCTAGGGCTCAACTTGCCCTTCTTTCCAAATCTCACTACACTCTTCCAGGGTAATATTCTTTAGTACACTTTATCACCCAATTCAAACTCTAGGTCTTTTCTTCAGTTATTGGAATAACTTTTTTTTCCAAATATGAGCTGATATTATGTGTTTTTTAAAAGATCTTACCTTTTCTGCCATCTCATTAACAAGATCTGGTCCTAATAGCCTTCTTTCCCCAACTTCATCCCAGCAAGTTGGAGTTGTGCATTTCTTTCCATAGATAGACTCATAAGGATCCATCTGAATACTGGAGTGAAAGATATTATTATAAGAAAATTCCACCAAAGGTAGGTGTTGATCCCAACCACCGTTGAAATCCATAGGGCAAGCTCTCAACATATCTTATAGAGTTTGAATTTTCCTCTCAGACTGACCATCTATCTGAGGATGATAAGAAGTGATGAAACTCAACTCCTTATCTAGATTATGCTAAAGAATTCTCCAAAACATCGAGGTAAACATCAGATCCCGATCAAATATAATCGAATGTGGTACTCCATGAAATCTTACCACTTCATTCACATATATCCTTACAAGATGATCAAGAGAAAAAGATTCTCTAATAGAAATGATGTGTGCCGACTTCATAAGACGATCAACTATTACCGAGATAGAATTATTGTCTTTGGATGTTTTAGGAAGACCAGTGACAAAGTCCATAGTGATGTTTTCCCATTTCCATTCTGGTATGGGTAATGGTTGTAACATCCCTTTAGACTTCTGTCTCTTAGCTTTAACTTGCTGACAAACCAAACATTAAGATACTTACTCAACAACATATATTTTCATTCCATCCCACCAGAAGTACTCATTCAGTTCCATATACATCTTCCTGCTTCCTGGATGAATAGAAAATGAAGAACTATGAGCTTCATCCAATATTTCCTTCTTTAGTTATGGGATGGGATTCACAAAAACGTGATTCCTAAACCATATTATTTCATCACAATCAAACTGAAATTTATGAACATTTATCACCTTCTTTTGTAACTCTACATCTTCTTTCTGTGCCTCTATAATATTCGCAAGTATAGATGGTTGAACATTCATTTGAGGATGATAAGAATTTTACCCTTCCATTATAATTCCAAGATCCATCAATTATAAATCCATAAATACTGGATCTTTTGTGATCCTCATCATGGATAAGCTAGCATGCTCTTGTCGACATAATGCATCTTCCACCTTGTCTGCTTTCCCAGGGTGATAATGAATTGGGCAGTCATAATCTTTAATTAGCTCCAACCATCTTCTTTAGTGCATATTCTGCTCTATTAGAGTGAAAATATACTTTAAACTTTTATGATCAGTATAAATATCACATCTTTCACCCTAAATATTATGCCTGTAAATATTTTATGCAATAATTACCACATCTAATTCCAAATCATGAGTTGGGTAATTTTTCTCATGGATTTTCAACTATCGTGAGTCATAAGCTATAACCATATCATTTTTCATGAGAACACACCCCAATACCTTCTTGGATGCATCACTTTAGATCACAAACCTTTCCCCACTACAAGGTAGTGTGGGCACAGGTGCACTGGATGACCTTATTTTTAACTCCTTGAAATTCTCTTCACACTCTTCCATGCAAGTGAACTTAACTCCATTTCGAGTCATACTGGTGAGTGGATTGGATAATCATGAAAAATCATTCACAAAACATCGAAAATATCCATCCAATCCAAGAAAACTTCAGATCTCAGTTTCTGTTGCTGGTATCGACCATCTTTTGATAACCTCTATTTTTACTGGATCCATAGATATCCACTCTTTTGAGATTATATAACCCAAAAATGATACTTTTTGAAGCCAACATTCACACTTGGTAAATTTTTCATAATGATTCTCCTTTCTTAGGGTATTTAATACAATTTTCATGGGATCATCATGTTCTTCCTTTCTCTTTGAATAGACAAGAATATAATCTATAAAGACTACCACAAGTGGATCAAGATAGTCTCTAAAGACTTTCTTCATCAGAACCATGAATATAGCATGGGAATTAGTAAAACCAATTGGAATCACTATAATTTCATTGTATCCATTCCTTGTATGGGAATTCGTCTTTGGTATATCCACCCTTTTGACCCTTAATTGATGATACCTTGAACGAAGATCAAACTTGCAAAAGTATTTACCTCCGTGTATTTGGTCAAATAATTCATCAATGCATGGTAGATGATATTTGTTCTTGATAGTGATCTTGTTAAGTTTTCTATAATCAATGCTGAGTCTCATTGATCCATCTTTCTTCTTAACAAACAGAATAGGTGCTCCCCAAGGTGATGCAATAGGGTGTATGAATCCGTTATCATGATTCTCTTGGTGTTTCTTCTTCAATTCCTACAAATCAATTGGGTCCATATTATAAGGATTATTTGAAAAGGTAATAGCACATGATATGAGTTCTTTTGAAAACTCAACTTCATGATTTTGTGGAAGACCTGGAAATTATTTTGGAAATACATCATCAAACTCCCGTACAATGGGAATATTCTTAATATTTAGTTTCTCTCCAACCATTTGAGATAAATAACCTTCATTTATTGGAATCAAGACACATAAGATATAAGAAATTTTCACTGGAAGGTTATATTCATCCTTGCATCGATAGGTGATCATAGATTGATTAGGAATATGAAATGTGACTTCCCTTTTTTGTAAATCGATATGAAATCCATATAAGGAAAGGAAATCCATGCCATGAATCACTTAAAATTACACTATAGTAAGGATCACAAGATTTTCATGAAGCACTTTCCCACAAACTTCAATTGGAGAATAATTATAAACTTTTGATGCAACCGTTGTGCCATTAGGAGTTGTCACATCTAATTGTTGAGGTAGTATGACGATAACCTTAGAAAATTCTCCAGAAATAAAATAGTGGGTGGATTGAGAATAAAATATAACATTATCTACTTTATAGTGGATGGTACGTGTTCCTTTCACCACTTCGTTATCATACTCCACATCGCCGATAGAAATTGTATGTGACTTTCCTTTGTCTTTTACCTTAAGAGTTTTTTGAAGTCGATCATCATCAACAACCCTTTGATAAGGGAATTGATTATCATAATTACCCATTTCCTTGCACATGTAACATTGAAGTATAAGAGGTGAATTATGTGCAACCCTTTCTTTGTTCACATCACTAGGCATATTTTTCCTATCATTACGGTATTCAAATGCCCAATGACCTTATTTTCCACATTTGAATCATTTACTTGTCCCTTAAAGGCAATTACTTCTATGTTTCTTTACAAACATTTAGAATAAGCTAAAACTCATCTTATTTTCAGTTTGGTCTTTACATTTACCTTTGAATTCCATTTTCCTCTTCTTATCAAACCAATATTAGCATTGGGTTACTCCAATATCCATCTCAACCTTGAGAGCACATCTAACAATTTCCTCGTAGCTATTGATGTTTCTTATGGCTAACACCGTTCTAAGACTTGGTTATAAGACACTAAATAATCGATCAATATTACTCTCAGGTTGGATAATAATTCCAGAAGCATACCTTGCAAGTCTTGTAAAATTTTCTTCGTAGGTACCAACTGATTCATCATCCTTTTGCTTTAATTAAAGAAATTCCTTCTCTATCTTGGTCCAAAGAATACGATGGATGTAGTTATTGAAAAAAAGTTCTTGAACTGGTCCCATTCCATGGACTCAATTTCATCAATTTGCCTCATATTATTGATATGATTCCACTATTTATCAGCTTCACCTTCCAAAAGATATACCACTATGATGAATTTATCATGTTAAGAACATTAAAGAACTAAAAATATCTTTTCAGTAGTACTGATCCATTGTTGAGAAACTAATGGATTAGTAGACCCACTGAATGAGGGTGGACGCTGCCTCATGAAGGATTCAACAGAATGTTACTCCTTCCTTTGATCATTTGGAAGTCCTTCATGATTCATAGATTGAGAATGTTGTGTGTGCATAACTACAAGATTTTTCATTACATCTCCCATAACGTTTGGTTTTTCAGGAGGACAATCATTGCATTTCCCGTCACATTCATCATTAACATGGTTCCTCCAGGTTCCGGCCACTGACTAAACCCATTTAGCATAGTGTGAGAAACACTAATCATAATAGGAAAACTACATAATCAAGAATAAAATTCCACACTTACGGTCCTATCATAGGTTATTCATGGGCATTTCTAAAACACTAAAATCGTGTTCTATGCCTAGACTTATCCTTAGGGTTCTTACTAAGGCATTCACATCCTATTTTCCATAGGATGACTATACCTTTCCTTTCATACCAATTATAACAACCCATACATTACATACATTGTTTTTACTTGAAAATTAAAGCACACTTATTACAACATATAACAAAACCATGAAAGGACCGTATAGGTATAGTGTCTTTAGAGACTGGGAAACATAAACAACGGGTTCATAAATCAGCTACATTGTCTCCCTATTATTTTATCATATCTAGAGTCCCAGTTGGCATATCATAATTAATACCCTTATTCTTGACCCGGGGAAAATACAAAATACAAAAGGGTGTGCTCAAATGCTTAATAAGGGTAAAAAAAATAAATATCAATCATATCCTATTCATAAGAACATAACATTTTAAAAAACGTAACCTTCAAAAGAGATCACAATATAATAACATGGGATAAATAATGGTTGTGAAATGTAATCCCAATAATCATAACCTGAATATTTGTAGAATAAACACATGATCATATAGAATAA
Organism: Viscum album; assembly: GCA_963277665.1. Lineage (NCBI taxonomy): Eukaryota > Viridiplantae > Streptophyta > Magnoliopsida > Santalales > Viscaceae > Viscum > Viscum album. The sequence continues at coordinate 786,759,517 of OY728153.1, forward strand.
TTTATTATTATTCACGAATCATTTCCATGACTATCCAAGAAGAAAAAGTCCATTTCTGAACCGAGTTCACTCTTCGTTTCTGTACTGTATCACTGAACCAGATTAACCTGTCGTTCCAGCCATGTCTATCTCATGAGATATAAATATATACCCAATTAATTGTAGGGAGATTTAGGTCTCACCCATCTCATAATGATACCATTCATATGTGTTCCACAAGATAATAAATCATACATCATAGCATAACCCATGTAATAAAAATGGGATTCTTAAACATCATGCCATCATAACATAATCAATATAAGATAAAAGAAAATCATAAAAATAATTTCATCATAACATAATCAAATCAATGTAAAAATATGGATAGAAATATAACCCTATATTATCATAGATGGAAAATAATTTTGATAAAACTCTTGAACTCCATTCTTGTGGAAAATACCCTTTCTACTTCAAAAACATTTTTCCATTCTTAACATGTCATAAAATTTTAAACTAAAGAAGTTGATTAAAAATAAAATTAAAAATATTTAAAAGAATATTCATGGAAATAATGTTCTATGAAATCATAAAATCAGTTCATTCCATATAAGTTAATAAAACATTTCTCTCGTACTTTGGCCGGAAAAGTAAAAAAAGTACCTCGTACTAAAAACGACAAAATATTCCTTTCAAATATTTTACTAAATACTCAACAATGAGTAACATTGGATTTAAAAAAATTTAGGAGGATAGAAAAAATATTACATATTGAGTAAACAATGATGTAGATGATAAATACACCCCAGTAAATACCAAAGTATAAACAATCTCGGATAAAAATGAGATTGTGAGATTTTCCCTTACCTTAGGTCCAATATGCTTTGTACGTTCCGAACCTCCTGTATAATTATTTAATTAATTTCATTAAATTATTACAGAATAATATTCATTGTTATGATATCATATATGGTCATATTATTATATTCTTATTAGTAATATTTCAGTACTATTTGTTATTCGGGTGTTCATTGCTTTATGTTCTTATGCCTGTCTTGTTGAATAAATTATTATTCCTCTTTTTAGGTTATAGAAACCATATTTAAAGAATGGTATTAGTGTAATATATATCATATTTATTCATTAAATTCATTTATATAATCATTATTCAATAAAGATCATGTAGAATGAGTTGCATCACATCATGGAGACGGTAGGCCGTACGTATGCACGAGTGATGATATCGTTCCCATAACTATTAAATGGTATTGGAGTGCAATATGGAATATCTCATAATTAGTATATTGTTATAATAATCATATATTGTTATTCTCTACACCATTATGCTAATCAAAGTATGTTGGCGGTGTAAAAAAGATTACACCACGGCGTGGAGACTGTATTCCGTACGTACGCACGCGTAGTGATTTCATTTTCCATAGGATGGATAGAAGGTGAAATAGGTTTGTTTAATATTTATAATAACAAATCAGTATATGAGTGATAATTATGTTATTCATTTATGATGAAACAAACAAATAATAATATGTATAAGAATAAATAAATTAGAAAGAATCGGTAAAGGACATTACCTTTTCTTTGAAGCGCCTCTTCTTAACCTCCTCTTAGGGAACTAAAGACTGTCTTTGAAAAAGACCCGGACATCTAGGATGTTTCTAGGGATGTGGAGAAGAGAAATTGGCAGGGTTTGGTAGAGCATGAAGGCTACAAGTGGTTTGAGGAGGAGAGGGAAGAGGTTCCCTTTTATAAGGGAGGAGGGGGGCACCTTAAGAAAAGCATAAAATATTATTTTATAATAAAGTCATATTTGGTTTTTAATACCTCCAAATTGATTTATTTCAAAGATAAGGTGGGAATGGTTTGAAATACTCTCAACCAATAGGTTATATACAAGTTTAGGATACTATATTAACCTTATAATTTAGATTATTTATGTCATTTGGCCGAACCTTATATTTTTAGGAATAAAACAACAATTAATAATATAAGCTTTGTTTTTAAAACTATTTTATGTCAATTTTGACACTATTTGGTAATTTATTTTTGTGAAAATTGTAACAGAATGATTATTTCGAACAATGTTAATTACATCAATACTAACATGTCATATTAAACTATAAAATTAGCGTAATTCATAAAAAGACTCTAATTACATTTATTTGGGTATTCATAATATCAATTATGTTAATATTTCATTAATAAGGTAATTATTGCATCATCATTATGTCATAAATAAATTAAAATATTTAATTTCTAAAAATTATAAAGAATCTAAAATTATGTAAGAAATATCTTTAGCATTATAATGAATAGTTATATTCGAATTTATCTTATGTATAACCCTATATTTAATTTTTTTTAGTTATTAAACTTTGATTTTAACTCTTTTAACTCTTTTAAATAAAATAATAATAAGTGTCCTAATCTAATCCATGTGGACCTAAATGATCATATTTTATTCCTAAGGTTGTTTATGGTCGAATTAAACTTATCCAGTAGAATTAGTACATTTGTTAGGGTAATAATAATATAATTTTTACCATTAATTTCCATATTTACTTTTAACCGTGGCATATAAAACTAAAAAGGTACTATTCACCAAAAAAAATATTGTTATCTTATTGAACCAAATTTTACTCCTTGATATTAACCGTCTCTCTTGGATTTTCGAAATTCAACTCACAGAAGCAGTATAATTATGTTTTATGTAAAGTTGCAAATGCTCCTAGGAGGTGGGTAAAAGACGGTAAAAAGTTCAATAATATTTTTATGTATCTATATTATTATAAAATTACTCCAATGAATTACATTGAACTTATATAGGTATTATTTATGCATTTTACCTAACATTAATTTTAAAAAATGATTATTTAAATAAAAAGTCGGTTTTAACCAATAACTTAGTATTTTCACTATTCATCAAAAATTCAAAGTTTTCAGAAAAATATCAAATATTCACCCTAGGCTAATTTTGATATTCGGAATCCAAAAATGAAGACCATTTTGAAATTTAAAATTTATAAAATTTAAAAAAAGTGGGTATTACTATTTATAACAGCTAGTTTATATAATATTTTAGTAACATATCATTGTTTTGTGAAACTCGGTATTGCTTACAATGCAACCTATCAAGGAAGGTAGCTCTTGCGTATAATGTAAGCCAAGACAATATTGTGTGTAGTGAATGATTCTTTTGTGCTTTCATATAACATAAAAAGAAAATATTTCTCATTAAATCTCAGGAGTTACAGTTGGTCTAGCCAAATGGGTTTGAATGTGATAATTAGAGATAAGGGGGAGTGACCTTTTATAAGAGGCGTGAGGGGAAACATAGGAAAAGATCGAAATATTATTTTATAATAATTTTTTTTTAAATTTTTAATGGCTCGAAAAGGAATAAATTAAAGGATATGGTGGGGATGGGTAGAAAACCACTCAAAAAATATTTCTTAGACAGGTTTATGTCACTATATAAACTTTATCTTTCAGAATTAACTCTTAGTTATATAGTTTGACTTTAAACATGTATCATTGTATTTTTATATTATATGGTTAATAAACATAATATATACTTCCAAGCGAATCCCAAGTGGTTTGTTAATGATACGCCTATAATTATATAAGAATATTGTCTGAACCTATGATTTTTATGAATATAATATCATTTAATAATATTATATTTGTTTTAAAAACACTATTATGTCAATTTTGACATTATTAGATAATTTTTTTTCCAAAATTCATAACAACATTATTACTTCGAAAAAAATTCATCTATCCAACACTAACATGTCATATTAATCTATAAAATTAATGTAATTCATAAAAAGTCTCAATTTACATTTATTTGGATATTTATAATATCAATAATTTTATTATTTTATTAATTAGGTAATAACTACAATATCAATGTGTCAAAAATAAGTTAAATTATTTAAGGTCAAAAAATAAAAATAAAATAACATTATGTAGGAAATCATTTTTAATTTTCTAATAAATAAATACAGTCAAATTTATCTTTTGTGTAACCCTATATTAAAAATTTTTATTTATTAAACATTAAATATAACACTTTTAACTCTTCATAGAATTAAATAATAATAAATGTCTTAATAAAATCCAAGTGGATATAAAGGATCATAAATTATTAATGAGGTTTTTTTTAAAAAATTACACTTATCTAATAGAATTAGGACATGTGTTAGGGTAATAATAATATCATTTTTACCCTTAATTACACTATTTATTTTTAACTGTGGTAAATACAAGTAAAAAAGTTTCTATTCACCAAAAATTATTGTCATATTATTGAACCACATTTTACATACTGATATAAATTGTGCCTCAGAGATTTTGAAATTAAACTTACAAAAGCGGTAAAATTATGTTTTATGTAAATTTGGAAATGCTCCTAGGAAGTGGGTAAAAGAGGGTAAAAAGTTCAATAAAATTTATATGTATATAAAATTATTATTAAATGACTCCAATGAATTACATTGAACATATATAGGTATTATGTATCCATCTTGACATTAAATAAATTTAAATAAAATAACTAATTATATAAAAAATGTATGTATTAACCAATAACTTAGTGGTTTTCACTTTTCATAAAAAATCGAATGTTTTCAGAAAAATACCAAAATTTCACACAATGATATTTTTGATATTATTAATTATAAACATATGTCTATTTTACCAAATTAAAAACATTTATGTGGTATTTATGAATTTAAATTTACTTCCCGTTGTCAAAACAAAAAATCATTTTTTTAAGAAGTAATAACGAACAGAAGATTGATACTTGTTTTTGATCAATTTCAAAGTGACATTATTTACAATGAATAACATTGGATTAAATGGTAAAAATATAATCTCTTTGTTATTCCAAACCAGTAAAATGTATAAATCAACACTAAAAATTATTTTTGATTAAAATATGTGTTTTTAGTCAAAATATAGTAATTTTCACTATTATCCCAAATATGAAATATACCAGAAAGCACCAAAAATTTATGGAAACTAAATTATTATGTCCCGATTCTAAAGAATAATTTTATTTTGTAATATTGAATATATAAAAGTTTCAAATATTGTATTTAAAATGGGTTTACCATTAAAAGGTGGTAAAATTTGATTTTTAAAAAAATAATTCTTTTATCTTAAAAAATGAATTTGTTCTCACATTATTTCTAAGAATTTCATAATATGAATTAAAAAATTATAAGGATTATAGAAAGTTCAAAATCCAGTTAATACTATTCATAACCACTTTTGAATGACTAGTTTGGTAAGTCATGGTGTGCTTGAACATAATGTTTCATGCAGTGAAAGATATTTAATTACTTTGAATAAATAATATACCATCAAATCATGGGGTGATATAATAAATTATTGTATAGGGAACAAATTTTCCACAAATTAGGGGAAGATTAAATCTACATGTCAGTATTCTCAATACTCCACTTATGATGAATTAACACAAATAATATGTAAAACAATACCCAAATCATTACATCTACAATGTACACATTATATAACAAGATGAAAAATTAATAATCCTATAAAAAGATGATAAAATCTCTAACGTTCACCTACTTCATCACACCATGGTCTAAAGGACCATGAACATCCACCACCGCCATTTGGTGCTTTTGGTTTTCTAGGACATGGGATATGATAGTCTAGAAGAACCCTAATGAAAAATTACATTGTGTTCCATAAATCCTCATAAAGTCACACTAAGTTATTTATAATTCATACCCTATTAAAATACATATCATAAGCACAATTTATAGAAAAAAATGAATATAATGAAATATAAATTTACATATCTAGGTAAAAATGAATAATTTGAATAGATATAAAACATTTCATACATGGATTAAATAAAAACTAATATAATTGAATTTTATAATGAAAATATCATGGCTAAAATAGTTCTATAATCATGTTTATACATTATAAAATCATACACAAACATCACTATTTACTTATTCAATAAGGTATGTTAGTTTTTTGGTATGTTATTATCACACTCTTCATATTAGTGAGTAGCAAAAAAATGTTTTCACTTGTCCCTCCATATTTTTATTAATTGTACTCATCAACATCTAATCGAGGATAACCATGTTGAAATAGTTATTTTATATAGTTTTCACCATTATCCCGTTGATTTTGAATAATTATAATGTCCTTATTTTCTAAAATAACCCACTAACTACCAAGGATCAAATTAACTCATTCTATTAATATAATATTGGAAAATTATATCATTTAAAATAAAATATCAACTATAAATCTATTTCCCTATTGTTAGTATCAAAATTAAAATTTAATTTCCAAAAAAAATGATGGGTTATTCATAATTCAATGACATTTCAATTAAAACCCACTAATGTGTTTTCTAAAATTCATTTTATTACTTTTTATAAAATCAACTCTCAGATCATTTCATCAATTCAGTTATTTTAATGTTTTTCTTTCAATTCCAATTCCATTATAATTTATGGATTCTCTCAAAATTTATTCCATTTTATGTTTCATAATATAATCATTCCAAATTAAGGATTTATAAATAAATTTACATGTATTTCAATAAAATCAAGAAAATGTATTTTTCTATTTCATAGATAATCTCAAATGATAGATCATAACATTATTTAATATATCCTGAAATCAACACATGCATATAGACTCACTAATGAATAATGAAGGAACAACAAATATATGAACATGAAATATACTCCTGATCTAATGAATAGGAGTATATATGCATAAAACTGTAAGTATCATATAAATAGAGATACCATGAAACACATATGATATGATCCACAAACATAGAAATAATAACTTCAAGTAAAATGATAATCAATTATATATTGTTAAATATATAAGTATTAAGGATACCCAGATTCACCAATGTAAGGGTCTAGGTAGATATATAAGTGATGCATGATAGACTGAACTAAAAATCACTCATTCTACCCCTCCCCCTTAATAGTTTTAAATCATGATAATTTGATGATTTGTAATACCCTTACCCATTCTACAATTCAATAAAGATGATGATGATGAGAAATTGAACATATTTTAATTAAAAAATTATCACTTTAGATGTTAAGAAATCCAAGTACAATTTGTGTGCATTTTCCCACCAATAAAATCAATATCAAAATCTTCATGGAATGAAATACAGAACGTGTAATCACTATAAAGACAGCTTAAAACATTGTTTATAGTATTGCATGAAATTATCACATAAATAAACCAAAAAATAAGATAATAACACAAATGAGGATGAAAAAAAACACATATGAAGGCGTAACTAAATAGTGTCATGATGACTTAAAACCACCCAACCACAAAGTATTTCTATTAATATAAAAATAATTTATAAGTTTAGATAAAAAGTAGATGGGTCCACTTCGCATTCATTACTACCTCACATTCACACAAATCAAATAAATAATAACCATGTTGTTATAGCACATGTACCAAAGGGATGGACCTTCCATGATGTACCATTGTATCAGAATAAAAACTCATGACTATTTAACCATTCATGGATAAAAAATGAAGGAACTAATTATCATCAATTTCAATACATGATATGGGTGAGAAATATACTACTAAAAGGGTTGATGAACCATGGTTCTAGCATCTCCTGTTTCTAATTCCATCAAGGGAATAAAAATATTGAAAATATCAAAAACACATTCTTCCCACCATATACCTCCAATTGTAACCTAATAAAATCAACACATGATTTGAATAAACATTGTTTCATCAACATTATGTTATTAAAGAAAATAATCATTGTTTTTATCTCTTGGAATAACCTTGGTCAAATTAAAGAAATTTTCAAAAAACTTTATCCAATACAACAAATATTTATATAGGAAAAAACAAAATCCCTCGAAGTAATCCATAAGAAATGAATACACATAACTAACATTAAATGAATACTAATACAAATCAATATGGATGTCAAAAAAAGAAATAGATTGAAGTGCACAATGATAGAGAAATTAATCAAAAATAGATATTACAATTCAATCTAAAAATTCTTCATCATATTATATTTCATATCAATTCACATCATGGATACCATTTCCTCTGTGAGGATTCTCAGAAAATGAATACTAAATTGGATATCCCTATTGATACTATCACATATAGAAAACCATACATCCTAGAATCCACCTATACATACAGGATCCCGAAGTCCACATGTATGGATTTATCACAAATGGTTATTAATTGAACATATTTGTTCTAATCGATCAAAAACCATATCATGTTATTCTGCTGAGAGGTAAATCAAAAAAAATATCTATTGATATCTCATACAACATCCATGTCAGCACAATATGTTATTGTTGTTTACATAATGTTCTATGGTTCTCGAATATAACAGGTTTTCATGAATGATAATTAGAAATGAAGTCATCAATGTATCATCTCATTCATGGACAAAAAAATCATCACTACATATCATATTATATTTTCATGGACCCCATGATCTATATCAGAAAATAAAAATGATAATCATTAATCACATTCTTCCTCGGGTAATAATTAGTAATATATTGTTTTCTGAAACATGGAGTACTGACTAATGAGAATTACCACTCGACGATGGAATCTATAAAATAAAAATAGTATCAAATTAAATATAACACCAAAACATTATGATTATTCGTTAGATTAAAATTGAGAAGAGTATATATAAAATGAGAAAATTTCAAAACAACCTTTTGTTCTTCATCCACATCTCCTAAATTAAATTGGTAAAAAAACAATAGTCACATTCCGCACTTCAGTTTGAATATTTCATTCCAAGAGATTGAATATTCCATCTCAATGAATTAAAAAATGTATTTACCTTCCCCTTGGCGTATTAAATGTAAACATAAAAATAACTTATAAAATACACCCAATAATTCTTTCAAATTCTCCAATATTATTGAGATAAGATATTACTCAAATTTTTGTATACATAAAACATAATTAATATTTCTTCAAAATGTAATTTCACCAAATCATATCATCATCGAAGAAAAAATATAGTTTAACGTTATGGGATAAATTTTTCTCTTCTTGTGTGCCCTAATATTCTTGAACCCATAGGCTGTTACATTATCAACATACATGAGTACATAGCCTATAATGAAACTTGATTCACCAAAAAAGACCACATAGCAATATTAAATCTCTAGAAGATTTAACCTCATCAATGAATTGAAAACATGTTTGAAATCAACAAAATATCCCATATCTTTATCATCCCATTAAAACATCACTCCCTTCCAACTGAGAAATTTCTTTAGATATTATGTCTTCAAAAAAGCCATCATAAGACTATGGTAGTATCCATTAAAAAAATAAATAATATATATAAAATACAGTACGTAGTTTCTACCAATAAAAATTAATTATCACCCTATATGTATCAATATATATAACATTTCATGAAACCATGATTCTGATGAATTTAAATTCTTAAATTTATAATAAACACATTGAATGTTTTAAGTAATTTCTATCAAGTCTAAATATTTGATGAACTATTCACATACGACACAGTTTATCGATGTTGACTTGATAGTAAACAAGGAATTCATAGAATAAGACTACCCCAAATGTACCAATACTCGCATTGAATTTTTTTTCATTAAATCCATAAATACAAAAGTATTATTGGTTAGGATATAGGTAATAACAACAAACACAAATTGACCACCCCTAGTTTTTAATGTAGTCTTCTTAAAGAAAGATTTTTTTTCTATGTTGGTGAAAAAAATATCAATGATATATCATTAATAACCATATCCACCCATTTATAACGTCAAATTAATCATTAATTATAAAAATAATAATTCAATCTTTAGAATATATCGTTTGAGCATTTAATTATTATAAAATAAAATAATTGTTCCATCAACTATCTCAGAAAATAGAATAAGAGTTTATCATGGTGATACAAATGATCATATGAATCCTTTATATAAAAATTCAACCTATTGAGCCTTGAACTAGTATATTTCAAATTGGGACATATAATAATAGGTAGTAAACGATTTTTGTGTATCTGGTATCAAATCATTATAGAACACATCATCTCTTACTGATGAATAACCAAAGAAATCTAAAGGAAACATATCATGAAACGTGATGAATACTAGATGGAGATTATAAGTCAATGATTCATTATGCAATTGTAAATAAAACAGTGGTATTAATTTCCAGGTCTCCAGATATTTATGATAGAATCTACTAGGCAACGGTTTCAATTATCTATGAATTTTTTGGAAGACCATATCAGGATCAGTAATGTGGGCTCTTCAAACAAAATAGCAAATACAGTCCTCATTAGAAATCAACTAATCCATAATGAAAATAAAATATATAATTATCATTTGAAAAACCAAAAAATATATAAGAAATATCAATCGCATATAATGGGAAATCACAATACTAACTATATTGAACGTAATCTAGGTTCATTCTATTGGTTTTAGTTACATCCATCAAATAAGTTAAAAGATTATTAGTATGGATTATCTAGTTCATAATACGATTTGACATGAGTAATTAATATTCAATAGTGTCTAATAATATAGTAATTAAATAATAGGTTATTTTGACACTTCCAGTCAAATTCAATGGATATATATCATCATCTTTTGGATAATATCCCATTTTGTGATGAATCATAATTCTATAATCCTTTTTCTAGAATATCATTTTTCATAAATAATATGGTGGCACAATAATGATTATTAGTGAAATGGACTTATTCTACTATGTTGGGTGGAAAAAACCTCATATAATTTCTTCATTTTTCCTGAGAGTCTCAATGAACTATAGATCACTGTTGAGTCAGTTCAAACCTATTATGAATAATTAGAATTCTAACATTATAAGTATGTAAAAAGTAATATACCTCATACATCATGTTTTTCGAATCCACCTACTATCGATATACACCATTCATCTCACCATAATACTTCTTTCCCAAAAAGTTCACAAAACGTATCCCCTAGGAGAAAAAGAAAATCCTATCAATGTTGAAATAAAAAATACATCAGGATCCACAATTAATTCCATATCTAGAACATCATCATAACTACTGGTCTTCAATAATACCACCTTCTATCAAATATTAGTTTGAATAACCACATCATACTATTGGGTATTCGTCTTCTCACTTGATAAAATATTTTTTTTAAAGTGCTGGTGCTAGGAAGTGTGATTTTAATACTTCGTCATTGTACTGAAAACCTACTACTGTGTAAAAAATGATATTAGATTATCTAGTACAACATATTCATTATATAACTAATTAATGAAAATAACAGAAATTTGGAACCACTCTAAAAACACATACTTCGTCATCATTACCATGAAATCCCACCATATCCTGTTGGGACCACACAGCTTGAAGTTATCGTACTTTATGTTTACCGAGTGGGGCATATCCACGTAAAAAAATATATCTTTCATAAACAACAGACATAATCATGATTATAATTATACCCTTGAAATTCAAGTGGAATCTATTGAATAAAACCTTGAAAATTATTTCATGATTTATCCCTCTAATGATCCAAAACTACAGTCTTAATGGGAATCGGTGTAGGTTACTATCCATGATCATGGAAAACGTGTGCACTATCTAAACCATTATTTGGATCCAAAATATTTTTTTATAACATTGGATCACCAAGAGATTCTTCACTTGTTTTATTGAAATGTCTTCGTAGAGAAATGATGCGACACAACATCACAAAAAACATTGGATTAATCACAAATGATAAATTAATTATAAAATCAAACACTAGGTAAAGGAATATCAATTCTGTGATGAATTTTTAAAAAAATTGGTATTCCATCATACATAGAATAATTGTATGTAGAGGAATATAATTGGATAAATTCTGAACTAAACATTTCCAAAACACACCTTAGGACTAAAGGTTAAATACGATTAGATATGGATGAGAATTCCCTCATGACAACCTCCTATTTCACATTAAGATGTCCCAACGTCTATAGTATAATCATTGAATGATTCTTAACCTTCACCTATAATGATAAATTGTCACAAACCATAATAGATACCCTGAAACCCTAATAATCAATATGGGTTGGACATTTCCATAATTGTGGATATATCTATATGGGTTGGAGACTATCACTTGGCACCATATATGATTGATGAGGGAGAAAATTATCCACAAAACCATGTCAGATGGAAGATACATGTTTGAATGATCAACAAACCAAAATAGAAAAAATGATAAAATAATAGGAAATACAAAACCCAATGTAGTACATCACCATGGAATTATTTATCTAACAACATTAAGACTAAAATAAAAACATCAAATAATGGGATTAAGCCTCTATCGGTCACCTCCATCGATAATCCCTCAACGAACGGATCATGAACATCGACTACTCCATGTGGTTATTTTCCATTCCACAGACAAATAATTAGAACGTCAACACATTATTGAATGAAATTGTAGGTTCTCATATTTAAATCATATAATGGTGTTTCCTTGCGTTATGTAAAATATTATGCATTAATGAACCAATCATAAATTAAATTTTAATGAAATGGGCATATCATGAAATATAATTATTCATATTTATTAAAAATGATTCATATTTTCAATATAAATAAAACATTTCAAAAATTATTTTAAATAAACAATATATATATACGTTATAATTTATTTCAACAATTTTTCATGTGTAAAATTTTAATATACTCAATTAAAAACATAATAAAATCATTCACATAAAACATCATGATCATCTATCCTAAAGTGCATAATTTTTTCACTATATGATCCTCTTCTCATATAAGAAATCATTGAAAAACATCTGTTCACACATACCTAAGGTATAGGATGAATATTACTCATCAACATACAATCATGTATAATCATACCAAACTAGGTTTTTTATAGAGTTTCCATTGTCAATCAATTACATTGGATAATGATTATAAAATTCTTATCCTAGAAAAACCACAATCTACCATGGATACCATGTACTCAATCAATAAATAAAATATGGTGAAGTCATCTAAATTCATATCTATATTCATTTATTGTTAAATTAAAAAATTCTTAGTTTGAATATGCCATTTCATTTTCAACACCAAAACATATATTTTTCATCATTTAATTCATTTTCAATCCATTAATGATTATCGGTTTTTATAACACATGTAAGTAATTTTCCTAACTCAATAATTAAGTAATATTATAAATTTGTTCATCGTCAAGAATATTCTTGTCTTTCTAATTATAGTGTAAATGAGTGTTTTTTTTCAAAATCCAGTCGTTTCTGTTTTTTTCTGATCAATTCATTCAAAATAGTATTTTGAAATATCATTCAAAAACTATTTAAATAAAATCATTATAATCCAAGTATAAATTTAATTGATAATATAAAATCTAACAACCTACCATTATCTCTATGATATAAAAAAACTATAATGAGAGTCGCCAAAGTAGAAAAAATATAGTAATGATCTATGAACACAACCTAAATTAATGATCCTCTTAACTATTTTTTTGATTCATAACACACTAAAGAAGAGATAAATACTGATCATGAGAAAATCCATAATTGGGTATCCCCATATCGAGAAAGAGAATATTCAGTTACAATCACATTTAGTGCCCAAAAAAAATTATCTTGAAGGATAAGAAATATGCCAAATCACCAAGGAAAAATATGGCTCAATAGTGGTGGGATTTATTATATAATCAAATGAAAGACACAAGTATGTCACACTAATATTATCAACTCATTATATTTACATTATGTTTAGTCCACATAAATTTTTTTAATCCATGAATGATGAAATAGCGTAAAAATGAGTTGTATTTATGTAAAATACTGAATTATTTTACATCACATTGTGAATCCCCAATAAAAAATCAATTTTCATGACCATGAAATACTGAAAAATTTTTTTTCATAAAACAATACACATCATATAAAAAAATGTGAAGGAATGTAATTTCCTGACATACTACATCAATCATAGTCATTAGAATTACTACAAAAAAACACCAAGATATTTCCTGGGTTTTTGAAGAAGACTAAAATAAATTATGAAAAAAATTTATAAAGTCGAACATAAAAATCATTATGGGATGTCATAGTTTATAATAGATATGAATAGTTGTGTTGCGTATATCCCCCTTATAAACCATTTTTAGATGGTACTAAGACTAAATTTCCACATTAGGGATGTACTATGCCCCATGATTTTTACCGAAAAACATCATCAATAAATGAGATATGATACATTTTCATTATCATAATAGTTTTTTGATCATTATTATCAATAATAAAATGATGCAACGTAACATTATTCAAGATAAATAGAACTTATAAATCCTAGTGTGTTGAACATTGGTGTATAAAGGCATCTTCAATATTTTTTCTATATTTTAATTCAATTCATTGTTTTCCTAATGTATTTTTAATAGGGAATCTATGATATCAGTTACGAACTAGGAACAAAATCAATTTAATAATAAACCATATGATTTTGTGGAAGATAATTAAAATCATTATGGAACGCATTTGAAAAATCATTTTCAATGTTCACATCCATAAGATGGGTCCTAAAAAATGTTTCAATCATTTTAGGTTTATATTCTACCCAATAAAATACATTTATCCATGCATGAAAAGAAGTTTTATAATAGAAATTATTTCTCCCCTCTATCACTTATATGTAATTGGAGGGTGATTGATGATATGGATAATAATTTCAATGTCAAGATAATTTTTATTGTAATTATATATGTATAACACATCCATGACTAGTATAGTTTCATTTTAAAAAAAATCATAAAAAATTTCCATTAATAGTAACTGAATAATTATTAACTAGTGTGGATTTTTGAACATTATATATATTAATTTTTCCAGTTTTTAATTTTATTGAAGAAACCTACCACCTTTTGAGGTGGTGTACGAATAGTTGTATTGATCAAAATTTATATTTATGAATGAATTGAACTAGATTAATTTAATACTTCTGAAATTTAATGAATGAATAACCTACATAAATATATTTATATTGGGATTATGATCCTCCATAACATTATTGATAACATAAGCCCACTCTATCTTTATAGTATTTGGATTTTGTTCATTTATAATCATAATATCTCATTTTCATAGGACATTGATTGTAATATTATATATATTTGTTTATCTCTTAAAATTTGACATTGAGAATGTTATATATTAGAACCTTATATTTCTCTATCACATTATTGATGTTTTTTAAATCCTTATATAAGTCATTATCATGATTACCTTTCCTTATAAAATATGAAAAAAATATTTACCATCCTCAAAGAGCTTTCATAATTAATATTCCAATATTTATTTTATTTGAAATATTGTATTTTTCCCTCAGTTTCTATTATTTAATAGTCATCCTATTATAATATACTTTCTACATAATTTATATATTTTACCATAGGGCTACATAATAATAATAATAATAATAATATTGATTTTTTTGGGAAATCTACATAGTTGTGAAAGTCTTGAATTTCATATGCTAATTTATGTATTGTTCTCATTCCTGAAATTTATTGGTTTACCTTTCATTATCACCAATGAATAAGACATTGGTATATCATTAATGTGATAAAAAATTTTATTTAAAAAAGTAAATACATTTTCCCCCATTTTATTTAGGGTGATGAATTCACTTTTCCAGGTATGATAGTGATACTAGAAAATAATGATTATAAAATATTTTAATTGATATATCCCACTATATATAATCAATTTTTTCCTTATGATTTCAAAATATAATAATTTTCTTCCACTATACAACTACAACCCCTAAGAGACAAATAAATAATATAATTATATCTTACTCAATGAATATGATGATAGTCAAAATAATTTTCATATATATATTATTTTTCTGAATATTAACGAATAATAATATCAAATAATTGTTAGAGACCTTTTAATCCTAAAGGGTACTAAATTTAATTTCCTTTTATTAATATAGTGAACGAATTAAATGGGTTATACTTTATTACACACAACACGAATGATTTATTCAAGTAATTATCAAATGATATTATGTCCTTAAAATATCATTTTATAAATTTCAATTGGAATTCCATCACCTTTATAATCACATAATTTTTTATCTTGATTATTAAAATTTCAAAAAATTTAAAAAATAAACTAAATTTTTGGAATAGATCATTCCTATAACTGATCATATAATTGTGTAACTATGAAAATAGATGTCTATGTAATAATATTCCTATATATTAAATGTAATGGTAAAATAGTTTTTAATATAGGTTATCAATAGACAATTTAAAATTAATTTTTATTTCGAAAAATTTTATTCAGAGTAATCATAAAATATTAGAATGGTAATATGAATTATTTTTTGAATATCCCATTATAGTATTTATATAGATATATAATATATGGACATGTTTAATAAACTGAATGAAAATCATTAATATTATAAATCAGATGTTTTTATAGAGATGACCTGTAAACTCATCAATTCAATCCCCACATCAACTTTTTAGTATCCAAAAATTTATGTAATGCATATAAAATGAAAAAAATATCTATACATTTGAATACATTATATAGTTTTCAATATTTATAAGTATCCCTTGGTTGTTTTATGATGTGTTCAAACAAAAATCTAAAAAATATCTAGACCATTATTGATACAAAATATAACTGAAAATATTTAATTACTTATATTATGACATTATTATTTACAATGTGATAAAAAACATAGCAAAATGATCTATAAGACAACTTTCATTATAAGTTTTGAATAACTAGAACAAAATGAAAAAATACATCATAATTATTCAAAAAACATTACATAATTCTATATCTTATTATTATTGTACTACATATTATGTAATATAATGGAATAAATAACGGAAAATAGGGATTTATAACGAAAATTAAGGGTACAATCAATGAAATGATGATATTTATGAGACAAAATGAATTTTATTATTACATTATTAAAAATATAATATAAAATAAAATAATGGAATAAAAAGTATTATATAACAACATTATAGATGTATGGTAATGTTCAAAAAAATAAAACCTAATCATATTATAAAACAATGTGGATCACCTCATAAACATACTATAATTGTTCTATATGATAACATCCACTACAAAATGCATGATCTCGAATGATTTGAATAAGATTCCTAATAAATTAGGCTATTATCTAAGTGAACCAATCTTATATATAGAATAATTTGTTATATATATATATAAATTTTATTAACAAAAAAAATTTAAATAAGAAATGAAAAATGGGAATGGGTTTCATATAATCATCTAGTACTTGAATACACAAAGGAATCAACCCTGGAAAAAATTATACATATGAGTGGATAATATATATATATATATATATATTTACCATGAATAGTAATTTATAATTATAGATTTTTAAATTACATTGAATGAGAATATGAATTTTTTTCTCAAAAAAATATCTACTGGATAAATAATTAATAATATCAGTATTATACCATGTTAAAAATGGATTATTATTACAGTTTTAATGAGAGATAATAAATGTGTATAATTAGTAAATAATTTTTTTAAAAATTAATGTAATAACTATAAAAAAATTTAAATTTGATTATTTTAAAACCTACTACCAAAAATTTAAATGAATGAAAATGGAATAAAAAAATTAATTACCTTAAATATACTATCTTATTCAAAGTAAATATTGTCATTAGGGGATGAGGGATTCACCAAAGGAAATAATAATATCCAAATATTTGGTGGCATGAGGTAATGATATTTATAATGAATGAAATAATGTTTATAGTTGTTAAATTATAGAAAAATTAATTGAAATTGTTAAATATTTCATAAATATATGTTTTTTAAAATAGAAAACCATTGGCAAATTTTTTTTTATGGATTAAAAATTGAATTTGATATTTTTGACTGTTATTCATGAGTAAACCAAATAAATGGAATTAAAAAAATAGTTTACCTTCAAAATATTTTACACATTTATTTTTTGATATTAATATGATAATTTAAATTGTAGTGAAATTATTTTATAAATTTGGTAAAATCAAATTACTCATATTAATGAAGTTTATGATTAATCAATAAATTATAAAAAAAAACTATATTATAAACTTACCTCATTAATTATAACATATATATTATAATCATTTATTTATATAAATTAATTGACTATATTTCCTAATTCAAGATAGTTACACAATCAATTATTTATTAATGTAATTTTCAATGGTTTTATAATATAATTTTTACATTGACACTAAAATATATTAAAATTTTAAAATAACATTCAAATTTTACATTTTCATTCATATAAATGATATTTTCAAGAATATTAAAATTCAAAATTCAATATTTTATCAATCAAGTCACTCGATTTTTTTTAAATGGATGGATAATTTTTTGTTTAGTGAAAATTACTATTGAAGGCATAAGAGAATCATTGCATGAGAATCTTTTACTAAAAAATATATCCATCCAATGATCTCATACCAATACTATTATATATTAATAAAAGAATTATTGTGGGAGTTTTATTTTTGAAGGTTAATCCAATGTAAAACCATTAATTTTTTAATTGTTTTTAGTCTTTTTATATATTTTATATAAAATAATCTAACCACAAAACTATTATAAAAAAATTCAAAAATAATTTTCTCGAACAATATATAACTTTTGGATAAAATAAAATTTATATATTTATGTTTTTAATAAAAAAACTAACATCATTACCTTAAAAACCACTAGTTTTTTTCCCAGGTAACGGATTAATGAAATTAACAGTTTTCTAAAAATACTAATGTATATCATCTAATCATTATACATATTATTTCTATTTGTCTATGTAATTTCCTAGGTAAATAATGAATATGAAAATTTCGTATTTATTAATATTTATAAATAGTTTATTAGATTTACTTTAAAAGGGTTGATATGTTAGATTTCATTCCCTGATACACAAGAATGGGTTTCTTTGAAATCTTATGTTGCACAAAATGTTGGGTCATACTGAAAAATAATAATATAATATTTTTTTAAATGGTAGTTAACGCCTAGAAGTTTTAATGGTGGGTAAAAGTAAAAATAACGACAATATTATTATACATATTTTTTAAATATTTTTACATTTATGCAACAAAAATTAGAGGTTTTAAATGTTAATGAATCTAATTTTAAGAATAAATTTCATTAAACTGTGGATTTACCACCTTTTGATGGAGAACCCTCATTAAATATGGTTTCGTTCATTTTTATATGTTATATACGACAAAATAAAATTCTCATTTAAAATCAGGACATGAAAATTCACATTGGGTAAAATTTTGGTATTTTTCTGATAAAATTAATTTTTTGATGAAGGGTGAAAAATACTATATTTTTATTCAAAACTTCCTTTTAATATAATATATTTATATGGATAGATTGTGTTTTAAATGGTTTTTAAAGAGTAATTAGATTATATTTTTACCATTTAATCCAATTGTCATCATTGGCATTAATTTCACTTTTAAATTGGACATAAACAAGTGTCAATCTTTTAAAGGATACAGTTTTTTTAAAAACACGGTATTTGTTTTGACAACGGGAATTAATTTTAAAATATTTAATGAAACTTAAATGTCTTTAATGTTTTAAAATATATATTATTTATGATTTCATAATATCAAATATATCTAAGGGGGAATTTTTGTTATTTTTCTGAACAAAATCAATTTTTTATAAATAGTGATACCACTAAGTAGTAGTTAAAAACTAATTTTTTTGATTTAAATGATATTTTACCGGTTCTTTGAATTGAATTTAAATTATAAGACATCCAGGGATGTTATTTTTCAGTAAAATTTGGTTTAATAAGATGAAATATTTTTTGCTGAATAGTAACTTATGACTTCTTTTACAATAGTTAAAGGTAAATAGGGTATCTCAAGGTAAAAAGAATATTATAATAACACAAAATTACCTTGAAACATGTTCTAAAATTATTGGATGAGTCATGGCAGACCATAGTCATACTTGGATCGATTTGGGACCCCATACATTTTCATGGGAGAGATAATGACCCTTTAGATTAATTAATTTAAAGTAAAGAAAAAATGACACAGACAAATATCATTTTGAAAGCATATTTTTAAATGGGGTTATATATCTTATCATTTTAACTATAAATATTATTTCTATATACGAAAATATTTATTTCATAATGGTATTTTATTTATAATTTTTAGACATCAAATAAATTAAATTAATTTTGGCACAAAAATGACGTAGTATTAACTTCATTAATAACTGATTTAATTAAATAAGATTATAAATAATAAAATAACTTCCAAAATAGATACAATTATTATTGGACGAATTTATTTCAACCATTAGTAATCTTACCTTGGTTATTAATGATTTTTTTCCTTTAGAACTCAAAAATAATTATATAATAAAATAATATTTTCATACATTCCTAAAGAACCCCTCCTCCCCCTTATAAAAGCCCTCACCTCAAACCCATTCTTCACACCTCTCAAGCCCCTTGTCTCATCTAACAACTACCCAAATAAGTTCAACGATCCCTCTATTTCTAATTTTATCCCTAACATAGGGAGAAAGAACTTCAAAATGTCATTTTGGTTCAAACCAATGGGAGTTACCCGAATTAAAGGCAACAGTTTCTCATTAATTATTTTCTATTATTTTACTTCTTGAACACCTAAACACTTTTTATTCCTTTATTTTATAACAAAACCAGTATCCTCAAAATAGAAGAATTTTTTTTGAGATGTATTCGAACTACACTTACACACTCCTCCATCTAATGTGTAATGTACATACTGTTTATGTGGACGACAAACTACTGCCTCACAAAACGATGATTGTTCAAATATGACATACTGCCTCTCTTGGTGGAAATTATGATGGAACTATATTTATATATGATATTTTTTATGTTTATTTTTTCTTTGTGGTTTTGTATTTTAACTATATAGAATTCTATTATAGTTTCCATTATGAGTGAAGGCGATAATTTCATTTGAGGAAGTGCGGATTATCTCCCCCTTAAAGTGATATGACTCATTCATACCATACATGGGACGTATGAAGAATGGAGTTATTGAAATTATATATCATATTATATGGAAATTATAATATATCTTGGTATCATTATTTTTTTCATTTTAATAAAATATGTAATAGAAATGAAAGTAGTTTTCATGCGTTTGTACGGTTTACAGTCTCCATGAACGATGCAATTCATTTCTTAACCCCAAATATTATGTGTTGTTATAAATACATATTAATACATGATATATAATAAATATATGATATAAATATAATTAATATCATTATGTATATAATGAACTTTTTAGCACATGATAAACTTATAATTATAAGAAGACCATTTGGACTGAAGTACAAAATACCGATAAAACAACCATTATTAACATAAATGAAAACACAATGTTTATAACATTGTAATAATTGATAGAAAATGAATAATAAACATTAAAAGGTAATCTTAAGAAAGTATAAATTAACTTATGTTTATTATTTATGAATCAAAAGGAATAGACAAGTCATGTCCGACATGAGGTAAGGGATTTCTTATCTCACTTTCAATTCTGTGAGATCTCCATTGTTCACCACTTATTTTTTTCATGGGGCGTATTGGGTACTTCCATTATATATATTATCATGATTCTATTTATTTAAATGGTATTATGTGATTAATTTTGGGGTTATTTACTTTTGATCTTATGACTCGATTGATTACAATGTGGTAAGGGGTTTTCATCTCACAATTTATTCCCTTGAGATTAATGCTATATTTTCCACTCTTTACTTCTATGTAGTGGATGTAATTCCTATGATTTTATTATCTTTGTAATATATTTTATTTTATGTTTATTTACATCTTAATAGAATTATTTTTCTTTCAAAGGGTGTATGTTTCGTATGTTACCAAATCGGTTAGGGATCCTTTTCACCATCCCCTTTTTAAGATATTTTTTTTGTTATGTCTTTTAATTTACATCTTCTTATGTTGGGATATGTTCTTCTATATCCATATTGCTGTAAATTTTATATCCATGTGATAAGATACCATTTTATCTCTCATTAATTCATTTTCTGAATTTTAATGTGACGTTGTTAGGTAGTCAATTTTCTGTAAGGGAACTTCTTCACCCAATTTAAATTTAATGTGATAAACTTATACTTCATGATTATGTCGTGCTATAAATATGTGTGAATAAATTTTGATTTTTTCACCAGTAGTATCCACTTATATTTATTATATTCTTATTTTTAAAAAATTATTATGTAATTGATTTATCCTTAATCCAAGGATACAATTTTTATAAGGGATTTCGTCTCAATTTAAATTATATTGAGACTGCATTGTTGTTAGGAACCAATTCAATATTATGTGGTGAATTTACTATCATGATATTATAAATTTCTGATTAAATTTTATTCCTCAATTATTTGCATTCAAGAATCTCTCATTTTGTTAAAAACACATTAAATATTATATTGTTTTAAAAGTTTTAATAATTTATTCTTATAATTATTCTCATTAATGTCATTGTTTTAAAAATAGAATTATGTATTTATTTATATATAAATTAATATTTTCAAATAATAATTCATCATAAAGGTTCAAATTGGTATGGGACACATTGATTCAAAATCTGTTTATTAAATGTTTTAAATGGTTTTGGAAATAGTTTTGGTAATGCATTGATTACTTCAATATCATGAAATGATCTATTCCGATTGCATTGTGTAAATGTCATCTTTACTTCATGATTGTATTCTATGTTATGATTTAAAATGGTACTTGGATATTTGAGGGGTAGTTACATGATAAAACAAATGATGAGTCGTGTTGTGATTAACCAGGATGGGTGGTTATATTATAACCTCCAATGCATTGGGTATGTAGGTCGGCCATATGGATATTATATTTTTTGATATGTATGGAAGTCGACTGAATGGTTATTTAATTTTATTATGTTTATTTCCAAAGTTATCTATATATGTTATGTGTACATTCTGTAGATTTTATGGTAGTCTTTTGGTTTCAAGAGGTAATACAATGATCTTTTATTCAGAAAAGAGTATTTACTTACTCATAAAGGTAAAAAGTATTACTTATGATAAAGTATTCATGAATAACTTGTTGTAATGAAAAAATAATACTGTTCCTTTTTTGTGTGTCACTTACATAGCTTTTTTCTCATCCTATGTTTTTGAAATGTATTTCATATGACATAAAGAGGAATAGGGACAATGATGTGATCGATGAAATTTCATGATGTCTAAAACATGGAAGTAGACATTTTTCTTTTTAAGATTTAATATTTTATGAAAAAATAGATAAAAAGTAGTATTTTATACATGTAATAGTCAAGATGATATGTAATAGTTGTGGAATAATTCTCTAAAACTATAAACATAAAAATATCCTCAATGTAAATTCTTAATTTAACTCATGATTATCAAATTTTTAAGATCAGGTTCTTATAGTTGGTATCAAAGGTCGGTTTAGATAATTATAGAGGTTAGTGTGTAATTTAAGCATTAGAGACATAACCATAATGGTTGGCATATTAGAAATAATCATAATTATTTTAGAGGTGATAAATGGTTATTAATTTCTGGGATGAAAAATGAAATGTATTAGATAAAATTTGACGATAAATTATGTTATAGTTAGTTTTGAGAAATTTTTTTTTTTTGGAATGTTTTGAAATTGTATAGTGTTTGAAAAATTGAAACACAAAGACCATGTGACAACCCATCAGTTGGAAAACAATTCGGGAATCAAACCCACTACCAAAGTGTGATTAATATTTATCACATACCACTACACGAAGTGAACTACCTGGTTAGTGTGACTAATTCATTTATGTTAGATTATTTTATGAATCAAGAGTAATGATATTTTGGGTTTTTTATGGAAATTATTAACCTATCATAGTAAGTATGTGATTAGGTAAATTACACTTCAATATGAGACTTTAAGAGTAGTATATGTTTATATTGGTAAAGGTAATGATTTTTCTTGATTGAATATGTGATTAAATCCTTCTAAGATTTGGGTTTTAATCTTATTTTGGATTACTCTAATGAATTTTTTGGACAACTGTTTATTGAATGGTCTTTATTGAACATAGGGTTTTGTTTGACAAATTTTGGGGTTGAAGATGAGTTTTTTTGCAAAAGGATGTATTTTTGGGTATTATTTGATCTTGCACTAACCATTTTTGTTTTTAATAGGCTCTAATGACATGATAAATATATATTTCATCATTTTTGGATTATGTGATTATTTTGAAGTTGACGATAGAACTTATATTATGAAAAAGTCGTCATGAATACTCATTGTTTGGAGAAAATATGAGTTCTATTAGAAATATACTATAGGATGAATGTCTAGATGAAAATTAATTATGCTTACGGTTGTTTTTAGTTAAGATTATAAATAGATTCCTCAATGAAAAGTAACATAAAACAAAAACGTTATCAACTAACATTTCCTAATAGGGAATCAATGACTATTTAACCCATCAGAGATTTGTGAATTTCTAGTGGTTAACATTCTCCTAATCATGTTTTCTAACACTATCCATCAGAAATTGATGCTTTGTTTTCTCCTCCATATCCATGTTTTCATAGAATCCATGTATCTGTTGTCTTATGTATCCTTTATACATCTCTTCTGTTATTTAAAAGTGATATTTTTTTTGACAATTTTTCTGATCTGGGGATTTTATTAAAGTTTTTGAGCCCAATTTTAAAATTTCGAGGACATAATTACCAAAAGGGGGGAATGATGTAACATCCAAGGTAAATAAATAATATAATTTTTCATATTTATTAATATTTGTTCATTAATTATTAATTTTACATTAAAGGGTGTTCTACGTTCGATGGATTTCCAAATACACAACAACATGTTTCTCTGAAATCTTATTTTGCACCCATCATTTGGTCATACTGAAAAAGGATAATATAATATTATTTTAAATTGTAGTTAACACCAAGCCATTGTAGTGGGTAGAAAAAATATAACTAACTACAATATGATTATACAGATTTGTTAAATATTTTTACATTTATCCAATATAAATTAATGGCTTAAAATGAAAATGAATTTAATTTTTAGTATAATTTAAGTAAAAAGGTTGATTCACCACCTTTTGATGGAAACACTCATTAAATATACTTCTGCTTACTTATATGTATTCTTCTCGACAGAATAAAATTACTCATCAGAATTGGCACATCAAAATTATCTTTTGGTAATGTTTTGGTAATTTTCTAATAAAATTCAATTTTTGATGAATTGTGAAAAATACTGTATTTTAATTCAAAACTACGTTTTAATCTAATTTATTTATATTGGTAGATTATCTTTTTATTAGGTTTTATATTTTAATTAGATTATATTTATACCATTTAATCTAATGGTGGACATTTTAAATAATTTCACATTGAAATTGGACATAAACAAGTGTCAATATTTTGATAGATATTGTTTCCAAAAAACACTCTATTTGTTTTGACAATGTGAAATAATTTTAAATTAGATATTTCAACTTCTATGTTTTGAATTTTTGAAAATAAACATCATTCATTAATTGGGAATATCAAATATAACTAAGGCTAAATTTTGGGTTTTTTTTGAAAAACATCACTTCTTAATGACCCTTGAAACAACTAAGTAGTCGTTAGAAAAGTAAATATTTCATTTAAATGACATTTTACAACTTCTTTGAATTGAATTTCAAAACTCTGACATACATGGTTTGTATTAGTAATTGAAATGAGGTTTAATAAGTTGAACAAAATTTTGGTGAATAGTAACTTTTGACTTTTTATAACAATGGTTAAATGTAAATATGGTAATTCAAGGTAAAAATAATATTATAATAATACAGAATGTAACGTCCTAGTTACGAAAGCCAACCAGAGGATCCCCGTACCCTGTTGATCACATGGCCTCTAACTTCCCAGTTCCAGAAGCCACCCAGAGGCGCCCCGTACCTAGTTGGTCACATGGCCTCAAGTGCATTTCCCCAAATGCCAGAGGCTGCCGACTAGTAGCGGGGGACTTGGGTTTGACAGTGGAGAAACTTTGCCCTTATTGGCATAGTACACAACCGAAGTAAACAACATACAATATTAGATATAATAATAATCCATACAGAAATAAAAAGCAGAATACTGAATGAAGAAAACTGGAGCACACATATATATTAATGATGCATGATATATATATATGTCTAGTAAAATAGCCAAATAAGCCACAATGCAGAAAACAGTACTAAACTGAAGTACAAAAGAAAAACAGATGAGTGAAGCCTCACTATCACAAGACTCGGCTGGGTCCCATGCTGCTTCACAAAAATCAATAACCTGAAGTTGAAGGGAACATGCCCTTGTCTATACCTGCAACAACATAGTCATTTTGGGCCCAAAAGCATGGCCAAAACAGGGAGCGAGACAAGGTCCTAGTAGGCAACCAACCAATGATCTGTGCCTAACAGTCAGTGAATTCATGGCAAGAAAAAGTACAGGAAGTAGTAAACAGGAAAGCACACATTTGCTACAATCCACAGTGTCTAGCATATAAAGTACACAAGTAACAACCAATCAACAAGTAGAACAATAGGTAACCCCCTCGGTAGTTCTCACAGCCTAACCTTTATGGTTCAACCTACAAGTACTAGAAACCCACCGGGAGGCACACACAGTCTCACCCATATGGCTCACCAAAATAAATAGACTCTCTAAGGAATCACTCACCATCAATTTCCCCATTATTATCGTATCATACTAAAGGCTCTCCGGGGAAGCACTCAATGTCTCATTCCCCCTGTGGCCCGAATCTAAGAACTACAGACTCCGTGAGGAAGCACTCAACATCAATTCCCCATGTGGTCTCGCATCATAAATTAAAGACACTCTGTAGAATCCCTTTTGTCCATTATCCCTATAGTCTACTACACTGGGTTCTCACATCCCTATGTAAAACAAACATGCATAGTGTGCGTATCACCCCATGTAAATAAAAAAAACTACATGGCTATCATTCTAAGGCACAACAGTATAATAGTACAACAATTATACTATCCTACAACTAGGCATGGCAACTGGAAAAACGCCTAACAAGCTAAACATGCATGGAAAAACATCCAGAGTACAGTAACGATTAACATATTCACAAGAATAGACCTCTACACAAACAATCATGAAAATCAGGCAAACAACAAGGAAAAATAGGAAACACACAATACCTCGTTCAAGGTAATTGTTTGAATTGCCCAAAAATATTAAAATACTTCCTACACAAAGTCACAAAACACCAACCTTTATCCTAGTAGACCGATATACTTGAACCACAATGATTGATTCTTCTTAGAACGGCGTAGATCTATGAAAACATACAAAACTTTCAACCCAAGATATCACGAAAAAGGGGAGGAATTGGAAAAAAATCTCTGGGATAAGGAAGGGCTTACCACTACGGTTCTAAAGAAATTTACGATGGTCGATTTGGAGAACGGATGGAGGCTCGGGGTCTCGGAGAAGTTCTTCAGCCATACGGGTTCTCTCGGATGATGAACCTGAAGAAGAAGCGAGTTCAGTCCAGCAGGTGTGACCCTGGTCCGTTTAATGAAAAAAATGTACACTGCGTGAACATCTGGGGTACATGGTGTGACCTTGTCCATTCCACACTCAACATTAACTGGTTTCCATATCACCCCTACACAGTGTGTTTGTGGCCCGGACACGGCCAACACATGACATGGCATTGTATCAATGTACATGGCATGTACTTATAATGTACACAACATGTACATAAACAATTTCTAGATTTTCATATTTTTCTCAAAAATGACCAAAAAAGGAAAAACATACCTGAAACGAAGATCTAGGTTATTACAGACTTCACCCCTTAATGAAATTTGTCCATGAATGTCCATAGAGAGGGGTAGAAGAAGAAACACTGAACATCTCTGGCCACTGCTATCTTACATCATCATCCCTCTCCCATGCCTCCTCATATACTCGCCCAAGCTTCTATAGAACCCGTAATAGAGGAACAGACTGGAAACAGAGAACCTTAGTACTGCGATCGACAATAGAGATAGGATTCACCACAAATGACGCATCCTCTTCAAGCTCAACCGCATCGGGTTGAAAGACATGAGACGGGTTTGAAAAGTAATGTCAGATATGAGAGATGTGGAAGACATCGTGCATAGCCCAATACCTCTGAGGTAACTACAACCAACTGGAAACCGGCCCAACTCTCTCCAATAACTCAAACGGACCAACGTACCGCAATGAAATCTTACCCTGTCTTCGAATCCTATTGTGTCCCAACCTTGCTGTGACACACAAGAAAACTTGATCCCCGACCTCAAACCCCATAGTTCGTCTCCACTAATTAACATAAGACTTCTGTCGAGACTGTGTTGTAGTCATCCTCTTCTGAATAAACTTTATATGCTCTAAGGTCTCCCGAACAAGATGAGGTCCAAGTAAAGCTTCTTCTCCGGCCTCCAACCAGCATAATGGTGCTCAGAATGGCCTACCATACAACGCCTTTTAAGGTGTCATCTGAATAGTCTCCTGAAATATATTAGTGTAGGGGAACTCCAAAATAGTGATATGATTCCCCCAAGAACTTCCAAATTCTAGATTGAAAGCTCGGAGCATATACTCAAGCACCTGGATCGTACACTTAGACTGGCCATCTATCTGGGGATGGTATGTTGTACTCAAAAATGCATGTGCACCCAAAGACCTTTGAAACACCTTCCAGAACCGAGAAGTAATGTGCACATCTCTGTCTGAAACAACGGATTGTGGAACTTCATGAAGACGTACAATCTCTCAGATGTATAGTCATTCTAGATCTTCAACACTGAAGGTCTCCTTGATCGATAATAATTGAGAAGACTTCTTAATTCTGTCGACGACAACTCAAACACCATCGTTCCCATGAGGAAACCTTGGCTATCAGGTCACGAATTCCATCGCGACATCATTCCACTTCCACTCCATAATTGGAAACTACTGTAAAAGGCCCACTGGTCGATGATGCTCAGCCTTCACCTACTGACAAGTACAACACCTCAAGATGAATCCAGCAATATCATTCTCCATACTTGGCCCCCAGTACAGGTGATGAAGATCCTAATACATCTTGGTGACGCCAGGATGAACTATCCAAACTGAGGATTGAAAATCCTGCATCAACTCCTCAGGTATGTCTGCTGGCACCCATACCCATCCCTGGAAACGAAAGATCTCATTCACGCACAGTGTCCATCTAGGAAGAGGGTCCTCTCCTGACACACCCTCCCGTAGGACTAGGCCTTCTGAGTCTCATTGCTGCCTCATCCGCACCCAATACAGAAGGGTATTGGTAACAACTACATAAGATATGAAATTCTGCCCCTATTTTAACTACACCTCCAGATGCATCTCAGAGAATAAATCCATAAGCGGGAACTCACTGCTCGCCTCCTGAGCAGCCTGAATTTGAGTTCTCCTGCTCAATGCATCTGCCACTACGTTGCCCTTCCCCGGCGTATAGGGATGCTCAATATCAAAATACTAAAGATACTCGACCCACTTGTGTTGTCTCAGATTCAGATCATGCTGAGTGAATATGTACTTGACACTCTTGTGGTTGGTGAAAACCACAATTTTCTCTCCCTGAAGGTAATGTCTCCTACAACGCAAGGAAGGAACAACAGCTGAAAACTCCAAATCATGCATCGGGTAGTTCCTGTCATGTGGCCCCAACTACCAAGACCCATAAGCAAAGACTCCATCTACCTACATAAGCACAATGCGAAGTCCAATACTTGAATCATCATAATAAATAATATAAATCATTCATGGATCTGGAAGGACTAGTATCGGTGTTAACGTCAACCTTCCTTTCTGCTCCTGAACAGATGACTTACAAGAATTTAACCATGAGAACTTTACCCCCTTCTTGTTCAAACCCTTCAATGGATCTTCTAAGCATGAAAAGTATTTAATGAAGCCTGTGTAGTATCCAACCAGCCCTAGGAAACATCATACCTAAAAAACATTCTTCAGATGCTCCTAGGAAACTACATCTCTCACATTCTCTAGGTCCACATATACTCCTGCCTCTAAGATGACGTGACCCAGTATGTGAATCTGATCCATCCAAAAGTGGCACTTCGAGAGTTTAGTATAAATTCGATGCTCTCTCAGTGTACATAGAATGATCTCAAGATAGGTAGTGTGGTTGTGTCGAGTATGAGAGTACACCAGGATATCATCCATAAAGACCACGACGATGAAATCCATGAAAGGATGGAACACTCAGTTCATCAGTTCCATGAAAACTGTCGGCGCATTCATGAGACCGAACGGAATAACCATATACACATAGAGACCCTACCTACTCGTGAAGGCTGTCAGAGGTATATCTGATGGTCTAATGCTCAACTGATGACAATCGGTCCTCAAATCAATCTTTGAGAACACGCAGACTCCTCGAAGCTGATCAAAATGGTCATAAAACCTTGGAAAGGGATATCAATTATTAATCGTCAACTAGTTCATCTTCCGATAATCCACATAGAGCCTAAGGGTACCATCTGCATTCTTTGTAAACAGGACATGCGAACCCCAAGGAGAAGTACTTGGTCAGATGAAACCCTTTGCCTGCATTTCCTCCAACTGCTTCTTGAGCTCCTACAACTCAGGTGTAGCCATCATATAGGGAGAAATATACACAGGTTCCACTCTTGGAACAAGCTCAATAGAGTAGTCTACCTCAGGCTCCATAGGAAAACCTGATAAATCCTCTGGAAAGACATATCTAAAACGACCCACCATTGGAGGAAATTCGAACTGTGAAGTCCCCTAATCATCTAGATCCAGACTAGCAATCTGGGCTGTAACCCTTCCTAAACCGTGATGCTCAAGGCCTGGTCGACTTGCCCGAACATCCCATTCGCCTCTATGAAGAAAAGATTAACCCTATAGTGAAATGAAACTCACCCTATGGCGATAATAGTTGATGAATTCCCGGAAAGGAACCAACCAGTCCATCCCACGAATGACATCATATCATGCCATCTCTAAGACATATAGATCTCATAAGAAACGATACCCTACAACCTCGAGAGGGCACTCTCTGCACTGACGTACACTAGATGTCCTCATCCCCAAAGTTTTGTCTTGTGTCAAAAAGTCTGTAGAAGAAAAGATAAAGAGCCTAAGGCTCTCCACAACAGCAATAGAGATAATGTTATGCGTAGCACTAGTATCGAAAAGAGCTGAAGATAAAACTGAGGCTACTATGATCGTACCTCGAGTTGTAGAAGGTCCGGGATCCTTCTCCTGATAAATCTGCTGCACAAAAAATGTATGGTATGCCCCGCGGCATTGTGACCCTACCTGACCACTCTATGTTGATCCTCTCTGCTGATGCTAATAGACTAGGGATTGACTGCCAAGAAGTCAACTTCAACTGTAGCCCGAACGACCGGAATAACTCTAGTTTACGGACTGGTGAGAAACTGGTTATGCTCCTCCTGAATGACGAGTCATGGAAGAATCCCCATCACCATCTACTGGTGAGAAAACCAAGATGAAACGCTGAAGGTGACCCATCTTTCTGAAATATTGGAACTCCACTGGGTCTCTCTAGCACTGAGGCCTTGTGGTCCGTGCCCTTCCACACTGGTAGCATACTACCTGGCTACATGATGATGTTTCTCGCCTCCTCAGATCATTGCACGTAGACTCCATACGGTGCTTCCTACTGTCAACTGGAGGAATACTCGCTCTGGAAGAAGAAACTCCCTAGCTCGCATATCCGGAGTCTCTCAGATTGTGCTCCACAATCAGTGACTGGTTGATGATGGAAGTTATGGAAGTCAACAGAAAGATATTCTCCTGTGAACTGATCTCCCTCCAGAGACCATCCTCGAAATTCCTTGCTAAGAATATCACATCCCCACCCAAGAGGGGTGTGAAACGTTGTAGCTCGGTGCAATGAGAGGCATACTCCATAATTGAGAGAGTACCCTGCTCTAGACTCATGAACTCCAAGGCTCGATCGGCCCTCAGGGTATTCAGATAGAAGTTGTCATAAAACCCATGTTGGAACTGCTCTTATGCCATAACCAGCTAATGACCCGCCTGTGAGATCACGTACCACCACCTCTTGGCATAGTCTTGTAACATATAGGTAGTGAACTTGACCAGCCTCTCTGGAGGTGTTTCCAGATGCTCAATGTTAGTCAGCATGGATTCCAGCCATGGCTCTGCAGCCTGAGGTCATCCTTCTCCCGAGAATGTAGGAGGGTGATGCTGATAGAAAACCCATGTCAAGTTTGCCATAGTCGTGGAAGGATGTGGTGCTCTCTGAATGTTCTGCATCATACTCAAAATGCCTTCCCAAAACAGCACATCAGTGCCTGCATCTTCTTTGACAGTTGTTTCCAAGGCTGGAACGACTGGAGGATCAACAAGAAGTCCTTGATCATCCATATCTAGCATCTTATCACCATCATGAAACTAACGTACAACCCGAGGATGTCTCAGAGGCATAGCTCTGTATGATTAAAAGAAAACCTTAGATCATGAATATCAAGGACAAAGAACAAATGAGTACAAAACGATAACATGAGAAGGAAACACTCAAGTTTTACAAAAAAAAAAGACTACCCTATGTGTATAAACTCTACATGGAGTGTACTTAACTCTATTACTATGCCCTAATATCCTCGCACGGCTAACCCACACGGTCGTCTTAAACTGAGACTACATGGTGTGTTCCATGTGGACACGACATCTTGTAAACAAGGTTTCAATGACCCGTGTTGTTTGTTACACGGCCGATTACACAACTGAGGATACACAATGGGTTCCAAACAAACACGGCGTGTACTTGAAGATTTTTTCCGACCCGTTATGTTGGAGACATGGCCGGGTAAATGGCTGACCATTACACTGTGTTTTCCGATCAAACACAGCGTGAAAAGGAGGAGATAACACCGTACCGTGTTGTTCGTGACATGGTCGGGTACCTAGAACAAGGCTACACAACGTGTTCATACAAAAAACGGCGTGTATTACATGAGCATTCCCGAACCACGTTGTTCGTGACACATCTGGTTACATGCCTCACTACTATAGAACGTGTATCTACCTTACACGGCGTGTTCCTGGAAATTTTTCACAACCCGTGTTTCTGCTCACATAGTCAGTGAAATGGTTTAAAAACTATGTGGAGTGTATATATAAAGTACACATCGTGTATTCTGGATTTTTCTCGGCAGTAGCTCTGAAACTACACAAAAGCCTAGAAAACACTAGAAAACAAGAATGAAGGTGACAAATTCCAATCTGTGAGGGCCCATACTCCCCGAGAATCAAATCTTGGCATCTCATACATAACATCTATATAAGTAAAAAAGTCAATGATCCACCATGTTCCGATTCATGAGGGAAAATAACACATCAAGAACCAAAATTTGGCATTCATTTAAGCAAGATACAATACAAACAACCTCCCTATCACACTGCGGGGATTATATCAATGCATCTATCACAACATCATGCATAATCTACACAATGTCTATTAAAACGACATAAAATTTCTAATGCACCCTAGATGGCCTGAAAATAATGCATGGCATGTTATTTATAACAAGTGCCTATATGATGCGTGAGATGGTATACCATCATCTCATAGGGTACAACAGAAATAGAACCACAATATCAACAACAACAACACAATGCATGTGAATCACTCAAGGTAAAATCAGATCAATCATAACATAAAAAAAAACTAGAAAACTGTAATAAGAGAGGTAATTTGTCTTTTCCTTGTACACGGGTTAACTACTCTCAAGAACAGCTTAATAACAACTGCTGAATCCTTCTTATCCTGGCCAAAGGATCCAAAAAGTAAATCAAGAGAAAAGAAAAACTTTGATACCACTTGTAACGCCTCGGTTCCAGAAGCCACCCAGAGACGCCCCGTACCCGGTTGGTCACATGGCCTCAAGCGCATTTCCCCAAACGCCAGAGGCTGCCGACTAGCAGCGAGGGCTTTGGGTGTGACCATGGGAAAACAATGACCTCATAGGCAAAGTACACAATAGAAGTAAAAAACAAACAATATTGGAAGTAATAATAATCCATACAAAAATAAATAGCAGAATACTGAAAGAAGAAAACTGTATAACACATATATATTAATGATTTCTGATATATATATATATATATATGTCTAGGAAACAGCCAAACAAGTCACAATGCTCAAAACAATACATAACTGAAGTACAAAAGAAAAACAGATGAGCTACTCCTCATCATCGCAAGCCTCGGCTTAGTCCCATGCTCTCCAGCTCCACAGCAATCAAGAACATGATGTAGAAGGGTTCTTTCCGTTATCTATACCCGCATCAACATAGACTGTTTGGGACCAAAAGCATGGCCCAAGAATGGTGTGAGACAAGGTCCACGTAGGCAACCACCCAAATATTTGTGCCTAACAGTTAGTGAATACATGGCAAGAAAAAGTACATGAAGCAATAAACAGTAAATCACACAGTAGCTACAATCAAAAATGTCTAGCATATAAAGTACACAAGTAAAAACCAATCATCAAATAGAACAACAGGTAACCCCCTTGGTAGTTCTCACAACCTATCCTTTATTGTTCAACCTACAAGTACTAGAAACCCTTCGGTAGGAACACACAGTCTCACCCCTCTGATTCAGCTAAAGAAATAGACACTCTGAGGAAGCACCCACCATCAATTCCTCCTATAGTCTCGTATCATACTAAAGGATCTCTAGGGAAGCACTCAATGTCTCATTCCCCCTTTGTCTTGTGTCGAGGAACTACAGACTCTCTGAGGAAGCACTCAACATCAATTCCCCATGTGGTCTCACATCATAAATTAAATACACTCTGTAGAATCACTTACATCCATTCTCCCTATGGTCTACTACACTAGGTTCTCACAACCCTCTGTAAAAAAACATGAATAGCCCGCATATCTCTCAAAGTAAACCTCATTAACTACAAGGCTATCATTCTAATGGACAACAACATAACAGTACATCATTTCCTCTATCCTACAACTAGGCTTGGCAACTGGAAAAACGCCTTATAGGCTAAAAATGAATGGAAAAATATCCATAGCATAGTAAATATTACCCTATACACAATCATCAACCACTACTCAAGAAATCATGAAAAGCAGGCAAACAACATGGAAAAATAAGAAACACACAATACCCTGTTCAAGGGAATTGTTGGAATTGCACACAAATATTCAAAGACATCCTACAGAAAGGCACAAAACACCTACCTCAATTCTAGGCGATCGATATATTGAACATTGATGATTTATTTTCCTTAGAACGGTGTAGATCTACGAAAATTCACAAAATTATCAACCCATGATATCTTGAGAAAGAAGAGGAAGTGGAATGAAAAGCTCTAGGAGAAGGAAGGGCTTACCACTGTGGTTCCAATGCAATCAGCAGTAGTCGATTCAGATAACAGATGGAGGCTCGGGAGCTCAGTGAAGTTCCACAGCTGTATGAATTCTTTTGGACGAAGAACCTGGAGAAGAAGTGATTTCTATCCGTCAGGCGCGACCCCGGTCCGTTCAATGAAAAAAATAAAGTACACAACATGTACTTATATGGTACATGATGTCTACATGGCCTTTCCGTACTCCTCTTTAAGCGGGCTCCACATTTCCCTTACATACCGTGTGTGTGGCCCGGACTTGGCCACCACAAGACCTGACACTATATCAAAGTACATGACATGTACTTATAAAGTAAACGACATGTACATAGAAAATTTACATATTTTCCTCTTTTTCTAAAAAATGACCAGAAAAGGAAAAACATACCTGAAACGAAGATCCGGGTTCATACATAAAATTTCCATAACACTTGTCTTAACATTATTTTATGAGTCATGTCTGACTATTGTCATCCTTGGGTCGATTTTGGGACCACATGGATCTACTTGAGAGTTATAATGACACTTTAGATTATGTAATTTAATGTAAAGACAAAAATGACAGAAACAATTAGCGTTTAGTAAAGTAATATTTACATGGTGTTATATAGGCTATCCTTCAATAGAACAATATTATTTTTAATGATAAAATACTTCCTACATCATGGTGGTAGTCTTATAATTTATAGACATCAAAAAAATAAAATTACTTTTGACACAAAAATGATGTAGTATTTACCTCTTTAAAAAAATATTTAAATAAATGAGATTATAAATATTAAAAAAAACATTAAAAACCTGTCCAATTTTTATGGGATAATTTTATTTCGACCATTAGTA
The DNA here is from genome assembly GCA_963277665.1 of Viscum album. Lineage (NCBI taxonomy): Eukaryota > Viridiplantae > Streptophyta > Magnoliopsida > Santalales > Viscaceae > Viscum > Viscum album. The sequence continues at coordinate 786,796,046 of OY728153.1, forward strand.
TTCTTATCTTAGATCTTAATGAGGTTTGGACCTTTAGATACAATAAATCATTATATAATTAAATAATATTTTCACTTTCTTAAAGAACCTCTCCTCCCCCTTATAAAAAGTGCTCCTTATAAATCATTACTTACATCTCTCAAGCCTCTTGGATCGTAAAAAACCCTAATAAATAAGCTCTCAAGATGCCTCTCTTCTTTATAGATGCCTTAACATATGTAGAAAGCACTTCAAGAAGTCCTTTTGGTTCAAACCAAAGCGAGTTACCCAAATTAATGGTAACATTTTTCTTAAATACTTTTCTTTTCTTTTAATTCTCCAACCCCTAAACTATTTTTTTCATTTTTTATAACAACTATAGTATCGTAAATATATTAGGATGTTATTATGAAAAGGATTTGAACTACACTTATACACACCTCCAGTTAATTTGTAAAGAAAAAACTGTTTCTGTGGACATTGAACTACTGCCTCAGGAAAGGTGATTGTTCTAATATATCCTACCACATCTCATGGTGAACATTATTATGGAACTGTATTTATATATGATATATATTATTATTATGTTTTCATTATGATTATGTTATTTTAATTTATATCATGCCTTTATGGTCTCCATTACGAGTAAACACGATAATTTCATTTGAGGAAGTGCGGACTACCTCCCCCTCGATGTGATATAACTCGTTCATACCATACATGGGATGTATAAAAGATGGAGTTATTGAAATTATATATGATATTATACTGGTATTATAATATGAATTTTTATCATTTTTTTCATTCAATTGAAATAAAAAATAGAAATTAATGTTGCAATCATGAATATGTACGAATTACCGTCTCCATGAACTGTGCATTTCATTTCTTATCTCCATTTGTTATGTAATGTTATAAATACATATATATATAATATATTTGATATATATGATATATGAATCATAAATATAATTGTGTATATAAGGAAATTTTGACCATAAGAACAACTTTCAATTATAAGTTGTCCATTTTTTACTCAACTACCAAATATCGACAAAACAACCATTATTAACATATATTATAACATAATGTTTATAACATTGTAATACAAGATATAAATATAATAATAAGCTGAAAAGGTTTTCTTAATCATGTATAAATTAATTTATGTTTATTATTCATAAATAACAAGGAACATAAAAGATAAGTCGGGCATGATGTAAGGGATTTTATATCTCACATTCAATTCCATGAGAGTTCCATTATTCGCCACTTATTTATTGCATGTGGTTTATTGGGTACTTCTATTGGATATATATTATCATGATTATATTTATATTAAAGGTATTTTGAGATTCATTTGGTTGTTATTAAATTTTGGTCATACAACTCGATTGATTACAACGTGGTAAGGGGTTTTCATCTCACTTTTTATACCTTTCAGATTCATGCTATATTTTCCACTATTTCGTTTTCTATGGTGGATTTACTTCCCTTGATTGTATTATTTATGTAATATACATTATTTTTTGGGTATTTAAATCATCATTTAATTATCGTCCTTGCATGGGGTGTATGATTCGTATGTTACCAAATCGGTAAGGTAACCTTTTCACCTTCTATTTTTAAAAGACTTCTTTCGGTTATGTCTTTTAATTTACAGATTCTTATGGTGGGATATGTTTCTATATATAATTTTTGACTTAAATTTTATTTCCATGTGATGAGATACACTTTTCTCTCACAACAATTCATTTTCTGAATTTTAAAATGAGGTCGTTTGGTTTTAAAATTTCTAAAATGGAACTTCTTCACCTAATTTCAATTCTCTGGGTTAAACATCTACTTCATGATTATGTTGTGATATGAATATGTGTGAATATCCTAAGATTTATTCACAATTAATATCAACTTATATTTATTTAATTATAAATTTTCACACATTATTATGTAATTGATGGATCCTTAATCTAAGGATACCATTTTTATAAGGTATTTTGTCTCAATTTACATTCTATTGAGACATCATTGTTGTTATGCACCGATTCACTATTATGTGGTGTATATACTATAATTTGGAATATTATATCTTGAATCCCTTTATTCTTATTATATTATATTGTTGTTATTAAATGATATTACTCACTTATTTGTATTCAAGGATCTCTCATTTTGTTAATAATATTTTAAGTAAGATATTGTTTTAAGTGTTTTAATGATTTATTATTCTAAATATTTTCATTAATGCAGTTGTTTTAAAAATGGGTTTACTTATTTATTAAAATAAACATTAACGTTTTCATATGATTATTCATTTAATTGTTTCAATGCGGTATAAGACACTTTGATTCAGAACTATCTTTATTAAATGTTTTAAATGGTTTTGAAAATTATTTTGATAAGGCATTGATTACATCAATATCATGAATTGATATATTGTTATTGCAATGTGGGAAAGTTATTTTTCCTTAAATATTGTTTGTATATGTTATGATTTATAATGCTACCAGGACATTTTAGGGGTTGTTATGTGATAAACCAAATGACAGGTGGTGTCGTGATAATCCAGGACTGGTGGTTTCGTGATAACCTCCAATGTATTGGGTATGGATGTTGGCCATATGGATATTCAATTAAGTGATATGTGTGGAAGTCAACCGTATGGTTATTCCATTTTAATATATTTATGTACCAAGTTATCTGTATATGTTATCTGTTATTTCTATGGGTTTTATGGTAATATTTTGTTTAAAAAATTGAATGCAACGATCTATTATTCATAAAAGATTATTTACTACTTCATAAATCTAAAAAGTATTACTTATGATAAAGTATTCATGGATTACTTGTTGTTTTAAATAACTAATATTTTTCCTTATTTGTTTATCCTTTAATGAGATTTTTCCTTATCCCATGTTTTTGAATTGTTTCTCACAGGAAAAGAAGAGGAATATGGAAAAGGAAGTGATCAGGAAAATGTTACGATGTCTAAAACAAGAATCTGAAAATGTTTCTTTTCATGATTTTATATTTAATGAAAAAATGGATACTGGGCATTATTGTCTACTTATAATATTCATGCCGATATGTAATAGTTATGGCCTACTTCTCTAAAACTATAAACCTGAAAAGATTCGAAAATTTGAATTCGTGATTTAACTGAAGATTATGAAAAGTCTAAGGATGGGTCCATATATTTTCAATATGCTGATAAATATAATAACTATGAACTATGTCTCTATGTTTACTAATGGTAAAATGTAGCAAATATGGTTATATAATTCATGAATAGAACATGATGAAAACATTCAAATTTTTATTCATTGAAATTAAAATTATGTCACAATTATTTAAACTATATAAATCAATGTAATTGAACACATGGAAATGTAAATGAAAATTGTAAGTCCATTCACTATTATATTCAATAATTCCATTAATGATTTTTTTATTAAATTTAATATATTTACTATGGATGATATTTAAACATGTGTTTATTATTAGAATCTAGATAAATACTAAAAAAAATTATTTAACAAATAAAAAATCATAAACATCACACCAATTAAATGATAATAAATAATCACCTAATTAAGAATTTTCAATTTAAAAGGTAATATTTTTTCATCAATATCTACATGAGAGTGTAAGAGAAAAAATAAAATAAGTTAAAAAGATCAATATTCATGTACTACCATTACTTTAAAAAATAATCATAAATATAAAAAAAATAATGAAAAACAAAATTTTATACCTCAATAAATTTATAAAAATCATCTATATTTATATCTTCAATCTCAACATACTCATTAATATAATGTTAATAAAAAATTAAAACCATCCAAATCTATTGATCCACAGAAAAAATTAAATTATAAACTCTTAATCATTAATAATAATTTTATTAGTGTGTTTGTATGGTGGATTAAATATAAATATATTCTAATCCTTCTATACTGTAATATATAATAATAATGTATACATCAACTATAATGTGGTGACTATATTAGTTTCAATTTTTCTATATCTAATATACAGGATGCCTTGATAATTTATATAAAGAGAGGATAATATAGTGAGTGTCTTTGAATGGATAACTAATACATATGATTCTACCATATATACATTGGATGATTATAAGTTTTGTGATGAAAAATCCCACCTCATTTAATTTATAAGATAAATTATCCATTTATTCCCTATATAATTATTTATCTTTTCATGGAACTTTTTCTAATGAATCATTAGATATATATTTTGATGTATCTAATAAAATAAAATATGATTCACTAATGTATTGACCAATCATAGAACATTATATATAAGTTTGATGGATATGGAAGCCTCATATCAATATATATGAGGCATCCAAATAATTACATATATAAATATTGCATCATATTAGTTAATATTCAAAAAATCTCAAAAATATACAAACCTCAATAATATAGTGGCTTATTCTCAATAGAGACTAGATACCCATCCACCAATTTCAATAAAGATCAAAAAAATATATACCAATTTGTTATCACATATTTTCATTATATATATTTCATAATTAAACCCATTCAGGTAAATGTAGAAAAATTTAACAACATGGTAGTTTGGGAATAGATTATCAGTATGGGTAAAAGAGGAAGATAAAAAATAGAGATAATAAGTGAGAATATGATTAGAAAATAGGTATATGATTATACTAATGTTCATAAAATGTTTGAATAAATACTTATAGAATATTTCTCACATCATTTGGGACAAAAAAACAATTATTTTTAATAGAAATTATTGGTATCCAAATGATAAAATTGTATTGATATATGAAAAACATATCATAATAATTTGGAATGGTAAGAAATCATACATATTTATATGAATAAGTTTCCACGAAATCATGGATCATGTATTACTACCAAAATCCAATAACTAAATGGATTAGGTACCATTAGTGTCACCCCATATCATAGTGGATCATTTATCATCCCTAAAATTTTCATATTAATGGATGTCGCATTAATAAAACAATCAAAAGTAAATTAGATCATGAAATATGATAAGAATAAATGATTTCATTGGATCATTAATTATTACTTGCTTCCCTTAGTATTTTGAAGACATCTAATATAATTATGTAATGAATTTTTGGAATACAATGGAATAAACATTCATAAAATTATATACTATGAAAATTTTGTAATATCTCGAATGAAGGTCCACTTAAACTATGCCGTGATCTGGTGCATCAAATGGTCCCAAGTACACCTCCTCTAATGCCATAACATACCTACTAGCACTGAGGGTTTAATAGTGGTACGTTACAGAGAAAATACCCTATCATTATACTGTAAAAAATTATTTATTCATAAAAATATATAATTGGAATCACAATATTAATTTATATAATTAATAACTACAAAGAGAATAATAACTTATGACATGAATAATTGTCAAAGGCCACTATGTTATGTCATATACATGTATGAGAGGAATAATGACATAAAAAAATAAAACAAATATATAACTAGATATAATTGGTTAAAAAGATCTTTCATATTATAATCTTGTTCCAATTCTAAGTTCTATACTCTTAAGATCCTAATATAATAATAATATCAATAACCTATATAAGTGAGATTTACATTATCAATACCAATAGTGAAAGAATCTTCCTGGGTACTAAAGGCATCCCACATAGATAGTGAGATGAAAATATAAATTGGTGATCACTAATTGGGTCTTTTAGTAATCAATAAAATGATCAAAACTAAATAGTGTGTAGCTAACAATTGGAAATTAACAAAACAGAATAAATAAATAAATACCTGATCAAGTTAAAAAAAGACACATGGAAGCTTTACATGCTTCAGTTCATGCTCATGAGGAATGTTTGATCCGTAGAAATATTTATATATACATTTAATATATATATATATATAATATCTATATAATGCATCAACATATTTGAACCATGTTGGTTTATACGTGAGTGCCCTTATATTTGGGAATTATGGTTGGTGGGTGGATTGAGGCATCACTCAAAAATCTATATCTAGTCAAATAAGTATATAAGGTCATAAAAAAAGGAATATTCAATACATACAATATTGAGTAGGAGACAACATTCCCATCACTAGAGATAATTATTGTGGAGTAATGTTAATAGTCGAACCTTGGATGTGGGCTGTAATTCCCAACATCCAATTATTGATAGAGGTGTGAGACATCATACCCAACACCCAATATAAAGTAGTGTGATTCTATCATGCACAATAGAACCCTTACCTTAATTAAATAACCTATTTCATGGTGTGTTTATTGATTATAATATAATACATGATGAAAATAAATCATATTCAAATAATTATCCATGTTCCATTAAATATAATGAAATACTATTTTGAATGAGAATATATATAAGAATAACAAAATATGTGGTCTTACCATCATTTACAAATCCTTACAAAGAAGTTATTTTTTGATAATGGAAACCAAAGCATCATGAAGATGTCAATATATTCAATAAATTTATTTAAAAAAATTATTTCAATAATGGATGTGAACCCTTCATTAGTTTTTCATCCTATATAATCTAGGCCATATAACACATTGGTCATTGACAACTAAATTAATTAGTTTCAACATCATATAAATTGTGAAATGGTACATAATAAGACTGCATAATAGGGAAATTACCATTATAGGTTGTCCAAATACATATGATGTACCCATTGTCCAAATTAATAATTCACATTACAAATGTATCTTCATTAAAACTCTAATATGAATAATTAAAATATATTTCTAACAAATATGTAATTAGCTTCATGTGAAAATTCAATATAGAAGTCCCGATGAGTGTCAATAAATTTATTAACCATACTTTTAATTAAAAAACATATATATCAAATATGTGTATCATGGTGGAATAATCAACTTGATATGAATAATTTGATACAAAGGGAATAATAGAAAAAAGATAGTCTGCAACACAATGTCATAGCTACAAGGCATCAAAACTCATGGGGAATATGAATGAAAACTTACCTCAATGCCATAGATGACTCCCCTCTGGATTTCTTCCCTTAGTCTTCGAGTTGGATGAAAGAGATCTTGAAATTTTCCAAAACCATGAAAATAGGATAAATGAACACGACCATAAATAGTGAGAAGTATTTAAAAATAATTCTATGTATGTGGTAATATACAAGATGAACCTAATGATAAAAATTCATTTCATCTAATGGGCTATGAATCAGACACTAAACAAATGATTTATCTACAAGACTAGAATGATTGAGGTTTTAATATGTTTGAGTTATATGATGTGTTTCTAGCTAGAATGGGAAAATGAAAAATGTTAAAATATATTTAATTTTTAATGTGGTAAAATGGTTGTTTCACCATCAAAATAGAGGCAGTATGATTTGGCCTCAAATTTTGGCCAACCCATGTTCTAACCATCCTGATGTAATTTATTAACGATATAAAATGAATTATTAAGGCTCAAAAGTTCACAAACCATGTTTAAAATAGATGATAACCAACTATTAAAAATATGTAGATCCTTTCATGGTCATGCAACATGGGTCTCATGGTTTCATAAAAACATTGCACCCTACAAGTTCCTGTTGTCTACAACTACACGTTTTTGGGTGATCAAGTTATATAGGCTACATAATTTCCTTAACCCATGGGGGACAATTTAATCACCCATTCTAGTGATATAGGTTCTATATGTTTCTTATATTAAACCATATCCACCATGACATGATTATGTGTCAATATTATCACTATTTAATGGAATTTTAATTTATTAACTACTAATTTCTTTCTTTGGGAAAAGATAGGTCATTATAAACTAAAATCTATAAAACAACTAATACATTAGTTGGAGTTATATAGAAAAATAGGTATCATAAACAATTCTCTCTGACCAATAAACTCTTATATCACCATCTTATTCTGAGGTATCATCTTGTTCTAAGATGTGCTGGCATAACACCCGTATCAATTGAACTTACCATCCTTAGACTATCTCTAGGATCCGACCCACAATCTAAATAATATATTCATCAATGGAAGAATAAATAATCATTTGATAAAAATGTAGATGAATGATATGTTTCTAGATTGGATAGAATTAACAATGATGTGATACATGAAAAAATCATTCATTGACCAGTATCTCTGAGGAAGTTTAAAATTTTAAACTATTAATTTTATTCCATCCTAAACCTAAAATGATAAAACCACCACATAAGAAAGATTACATAGAATATATATATGGTATTTCCACAACATGTATTTTCCGAAAAATAATACATGGTTCTCAACCTTGGACTCGAGAGGTCGTTGGAATCTTTAAGAATATGGAAGCTGTCTGGATTGAGTATCCAACACGCACATTCTAGAATCATAGACCTACTATTTAGTATCCTGCATGAGACATGGTCCAGTCATAGCTACCTCCTATGGATATATTCATAATATATATTAGAGGATATTTCTATTATAGAAGGATTCATAATGATCCATCTCAATGGTATCCTAAAATTTGTTATTAAAAGTGAACCTAATGAGGGGAATGTATTGAGTGAACTGAAATTATATTAATGAAATTTCCATTATTATAATTATTCTATATTGTATAAATTAAAAAAAACATTTCATATAACACAGTAAAAATTTCATAAATTAATAATCAATAAAATAATAGGTATTTTAATTAATTATTAAACATAAACCAATGGATTAATAATGTGACATTTGGAACATTTTTATGACCCATAAGAATAGTAATCCATCTAGTATAATACTATCCTAACCTATGAATATATAAAAAAATTTGGTACATTATAAATGAAAATATGATTTAATTATACTATAGTATATGTAAATTAAAGTCTAAAAAATAATAAATTAAGTGTTGATATTTTTTAAAACAGAAATGTATATTTTTATTTTATTGATTATATAATAACATAAAAGAAAATTTATATTCATAACACATATTATTAAATTAATATAATATTTCATAATTATTAAAATATAATTTAATGAGAATTTAATGCATTTTCCAATATTTTATGAAACTAGTTAGTATTTTAACATTAGTATTTATTGAGTAAATAACAATTCTATTTAGAAAATTATCATTTTTAGAATATGAATTTTATAAAATTTATTCCATTTTTAAATATACATTCCACTAAACGTTTATGGTAAATGTATAGGGGTTTTCAAAAATAATTGAATTTTTGTGAATAGTGAAATATATAAATTTATAGGATTATAGGTATACATCAATTATTGAGTCATAATTGATTTATGGATAATGTAATGACCATTGGTTCTAACTCACATACATTATTTATTATACATAGTCACAAATTATATAATATTGATATTTATGATATAAAATAAAAAAGTAATGAATAAAATAATCAAAAAACATCCATCTCCTCCACTATAAATACCTCCACTCACCACCTATATTCCCTGCATCTCTAAATGATTAAGATTTATAAATTATACCAAAAACTCATCACAAATATATCCCGTAATTCTATTCTAATTTATTATTAAAAAAATATAAAACTCAAGTGACTCAAGGCGGTACTCAAGGATATGAATTGAATATGTAAACACCTCTTACTTTTTCTTATATTTTTTTCATTTTCTTATCATTCTTTTCACTCTTATCCTCACCTTATCCAAGGTACATGATATATCATGTATATTTTTTATACTATAATATTATTTTATTAATGGAAGAAACACTCATACATTTTATTCTAGTCTCCCATTTTTTTAAAAAATGAAAAAGATTCAGTAAGGAGTTAATTTATCGCCTTCAAGGATGCAAATTTTTCATTTTCATTAAGGGATTAATTCATTGTCATAAAAATATAACTACAGTTATAAATTAATATAACTATTTTATTATATATCATTTACTATTATGAAAAAAATTATATATGAATAATATTAATAAAGAAAAACCAATTTTATAATGATTGTAAAAATTCAAAAATAATATAAATGGTCACTTAACAATTTTATCTAATGAATTGACCTCACAAATCGAAAAAAAATCATATATAAAACCATTATATTTTCTATAATTTCAATGTTAACCTATTATTTCGATTCTAGCTATCTATTCTCATTTCACATGATATTTCTTACATGTATAAAAAAAATATAACTACGAAAATCTGTGAAATATATAATGCTAAAATGAGGAAATTATATCATATAACTCATAAAATTCACCATGAATGAAAATAAAAAAATTATTATAAATAAAATAAAATTACAAAAGGTTATAAATTAATTTATTAATGGATATAATTTTATTCTCTAGATATTTAAGAACAAGTGGAAAATAGTTTAGGACATATCTTAAGGGATTCCCTCTAAACATTAATTTTTTTACTTTAGGTTAATCTGTATATGTATATCATCAGCCCAAATTAATTTTTAATTATTCTTATTACTTTTACTAAATTATGTTCTTATGCTTCAATATTATTTGAAAATATCAATTATTTTTAATTTGAAAGGGAAATTCATGTTTTAAAAGGAATCCCTTCTCAAATCTTACTGATAAGAATGTCTGGTTAAATGGAAAATCCCAATTGCATATCCATTTTCAATTACTAGCGATAATCCATTTTAATTACCTATTATTTTTCTAATATAAAAAAATTATCCAATAAATCTATATTGTCCCATTTCTAGTTTTATATAAAATATTATTCCTTTTCATTATAATATTATATTTAATACTATCTCTAATACTTAGTATTATAATTCTTTTATAAGGGCTGTTAAACATTATTTTTAACATCAATTTAACTTCACAAATTATTATTTAAGCCTATTTTCACTTATGAATTTCCAAAAAATTCTTAAATGCATATTTTCATGTAAACCATAATGAAAAATTCTTTTGGTATCCCTTAAGATATAATTATGATATCTATTTTTTTATGTTTAACACTTATGATTGTGTTTCATTATTCATGTGGAACACATATTTAAAAACATGTTGTGATAGGTGCACCCATATAGCACTCCAATGCATTGGGTAATGTTTAACCTCATAAGACATCATGTGAAATGATAATTGTGGTTATTCTTCACTCATAATCCCCCATATCAAATGCTCATTGTGGTTATCCTTGACTCATGCTATTCAATGTTACATGGTCTTGGTGGTTAGCCTCGAATCATTATCTTTTACGCGGAATGGTCTTGGAGGCTAGCCAAGACTCATTCTAATTTTATTTTGTATGTTTCTCCAAATTTCTATGAATCAATGATTACATGTTCACATGTTATATATTTTTTGATTTCATATATTTATAATCATCATAAATGGCTAAGGTTGTCATAGTTGGTATTAGATTTTGTATTGGAATTTTTTTAGATTAGGACCAAAACACTTAATTGGAAACCCTAGTAATAATTATATCACCATGCAGAATATGATTGATGAATAAAAAATCATATGTTATGATAATCATTAAATTTTAAACTTTATAAATTTATATTCAATTATTCTTTATTATATTCATATTATCTAAGTATTCAAGCCTTTCTATTTATATTTTATTCTATTATTTAATGGATTGAAATAGGATAACTAATTCCAACAATCATTGTGATTTGAAATGTGAAAATTACACAAATTAAATGACAAATGTGATGGGAATGGGATATAATAAACTAATGAAAATACATTCTAAACTGGTTAATGTTAGGAATAATAACAATAGTCATATAGAACACCCACCTTATCCTATGAAATATCATTATGAAATTGAATAATTTTTTAACAAATGGCCTCCCATGATAAGAGGAAAATATAATCCTCTTCTCAAAGCTAAGTTGTTTAACACCACTAGAGAGTTAATCTCAAAAGAAATTGGGCTGGTTTAATTATTAATGAAATATTTTTATTCTACATAATGTTAAATGGTTTATAATAAATATGAAGATTTTCCAAACTCATTGGGGAATAAATAATGTTACAATAACTCTGTAAAAGTTTTAATGTGATGTTCATTCATTATTTCTCAATGTATTAATTTTTTAAATTGAAATATGTGTTATCTATTAAAGAGAACATCCTTTAATCTGAAATACTCTAAAAAATTATGTATTAATTTTTATCATTTGAATGGAATTATTTCGAGAACTTTCTCTGAGACAACACCTGATTCCGAGGATTAGAGATGCCAAAACGTATTTTAGAACATTTTATAAATTATGATATGTAATAATGAAATTATTATTTTATATCTTTTGAATTGGTGCTCGGATCAAAAATATTAGGTCACCAATGAATTTAGAATTCTCTGATTTTCTTAAAAATGTCCTAACCACGACTGGTGCAGGTCGATGGAAAAAGAAAAATTTTGGACTTCTACTGAAAAAATAAACATAAAATATATTCAAAATTTATTTTATTCAACATATTTTCTATGATACATCCAGACCCGTCATAGTTTTGGTGCAGTGACGAGGCAACGCTGATTCATTAATTAGCATCATTAATAAAATATCCTGGAGATGCATGATGAGTCTCCTAACATTTATTAAACATGGATCTAGTGTTAAAAACAACCATAGGAAATACATTAAAAAAGGGTGAATCATTCTCTCTCTCTAACAACAAAGTCTATCTATGAATGACATATAATCAAGGATCAATGAATGCAAGTGGGAAGGAATCAAGAGCCATTGAACGATGACGAATGATAACAGATCGAGGATCATCATTGATTTTGAGATTCATCCCTTGTCAATTATGGATCATCAATCCATATAGGGGTTATGTGAATTCTGTACGATTTCCTCTTCTAGTTCATCTTTTCAAATGATGATTGCGGATCAACCTGCGAAAATGTTGACCCAAGGTTCAACCATTCTTGTGGGTTTAAAAATTAGAAAGTAGGGAGTTACCTGATTTGAAATCTGTGTTAGAAATATAAAAACTCCATTGATATTTTTTTGTGAATTCTAATACAGATGGATCGAGCTAAAACGAACAATGATCAGATCCCTCTATAATGGACATTTTTGTTATTCGTGAAAAATGGTGGAATCAAGAAACTAGTGGCCCCAGGGGCATGGCAGTGATGGTGTCACCAAATTGGCCTAAGTGTGTAGACAAATATTAGATTGGACAACCAGAACAGACCTAGTGGCCTGCAGATGGTTCCGCCAGCACGTCACAATTGGGGAGGTATCACTAGTGATAGGCGACGGTGTCCTGTGGTGGTGGAATCCAGAAGGAGGTGGTTCCACTCAGGTGTTGTGTGTGAGATATGGAGGTTGTCCCTCACCGGCCACATTGATGGAGGGGGTGTGCCGAGAGCGCACCACGAATGAGGACTGTAGTAGCCCATTTTCCACAGTAGTGTGCTGAACACGGTGCAGCATAGGTATAGTATATTGCACCATGAATGACGTATGGTGACCAAAGGGTGTTATCTGGCTTACGGGACATGAACACCCCAACTGGACCAGCTGATCTGCTCCACCATAGCAGAATAGGTAGATGGGATAATGACGGGTTGTGGGCAGGCTGATCCTGTTAAATTTGGGGCACTAGTTGACTGGGTGGACAGGACCCACAACCATCTTTGGATGGGTCTAGTGATTCCCAATGGTTCATATTGACAATATCAGGTCATGTGGGACCCCATGCTGGGTTGTTCGGGTCAGTCCGAACTAGTCAGATAGGCCACAGATGCAACCAGCCCCTGTTTACAAAAATTGATGTATCACTCGGACCGTGCATTTGATTAACGACTTATCTAATGTGTTGGGTCCCACACAACGGGGCGTTCATTATGAAATCCAAAATGTTAAATTTTAGGGATGTTGACCCATTGAGGACTTGTGACTCAGTTACCAATCGAGACTTTGTGACTCTTCTATCATCATGCCTATGTGTATCAGAAACTGAATGAGGTTCCGTGAGTTAGCTATCAGTGGGGCTCTATGACTCAACATCCCAATGAGGCTCCATGACACATCTATCTGTCATGATATATGAATCATCTATCCAGTGAGGCTCTGAGACTAAAAAATTAGTGTAGGTTCTTGATTCATCTACCCATCGAGGAATCATGGCACATATACCATGTGAGGCTTCATGACACAACTATTACCAAGGATTTGTGACTCAGAAACATATTGAGGATTCATGAATCTGCTACTGATTAGGTTTTACGATACCTATCTTTCCTAAAAGAATCATCAAGATGATTTAATTTGTAGATATTGATGTCCAGGGTTTACTACCTTTGTATTTACAATCAAAACATTGTGTAAAACATGTGTTGAGGTGAATCTAATGACTATAATGTTTATACCTTCCTTTTTGATTTCCTTTATTGATTTTTGTGATACCTAAGTTGGTTTTGGGGTCCCAAATGAGTATTCTTATGCTCACCCCTATATGGTTTTCGCCTGCACCTATTGTGTATTGTGTAGATGACAAACATCATTTACAAGGATCTTTGAGAGCTAGGGTCAGGTGGTTCTCTGAGGCAGATCAACATATGCAGTATGCTTCAGCATCATTAGAGAATGATCTAAACATCAAATTTATGTAGGATCCAAGGTGGATGTCCTTTAGAGCTTTTACTTCATGTAACTGTACTTTCCTTTTTAGTTTTGATTGCATTATGGCCACCTTTTCCTTTCTGTTTCACCTTTACATGTGTGTCTTCTTTCATGTTTGATATAATTTTTGTTGGTATACTAGTTTCAGATTTACTTTATGATGTATGGGTTGTGTGTGAGTACATATTTTAAGACAATTACATCACTTTTTGGGATATGTCTTTTTGGTGCTAGTCGCTAGCCATGAGAAATAAAATGAGGGCTTGGGGTAATCATGACATGGTCCTTGAGGGACAGGTTGTCAAAATGTGGTATCTAAGGTATGTTTTTTCTACTATAAGAACTAAGATTCTATTGAATCATTGATTGGGAAATGATGTTATGTGTTTTGAGTTTGGATTTTTGGCCTTGTTGTCCATAATCGCTACAATGGCTAACGTATCCAGACACTAGGACAAAAAATTATGCTTTCCAACAAGGTGGATGAAAAAATGTATCTTGCATTTTTAAAATGTTTTTCTTAATCCCCCTAAGTCAGATTTAGCTCACCATGTATAAATAAGTAATAGTGGTTCATCTAGATTTTTCTCAAGATGCATCCACATAGACAACCAACCAAGATCATGTCACATGATTATGAAGATGGGACAACAAGCATTGTTGCATCGTTGTGGGGATCAGTTCAAGTTGTATAACCTCAATGTGGTGTACTAGTTTCACCACTACCCATTGAGAAGAATTTGCTACAAACCATACTAGTAGAAGATGTAAGCCAACTGAGATATTTTCATGAGTTATGGAGGCCTCTAACTCTGATGCTTCGGGGTGAGATAATCCTCAGGTAGTTTATAATATGCTTGAGGTAGTGACATGAATTTTTCACCTGGTTAGGATAGCTTCAGACCAAATGGTGGTTCTAGCCGGTAGCCTTCTACCAGGAACAACCAGGAGATGGTGGTGCTTTATACTATTGACCCATAAGGAAGAGACCCTGATCTATGAATACATCATGCACCATTTTAGGGAGGAGTTATTCTCATCAACTATAAGGTTAACATGCATAAAAGTGCTTATCCACTTTTGGAAGGACAACCTAACCGTGGATAAGTACAATATGCGGTTCATTGACCTTTCTTAATACTCATATGATTTGGTGCGAGACCCTTTTTTTAGGGATTGAACCTTTGATTAGGGGAACAGATGTGAGATAATATCATCGATGATCTCTCTGCGCATCCCTACAGGGGATGGGGTGTTGGAGAAATCACTTATATTGGAGAACATCCTTGTAGAACCTTTAATGACTATAGAAGCTACAATGAGGTGAAAGGTAGAAGGGTCTGGATTAGTGTGTAGTCGAAAGATGACACAGGGGTACAAGAAGACCAAAACCTCTAGTGGATGACCCTGTGATACGCGATCAAAAGTGCAATGCCCGACGTTCAGTGGACAACTGCAAAGGGAAGGTTGTCCTTAACGTACGGCGGGTAGGGGAACATAGCTTGAGTCTTCCTGGACTATAATATAAAAGAACAATAGATGTTTGAATTTCCAATATGGTAGAGAAATGTTGTCTAATAAAATGGTCCATAGAGTTTTGGACATGGTGGGGGAGTAGGCAGAGCAACATGTGGTGGGAGAAGATATGGGGTTCTACCACCACCACCACTAGGAGGTCCACCATGAGCTAGGAGATCATCTAGACATGGGAAGGGCCAGAATTAGGAGACATAGGCCTACAACCACGGTGCTCTGTAGATTATTATATGTACAATATGTTTCACCTCCACTTAGGTGAATTTATTATAGACATTGGTGCGAGTCAATCCTTCTTGTCCACAACCCTTGTTCGTAGATCAGAGTTTTCGATCATGCCGTGATCTCGACCCTTGCGACGATAGAATCCAATGGTAGGAAT
The DNA here is from genome assembly GCA_963277665.1 of Viscum album. Taxonomy (NCBI): domain Eukaryota; kingdom Viridiplantae; phylum Streptophyta; class Magnoliopsida; order Santalales; family Viscaceae; genus Viscum; species Viscum album. Next base: position 786,812,583 of record OY728153.1, read on the forward strand.
ATCAGCAATATCACATTGGTGCTGATATCATGAGATTACTCTTTATGGTGAGATTGTTGATGGGACCTCCTGGTAGCTGCACTATTGCCCTACGAAATCATTTTAGGTACGTACTAGTTTTTAGTAGTCCATGCTTAGGTTGACTGTTTTAGACGCGTAGTGTGGTTTATCTACAAATATGGGAACCATTGTCCATTTTAGATGAGTTGGAAAATCGGGTAGTATGAGATGGAAGTTCACATAGGAGGGTTCAACATATTATTCACCAGTTTTTAGAGTTACCCTTGGTGCTGTGGATGAGGTGACTCCACCTATTCCTCTAGTGGTGTACGAGTACAGAGACGTATTCCAAAAAGTTAATCCAGGGCTACCTACCTGCATATAGGTATACTCTCATATTGATTTATACCCCGGGACTACAGTAATATCTACTCTTTCATATCGGATGGCTCTCGTAGTGCTACTGGAGTTGATGATAAATTAATAGGACTGGTAGAGGAAGGGGTTCGTGAGGCATAATGATTCACAATGGGTATCCCCATTGTTTTTTTTCTAAAAAAGAAGATGGAATATTGAGATTGTGTGTGGTCATCTGGTGCCTAAAAAAGGTGACTATGAAGAACAGTTTTGCCCTACCTAGGATTAAATACATCTTTAATCAGTTGAAGGGATCTATTTGGTACTCATAGATAGACTTGAGATCAGGTTATCACAGGAATAGAGTACGAGATGATGACATCACGAAGACCACATTCCAATGATGCAACAACCACTATGAGTACATAGTGATGCCATTTAGGTTGACGAACGCCCCAACAGTGTTCATGGGACTCATGAACACGATCATCCAGCCATACCTAGATTGGTATGTAGTAGTCAACATTGATGAAATCATTATGTATTCAGTGTATAGGGAGGACCACGTGATACACCTAAGGATGGTTCTGGACCCACTTTAAGAGAACCCGGATTATGGGAATGTCTTAAAGTGTGACTTTTTTATATGAAGGGTTTATTTCCATGGACATGTCATCTCAGTGACTGGAATTTCAATTGAGCTAACAAAGACCACAGTGGTGCTTTCATGGGAGCCAACCAAGAATTTTATCAAGGTGAAAAGTTTCTATGGGTTAGAAGGGGACTATTAGTGGTTTATACCAGACTTCTCCCAAGTATCATCACCAATGACACCATTTAAAAAGAATGGAAACCCCGTCATTTAGATAGAATGAATCTAACATAATTTTTAGTAGCTAAGATAGAGCATGTTGAGTTCTCTTATCATGAGGTTTCCAAAATAGGGAATCAACTGTGTTATATACCATGACACATCAGGAATATGACTGGGTTGTGTCATGATTCATGGAAAAGTAGTTATCTTTAATGGAGCACAGAAATGGAGACTGAATGAACAAAACAATGTGAATTTTCATTTTGAGTCGGCATCAGTAGTCATCACACTAATGATGTGAAGACACTGCCTTAGGGGTGAGTGTTTCATTGTCCACTCTGACCATAAATGTCTAAAATATATCATTTATTTTAAGGATTTTAATTCGAGACATCGAAGATGGATATAGTTCCTCTAGGACTATGACATCAACAGAGTCAATACTCCATATATGGGGAATGTGGGGGAAGATTCTCTCAGATGAATATTGAGTTCACAGATACTGAATAAGGCCTCAGAATGGTTGGCATCATTTCAGATATAATTCATGGATAGGAAGGATTCATTCTTTTGTTTAGTATATGGTAGTGTCCTCTCAACTCATTTCGGGCCCTGAGGTAGCCCCTGTTTTTTTAGAAATACCATCCCCCTAGTACAGGTAGGGCCTAATTAATTCTGGTTAATTTGTACCAGGAAGACTGGACTCAGTTAAGATCTAGGCTTCGTGACTTTGCTACCTAGTGAGGCTTTGTGACTCGGCTAGTAAATAGGTCTACGCAATTTATATAGCCTAAAGGACTGATCAAGGATGACTTACATTGTAGAGATTGATGTTCAGTGTTTGTAACCACATTCTTCTCAATCAACACTTTATGTTCTACCTATGTCGAGTAGACTCTTATAACTCTAATATTTGTACATTACATTGTGATTTACACTGTGAATACTTGTGAGACCCTATTATGTTTTAGGGTCCCTACTAAGTATTGTTATTCTCACCCATGGACATGATTCATCCACATATATTTTTTCTTATTCAGATGATGGAAATTTTTTTATGGGATCTTAGATTTCTAGGACTAGGTATTGCTGAGAGGTGGATCTATAGACGCATTATTCTTTAGTGAAATCACATAGTGAGATATACATATCCTTCTAGTAGTATCCTTGTCGGATGACCTCAGAAGCTTCCAATTCATTTTACTATACATTCCTTTTCAATTGGGTTTGTATTATGGTGCCCTTTACATTTTAGATTAACCTTTACTTGTGTTGTAGTTTACATGTGTGACATAATTATTTTTGGTATCCATGTTTCGGCTTTACATTCTGCAATATAGGTTGTGTGTGTGTACAATTTTAAATTAAATGTGTTCCCTTTTAAAGATATTCTGTTTCTATTCTAGTCACCAGACTCTGGCTTGTGGAAGGTGGGCATGGGTTAGTCATGATACGGTCCCCATGCAATGGGTCATGGAAAATTCTATTTTAAGATATCTATTTCAATCATTAATTTAATGTAGGGGGATGGATTATATTTATTAAACAATGGTTAAAATATATCCTTAAAATAATAATTGATTTCTATTTTTTGGATTTTACATAAATTCATGTTATTTTCACGCATGATTAATAATTATATATTACGGTACAATAATAATTTATTTCCCAAGTTTAGTAAATCAAAAATAAAAAGTCACTCATCATAATGAAGAATTGCATTTATCAGATATCATTCAATTTTAACACTCTATATCATTCCATATCAAGACTACATGAAATAAAAAATACATACATTTTATATATAAAATAGAATGGGTCACCTTGTTTAGGATATAAATTAATAACTCAAGAAAATATGATTTGTGGATCTCCCCATTTTCCCATAGTATTAACCACACTTATGTAAACTATTACATCCCCAACATAGAGATAGTCTCCTAATATCTATTTGATCCTTTAATATATATAAATATTTTTTACATAGAGAATAAATAATTATTTATTAATCAATATTTATAATATAATAAAATTTCAACTAACATGATATATTTAAAAATGTAAATTTAAGAGGATAAATTATAGATACAAATGATATAATAGAAAAAAATTACCATATATTTAATATGTTATCATATTCATTCAATTTTTTATATGAGAAATCAAAATAAAAAAATTGAAGATATATCATATATGTATAAAGAAGATCCATTATAGGGTACTCATATATCATTTTAATGATTAATATATTGGATTACACATAATGATAAAAATCATTGTTTCTTTTCACAATACAGAATTTTATTATTAAAATATTACTACGTAAAAAAAAATTACACTATGAATACATTGAAAAATACTATGTCTATTTGTTGGTGTATTTACAGATGATGTATTTAATAGTATGATTTTTAAACAATTTATATATTCATGAAAACAATAATTTTCAACGTAGTTTACATCTAATAATTCTTTTAATATATAATTGAATGATTAATTTCAAATTAATAACCGAACTATATTACATGAAGTTCTTATTGAATATAAAATGGGGATGATTAACCTCAGAAAATTAATAGTTTTGAACCACGTTATTAATAGTGAGATTTTGATAATTGAATATAATTTTTTTTATTAGAGAACAAATAATGGACCTTTCATTCATTTTAAATTATCATAGATATGGAAATTTTATCCCATAACAAATATAAGAATATAAATTAAATAATCGAAATATAATTAATATTTATGTAAAATTATTCTATAAAAATATTTATTTGGTTTTATTAAATATAAACTATTCTAATATAATGTAATAAAATTTATATATTTTATATTATTTATGAATCACGTGTCACTATAATATTTTTATTTTGAAAAGAATGTACTATATATTCAAAGCATCAGTAGTCCATGATATATATAAATAAAAAACAAAATCTCCTAATGAAAGATATCATGAATTTTAGAAAATAAATTTTAAAATGTGGAAATATAACTGATAAATCATTAAATAGTGTTCCATCATTTTAAATTTGTTATCTAAGAGGATGATATATAGAATTATCCCTAGTATGAAATAATTTCCTACTTTATAAAAATTATATATTTATTCAAAACTCATAAAATATTAAAATTATAAGATGAAATATATATTTTCCATATGAGAGTTACTAACATTTATGGGTGTGTATTTGTTGGTAACTAATTTAAAACAATTCATATTCTCAATGTTAATGGTATGAAATTAATTTTTAATTATGATGAATTATTTATTATATAAGATTTCTTTATATATGGAGGAGCTATTAAAATTAAATGTCATCATCGATATTATAAGTAATAAACCACATTTTATACTCAAATAAGTGTGCTTGCATGTTAAACTACTATTTAAATCCATACATGAATGTATGGATATAATTACATTAATTAAAGACATAATGTATATGATAAATGGTTCATTTATGGTTATATTTAAATAAAATGTCTTAGTTATATTATAAATGAGACTATAATTAACATAAATTAGTTAACCATTTAAACATTTGTAGCCGGATCATTAATTAAAATGTCACTAAGTTAATGTCAGAGTTAGAACTGTATTAGACAGTGGATGATAATCAATTCATAAGATTCAATTATATACTATAACTATATAACACCATTTCCTGAGAATAAATAGTCACAAATATACTACATCACCGGATAATTAACACTATAAAAATAAATCCACCATGTCATGTAACATTTTAATAAAGATATAAAAAAATTATGAAATATAGAAATCTATAGAACACATTGAACTTGTGATTTTCAGACACTATAACAATCATCTATGGAATAATGTTGATATATTATCATTTTAATGAATGGTACATTAATTATTATGAAATTGAATAATCATCAATATAAGGCCCTACACATAAATATTACATAATCTCGATTTAAGTCAGGAATTCACATTGAGGACCTATTTTGAGTAGAGTTTTAGAGAATCATTACCTAGCTATTAAAAAATAGCTCAATGTATTTAAAGTTAATACAACTACAACATTATACGTTTAATCCTCAATAAAATGTTTTTAAAGGTCAACATTATTTATTTTTATTGATAAAAATTTTCCTGACCTCATCCTTTCGTTTAGATATCCATATACACTTGGAAAACATTTAAAAAACAGGAGATGAGGAAAACATTCTTAGTAATCGATATAAAATAATGAAAAAAACTGTTAGTCCATGAATATTTATAAAACCATTATATCATCCTAATCTTGAATAAGATCATATCAACCATAAATACCAAAGAAAACATATTTAATACATATTTTACTTACAAGGTATATTTTATATCTACATTGAGAGTAAAATTCATGATTTAATTTGGAATTCCCATCACAGTATGATCCTTAATTATTTTCGTATAAACTATGTCGTTTAACTCAATATCATTACTTAATGCATTGTAGAGCTATCACAGGCTCTTCTACCCCTGGTTTATCATTGAAACACCCATATACATAATCAATTATCAACAACCATAAAATAATAATAACATATAATACATGACAAAATGGAAAAAAATAACATTTCCATGTTCTAGTATTAAATATCTTTTATTGATATAGATTTAATAAATCCATTCTAAAAAAAATTCAATAAAAAAATAATAAAAAATGGAAATTTTTATTTAATATTCATTTAAAAACATTATGACATGTAGAGGAATCCAATGGCCATATAATTATTATGGTTGCAGAAAGTCATTATCACCAAGTATGTTTAAAAAATGCATTTTTCATTGTTTAAAATTATTCACACATATATATGATTTCTTTTGATAACCATTGAATGAAATTAAAATTCAAATGGGTTTCCTAAACACCATATAAAAGAAGGTGGTGTATATTTCCAAAAAAAATTCCCCAATGAATGGAGATGAGATGAAGTCCCTTACCTTGAGTATATATCATCATGTACACTATTTATATTCCTGAATAATAATCATAGGATAATTCCACCACTCATGAGAAATTATTTATAGTTTATTATTCCATTTATATCACTTATTAACATTTTTTAAAAATTACATAACGATTTATGTTCATATAGCATATTTTGTCATCCCTCAGTACTTGAGTTGAAAATGAACATGTTATGATGAAATTTATCTATGTGGTCATAATCCTACCATCTCTAGAATTACATTCATGACATAATAATAAATTTTATACATCATTTATACTTGTTCTATCAATCTATTCATTCATGGTATGATAAATGAACACTGTTATAGTCCTGGAGATGGAAGGGAACATGTACGAATAAGTAACATTTCCATTTTTCATTAATCATTATGTAAACAAGGTAATTTTTATTTTAACTTTCCAGAATTATCATTATAAAAATATTAATCTAAATATATATATCATATATGTGATATAATTAAAAAAACGAGTCCCATAATTTGGTGGAGGTTATAGTTAACACATACGCATGAATGAAGTTATATTTTTTATGCGCTTGGAAAATAATAATGTAATTGATATATTATTATATTTTAAGGATTAATATTGCATGAATATAAAATATGTCCATTAATTAAATTATTATAAAAAATAATGAGATATGTTTATTGAAATTTAATTAGATCGGTTCATGGAAGTAATATTTCACATGTGAGACAGAATGATTATTTCATTTCCCATTTAATGGAAGGGGTATGGATTTAGGTTAAATTAATAACCTAATAACATCTAAGTATATAGAGGATATTATTTTTATCATTTCACAATGTATTAATAAGATTTTAAGGAAGTGGAAGAAGAAATAAAGTAAAAATACTTAATGAAAATGATACATCTTCTTCGTTTTATCATTGCTAAAAACACCTTAACACCTATAAGGAGGCTGCAATGCCTAAAATAAGGCCTCATGAATTGGGGGGGGGTTTAATAAGGGTTTTTAGAAGATAATGACAGAACCAAATTGTTCATTAACTATGAGTATTAGAGAATATTGGGTACCTTTTTTAAGAGAGGGAATGCGCACCCCTGGAATCATTTATAATATTAAATTAATATGAATAAATAGTTTAATACCTATAACCCCAACAAGATATATGTAAAATATAATATGATGATAGTTAGAAATAATATCATAAAATAATTTTTAGGCTTTTATTTATATTATTTTAAAATATCTCTTTTCAATTATAAATAAATGTTCTCTTTTAATTTTAATTATAGGAACATCCTTTTAAATTTTAAGTGGATGTAAATTTTACTTATATGGGGTTAATTTTCAATGATTTAACAAAAAATGAACTTTTATACCCTATCATATATACTTTTTGTTTTTTAATTGCATATTAGATATCTAAATAATTTAATAATTTACAATTTTTATCAAATATCTGTTATATAAGGTTATTCCCTATTCATTTCCATGAATTTAAATAAAAACCAATAAGATATATAAAATGGGGAGTAATAATTAAACAGAGTTATATAATTTCATAGTCACCCATTAAGTTATTTAATCGCAAAGTTTATCTGACATAATATTTATTTTCATATTTATAATATTATTTATTTGATTCTTTATTCAATAAGGAAATTTGTGCATCATCATTGTGTCATAATAAATTTTTTTAAATTAATGTCTAGAAAGTAAAAATAAAATACCAGACTTATATAATATTTTTATATTTCTAATTACTATTTATTGTCAATTATATCACTTATATATTTCAAAATTTCAATTTTTTTGTTAATATGAGTCATGTTTATGATAAGTGTGCCTTTACGTTAAATTAAATAATATACTTTCTATAATCACACCCAAGTGAATTTAAAAGGCCAAATTATAATCCCAAGAGTTTTATAGTTCTATTATATCATTACCAATAAGATTATAATATGTTTTATGGTAGTTTTAAAATATTTTAATACTAGATTTACCCCCATTTACCTGATTTACCCTTTATCTGTGGTAAATAAAAATAATTACTAATGTTATTATTCATAATTTCCAATAATAAAATATTCCTACTTATAAAATTTTTACCTTAGGATAAAAAATAATGTATCTATTTTTCCAAATTCGTAACACATAATTGGATATAATTAATTAAAAATTAATCCCTTTGATGTAATAAAAAAACATATTTTTATTTAAAGCCATTACAAATTGACATGTTTTTATATCAAATTTCAATTTGAAATTACTTCAAATTTCCAACATTGTATTAAATGAAAAAACCATAGTCTTCATACAAATTAAAACAAATTAAAAGGCTAACCTAACTATATAAATAAATTATTTTAAAAAACTAGTTTGAAACTAAAATGCAGTTTTTATCAATATTCATGAAAATATGATTTTTATGAGATAAATTCTAAACATTCAATAAATGTAAAATATTTTGTCTTGATTCTGAATAAGTTTCTTATTTTGTCAAATAGATCATATAAAAGTGAAAAAATTATTAATGAAAAAGTGATCTCCATAAAAATTTAGTAAAACTTGATTTTAAATATATTAAAGTATTTTTTTTCTTAATGTTGAATTAATTCACATTTTAAGCATCTAAATTTAATTATATGAATGTTAAAACATTTAATAAAAAAGTTTTATGATAATATACTTTTTCATTTTATACCTTATAATAGAATTACTAGGAGATAACTACCATCTAAAATAATAATATTAATAATGTATTTTTAATATTATATATCTATATTATGTAAAACATAAGATTTCTGAAAAACTCATTGTTGCATATCAGTCATGCTATCGAACATTGCATCCCCTTTCATTAAAAAGTAATATAAATTTCATAAATATCAATACATATTAAAATGTCTTATTCTATAATTATCAATAATGTTACACTCTTCCCCCCTTTTAGAAATTGTGTCCACAAAATTTTATTCACTTATTAAATAAGTGGAGATATTTAGCCCTCATAGCATTTTCAGATTCTTGTGTTTCCTATTCAAACGTATGGTTATTTCATAAAACATTAACATGATAAATCCCAATTATTCCACAACATTTTATATTTGTTTTCATGAATTTGAACATGATGTTCCTAATAATATAGATTCTCTTCCAAATAAACTACTTCTAGGCTCCAAATATGAGATGGATCCGACATTTACTTTCTAAACATTGAAACATGAAAACCAATGTGTACCTTAGATATATTCTGATGTAATCCACTAAGTAAAAAACTGATCCAAAATTCTCTAGGATTTCATATTGTCCAATGAACTAAATAATCAACTTTTCTTTCTTCCCAAAATGCATCAGACATTTTCATGGTGAAAATTTGGGAAATACATGATCCCTTACCTCGAAAAAAAGAACCTTATTTCATTTATCCACATAACTTTTCTCCCTAATTTGATCAATACTCATGTGTTTTTGAATCAATTCAATATTTTCAGCCATCAATTTTACCAATTCTAATCCATTGACCTCATTTCACATACTTCATCCTATAAATTTTTAGTTCATCAACACATTCTATATATTGACTCAAATGGTGTCATATATATACTAGAATGAAAACTGATATTTTAATAAAACACTACCATGGAAAGATGTTGGTACCAAATTCCCTGGTAATCCATTGAACAAGCACACATAACATCCTCTGAGTTCTGAATTGGTCATTATTACTTCCCACCTAATTGAGGATAAAAGATGTACTGAAATTTAATTCAGTTCCGAATGACTTATGGAGGTCATTTCAAATGTTATACCAAATTCTAGGACCATGGTCAGATAAAATAGAGTGGGGAACCCCATGTAACCTGACTACATCATTAAGATACAACCTATAATGTTGATCTATAGAAATTTTATTATGACTAGGAAGAACTTGATAATATTTAGTCAATCTATCAATAATTACCCAACGAACACTGTTACCTCAATATGTATTTGGTAATACCACTATAAAATCCATGGATATATTTTTTCATTTTCACTCTATTACAAGAAAATGTGGTTGAATCCCTTTTAGTTATTTTTTCTCAACATTAACCTATTGAAAAGTAAAAAACATCATAATAATTTCATAAATATCTATTTTCATTCCATCCCACCATATTAAACCTAATGATTTATGTGTATCTTAATACATCAATGATAAATTTAAAATAGTGAATTTTGTGCTTTACAAAACAAATTATACTTCAACTATAAACCCTATGGAATAGATAATCTCTTTTAAAATCTCGAAACACAATCTTCATCGATGTGATATTTAGGAAACTTACTGATTTTATCCAATTCAACCATTTTTAAAAATTCGCTATCTTCCTTCCATGCTTTCATAAATCATTCTAATAGAGATGATTTCTCTTAAACATGAAATAAAAATGTGTAATTAAATATACTAACATATTTGATGCCAAATTTCAATAAATCTATTTATCAAAGGGTTATATTCCAAATGTAACATGGTTAACATATCATTACTTTTCATACATAATTCATCATCAAAATTACTTGAATTTCATGGATGGTAATAAATAGTTCAATCGTAACCCTTTATTATATCCAACTATCTTATCAGTCTCATGATAAATTTATTTTATGTTAATATATACATCTAATATTTTTTAGACTGTATATATTTCAAATTTTACAATATTTAAATGATGCATGAAAATTATCAAAGTAAAAAATAATAGAAAATAATTATAAATCATATGTATTGTAATTTAACTCATGATTTTTCAACTGATGTGAAAAATATAATATTACATGATAATTATGATATATGACACATCCAAGTCCTTTCGACGTAGCATCATTATAGGTTACAAATTCATTATTTCTAGAAGAAAGTGCCAGAACATCAGCATTCACCAATATTCCATTCCATTTCTAAAAATAGTCTTCAAATTATTTTTTCTAGAGGATCATTAGGACTTTTAAAGTTATCTTTATTAGTGGGAAATATTACTATGTAATATTTTAAACAAACATATATTAATAACCTTCTTAACCATAAAAACTACTAATTTTGTTTTTTTAATTAGTCTTTTAAATCCATTAAATTTTTTTTAGTAGGGTAAAAAGTTATTCTATCCATAGAAAAATTGTGACCATGGAATAATCTTTTTAATAAAAAATCAAAATTACTAAATTTCCCATGAAATATATTTTATGGTATTCAGGACAATCCTTAAACTAATATGATGATCCTCTATAATTTTAGAATATAAAAAAATATCATCAATAAACTCATCCAAATATTTTATCCAATAACTAATGGAATACTCAATTCATATGATCAATTAATATATTAGGTTAATTATATAATCAAAACTACATAACTACAAATTCATAATTTCCATATCTAGTACAAAACACGGTCTTTAGAATGCCCTCTTCCTAGAAATGAATATAATGCTACCCCGACATCAATTTAAAATTCAAAAAAATTATTCTCCATGGAAAATGATCAAGAAAATATTATATAATATAGAAAAGGATACTTGTTCTTAAAAATAATGTAATTAATTTTTCTATAATCAATGAAACATCTCATTGAACCTTCACTATTTTTATCCAACAAGAGAAGATGACCATGTGGTGATGTGTGAGGATGAATGAAACTATTATCTTATAACTCTTATAATTGATTCATTTACTCTATAAGATTAATCTAAGCCATTTGATAATGGCGATTTTAAAATTTCATAGAATTTGGAACCTAGTCATCAATAAAATCAACATCCCTATTAGGTATTGTACCAAAAAACAAGTTAGAAAAAACATAAAGATATTAATTTACCAATAACAATTCCTTTGTTTTGCACAATAATTTCAAAGTAATATTCATTTACATATTTTAATATTATATAAACATCCCATCATGTTATCAATGGTATCGAATCATTATTATACAAAAATTGAATGTATTTCTAAAAAATAAAATTATCTCTAAAGTCAGTATTTCTATAGTAAACAAAAAAAATAAGGTTTGAATTATATTAATTCCACATATAATTACATGATTTTTATTATGATTTTTTTCCTAAAAAATTGCACCAGGTGTTTTTACCATATGTTCTAGATTCATTTCTTGAGGTGGAAATCTCAAGTTGACAAAACAAATTATTATAATTGAAAGAAAATTTAGACCCTAAATCAAATAACAAATTTAAAGAATCTGAATAAATAAATAGTGTTCCTGATATGGATTCATTTTATGGCCCAACATCTATTGATTTAGTTACAAATAATTTAACCCCAAATTTCTTCTTACAGTTTTCTTGCTTCCAACCATTCAAATTCTTCATCGGTAACTCATTTTCATAATGGACTATACTGTTAGATTTAGTAAATTTCACCAAATGTATATTGGATTTTTGATATCCATTATATTCTTCAGAATAGTTATGAGAATTATTCTATATTTTATCATATAGGAAATATTTATATGAATTTTGAAGGCATTCCAACTTGTTTTTTAACAAAAATATTCACAAACTGTAAACATAAATTTTGTACCATTAGACCTTTTTGAATAATTCATCCCATTTTTATTCCTTATCGACCTATCAATCAGAATTTTTTTCAAATAAGACATGATCATTGGAATACAACATTTCTACCATCTATGCACATCGACCATGTTTTTAATAACATATGTACTCATAGGAAGATAATTCTATTAGATACATTGGATTTAACCCCATGTAAAGACTATTGATTTTACTATCAAGATCCCAGATACAATTTTTAGCAAACCAGGATAGTAGGGTTAATTTTTCATCGTAATCAGCCACTGATTTATCATCCTACCTCAATTCTATGAATTCTTTTTCAATCCTAAGTCGAATCACTATAGGAAAATATTTCTCATGGATGATACCTTTGAATTCATCCCAATCCATAATATAACGCTCATTATTATCACTAATATTCTTTTCCATCACCCCTAATGTTCGGATTCACCTTAAAAATTGTAAACATTATGATGAAATTTTTGATTTTATAAACACCCTTGATATAAAAAATAATTTCTATGGATTTAATACTCTATTATGCTTGAACATGGTCATATGATCCTCTAAAAGATGGTGGATATTACATCATAAAATGATCCACTACCAATATGATCCAATTTGGTTGATTTGGATGATATCTTGTATGGATGCATCTACCATTTATAACCTAATTCATTTGTTCCTTAACTGAATCAAATAGTTTTGTTCTGATTTTTTTAATCTTAGTTTGATAATTTCAAAGGTTTTTTTCATCTGGATGTCATTGTAGCACAACTACCATGTTTCCTCTATAGAGAACCATTCTGAATAGACAGATCTTAGAAAAATCAACATGGTAATCTTGAAATGATATATTATTTAAACATGACTATAATGTAGAAATCATATATGGATATTTTTTTAACAATGACCTAAATCGTATATTTATGTGTACATACCTTGGATTCCAACTAGATAGCCCCAGCCTTACCATTACATAATACTGAGTTATGTAAAGAAATCACATTGAGGATATTTTTATGTTTAGAATTTTAGTTAATTTTGAAATAGATATAACATAACACTCAATATTATTCAATGTGGATACAAATAAAACATTATCTATTTCTTCCACAATAATTGTTTTTAAAAGTAAAGATGATATATTTTTGAATATATAAACTTCTTGACATATTCATTTTTGTCACATCTTTATACCCTATGAAAACATATTTTGAACATATGATATACCAAAAGAACTCATTAAGGGATACAAAATATGGAAATATTATTTTATCCCAAGAATATTAATAGACCCATGGAATCATAAAAATCCTGAAAAATATAATAGAGATAATAAATCATTAAGGTAGCCTATGGAATGTAACATCCCAGGTAAATAAAGAATAAAGAATTTTCATATTTATTAATATTTACGAATTAAATATTAATTTTATTTTAAAGGGGTTGCTATGTTCGATAGCGTACCCGATACGCAACGATGAGTTTCTTTGAAACTTACGTAGCACACTAGTAATAAAATAATATTATTTTAAATGTTAGTTAACAAGTAGCCGTTGTACTGGCGGTAATGGATAGAAATAACTAAAATATGATTTGATATGTTTTTAGATGTTTTTACATTTACCCAATAAAAGATAAAGGCTTAAAATACGGAAAGAGTTCAATTTTAGGCATTTATACCCTAATTTTCACGAAAGGTTCACTTATCACCTTTTAATGGTGAACCGTCATTAAATATAGTTTTGATCACTCTTATACTTTATTTTGGACCAAATATAACTCTTCTTTATAATCGGGACATCAAAATTTACTTTGTGTAAATTTTTGGTACCTTTCTGATAAAGTTCATTTTTTATGAATAGTGTAAAATGTTGTATTTTAATTCAAAACCTCTTTTTAATCTAAATTATTTATATGATTAGATTATTATTTTAATTGTTTTTAATGTGAAATTAGAAAATATTTTTACCAGTTAATCCAATGATGGTCATTGGAATCAATTTCACTTTGAAATTGGACTTAAACTGGTGTCAATCTTTTGACACTTATTGTTTCACAAAAACACGCTATTTGTCATGACAGCGGGAATTAATTATTAAATTAATTAATTTGACATATATGTTTTGAATTTTGTAAAATGGACTTCATTTTTGAATTCAGAATATCAAATATAGCTTAGGGTGAATTTTTGGTAATTTTCTGAAAAACTTCAATTTTTGATGAATAGTGAAACCACTAGGTGGTAATCAAGCAAACTGATTTTTCAGTTAAATGAAAGTTTACCACTAATGTGTATTGAATTTTGAAAATCCGACATACATGGTTGTCATTAAGAAGTAAAATGTGGTTCAATGAGATTAAAATAATTTTTTGGTGAATAGTACCTTTTTTTCATTAATCGCGATTAGAGGTAATTAGTGTAGTTTAAGGTAAAATGGTATTATAAGAATGTGAAAACACCATGACACTTGTCCTACACCTATTGGGTGAGTCATGTCCGACCAAGACAAGCCATGGGCCAACTTGGGGACCCCATGGAGCCACATTAGTTGGAAAATGACATTAATATATTTTTATTTAATGTTAAAGTGAAAATGACACTAACATAAATTGTTTTACTAAAATAATTTTTGAGTGGGGTTATACAAGTCCAAATTTTGATTATAAATAGTAATTGGAAAGATAAAAAGATTTCCTACATCTTAGTATTTGTTTTATAATTTTTAGACATTATATAAATTAAATTATATATGACATAATAATGATGCAGCGATGACATCATTATTTGACGATTTAAATAAAATGGAAAGATAATGAAAAATCTAAAACCTACACATGGCCAAAACCAATTGGATGAGTGGCTTTCGAACCCTTATCACCTTATCCACGAATTATATCAATGTGGGACCTTTTAAAACCGAAACACATTTTCAAATAAAGTAATATTTCTTTACTTTCCAAAAGTGCCCCTCCTCTCCTCTTATAAACGGCCCCCACCTCTACCTCATTTCACACACTTCTCAAGCCATTGGCTCGGCCAACCCATGACAAATTACACTCTCCACATCCCTCTCCTCAACCTAGAGGATTTCAATTGGGCAGAATCCTTTCAAAGGAAGCCTTTAGGCTCAAATCAAAAGGAGTTACACTTTTAAAGGTAATTCATTCTCTCTTGTTCATTTGTTTTATTTTGCTTCTCCAACCCTCTAAACTCTTTTTATTTACTTCCTTTGTAACAACACCAGTATCTTCAATATACTAGGATGTTGTTATAATATTTATTTGATCTACACTCTCACACAACTACATCAAATGGTTAAAGAACATACGGTTTCCGTCGATGGCGAAATTCTGCCTCCCGAAACGATGATTGTTCAATACTCATTTAAAAACTTCAAGGGTGGCCATTATGATGTCACTATTTTTATATATGATATATAATATGTTTATGTTTTCTTTAAGATTCTGTATTTTTCATTTTTGGCATACCTTTATGGTTTCCATTATGGGTAAACACGATATCTTCATTTAAGGAAGTGCGGACTACCGCCCCCTCAAAGTGATGTGATTCGTTAATGCCATATGTGGGATGTGTAAAGGATGGATTTAAAGTTATTATATATGATGTTATAATGGAATTATAATATACCTCTATATCATTATTATTTCATTCCATTAAAGTATGAGATAGAAATGAAAGTAGCGTTCATGCGTACGTACGGCTTACCGTCTCTATGAACGGTGCATTTCATTTCTTATCCCCAAATGTAATATACTATTAAAATTACATGTATATAATGTATATATATAATTAATGATATATCTAAATGATGAATATAATTCTGGAATTAAAATATACATACCACTCATTTAGTTTTAATTCCACTAATATGACAACGAAATGAAAGTAGCGTTCATGCGTACGTACGGCTTACCGTCTCCATGAACGGTGCATTTCATTTCTTACCTCTAAATGATTATGTAATATTATATATACATGTACATTCTGGATATATATGATATATATGATATCCAAATCAGGAATTTAATTCTGGATATAAAGAACTTTTGACCACATGAACAACATGTAATTGTAAGAAGTCAACATTCGACTTAAGAACCAAATATTGACAAAACAAACATTATTAACATAAATGGTTACATAATGTTTATAACATGGAAATAAGTGATATAAAAAGAATATTGAACTTTAAAAAGGTTCTTAATCAAGTATAAATTAACTCAAGTTTATTATTCAGGACATTAAAGAACGATCGAGTCAAGTCGGACCCAAGGTAAGGGACTTCGTCTCAATCTCCTTTCATTGAGGCATATTTCGTTTTATACACAACTTTCTTTTATACGGTGTATAAACCCTTTGACTTTTACTTTTATACAAAAGGAATCTTTTTCTACGAAGCGTTTTACTAAACGACAAAAAGGAATGTTTTTTTAACGTACGCGGTGACAATGACTTTTTCCGCCGCCGCGAGTATTATTTGGTCTTTGGCTTCCTCAACAAGCCGTAATGTTTTTAAAATAAAATAAATACCATATACTCTTTTATGTATTTTGGTATTGAAAATGGTTTTGATAAAGGATTCTATTATGTCAATATATTTATGATATATTGTGATTTAAATGTGGAAATGTTATCTTTCCTTTATATTGGTTTTATGTTTTATGATTTTATATTGGTACTTGGACATTTTAACGGGTGGTTACGTTATAAAACATATGACGGGTGGTGCCGTGAATACCAGGACGGGTGGTTACGTTATAACCTCCAATTCATTGGGTATGGAAGTCGGTCGTATGGCTATTCCAATAAGTATGTATGGAAATTGGACGTATGGCTATTCCATTAAGTGATATGTGTGGAAGTAGACCGTATGGTTACTCCACTTAAGTATGTTTATGTCCCAAGTTACCTTTATATATTCTATGTGTTCTTTATATGGGTTTTATGGTAATCCTTTGGTTACAAAAAGGTATGTAATGATACTTTATTCAGTGAAGATTATTTTTTACTACTTCATGAAGGTGAAGGTATTACTTTGATATAGTATACATGGATTACTTGATGTTTGAAAAACTAACAGTTTTCATTCTTTTTGTATCCCTTACTGAGCTTTTTATGCTCACCCAAAGTTTTTTCGAAATTTTTTTCACAGGACTTAATGTGGAATAAGGTCAAGGATGGGATCAAGGGAATTTCATTCTATCTAAAACATGGAATCTAGACATCTTTCATTTTAAGAGTTTTTATTTTATGGAGACTTAGTAGAAGTGTCTACTTTGTAATCTTTTAAGATGTAATAGTTATGTTCTAATTCTCTAAAACTCTAAACCTGAAAAGATCCTCAATGTGAATTATTCATTTAATTCAATATTAAGTAAGGTTTAAGGTTGGGTCCTTATAGTTGGTATCAGAGGTCGGTTTAGACAACTTTAGGAGTTAGAAAAGTGTTAAATTATAATATGATTGAAATGATATAGCATTTACGGATTACCATGTTTCTTCGCCTAAGATATTTCTGTGTTCAGAATGGTTTTCCGTAGAGGAAACAAAGAAGCTATGTTGGGACGACATCAGGAGGAAGATAACCTTCCAAATCAGCAACCTGAGATGGTCGGAATCGGAACTGAACAGTTTGTTGCAGTGATGGCATAGTTGACTCAGGCTATAAATGGTGGTGGTATCCATGCACAAGATCAGCCAGATCAACCACAGAGGAACATGTCAGTAGTGGAACATTTAATGAGGCAACATCCCCCATCATTCAGAGGATCATCTGACCCTGTGCAAGATGAAGGGTGGATTAAAGCACTGGAGAAGATTTTTGATGTCATGGGGTGTTCAGAACAACAAAAGGTTAGTCTTGTTATTTACCGTTTTGAAGGTGAAGCTGATCAGTGGTGGTCGATGGTGAAAAATATAAGGGATAGTGATGAGATTGAGGATCTTCAATGGGACGAATTCAAAGGTATGTTTCTTGAGAAATATTTTCCTATGGTGGTTCGTCTTAGGATGGAAAAACAGTTCCTAGAATTGAGGTAGGAGGATGATTCAGTGGCTACTTATGAAGAAAAGTTCACCCGATTGGCAAGGTATGCTCCAAACTTCATACGAGATCTTGATAGTAAAATAAACCGTTTTTACTCAGTGTTAAAGCCAAAGTATCGAAGGGATTTAGATTCTCGTGAGTTCAAAAGTTATGAAAAACCTGTTCGATGTACGGAGAAGGTGGAAATGGAGTTTTCCGATGATCAGGTGTTCTATGACAAACAATAGAATAAGAGATCTAGTTGGCAGGAAAAGGGGAAGAATTCATCAAAGAAGCAAGGAGGTAAGAAAACCAAATATCCATCCTGTGAGAAGTGTGGGAAAATGCATCCTGTAGAATGTTTATCCAAGTCTGTTAAGTGCATTCGGTGTGGTATGTCTGGTCATATTGCTCGTAACTGTAAGGAAGATGATCAAGCAGGAAATGAAAAGCCAACGGTAAGATGTTTTAAGTGTAATGAAATGGGTCATTATGCAGACGAGTGTCCGACAAGGAGCTTGAGTGATGGGAAGCAGTTAGACTACAAGCAGAAAGGGGTGGTAAAATCATTTGCAACAACTTCAGCAGATGTTGGGCCATCGAATGAAGTGGTATCAGCTCCAGGGAGCTCAATATTTTTCGATGATTGACTTGAGGTCGGGGTACCATCAGTTGAAAGTAAAAGAAGCAGACGTTCCGAAGACTACGTTCCGTACTAGATATGGCCATTATGAATTTGTAGTTATGCCTTTTGGGTTAACCAATGCACCTGCTGTATTCATGGACCTTATGAATAAAATTGTCCATGAGTTCTTGGATAAGTTTGTGTTTTTGTTTTGAGGTTTGTGAAGAGGTTATGTGTGCCTTGTGATTCACAGTTGAAGAATGAGTTGTTTTTTCATCCTGGCAGTACTAAGATGTACAGAGGTCTGCGGGAGTATTACTGGTGGGATGGAATGAAAAGAGACATTGCTGATTTTACTGTGAAGTGTTTGACATGTCAACAGGTTAAAGCAGAGCAGCAGTTACCGAAAGGGATGCTTCAGCCTTTACCAGTGCCAGAGTGGGAATGGGAAAACATATCCATGGACTTTGTTGTGGGATTACCGAGGACATCTCGATCTAATATGCAATCTGGGTTATTGTTGATCGCTTGACCAAATCTACTCATTTCCTTTATATACGATATACTTTCTCTCTAGATCAACTTTCCCGTTTGTATCTTAAAGAGATAGTCAGGTTACATGGAGTTCCTCTCTCCATTGTATCTGATCGTGATCCCAGGTTCACATATAACTTTTGGAAAGATCTTCAGAAGTCGTTGGGTACTGAATTAAATTTTAGTACAGCTTTTCATCCTCAATCAGATGGGCAGTCAGAACGAAAAATTCAGACATTGGAGGATATGCTACGAGCTTGTTCTATGGATTATCAGGGAAGTTGGGACCAACATCTTTCTTTGGTTGAGTTTTCTTATAATAACAGTTTTCATTCCAGTATACAGATGGAACCATTTCAGGCATTATATGGGAAGAGGTGTCGAACTCCAGCTTTCTGGGATGAAGTGGGTGAAAGGAAGTTGATGGGACCAGAATTGGTAGAAGAGATGGCAGAAAACATTCAGCTGATTCAGAAGCACATGAGAACAGCTCAGAGTAGGCAGAAGAGTTATGCGGATAACCGGAGGAAGGATCTATCTTTCGAGGTAGGTGATCATGTTTTTCTCAAGGTTTATCCTTGGAAAAGCGAGATGAGATTTGGTAAGAAAGGAAAGTTGAGTCCAAGGTTTGTTGGACCATACGAAATTCTCGAGAGAGTTGGATCAGTTGCATACCGAGTGGCTTTACCTCCGAGTTTATCTCAGGTACACAATGTTTTTCACGTTTCGATGTTGAGAAAGTATATGCCAGATCCATCTCATGTTTTGAGTCCAGAGGTAGTTTAGCTGGAAGAGAACCTATATTATGAGGAACAACCGGTCCAGATTCTTGACCACAGGGAGCTAGTGTTACGGAATAAGGTGATTCATCAGGTAAAGGTTTTGTGGAAAAACCATGTGATTGAAGAGGCAACATGGGAATCTGAAAATGCTATGAGGGATAAATACCCCCCACTTATTTTGATAAGTGAATAAAATTGCGAGGACGCAATTCCCAAAATGGGGGAAGGATGTAACATCCCAGGTAAATAAAGAATAAAGAATTTTCATATTTATTAATATTTACGAATTAAATATTAATTTTATTTTAAAGGGGTTTCTAGGTTCGATAGCGTACCCGATACGTAACGATGAGTTTCTTTGAAACTTACGTAGCACACTAGTAATAAGATAATATTATTTTAAATGTTAGTTAACAAGTAGCCGTTGTACTGGCGGGAATGGATAGAAATAACTAAAATTTGATTGGATATGTTTTTAAATGTTTTTACATTTACCCAATAAAAGATAAAGGCTTAAAATACAGAAAGAGTTCAATTTTAGGCATTTATACCCTAATTTTCACGAAAGGTTCACTTATCACCTTTTAATGGTGAACCGTCATTAAATATAGTTTTGATCACTCTTATAATTTATTTTGGACCGAATATAACACTTCTTTAGAATAGGGACATCAAAATTTACTTTGTGTAAATATTTGGTTCCTTTCTGATAATGTTCATTTTTTATGAATAGTGTAAAATGTTGTATTTTAATTCAAAACCTCTTTTTAATATAAATTATTTATATGATTAGATTATTATTTTAAGTGGTTTTAAAGTGAAATTAGAAAATATTTTTACCAGTTAATCCAATGATGGTCATTGGAATCAATTTCACTTT
Organism: Viscum album; assembly: GCA_963277665.1. Classification (NCBI taxonomy): domain Eukaryota; kingdom Viridiplantae; phylum Streptophyta; class Magnoliopsida; order Santalales; family Viscaceae; genus Viscum; species Viscum album. The sequence continues at coordinate 786,834,162 of OY728153.1, forward strand.
GAAATTGGACTTAAACTGGTGTCAATCTTTTGATACTTATTATTTCACAAAAACACGCTATTTGTCATGACATCGGGAATTAATTATTAAATTAATTAATTTGAATTATATGTTTTGAATTTTGTAAAATGGACTTCATTTTTGAATTCGGAATATCAAATATACCTTAGGGTGAATTTTTGGTAATTTTCTGAAAAACTTCAATTTTTGATGAATAGTGAAACCACTAGGTGGTAATCAAGCAAATTGATTTTTCAGTTAAATGAAAGTTTACCACTAATGTGTGTTGAATTTTGAAAATCCGACATACATGGTTGTCATTAAGAAGTAAAATGTGGTTCAATGAGATTAAAATAATTTTTTGGTGAATAGTAACTTTTTTTCATTAATCGCGATTAGAGGTAATTAGTGTAGTTTAAGGTAAAAATGGTATTATAAGAATGTGAAAACACCATGACACTTGTCCTACACCTATTGGGTGAGTCATGGCCGACCAAGACAACCCATGGGCCAACTTGGGGACCCCATGGAGCCACTTTAGTTGGAAAATGACAGTAATATATTTTTATTTAATGTTAAAGTGAAAATGACACTAACAGAAATTGTTTTACTAAAATAATTTTTGATTGGGGTTATACAAGTACAAATTTTTATTATAAATAGTCATTGGAAAGATAAAACGATTTCATACATCATAGTATTTGTATTATAATTTTTAGACATTAAATAAATTAAATTATATATGACATAATAATGATGCAGCGATGACATCATTATTTGACGATTTAAATAAAATGGAAAGATAAGGAAAAATCTAAAACCTACACATGGCCAAAACCAATTGGATGAGTGTATTTAGAACCCTTATCACCTTATCCACGAATTATATCAATGTGGGACCTTTTAAAACTGATACACACTTTCAAATAAAGTAATATTTCTTTACTTTCCAAAAATGCCCCTCCTCTCCTCTTATAAAAGGCCCCCACCTCTACCTCATTTCACACACTTCTCAAGCCTTCGGCTCGGCCAACCCCTGCCCAATTACTCTCTCCACATCCCTCTCCTCATCCTAGAGGATTCCATTTGGGCAGAATCCTTTCAGAGGAATCCTTTAGGCTCAAATCAAAAGGAGTTACACTTTTAAAGGTAATTCATTCTCTCTTGTTCATTTGTTTTATTTTGCTTCTCCAACCCTCTAAACTATTTTTATTTACTTCTTTTGTAACAAAAACAGTATCTTAAATATACTATGATGTTGTTATAATATTTATTTGAGCTACACTCTCACGCAACTACATCAAATGGTTAAAGAACATACGGTTTCCGTGGATGGCGAAATTCTGCCTCCCGAAACGATGATTGTTCAATACTCATTTAACACCTTCAAGGGTGGCCATTATGATGTCACTATTTTTATATATGATATATAATATGTTTATGTTTTCTTTATGCTTCTGTATTATTCATTTTTGTCCTACCTTTATGGTTTCCATTACGGGTAAACACGATATCTTCATTTAAGGAAGTGCGGACTACCGCCCCCTCAAAGTGATGTGATTCGTTAATGCCATATGTGGGACGTGTAAAGGATGGATTTAAAGTTATTATATATGATGTTATACTGGAATTATAATATACCTCTATATCATGATTATTTCATTTCATTAAAGTATGAGATAGAAATGAAAGTAGCGTTCATGCGTACGTACGGCTTACCGTCTCCATGAACGGTGCATTTCATTTCTTATCCCCAAATGTAATGTACTATTAAAATTACATGTATATAATGTATATATATAATTCATGATATATCTAAATGATGAATATAATTCTGGAATTAAAATATACATACCTCTCATTTAGTTTTAATTCCACTAATATGACAAAGAAATGAAAGTAGCGTTCATGCGTACGTACGGCTTACCGTCTCCATGAACGGTGAATTTCATTTCTTACCTCTAAATGATTATGTAATATTATAAATACATGTACATGCTGGATATATATGATATATATGATATATATGATATCCAAATCAGGAATTTCATTCTGGATATAAAGAACTTTTGACCACATGAACAACATGTAATTGTAAGAAGTCAACTTTCGACTTAAGAACCAAATATTGACAAAACAGACATTATTAACTTAAATGGTTACATAATGTTTATAACATGGCAATAAGTGATATAAAAAGAATAATGAACTTTAAAAAGGTTCTTAATCAAGTATAAATTAACTCAAGTTTATCATTCAGGACGTTAAAGAACGATCGAGTCAAGTCGGACCCAAGGTAAGGGACTTCGTCTCAATATCCTTTCATTGAGGCATATTTCGTTTTATACACAACTTTCATTTATACGGTGTATAAACCCTTTGACTTTTACTTTTATACAAAAGGAATCTTTTTCTACGAAGCGTTTTACTAAACGACAAAAAGGAATGTTTTTTTAACGTACGCGGTGACAATGACTTTTTCCGCCGCCGCGAGTATTATTTGGTCTTTGGCTTCCTCAACAAGCCGTAATGTTTTTAAAATAAAATAAATACCATATACTCTTTTATGTATTTTGGTATTGAAAATGGTTTTGATAAAGGATTCTATTATGTCAATATATTTATGATATATTGTGATTAAAATGTGGAAATGTTATCTTTCCTTTATATTGGTTTTATGTTTTATGATTTTATATTGGTACTTGGACATTTTAACGGGTGGTTACGTTATAAACCATATGACGGGTGGTGCCGTGAATACCGGGACGGGTGGTTACGTTATAACCTCCAATGCATTGGGTATGGAAGTCGGCCGTATGGCTATTCCAATAAGTATGTATGGAAATTGGCTGTATGGCTATTCCATTAAGTGATATGTGTGGAAGTCGACCGTATGGTTACTCCACTTAAGTATGTTTATGTTCCAAGTTACCGTTATATATTCTATGTGTTCTTTATATGGGTTTTATGGTAATCCTTTGGTTACAAAAAGGTAAGTAATGATACTTTATTCAGTGAAGATTTTTTTTACTACTTCATGAAGGTGAAGGTATTACTTTGATATAGTATACATGGTTTACATGAAGTTTGAAAAACTAACAGTTTTCATTCTTTTTGTATCCCTTACTGAGCTTTTTATGCTCACCCCAAGTTTTTTCGAAATGTTTTTCACAGGACTTAAAGTGGAATAATGTCAAGGATGGGATCAAGGGAATTTCATGCTATCTAAAACATGGAATCTAGACATCATTCTTTTTAAGAGTTTTTATTTTATGGAGACTTAGTACAAGTGTCTACTTTGTAATCTTTTAAGATGTAATAGTTATGTTCTAATTCTCTAAAACTCTAAACCTGAAAAGATCCTCAATGTGAATTATTCATTTAATTCAATATTAAGTAAGGTTTAAGGTTGGGGCCTTATATGGAATCTTTATCATACTCACATTTTATATTTCATAGCTAAATAGGGAGTATACATCATAGTTACATATGGAATACCCATCGCAGTATATTCCACAAATCTATTAGGATAAACCATATTAATTAACTCATTATCATTATCCAATTCATTGGAGATCTATAATGAGATCTACCAAAAATTTTTATCATGGATCAACCCATATACAAAACGAATTCCTAAAAACCATAATATTATCATAAAACCTAAAACAAAAATAAAGGAATAATAACATTTACACATTGATATCTTAAGATGTCATTTCAAGATATTAATATAATAAATACATTATCAAATTCATTTTTCAATACCAAAATACCTAAATTTTTAATTTGGTATATTATTTTCTTTTTAAAACATTAAATATTATAGAGGAAGAATAATATTATATATTGGTCACAATAGTGAAATGGTCAATGTATCCTCATATTTTAAAATGGAATCCATTTATCATTTAGTTAAAATATTTTTATAAATGATGATTATTTAAAAAACCATAGAATGAAATTAAAATTCAAATGGGTTGATTATACACTCTATAAAATAATGTGGGTTATATTAACAAAATATGCCTCAATAATAGGAGGTTGGGATGCCGTCTGGTACTATGAGTATGACTATTCCGGTACAATTTTTATATTCTTGAATAAAAAACATAGCATAATTTATACTTTCATGATATAAATTACAAATTTATTAATCCCTTCATATCACTTATTATCATGTAAAAAAATTACATAATTATTTTTGTTCATCTACGTTGTTTTTTAGATAATTGGGACTTCATTAGAAAATGAACATGTTATCATATAAAATGTCAATTGGGTCATAAGTCCATCATATCCAAAATAAAATTAATGTGATAATAATAAAATTTATACATCAATTATTTTTTAAAATCAATCCATTCAGTTATGTTATGAAAACAGAATTATGTTATAATCATGGAGACGATAGGTCATACATACGCAAAAGTAACATTTCTATTTTTGGATGATCATAATAGAAATAAGGATAATATGATTTTAACATTAAATAATGATAAAAATATAACTAAAATCATTATAATAATTTAAATATACTTATATATGTCATAAAAGTTATATAATGAATAAAACCAAGTCACATAACTTTGTGGAGGTGATAGTTCACACGTACGTACGAACACCGTTATCATTTTTATGTGCATGTAATGTATGAATGTAATTGATATATTATAATATTATAATGATTAATATGTCATTTATATCACATATTAACAATAATTACATTACTTTCCCATTTAATGGATGTGAAGCTAGATTTGGATGATGATATTAACATAAAAACATATCAATATAATAAATAAATTTTATTTATTATTTAACATTAGAAGAATAAGATTTGAATGAAGTGTAATAAAATATACAATATAAGTACATAAAAAATGACACCTCTTTTTCGGTTGATCACTCGTGAAGAAAACCATAACACCTTTAAAAATTGTTGGAGGTATTATAAGAATATTTGGGTAGATCATGACTGTAATAGAGTGTTATTTTTGTTTGAGTATTGAATATGAGTGGGTACGTTTCTATATGACAGTGAAGGGGAGCCCTTGGAAAGTCTTAAAATATTAAATTATTATGAATTAATTATTTAAGAAAATTAATTACAACATTAGACATGTAAAATATAATATAAGGATTGTTCAAAATAATCTCATCCAATAACTTTTATACTAGTATTTATTTCATTTTATACTATATCTTTTCAGTTAATTGTTAATTAATTTTTTTAATTTTAAATATTATAATAACATTTAAAATATTAGGAGGTAATGAATTTTACTTATATGTGGTAAATATTGCATATTCAAAAATAAAATGATCCTTTAGACATTATTATAGACAGATTTTTATTTTAACGGTTTTTTGGATTTTAAAATATTTAATAATTTATTATTTTTATAAATTATCAATTATGTCATCTTGAAAATATTTATTTAATTGAATTTAAATTAACATGAAACATAAAATAACATAACAAACACATGGAATAGAATATTAAAATTTCATAGTCACGTATATCATTATTTTATTGCATTAATTATGTAAAATAATATTTATTTAGTATTTATAAAATTATATATTTGATTCTTTCATTAACATATCAATCACTACATCATCATTTTTTCAGAATTAAATATTTATATTTATTGTCTAATAATTATAAATAAAATAACATGAATTATATAATATTTTTATCTTCACAATGACCATTTATAGATTAAGATATAACTAATATAACTCCATTTTTAATTTTTTTTACTTATACATGTATTGTTTATGATAATTTCTCTTTGACATTAATTTAAATGTTATAATGGTCGTAATCACCCCTATGTGGCTTCAAAAGACAAAATATATGCCCTAATAGTACTTTTGGTCAATAATATATCATCCAATATTATTAAAAAATGTTTTATTATTGTTTCATCATTATTAAAATGTTATTTTTACTCTTATTTTCTTCATTTACCCTTAACTATGGAAAATAAAAACAATTACTAATTTCACTATTTCTAATATTCAAAAATAAAAGGTTACTATTTACATAATTTGGAAATTAGGATTATATATATGGAAACTATTCTTCCCAGTTCAGAAAAATAAATTTGAATAATTTAATAAATAATTAATCTTGTCGATGGAATAAGAATACTAATTTTTATGTACAACCCTAAAAAAGATTGATAGGTTTTTTAATCCAATTTTAATGTGAATTTACCTTCAATGACAAAAATTGTATTAAATAATAACAATATAATTCAATTTAACCATAATCTAAATTAAAATTATAACCTAGATATATAAATAAATTAGACAGAAAAGTAGTTATAAACTAAAATGCTATTTTTTTACATATTCATTAAAACATGAATTATATAAGAAAAAGAACTAAATTCCAAAAAAATTAAATTTTTTATGACCCACAATCAATGTAGAATTTTATTTTTTAAAATTGAACATATAAATATGACTAAAAGATAATTTAAAAAAATCTATCAAATGGTGATAAAACTACGTTTTAAGAATATTATTTTATTTTATGCAGAAATTGGATTTAATCATATTTTATGTTTTCAAAATTTATTAGAATAATGAAAAAAATTAATAAAAATCTATAAAAATAATGTATTAATTTCATTTCCTTCCCTCCAATAAAATATATAAGAAATAACTAACATTTTATATAATAATATTAATAATTTATTAATTTTCTATCCAATGAAATCTTTTTTAAAACATAAGCTTTTAGGGTAACCCATTGTTGCGTATCGAGTACGTTATAGGACATAGAACCCCCTATCTTGTAAAATTATAAAATAATTCATATATATTAATATATATGAAAATTTATTATTAAAAAATTATTCGGGATGTTATAATCAATGTATATCACTATTCGAAAATAATCTATAAATCATATAATCATAAATGTATCTTCAGTACCGCCTATATATATGGGTTCATAGTCATCCATTTCCTAGAAAAAAATTCTTTTATTTCATAAATTCAATATAATGACCATTTAATCAGGAATTTTCATTATTAAATTTACTCATATATTCCTTAATTTGATTAACTGTGTAATATAAGCTTCAATTCATCTCAATGAAGTTGGAATATCTCAATAATTTACTTCTTAAAAACATGGAATTAGACCAACATGTCCTCAAAAGTGTGTCAAAAAACATTTTTTGTATCATTCATTTCGTAACATCTAGAATATAGAAATCTACAGTCTTGGGCCATTTAAATTATGAACATTAGTTCTAGATTTCTTCTTCTAGTGCTTCTCCTTATTACATTCTAGGAATGTCTAATGTATCCTTCATAGGTTCTTATTTAGGTTACTTCATTATAAAATAAATTTCAAAACATTTTTACAAATTTTTTACATGATAGATACTATATGGAATCAATTAAATACATTATCATTTGATGTAGAATTTTTGACATCGACATTCCATATGAAATTATTTCTTCTATATCATCTATTTATCTTAGATTGAACTACACAATATATTTTCTCAATCGTTCATAGAGAATCACCACATTGAAAAGGATTTCTTAAATTTTTATTCTAAAAATCATTCAAATCCCTATGATTTTATACAATATCACCTATCCAAATAATAATACGTTATGTGGATATGATATTTTTAGAATAGAATAATAAATTATTCACTAAATATATATAACTTTGACATTGATTATATTCAAGTGTACAATAATGGATTATTCCTTGGATTTCTAATATTCAAAATAATAATATAAAATCATTAGTATATCATATCTCTAATATATATTATGGTAATTTTCTATGAAATAAAAACCCCTCCAAACCCCTTTATTTTATCTATTGGTTATTCCACTTAATGTGAAATGATAAATATTTTTAATTTTTTTTGTATATAAATATCCCACCATTATATCATACATAAAAACCAATAATGGATTTTGTATAATTAATTTTATGGTCATATGATTTGATCCTCTGAAATATCTCCTTATCTATTTCGTTAGATCTAGTTATTCATTAAAAAAATGTTCCATGACCAATATAATTATTCAAATAACAAATACATTATTATGGAGAGTACACACCATGTAATGCATTGTGATTCTAAAAAATGATGAAAATAAATCATTTTCAATGTACTTTTCTACTATTAAATTTTTATTATTTTTCTCTCAATATAATTCTACAACTTTACGGCTATTATAATTCAAAATAGATTAAATCCTGATATTTAAAACCATTTTATTATCATTTATATGTAATCCAACGAAAATAATGCCAATATTTTTTCTTCTATGTATTTTTTAACCGTCATATATATGATTCTATTGGCCTACCTATGATCATTAAGAAGAAATTATCTATAAGAAATTCCATTAAAAAGAATAACTATAAATTTCAATGAAATTATGAAGAAATTCATTATCCTTCTTGAGTAATAAGATGAATCCATAATCCAAAATGTAAATAAACATGAATATTTTATTCCATGATATCTACATATTACTTTTCTATGGCATAAATACGTCAAAAATTATGTTCTATTCTCTTAATACTTTCATCTATCCATCGACTATAATTTCCAATTAAAATAAGATAAATATTTTATAATATTTACTACGATAGATATTTGATTAATGTAAATATATTAATAAATATATTCATTATGGAAATATATTTTTACAAATATCAAATATTTGTGAGATCAACATAAGATCCAATGAATCCATTGTTCTGCTTATAGTATGTTAATCCATCATTGATTTTTTAGATAAGTCAATAACTTCATCATGCAATAGTTCTATTAAAAAAATCATGACATGTATTTATACATATCATAAACATATTATATTTTTAGGATGTACATTTTTTATAACCAATTTATTTTCCTTTAATAGTTTTATTTTTTATATTATTTACTAACATTTAATGGCATCGATTCATCATTTTTAGATAACTTAAAAATTAATGTTTATATTGAGATTAAAAAATTATTCCATTATTACATGAACTCCACCATGTGTAAAATGTGTGTAATGAAAATCCTAAGTTTTTATCTGAAATATCACTTTTAATATCATATATGGTAAAAATTTAGTGTTTTCATTATTCATTACCATACTAAAAATTCTGATTATTTACCTTGTAGTAGTAATAAAAAATCATTAGTAGTTTTAGAGACTTATGGAGAACCGTTAATAAGACTATTACCCATACACCATGTTTTACAAAAAAAATATCTAAATACATTCTTCTTATTTAACATACATTTATTTATACATGGACATGGTATATTGATTTGTGGTTCTCAATATCATTCTAGGTTACTTTTAAGGACTTTACCATACTCAAAGTGAACCAATATAAATGTGGTGTAATATATGGAATAAATTTTATATCGTTGTATGATAGTTGTTTTGGACTAATAATGATGGATTATAAAGATATTTTTGGGAAAATATACCCTAAGTCAATTTTTACCAACAATATTAAAATAGTAGAAACCATTTAAAACAATATATAAAAATATCATAGAAAAAATATTCATGTTCAATTAAAAAATCGAACAAAATCTGTGACAAAATTAATGGGTATGCACAAAAATCTATGACCATCCATGGAGGATCAGATACAGATATGAAATACCACAATATATTTGAAAACAAAGAACCCATCTGAAATTGGTTTTGAGTACTACATGATCCCATTATCCATACTCCACTCATTTCATGCCATGAATACCATAAAACTATAATACCTTTACAAAAAAACATATCATGAAATGAAATATTCATTTTCTCGTTTACTGAGGACCCTAGTCATTCCAAAAAAGATGTGATTATGACTTTGTTGGCCATCACTAATGATAGCCCATGAAAATTTTAAAAATAACAAATGCATGGATATTTACATCATGCATCATTTTAATAAAAATAAATAATATAATATTTATAAATTAAAATATAACACCTCATATCAGGCTACATAGTGTCGGCAATGGATTGAACAACATTCATGGTCCTCCTATTCACCACTGTCCTATATATAAAATATGGAACATCCAATTCTATGTTATGCCACAATGGTAATCTCAATTAAAAAATAACTTTGGAATTTGTGGGGGATATATCTAGCATTCCAATATATGCATGTCATCACGAATCAATTTATATCATATTTGAAATTATTCATAGTGACATACATGGAAATCAATGGAATCCATACATGGAATATATATAATGAATCTTGGGGACCACGCGCCTATATTATTCAGCGTATCGGGAATGAGTAGAATCCATTCCAACACCCATGAAAATCCATTTGGTAAAATCAAGATAAATATGAGGATATTATCCATTTACATTCACAAATATTCTTCCAGAATATTCATATCATTAATATATGGAATTATTTCTTACTAAAACCACCGTATAGTAATTTAGAGTTGGTTATTTAATTCTAAGTGATCAATTTTTGTGGAATATAATGAAGCTTGTAGAATTACATGGAATTATAAATGATTTAAATAAATGAGTCATTATCTAATTGGATTCATAGAAGTACCATAATAGAATCAATCATTACTCGATGAATTATATCAATTTCATGTCATAAAATTATTCCAAGGGATTATATCCAAGTTATTCCTCTAAAAAAATTCTTTATAAGAAAACTCAATTTCCCAAAATGAACCATTAACTATAACCCATTTCATTGTACATTCTCATATCCATTTTAGAAAAAACATTTAATTTACAAATTTTTAAAACATTACGAATTCATTAATATCTATAATGTATGTCATGATCAAAATTTTTGTCAATGGTTGTTCCCCTCATATAATTATGTAATAATTCAAAAATAATATCTTATATAACAATATACAAACTATTTAAATAAAGTATGAATGAAATAATAAGTATTTCAAGAAATTAATGGACCTATCTTGATGTAACTATAACATTAATTTTGGAATTATGACCATTAATAACATTAAACCACATAATATAATAGAAACATCATATAAACATTTTAGTACAATATGATATATTTATAACATATTATATGTAAATTAATATTTTTAAAATTACTGTTTAATTGTTGATATTTTTATAAAAAATAAATTATTATTTTAGAATTTTATAATTAATATATTTATTCAATGTAACCATTATTTTTATAAAATAGATTCATAAATTAACCTTTTTTTTGATATTTTTATATAAGATAATTTTATGATTCATTTTATTATTTTTCAATGTATTTTAAAATCAGTTATAGTTTTAAAATAATTATTTTCCATGAAAATAATGATTTCAATTAATAAATAAATTTATAATATTTATAAAATTATTTTAATAAATTGAATTCATTCTATAATTCATCATGTTTATAAATGTTTATGGTAACTTTTTGGGATGTTTTTTAAATACTATAATTTTCTTGACTAGTAAAATACAATATTTTACGATAAAAGCTAAAAACATGAATTATTGTGTCATTCAGGAGCGAAGGATAACTTATCATCATTATATAGAATTAATATTAATTATTTTAATATATTTATTGAAAAGTATACAAATATTAGTATTCTTGATCCAAAATAATAATGTAATGAATAAAATAATGAGAAACACCTCTTTGCGGCCCTATATATACAATATTTTCTACTCACATATTCAAAAGAATTATCGTTGTCTAGTATTCTCCTAATAAAATTCCAAAGATAGTCCACTAAATATAGGATCTGAAGGTCTCATCAAAATAATATACCATTTCCTTGTGGAGGTTTATAAGAAGGATAAATTCAGGAAGTCAAACACTCTTTATTTTTCTATTATTTTCTTATCAATTAGATTTAGTTTCTTCTCCAATACTCTCATAAAAATATACAAGATGAATGATAACGCCAATATAATTTATATAAAATATTATTATTAAACTAATCGAATAATTCATCTTTTATTATCATCCTTTTTTTCTGAAAATGAAAATATCGAATGTGTGGTGTTGATTATCCACCAATATGGAAGATGTGATTTAATTTTTTGCTACCAAATTCATGTTTTCTTATAATACATAATTATAGTTAAATAGTATTTTAATATTCATTTATGAAGTAATATAATTCTTCGAAACCAATATATAAACAGGGTATTAATTAAAATTCTATGATTTCGGGATGTTTATAAAATTCATCAAATAAATTATATCAGATTCATTTATTATTTATATAATGATTAATCCACATACCATATTAAAGATTTACATATAAAAAATTAAACTTATTTATATTCATTACTAAAAAATTAATTAAATTCTCTAAAATCATTCCATTTTTACATAAACATCTATACTCATATACAAGTAAACCATTCTTGAAAACCAAGAAAACAAATATTCCTGAACGAGAAAATTGAACTCTATTACTCATAAAAAATCACATATATGGTATTAATATAACTAAAATAAAAAAATTAATTTTTAAAAGGATCTATATTTTTAATTAATGAGTTTACTATGATTATATGTTATATTAAAGTGAAAATTTAATTTATACAAATGGTTTGTGAATTCTAGAACCCAACTCTCTTTCATTGGGTTTTCTCTATTTCAATCTATGTTTATTTAAGATATTACTTTAATAATACATAAATATAATTTATTATAATATTAATTAAATTAATATGATATAAATTTTACCAATTTGGAGTTATGAAAATATTATATTTTTTCCCAAAAACCGATTCTTTTAGTAAATAACACATATTATATTTGTCTTTATATTATTTATCCATAAATAAAGATTGATGACACTTATAAAAACTAATAAATTCCATAATGATTGGTGGGAAAACATTATTTTGTAATATATTTATTATTTATTGAAACCTATTTCTTTTCATGGGTTATATAATGCAACAGATTGATATATGTTATATGTGTCATGCCTAATTCTTTAAATGTTATGATGTGACGTGTGATCATAGAATTACATATATTATATAAATGTAATGTTGTGATGGGTGTGCCTAGAATTATATAGAACACAAATAACGGTGTAATGTGATGGTTATAATGATATAAATTAAAATATTATTGTACATGATGATTTCTTTGTTCACAACATTATGTGGTATTTGACCTCTAAGACACGACGTTTCATTTTTTATGATTTGCCACATTTAGTTAGTTCATCTAATGTTTTCCCCAATGATAATATTTATGATCCATTAAATATATTATTATTATAATGATTATTTTTACCAATGTTTCAGGTCTCTTATACATCCCCTTACTGGGATTTTATCTAACCCATTGTTTTGATATATATACTCATGTGAACACATATAATAAGGAGAACACGAGGTTCATTATTAAGCTAGAGAAGTAGAAATTAATTAAATATTTATTCTATATTATATTAATGTTATATATGGGGATAATTTTCCCAAGAAACTAATACATTGTATCCTAGTTTTGTAACACATTTATGTTTTTTATCATTAAAATAATGTAATATATATGTAATAATGATGAGGGTATCTATATTGGATAACACCATATTGGTTTCCAATTATGATATATTTAACATGCATCACCATTTGACATACAACATCAAATAATATGATATTATTAAATCATTATAATCCAATTTCATAACCTTGGTTTATCACATTTCATAATATTTACGATCACTATATAATACTATAATCATTATTAAAAAATTTCTCAAACATAATTTTGATTATAACGAATAACACATATCATTCTCTAAGACTCATCTCGAAGGGAAAATAAATTTTAAAATATAACTATCACAATCTACATGGCCCAACATAGTTTACTATAGCATTTCAAAAAAAATTATTGTTTATGAAATTCAATTATTGTTTGATAGATTCAAATTGTTACATCTCATTTTATTTTAAAATCTAGATAACCTTTTATCTCTTTATACACAATCCTGTTATGAAAAATAATGTTATCCCTCAAATACCTATTAGTTTTATAGTATGTTTGGAATATTATTTATGGAATTAATGTATGATGGGCACAATTTAAACCAATAAATTTAAAATATGTTAAATATAGGGCATGGATAGGTTACCTACATCACACGTACAATTGAAAAAATTAAAATTATATTTTTAAGGATTTGGGATCACCAACCTCATTATTATAAAATCAAACTACTTTTTCATCGGAAAAAATTTTATGATTAATCAAGAAGAAATATTAAACAATGATAAATTTATGAAAACAATTCATGTTAGATAAATCACATGGAAAAAACTTTAGAGGTAATGAAAACTATAATAAATAAACATGGAGTCGTAGACCAAAATATTTCTCTACAATGCATATGAGAAAACATTGTTAACACTGTTTATAAGAGACATCAATCAAGAAGATGAATATGTAGAAATAGAGTTTTTAGCTGACAATATTGGATGAAATTATTGTAAAAATTGTGTAAGGGTATTAATAAGAGAAATTAAGGAACCCCATTATCATCATTAAAAAAACTAGCCTAGTAAATCCGTTGCTAGATAATGGGACTACTACATAATATTATAATATTTTCTCTATGATAAAGTTACTATATCACTATAGTTATAACTATTTTAACCAATGATTCATAATAAATACCATGACACAAAATTTTAAAGAGGTAAATTGTCCAAAAAAAATCTGATTCCCAATTTGACCATCACCTAATTTATAAAATTAATATATGAAGTAAACTACAGATTTCACAACTACCTGTACAATATAAGAAATTATTTACCCACAATAATTGATATTATTGTCACCGAAATGTTATTTTGGGTTTCCCATGGCACCAACATAACTAATAATTTTTTCAAAACAATGTAAATGAAAATGGTCTATTTACTTACACTTAACATTCTTAAACAATGTATATACCAACAACCATTCTTTTCATTATTATTTAATATTAATATATGTCAACATTTTTTTCCGAAACATTTGTATAGTTATTATGAATTAACATTTACATTGAGACATGATCTCATTATCAACAAAATAATCTTCAGGCCTATGGCCATTACCACTATATGAATATCTCAAAATGAAAATTTAAAACCTTAGTGCCTTCAACAGCTAGAAATTTACAACTAAAATCTATTCCCATTGCGCACCAACCCAATATTCATGATTCGTGATTCATTATATCTCTAATCTTGTTATAGCTACAATCATCTTCACTATGTTGTCTCATTTTAACATTCAAATCCAAATTAGTTGTTCCTATTCTATATAAGGGCAACCAAAACACATTTAAATTTTCATGAAAATTCCAAAAATGAATTAATAAAAAATTCATTTCTTCATATATCCACCTATTGTTTAATCTGAATCACTGTAATCATAAAATATATTAAGAAAAAAATAATTACTAATGATTACCAATCTAAAAAGTGATCATATATTACCACTTATTCTTCATTCCCATATCCAAATTGATACACCTTTATCTCTTGAGCTAACCAATGATCATCCCAAAAAAATCGGTTTAATCTTATCCATCTTATGTAATTCCATTAACAAAAACCCATATAATCTAATAATGCATTATTAACCCTCCCAAAAATATTTATAACTAGTTAATCAAACAAAAATTATATCACGTCATTATATTTTTATGCCAAAAATGATTTCTCATTCAATATCTCAGACAACAAACAAATAGATATGATAAATTTGTTACATTATTGTTATACAATACATGATTATTAAAAGTATTAAACTTATTATCATTCATTAAATAATAGATACATACATACAATATATTCTAATAATATGATACATCATTGTCATATTAAATGACAATATTATCCCATTCTTCATATCCTTAAATATTACTCATATATGTAATTTATTTTTCCAATAAAATAGAAAAAAATATGGATGATCTAGGATAATTTCTATGAAATGTCACGAAATATAAATTTTTTCCCTTAAACCAGGATTATGTAGAACAAAAAGTAAATAAATATTTATCAAAAATTTGTAATCAATAGAAACATTGAGTATATAATATCAACCAATAGAAATGAAACTACAGAAAAAATATATTATTGATCTCATTCTGATGGAATTCATAAAACAATAAAACCCTAATTTCTTTCATTTCCCTTGTTAAAGAAACATTTCTGATATGAGGATATATATACACCCAAACCAATTGTATTTTTTATACATGGACTATTTACTTATTTATAGTTCTGTATAATTTAAGGTACCATTTTTCATGTTATTTTTTCCAAATAATTTTAAATAATTGTTAACAATTAAAGTCAAATTAATTATTAAGTAATATGTGAATGAATAAATATAATCGTATACATAAAATTAAAAATATAGGAAAAAAATTATTCCCAATTCAGTATAATAGTGTTAATGATAAGTATAGAAATGATAAATCAACATAGACTCAATGGGGTATTGTTACTATATTATAATATATACTTATAATAAAAAAATGTCTGTGATAATTATTGTAAAATAATAGATTATACATGAAATAACTTTTATGTCATATGTGTATTAATATTTAATATACAAATTTAGTTTTTGTGAAATCCTACATTATATTTTCATAAATAGAGTGTGACCATTCCCATTTATATCCCTCGAGAGTTTGTTTCCGAGTAGCAATATTATTCGTTCTATTTGTACATCATATTGAATATTTTTTCAATGATCAAACAAACCATTATTGGGAGATTACCTCTCATTTTATCTATACCATAGATGAATATTATTTATAGTTTCTACAAAAAATGTATTTTATAGTGTAAGAAACATTTTTTGACATTAACAAAATGTTCGATGGGTTTTCTCCTAGTGAAAGTATATAATATTACAATGTTTTCAATAAATCTTGAATTAAAATATTTTATGGTAGTGATAAAAATATTGAAATTTATCACCAAAAAAATTTATGAGGATTGTGGTAAAAAAATTTCTATCGATATTTATTCAAAACAAAAATGTAATTAATTACAAATTATATAAATATTCCCAATGATTGAAAATTCAGATAGAGAATCCCACTAAAATATTTGGAAGAGATTTAATGAAAAAACATTTATAGATGGGGACTATATATTATCATTATATACTATGAGTAAAGAAAAATCTCATGATATAATATAACAAATATATAGTGCATGATGATATAATGTAAATTATGTATAATATATGATACATGAACCTAAAAGAGAATTTTTTTTGTAAAATCCTTGCAACTTATCCAAACATCCCCAAACATACATTTCCTATAACTACAAATAAAATACATACCGTAAAAATTAAATTTAAAAATATTCCAATTTTTTTTCATTTCAACTCTTCATAAAGTTCATTATCTATATGAATTATATCAATTTTCTAGATTAGGTTTTTATAATTTTCATCCATTATAGTAGTTTCTTAATAACATAATTTTTTTCATAAAACATATAATGTTCATTAGTAATATGTAGTTAAATATATTTTAGTGATTATTTATAGTCGTTTATTTTATTTTAATATACTTTCAATATTGGTTTTGAATTTATGTTTGATGATGAAATTGATAGCATGATTAATTTAGTGTTTCTTGATGATCAAAGGTTTTTCTCTTAAGTATTGCATTAAAAATTGTAATAATAACTGTTCAAAAAAAATTATAATTGACACATTTATATAATATTATAATTCTAATTATGTTCCCATATTCATTCAGGATATAAATTCATATTATTGTTTAACGATGTGGATAAACAAACCAAAATATTTTCATTCATAATTTAAATTAAAAACTATAGTTTGGATTTGTTTTAATATTAAAATCCAGGAATCGTAATGATAATATTATGTGTTCATTTCTGATAATTAATATATTTATAATACAAAAACAACAACAAGAATTGTGTATGAATATATTAGAAAATATAAATATAATATTTTCCTTTTATCATGCTTATTTTAAACAATTGAACCAATGGTGGTTATTTATTTATCGTATCAAGAATATGATATATAATTTTTCAATCCATAACCATAACGATATAATAAACATAATTTATACAAATTTTACCATTGTAGTAACCATAAATGATGGGTGAGTGTGAAAATGTGTTTCTCTTCTTATGGATGTGGTGGTTCACACATATGCTCGAATAATGATTCCATTTTCCTAAGTGGATATGATATATGAATATATAATATAAAAATATTTTATGTGATAAATTTATATTATATAAATAATAATAATAATAATATAATTATGTTAGTGTTTCTGGAATTAATTTTAATGATTATATTTATGAAAATAATCCTACTATTTGGAAATAAACATTTCGGTGTGTTGAAAAAAAAATAAAAGACTCATTGAAAATAACTGAATTATTTTAAAAAATTATAAATGGAATCTTATTTATGTGGTAGACAGTTATAGATGGATATTTATGTATAGAATCCTTGAAAATAATCCCAAATATTTGGGTTACATTATTACATTTTCACTAGAGATAAGGTTTCTCATTAAAATGGATTTAATACATTATAATTATTAGTTAAATATATTTAACCATAAATTTAACATTTATTTGATATCATTAAAAATAAATTATATTTAATTTGAGTACATCACTATTCCCATTAGCATATCTGTAAATATAAATCATAAGGCACTTCGAGGAATTAGGGGGACATTAAATATTATAAGTGGTTGAGCTCTAACACATTCTTAATGTAATTCATACTTTGAAATCTTGTAATAAAAAATAATAAGTAATATTAAATAGTAAATACCTAACATAAATTCAATTTCATTAATAAAACTATCATAATATGGTATAAATAAATAATGATCAAATTAATATACAAAAAATCAGAACATATTGATAAATTTCTATGGATATTCTAATCAATAAAATTATTACATGGAAATAATAAAAAATTCAAAAAATTATAGAATTCATAATAATGGATATAAAAAACATTCCATTAAAGACTTTTTCCAAGCCATATTACCTAATAAATTCTATCGTTGACAAAATACCCAATAGAGTTTATCTCATGAGACATACCAATGAATGAAGGGGCTATATCAGTCCCCACCAATAACAAAAAATGACAATTAATTCCTCATATGAATGGGGTAAATAATTATTAAAATAATAATGCATATAAAAAATAATTCAAATGGAAATAATTTCCCTAATTAACAATCAAAATCATAGGGGGGTTTGAATAATATGGAAAAAGATATCCAAATAATAAATCCAATAAAAATGCACATAAATTATCTCTAGGAATTCTAATCATGGAATCATTACACCTTATTCAAAATTTATGATATGCGAAAATGATTGTTTTTCAATTATGAAAAAAAATTATTGAGATTTCCATTTCCATCAATCAGGAATAAAATATCATTTTTTTCTTTGGAAATCAAATTTTAAATATAATAGTGTCAAAAAATTGATTTTGTTTTCAAAATTTAATTAAATTAATGATAAAAATTATTTGAAGCATTTATTTTTACTAATGATGTAAAATTAAGTACATTCCATATAATATAAAAATGTATCCTTTCAGTTATTCAGTAATGTAAAGATGATATTTAAAAAAAAAACAAATGAATATTCCTTTGAAAATATGTTTTAAAAATATAATAATATATAATCACATCATTAATATGGCATTATTATAATTTGAAAATAAATTTCAAATCACTTTTCTGGAACATTATTTTGGATGATAAATGATATTAAAAAAATGAATTCTTGTTTAATAAAAATTATCATTCATTTTAATCTGAAAAGGGAGGAAAATTTGACTATTAAATGCGATGTTCATGAATTAATACATGAAACTAAAATATTTTATCATATAGAAAGTATAATAAAAAATTCCCTAAGGAGCGACTTAAACATAGACAATCCGGAATAATGACGAGATTCTTAAATAAACCATTAGCACTTTGGTAAATATTGAATTGAAATGACCATAATGAAATGATATGAAATGAAACATCAAATAAAATTATCTGAAATATATTCATTATTTAACATATCATTGGGTCATTTTATACACCAAAAAAGTGATATAATTGTTTATTATGGAATATAACTCATGAAAATTAATGTGAGACAAGAAACCCTTATATAAGATCTTATTTACATCATACTTAACTATAACACGTGTATTAGTAATATATATTTATTATTATTATACTAAATAAAAATAATCGTATATTTCATATGAAATATGATTAAATTACAAACTGTTGTGACACATTTATTATCGATTCTCTAAAATAATAATAGTTTATTGTGATAATGGCTTCATTGTTTTGTTTGTTTTGGATGGGTATTTTCAGTTTCTTATATTTAGAATTGTTAAATATTAAAAAAAATTATATAAATATAAAATATATTCCTTGAATATTTTTTATTGTAATTGATTAAAGATAAAAAGTAAAAATATAAGAAACACTTCATGGAGAAGGTATAATATATAAACTCATGAATGTTGTTTCCCTTTTTACCGATGGTTGGAATGAATATTAAATTAATATTATATCCCTCCTAAAAAATATTATTATTTTTATTGAATTTATATTAATAAAATATATACTTTTTATCAACTAGAAAATATAAAATGAAAAATATTTCATATATCTACGTGGAGGCTGTAGTCCACATGTATTCTTGAGAGACATTACTATTTTTAACTGATGATAAGGCAGGAAATATTAGTGATATTATATTTAAAAATTACATATTTTTCATACATAGAATATATATTCATTTAATTTAACCTTACTAAATTTCATGTGTATTGTATGTGAAGAAAATAACATGGTGTCATGAGGTGGTAGTCTACAATACACATGAGTGACATTATCATATCACTAGTAGAAGGGAATGTAACAATGTATATAGAAAATAATAATTAATTGTGTTTAATAGTTTCATAATTATTATTTAGATATTTTCAATCCATCATTATTTCCATATATTATTTATCTCTATAGAATCAAAGTTCATTATTTGTGAGGCATTAGTATTCCATAAAGAAGATTGATAGTTTCTTTTACCATGTGATAGAAGTTGAGATAGATCTGTATTATGACACTAATGGAATAAAATATCTATATAAAAGGGATATAGTGGTTATTATATTTTTTTATTTTATATTTCTTTTAATGAAGAGAAGAATAAATATATCAAATATTCATGGTTATATGTTTTACCTTTTCATAGAAAATATTCTCTATATTTATAACTAAACAATTTGTTCCAGGGATAAATATTTAATATACATAATATAGGACTTGGTTAGGGATGTAATTATATGATTTTGGAAGGTATATTTAGATTAAATTGTTCAGGATGTGTGAAGTGTAAAAACGATTAGGTGACATTTAAATGTGGGTGTGAGGACACATTTGTAATTATTGAAGAGATATGATGATAACCACATGTTTATGATGGAAAAATACACCAAATTTTTACGTTATTGTCACGACCCGTCCAAGTGGGGCCCAAGCCGCAACTCCCCAAGCCCGCCTCCAATAGGCCAGGGGCTGGTGACTAGCACCGAGTAGGCATGCTACTAATGAGATAAATTTCCTATAAACCTATACACACGCTCACACATCTCCATTCCCACAATTTCGAAAAGTGAAAACTACTAAAAATGGAAAAGATGCATGCAAACACTAAATCCAAAACAATAGAGTATGACATGAAAGTAAAGTACATGAATGTAAAAACCTCGGGAAAAAGTACAATCCCACCAAAAGGGAGTCCGTAACAAAGTCCAACCTGTATATAAAGGTGATGGGATTGCAATCCGTAGCCATAGGAACACACCTCGGATCATCTAATCTCACTGATTACCGCCCCGGTCCTGGTCCGCCTAGAATCCAGTGAAAGGCTCACTCATCTGCACAATACATGACACGTTCTGGAAAAGCCCATACAGGGGTGAGTATAACAATACCCTTTAGGAAACCCCAAAACCACAAATGAAATACAACAAGGGAAATACCACAAAGTAAAGATACATTCAGCACCACAAAATATATGTCTATATAAAATATAACAAGAATATCCAGATATACTCATACACGATCAATGATCGTGAAACCACCACTAAGATCATGATCTAAAATAACACTAAGAACATAGCAAGGAGAACACACTCCTAGGTCTGAAGAGAGATATACGAAGTACTTGTTCCGGGAGGACACACTCCACAAGTACTTTGAGAACATGATTCTCAGATGAGGATTAGATCCATGTCATGGGGTAATTCCGACAACTTCGTCTGAGCTAATCCGCTAAGCAGAGGATCAGCGCCCGGGAAAGGTTGGTCACGTCGATACTGAGAACTTTACCTAGGGTTCCAAGAATGAATAGAGGATCCGGCTCCAAGTCTAACCGAGGGGATTCAAACAAATCTATTCAGGAAGTTCGGTTGAAGGGATCATACTCCTATATGTAAGAAATGATACCGGAAACCATCAGAAGAAAGAAAAAGGTGATAAACCCTAAGGAAACTATCCCAAGTCATAGAAGGAAACTCGCTCAAGCCTTGAATAATTTATTACATGGCATGTAGTATGGTTACACGCCGCGTTCCTTGTCCTCAGGTACTACCCGTGTAAACGGCCCACATCATTCGTTCAAGCATTATAAAACTAAACTACACGGCGTGTAGACAATTACACGTCGTGTTCCTGACTCCAAGTATTGCCCGTGTAAATGGACCATGTCATTTGGCTTGTCAGATATAATGTAACTACACAGCGTGTAGAAGAATCACACGTCATGTCTGAGCACCTGGGGATTGCTCCGTGTACACTAGCCATGTGCCCGTACATGGCCTATGTATGTGTCTGTATCGCCTGCCTATGTACCAGTACATGGGGTATCCTGTGTATCTAGCCGGGTCTGGCTGGAGAAGGGTATACACGCAGTGTCCTTGTCCATGTACCCATCTTGTGTCCGTGTCACCTACCCATGTACCAGTACATGTGAAATCTCATGTATCTGGTCGGGTCTGGCCTGGGAAGGGTATCTACGCCATGTCCTTGAAAGTGTACCCAAATCATGCCCATGTACTCTCAGACTACACGCCCTGTGGTCCGCCGGAGAATACACGCTGTGTAGCCCAAAATACATTCCATGTAGTCGAAATTTTGCCATAAACATCGTCTTCTTCCTCACGCTTCGGCCGATCTTCCGGATCCACGATCTCTCGTCTGGTCGTCCCGATACTCCAGAGATGGGTTCATTTCGTTATACGACAATCGTAATGTTTTTTTTCGTCTTTTAAGTCAGATCATAGAAATTGAATGATCCATCTGATGGAAAATGCCTGAAAACTTGTAACTCTTGATCCACTCTGAATACTCTACCGAAACCACTGTCGAACCTCCATGACATTGCTCTGGGGTTGGATCTACAATATCATATCGTTGTGTCTCAAAACGGATGCGCAATGAATCATTTTTCATCGCCTAGTGAAGAATGCGAAGAACACGAAGGAGATAAAGGGGAGAAATCCAATGAAACGAATTTGAGGAATGAACCTCCTCCGCCGTTCATCATGGTGTTGATCCTCTCCTGTTAATTGGATTAAATGCAGCAGAAAAAGATCAACAACAATAGATCAACATGGATTCAATCTCCCAAAATCCCCGCAAAATCCTATCCCACAAGAACGAACAATCTGTGGACTAATCTATTCGTGTATTAGCCCGCATTTGTCTTAGAAATATTGAACGAGGAAGAAAATAAAAAATTAAACATCCTAGCTGGATTCTGTGGCGTTCTCTGGAGAAGATCCCATCGCAGTGTCGTCGTCACTGATGAAGATCGTCAAGAACACTGTCGCTGCGTTGGGAAGTTTCCTCCAGAGCCTCCAGGGAAAATTCAAGGTTATGGAAATTGTAACCATGATCCCCTGCGATATCTCTATTTAAAAGATATGAGATTTCACTATAACATGGATTTAAATAAAATATTTTAATTAAATTTTATATCACGGTTGCATCCAAAAACTATATTTCACCACCAACCTGTGTCAACTGATGTTAGGCCTCGCCTAAGGTAAAATATCTATTCCGAACACAATGGTTCCCTTAGATTTCTGATCTGAGCACCCAATCGAGATTTATTCCTCTTTTTCAGGAAAACCGCACGCGTGTGTTATTTAATTATTAAATTAAATTCAATCATTTATTCTGGGCTCCCCGGGCCTCAAGACTGCACGCCGTCTTAGAGCCTGGCCTCGAATTAATTCCCATATAATATTAAAATAATACATGGAAAAATCTGGGACATGACATCACACCCACCTTAGGGATTTTACATCCCCGAAAATCTAAAATAAAGGCTACTCAAAAATATGTGGGTATTGCACGTGGATGTGAGCATCCCGCTCCCACATGCTCTCTCGGAGATTCTCGTTCTCCCACCGGACACACACCAAGGGAATAGCTCAACCATGAAGGATCTTCTCCTACCGATCCTCTATCACTACTGGGTACTCTCTAATAGTCGCTCCATCATTGATGTCCAGGTTTCCCCAGTCGATAACATGCGATGGATCATGCACATACCTTCGTAGTTGTGACGCATGGAAGACGTTGTGTACCCGGTCCAACTAAGGAGGTAGATCCAAACAATATTCCACCTCATCAACTCTACTCAGAATCTTAAAAGGGCCAATTAACCTCGGGGATAGCTTGTCGCCTCGACCAAATCTCTATAATCCCCGTCGAGGTGAGACCCAAAGGAACACATGGTCTCCTTCCTCGAACTCCAAGGGACTCCACCTCCTATCGGCATAAGACTTTTTCCAAATCTGTGCAGTATTCATCCACTCCTGGATGACCTGCACCTTCTCTTTAGTAGCTCTCACCATCTCTGGGCCGATAAGTGCTGACCCTCCTGGGTCAGTGCAGCAATGTGGTGACCTGAAAGGTCGCCCGTACAGAGCCTCGAATGGTGCCATACCAATAGTGGAATGATAACTGTTGTTATAAGAATATTCCACCAGTGGTAGGTGATCCTCCCAGCTATGACCGAAGTCATGTTTCTATGCTCGAAGCTTATCATCCAGGACCTAGATGGTCTGCTCTGTCTGACCATCAGTCTGGGGATGAAACGTCGTGCTCAAGCATAACTGAATCCCAAAAGCTTCTTTAAATACCTTCCACAACCGGGATGTGAAACGAGCATCACGATTTGAGAAGATAATGGATGTTACTCCATGAAGTCGAAGTATCTCATGCACATAGAGGCGTCCCATGATCTCTACCGAACTCTGCTCCCATATGTCTAGGAACTGGGCCGACTGGGTGAGTCGATCGACGATCACCCAGATGGCATCATGTCCCCTAGTCGTACGTGGTAAACCCGTCATGATGTCCATAGATATCCAATACCACATTCACTCTGGCACCTTAAGGGGCTGATTCAAACCTACTGGCACCTGGTGCTCACCCTTTACATACTGACAAGAAAGGCACTGAGAGACAAACTCTGCCACACCCTTCTTCATTCCTGGCCACCAGAACTGACGTCGAAGGTCCTGATACATCTTTTCTACACCTAGATGCACCACCAAAGGGTATGTGTGGAACTCCCTTAGAACCACCTCCTATAATGTCATTGGTACTACCGTGTGCCCTCTGAAAAACACAACTTGCTCCCCACCTTCTGAATATCCATCAGCAACATCACCTGTGGATATCTGAGCACGTAGAGTCTAACAGCATGCATCCTCGCTCTGTGCTTCCCTGACTCGCTACAAGATTTGAGGGGTAACAACCATCGACTGAAGGTAAGATCCCTCATCTCCATCCATGAAGGAGAACCGTAAAGAGGCCAACTACCTTGTCGCCTCATCCAGTAACTGCGAATTGAATTTCCTACTGGGAGAATCTGCCACCATGTTGCCCTTCCCAGGAGTATAAATGATCTCAAAGTTGTAATCCTGGAGGAACTGAAGCCATCGCCTCTGTCTCAAATTCAGATCCTTTTTGGAAAAGATATATCTGAGACTCATTTGATCAGAGTAGATGATAAACCACTCACCAATCAGTTAGTTCCACCACATATTCAACACGAAGAGTACAACTGCCAACTCAAGTTCATGGGTCATGTAGTTATGCTCGTGTGGCCTCAACTGACATGAGTCATAGTCAATCACCACTTTCCTCTGCATCAAGAAACAACCATGCTCAGTTCCTGATGCATTGCAGAACACTACAAAATCGACACCCTCCTCCGGTAATCTCAAGATCGGGGCACTCGTTAAACCCTGTATCAACTACTGGAAAGATTTTTGGCATCTCTCAGTCCACATGAAAGGATTCCCCTTTCGGGTCAAAGCTATCATGGGTGCTGCAATCCTAGAGAAATCAAAGAGTAATCTACTATAGTATCATATCAACCTAAAGAAACTATGCACCTCTGTCATGCTCTTGGGTGGGTCCCATGCTATCACTACCTCCACCTTGGCTGGGTCCACTGTTACACCATCTGTCGAGATAATGTGTCCCAAGAAATGGACCTCCTGTAACCAGAACTGACACATCAAGAGTTTCCCATACAACTAGTGCTCTCATAGTGTGTCCAGAACCATCCTTAGGTGTCTCCCGTGCTCCTCCTCGGACGTAGAGTACACAAGGATATCATCGATGAAGACCACTACAAACCGGTCTATATGGGGTTGTAAGATCTGGTTCATGAGTCACATGAACACTACAGGGGCGTTCATCACGCTGAAGGGAATCACCAAGAACTCATAGTGACCTTAGAGACATCTGAAAGACGTCTTCGGTACATCCTCATCCCATACTCACAACTGGTGATAGTCTGATCGTAGATCAACCTTTGAGAACCATCGTTCCCCTTTGAACTGGTCAAAGAGGTCATGGATCCTCAGTAGTGGATACCGGTTCTTCACGGTCACCTGATTCAAGAATCGGTAATCCACACATAGCCTCATGCATTCATCTGCCTTCTTGGAAAAGAGCACTAGGGCCGACCAGGGTGAAACGCTGGGTCTCACAAAGCCATTCTTCTGCAAGTCGCCCAGCTTCACCCTCATCTCACGAAGCTCTGTAGGAGCCATCCGATATACTGAGGCTGATATTATCTCCGGTTGCAACTCAATGCAGAAATCTATCTCCCGAAGGGGAGGTAGCCTAGGGACATCCTCCGAAAAAACGTCCTCGTACTCAGCCACTACTGCTAAAATCTAGAAACTCGTAACATCTGTTGTGCCAAGGGCTAGGCTAGCCAACTGATGTGAAATCGTTTGTGCCCGTCTATGCACATGTCCATCCTGTGCTGCTTGGTTCTCTATTTCACCGATATAATAGAACCTCGTTCCATCACTGTGGACACACCAATCCCTTTGCCTAAAACAGTCGATCTGGGCATGACCATTGGATAGCCAATCCATACCACAAATCACATCGTAAGGCCTCGACGCTACTACCAAGCGGTTCCAACAGAAACTCTCACCTTCAAGGGACATGTAACACTATCTACAGAGGTGTGTGATCTCTGAATCATCCCCAGTCGGTGTTTCTAAGACTAAGGGTCGAGTCAATGACTCAACTAGAATATGAAGGTCTCAAACCATATAAGCATCCAAAAAGGAATGACTAGCACCAGTACCAATCATTACGGAAGCCAAAGTCTAAAAGACAAAGATTGTACCACTAATCATTCCTGGAGTACCTGGGTCATAAGCCTCTGCCGCCTGTAGCTGTCCCTGCATCTGTCCACCAACTCCCAAATCCTGGGGTGGACCTCCTGGGGGTGGTGGTGGTAAAAGGTAAATACACCGACCACCTCCAACTGCTCTCCCAACTCCCCTACCACGTCCGCCACCCCAATGATCTGTTTTCTCCACACGTTGCCTCTGCCTCGGTGGTTCATCCACTGCTCCCGTGTCAGTAGTACGGAGAGTCAGAAAATCTCGAGCGAGATTTCCCCTGCAATCACATGAGTAGCATCCCCTCTCTCGAGGCTGGATGGATGCACCATGCGAACCCTTAATGGATGTTCCCCTGTCCTGGGATCTCCTCTGAAAAAGTCTCCAATTCCTGGGTTCCGGACGTCGGCTCCATACTTCCAAGGTCTTTTCTCCATCTCTCCCACTGCTGACAACTGACGGCTGTCTCTACTCTGCCAAGAAGCTCTCAACCACCAAAACCCACTCGAGCACCCCAACATTAGTAGGAATCCTCATAGGTATGATGCTAGCATGGTTATCTCTTTTCAAGCCCTGCTCAAAAGTCCAAGATCTGAAGTACTGATCTCTAACCATATCTATCGAGTATCGTGAGAGGTCGGTAAACCTCGATGAATTGTCAGCCGCCGTCATTGTTCCCTGCTGAAGATGAAGAAGCTCTGGTATAATTATTGATATGAGTGTAACCGGTGATTAATCCTCTCCGAAGAGATTCTCAAACTCCGACCATGCAGGTTTCGCCTCATCGTGGGTCTGGATAACCAAACTCCACCATCGTTCTGCCGAGCCCTGCAGAAGGCTCGCTTCCAGGATCACCATCTGGTATGCTGGTGTCCTGAGCAAACGGGAGACTCGGGCGACTGCCTCAAGCCAGTCCTCTGCTGCCTGAGTGTCAGGCATGACTTGAAACCTGAGGGGTCTCTGTCTCTGAAACTCGTGGAGTGCGCTCAACCTGTACTCCTCCTCCATTGGTACAACAAGCACTAAACACTGCTCCACAGGTGGCGGGATAACCGGCACACCACCTGATGGTAAAACTGGGGGATCTGGTCCCTTTATCGAACCTTCATCACTGAGGGGGTCATCATCATGGTCGAGCTGCTAGATTCTAGAGGGTACAGGTCACGGAGGCATCCGGTTAAAGATACAAGATTTATCTCAGTAAATGAGTATATCGGGAGAGATGAATCAAGTAGGACATGGAAACCACAACCAACTAATATATGATATATGTACCATTGTTTTCCTCTGCAACTAGTGTTATGATGTTCCTAGTCAAATAGAATGTTATCAGAGTCCTGGTGTTTGGATACGTCGGCCGCCCGCACCAACACCGGGGTCCTTGGCCTGGAAGTAGAACTCGAAACACTTAACATTGTTGACCCAAACCAACTCAAAGACTCTAGGTCCTAAGGTAGAATCGAGAACCTCTGATACCACTTTGTCACGACCCATCCCAGTGGGGCACGAGCCATAACTCCCCAAGCTCGCCTCTAATAGGCCAGGGGCTGGTGACTAGCATCGAGTTGGCGTGCTACTAATGGGAGGCATTGCCTATAAACATGTACACACGCACAAACATCAACAATCCAACATAGCTGAAATGTGAAAACTACTACAAATTTGAAAAGATAGATGCATACACTAAATCCCATCCAATAGAGTACAACATGAAAGTAAAGTACAAGAAAGTAAAACCCTTGGCCAAAAGTACAAGCCCACCAACATAGAGTCCGTAACAAAGTCCAAACTGTAAAGAAAGGTGTTGGGACTACAGTCTGTAGCCATAGGAACACACCTCTTCCCATCTGATCACACTGAGTACTGCCCAGTCCTAGTCCACCTAGAATCTTGTCAAAGGCTCGCTCATCTTCACAATACATGACATGTGCGGGAAAAGCCCGTGTAGGGGTGTGTATAATAATAACCAGTTGGACACCCCGAAACCACAACAGAAATACAACAAGGGAAATAACACAAAGGAAATATATAGTCATCTCCACACAGTATATTTCTAAAGAACATATTACAAGAATATCCAGACATACTCATACATGATCAA
Organism: Viscum album; assembly: GCA_963277665.1. NCBI lineage: Eukaryota > Viridiplantae > Streptophyta > Magnoliopsida > Santalales > Viscaceae > Viscum > Viscum album. The sequence goes on from OY728153.1 coordinate 786,864,056, forward strand.
TTATCGTGAAACCACCACTGATATCCAGCTCGAAGATTCCACTTAGCACGTAACAAGGAGAACACAGTCCTAGGTCTGAAGAGAGAGATATGAAGTACTCGTTCCAGGAGAACACACTCCACAAGTACTTTGAGAACATGATGCTCAGATGAGGATCACAACCAAGTCATGGGGTGATTCCGAAAACTCCGTATGAGCTAATTTGCTACGAAGAGGATCGGCGCCTGGGTAAGGTTGGTCACTTCAATACCGAGAACTGTACCTAGGGTTCCAGGAATGAATAGAGGATCCAGCTCCAAGTCTAATAGAGGGGATTCCAAAAACTCTATTCAGGAAGTCCTATTGAAGGGATCATACTCTTATATGTAGGAAATGATACCGGAAAGCTTCATGAGAAAGTCTAAGGGGATGATCCAAAAGAAATGTAGTCCAAGTCACATAAGGCAACTGGCTCAAGTGTTGAAGATTTTATTACATGGAATGTAGTATGGTTACACGCCGTGTTCCTTGACCCTGGTTACAGCCCGTGTAAATGGCATGTGTCATCCGTTCAAGATGTGTAAAACTCAACTACACGACGTGTAGAAGAGTACACTCCATGTTCCTTACTCTGTGTACTGCCCGTGTAAATGGACCATGTCATTAAGCTAGTCAAATAGAAAGTAACTACATGGTGTGTAGAAGAATCACATATCGTGTCCAATCACCTGGGACTCACTTCGTGTACACTGGCCATGTGCCCGTACACGGCCTATGTCTGTGTCCGTGTCTCCTGCCCATGTACCAGTACACGGGGTATCCCATGTATCTAGTCGAGTATGGTCGAGGAAGGGTATACACGCCGTGTCCTTGGCCGTGTACCCATCCTGTGTCCATGTATCCTTCCCATGTACCAGTACACAGGGTATCCATTGTATCTGGCTAGGGAAGGGTATATACGTCGTGTCCTTGGCCGTGTACCAAACTCGTGCCCATGTACTCTCAGAGTACATGCCATGTGGTCCGCCGACGATCACACGCCGTGTATCCGATACTACACACGGTGTAGTCGAGATTTTTTCATAAATGTCGTCTTCTTCCTCACGCTATGGCCAATCATTCGGATATACGATCTCTCATCCGTTCGTCTCGATACTCCAGGGATGTGTTCGTTTCGTCATACAAACATCATAACGGGTGTTTTCGTCTCTGAAGTCAGATCATAAACCTCAAATGATCCATCCGAAGAAAAATGCCCGATAACTCATAACTCTCGATCTGCTCTGAATCGTCCGCCGAAACCGTCATCGCACCTCCTGACATTGCTCCGGGGTTGGATCTACAATATCGGATCATTGCGTCACAGAACGGATGCACAAAGATCTGTTGGTCATCACCCGGTGAAGAACACGAAAAAGAGAAGGATATAAATGGGAGAAATCCAATGAAAAAAATTTGAGGAATGAACCTTTTCCTTAGTTCATCACGGCGTTGATCCGCTCCCATTAATAGGAATAAACAGAGCATAAAAATATCAACAACAAAAGATCAACATGGATTCAATCTCCCAGAATCCCCGCAAAAGCCCATCCCGCAAGAACGATCGATCCACTGACTAATCTGTTCGTGGATTAGGCCATGTAGGTCGTAGTAATCAAGAATTGGGATGAAAATCACAAATTAAAAATCACACCTGGATTCTGCGGCGTTCACTGGTGAAGATCTTGTCGCAGCGTCGTCGTCGCCAACGAAGCTCATTAAGAACACTATCGCCGGGTTGGGAGGTTTCCTCCAGAGCCTCCAGATCCTCTAGGTAAAATTCAGGGTTTTGAAAATTTTCAACCTGATCCCCTGCGAAATCTACATTTAAAAGATAAGAGATTTTGCTGTAATAGGTATTTAAATAAAATATATTAATAAAATATTTTATTACTGTTGCGTCCAAAAACCATATTTCACCACCGAGCTATGTTGATCGATGTTAGGCCTCGACTAAGTTAAATCACTATTCCAAACTCAACGATGCCCTCGAATTTCTGATCTGATCACCCATTACGGAGTTATTACACTTTTTCCATAAAAACGCACGCACACGTTATTTAATTGTTAAATTAAATTCAAACATTTGATATCGGCTCACCGAGCCTCGGAACTGCACGCCGTCTCAGACCCTGGTCTCGGATTAATTCCCATAAAATATTAAAATAATACATGGAAAAATCCGGGACATTACAATTATTGATTTTTTTACGGTAGAGTTATTTCATTAAAAATAGTGTTAGAATATTGTTTTCATTTTTAACCCCTCAATTCTTAGTTTTACCTTCGAGATACATTTTTTCACCAACCATGTGTACATATTTTTTCCTCATTTAAATATTCATAGTGGTAAAAAATTATGATGAATATAATAGAAAATAATTTTTTTCTTATTAATGTGGAATTTAATTTTTTAAAGTTAGTGTAAATAATTTTCATAATGAAATATACTTTGAAACCCTTTGATGAATTGAAAAATGATGTTTTCAAAGAAAAAAATTCAAAATATTTAAAGAATTTATATAATAATTGATAATTAAATTTAAAAAAATTACTAGGATTAGTAAAACATTTATATAATTTAATTAATATTAAATTTAATCAAATTAAAATAAAATTTTTCGTTGTAAAAAATTTAAATGAAAATGTATTTTTCAGATAAAAATAATTTTTTGTTAACAATTTATCGATATATTTTAACACCCCAAGATTTCACTCTACGCTTCTCTTTGAATAATATAGTAGCGTGTGTTGTACGTAACTTCGAGTTCTAACGAACCACAAACAATCTATCTAGAAGTTGTGAATAGTAATACCCACTTTTTAAAATTTTATAAATTTTATCATTCAAAATGGACATAATTTTTTGATTTGGAATATCATAATAAAAATATGGTGAATTATTGGTATTTTTTTGAGAACATAATTTTTTTTGATGAATAGTGAAAAACACTGAGTTATAGTTTAAAACCGAATTTTTATTTAAATAATTTTTTAATCAATTTAAGTTTGTTTTAGTTCAAAATTGAAACATAATACCTATAATGTTTCAATGTAATTCATTGGAGTCAATTTATAATAATATTATGTATATAAAATTTTTATAGTACTTTTCATCATCTTTTACACACCTCTTAGGAGAATTTCAGAATTCACAGAAAACATAATTTTACCGCTTCTATGAGTGAAATTTCAAAAATCTGAGATAGACAATTGATATCAGTAAGTAAAATGAGTTTCAATAAGATGAAAATAATTTTTTGTGAATAGTAACTTTTTACTTTAATTTACCACAGTTAAAAGTAATTAGGGTAATTAAAGGTAAAAATGATATTATTATTACCCTGACACATGTCCTCATTCTATTGGATAAGTATAGTTCGACCAGGAAATCCTTATGAATAAAATATGGATCTCTTTGGTCCACATGCATTAGATTAGGACATTTATTAATATTTAATTCAAATAAGTGTTAAAAGAGTTAAAATCTATGTTTATTAACTAAAACATTATTATTATAGCGTGACACCAAAGATAAATTCGACTATAAATATTAATTAGAAGGCTAAAAAAATTTCCTATATAATTGTATTTTATTAATATTTTTTAAACATTAAATAATTTAATTTATTTATGACACGATGATGATGTTGTAATTACTGTATAAATAAAATATAAAAATAATTGTTATTATAAATATCCAAATAAATGTAATTTAAGAATTTTTATGAATTCCACTATTTTTATAGATTAATATGACATATTAGGGTTGGTTAAATGAAATTTGTTTCAATGTAATAATGCTGTTTTGATTTCAGCAAAAACAAAATACCAAATTCTATCAAAATTGACATAAAAGATATTTTAAAACAAATATTATATTATTAAGTGATATAATATTATTAAAAATCTTAGGATCAGCTAGAAGACATAAATAATGATATATGTATCATTAATTAACCATTTTGGGTTCGTCGGATAGAATATAGTATGTTTGTCAACCATAAAATATAAAAATACAAAGAGACATGGTAAATGTCACACTATTTAACTAAGAGTTAAATCTAAAATATAAAGGTAATATAGTGACCAAAACCTGTCTAAAACCTATTGGTTGAGTTATTTTCAACCCTTCCCCACCATTTACTTTAAATAATAAGTTTTGGATCCATTATAAACCTAAAATTATTTTATTATAAAATAATATTTCTAGCTTTTCATAAAGTGCATGTCACCTCTCATATAAAAAGGCACTCTGCCTTCTATCAAATTCACAACTTCAAAACCATTTGGCTCAGCCAATAACTACCCCAATACCCTCTAAACTATCCTCCCTTCATCATAGGGTCCTTTCTTTAGTCATATAGCCAACCTACGGATCCCATTTGGTCAAATCAAAATGAAGAACCTGAAGAAGAGGTAAATATCCCACCACCTCTTTCATGTTCCTTTCTTCAACCACTTCATTTTTCATTGTTGTTTCCATTCTAAAATAATAACTCCAGTATCTTCTATATATATTTATGTTATGTTAAATATGTTACAACAAAATTCCTTATTCTATCCATCCTTTGAATGACATGTCACCATACGTGCATACGCATGGCTTACCGTCTCCACGTCGTGATGTAATTGTTATTCAATACATTATTATTTGGATGGGTATAATAATGATGTGTAATTGATGTAAATAACAAATATAACCTGATAATTATTGTGTATATATAATATAGAATCCAATTATATATTATTTTAATATCAAAATAATGATATCGTCGCTCGTGCGTATGTACGGATTACCGTCCCCACGATCGTGATGACATTCAGTCCCCATCATATCCATTTAAGAATAATTTTCATTAGATGATAAAAAATAACGTTTACATATGTGATATCATTATGGATATGAATATGATACATCCCATTCATAAAAAATATGACTCACATTACAAAGAATATAAAGGAAAATGAATTAATTAACACCTGAAACAACGATAATATTAAGATGTTATTAACTATGAAATGTTAAAAGATCATATATGATATAATATTAAGGTATATGATTAGTTTATACTTTAATAACAATTATTTCACTATTATACAGGAGGTTAACCTACCCTTGACCACGAAAAAGTACAAGGTAAGGGTAAATCTCAAAATCTCTTCATTATCCGAGGTTGTTATATGTAATTATCTACTAGGACCTCTTTATCATCTACATCCATGATTCATAAAAATGAATTTCAAAACATTCTTACAATTTTATTGGCTATGGGCTAATATAATTTTTACCCTTGATTGACATTTTATAAGAACTATATAATGGAATCCTTCCATCTTTTTCTAAATAAGGTACTTTTTAACCTTTTTCGACAAAATTATGATAAGATTGTCTTTTTTAACATTTACGACGGGTGAGGCTATTTTCTGCCATTATAAAAACATCATAGAGTCCCTTAAAATCATATAACAATATGTTAAATGTAAATTTTTTATTTTATTATTACGAATTTTAAATCATTTCAAAAAATTGATATATCTCTCAAATAGTTTTTGGTTTCATCATTGGATGGATTTAAAGATTATTTGAAGTTGATTTATACGATACAAAACATCCATATTGTATTGAATTTTTTTTGATATGTTTGACTATGGATGTGTTATTTTTATACCATTCAAGGTTTATGGATAGAGTATTTACATTTTATATGCTATTTTTAATACGAATGATTATGTTCTATTTAAACATGTTCATATGAGAAATGAATTGGACTTAGTAAGTGAAGGGTGAAGCCCGCTATAGCTCCTCGATTCATCGGTAGGTCTCATGAGACAAACTAGTGTCTTGGAAAAAGGCTTAGAAAAAATATTTTTTTTAGTTTTTTCACAAAACATTGACTATGTGGTTATGAAAGTTTGGAATTATGCATTCCATCAATATGAAAGTTGTTATTGATATTGCATATAATTATTCAACTAGTAGAATAACCATGTGAGTATGCAAATAGAATTATTTCTTTTAATTTTTGCCATATTATGCTGAAGTTTATGTTTAAATATATTTTTTAGTTATACATTTCATTAAATGTTTATTCTTATTTATGATAGTTTTCACTATATTGTTATCCTTACTGAGCATTTGAGCTCACCCCTTTCTATGTTTTATTTTTTCCAGGATTTGAAGAAGTATCTTATGACTAAAATCCAAGGATAGTATGAGGGGATATGAGTGTTTACTATAGATACTATGTTGTTGTAGTGTTTCACTTTATCATGTAATTTATTGTTTATGAATGTATCTAGTGTTTCCAAGGCTACTAAACCAATTTGTCTTTCAAGACATGATCTTTTATGATCATTCCAATGTTATGTAATAATGCACCGAATTTATTTAATTAGGTTCAGGGCATTACAATTTTTATTTGAGAATGTTTAGTACAATCCTTGGAATCTATATTTACATAAACTTTGATTAGAGCACATAGACCTAAGATCGACTTTGTGGAATATTTTAGATGAACAACCTAGAATTTTGGTATTGTAGAGATTTTGGGATTTTCCCAAAAAATACATCTCTGTCTAGATATGAGTTGGTAGAGAAGGCTCTGGAACAAATGTACCTAGGGGTGAAGCCCAAAAAACCACTTTCATCTAGACTCAAACGGGAACTGGTCTACGACAATGGGCCTTTCTGCACTCTTGGATATGAAACTCCAGGGGGATATGCTTAGGATAATTCTCATTTTCATTACAAACCCTTATAAAGGGTTTCGTATTATATACATCCTCAAATAAAACATTTTTTATTATTATGGATTATATCCATAAACTGTTCAATTTATGATAAGCGTTTTACAGGTTTGGAATTATGTATATCGTTCCATAAACTAATCTAGTTTATGCCATTGTTTATAAATGGCGACTAGTGGAAGTAATGGAAACTGTATAAATGCATGCACTGGATTTAGGGATTTCCCTCCTACTAAAGATAGTTATAGTGGATCTGGTGATACAACTGGTTCTGATTAGCTAATCATCATACTAGGACAACTCACTCATGTTATGAATAATAACCTTACCTATATTGAGCACCATGATCCACAACATGGAGGATAAATGTTAGATCTCTTTGTGATGCAACAACCACCAACATTTAATGGGTGTACTAATTCATTAGTTGATTAGCAATGGATAAATTACATAGAGAAAATATTCCATGTATTAGGGAGTAGTGAAAGGGAAAAAGTTATCATGGCAGTTTACCGCCTCACTAGAGATGCTGATCAATGGTGGTCATTAATTCAAAACACAAAGGAAGATGATGAAGTATCAAATATGGAATGGATGGGATTTTAAAGTGTTTTTCTTAGAAAAAAAATTCCTCATCACCATCAAGTAGATATGGAAAGGGAATTTCTAAGTCTGAGGAAAAAGGATAATGCAAATGTCGCAAAGTATGAGGCTAGCTTTACATGGTTAGCGAGGCATGCTGCAGATTATATACGTAACCCAAGGAGTAAGATTTATCATTTCTTTGATGGTTTTAAACAGTTCCCCCATCGAGCATTAGTCTCACAATCCATCATGATGTACGAAGATATTGTCTTATGTGCTATCAAGATAGAAAAAACATTCTCTAAGTCGTACAACTTTATTGAAAAGAAAGAGAAGAAGACATATGACGATCACTCTGGAAAAGGAAATAAGGGGAATAAGGGAAATGTTGAATATCCATCGTATAGTTAATGTGGTAAGAAACACCCCGGTACATGATTGAAGGGAATGTGAGTCGGTTATAAGTGTGGTGAAAAAGGACACCAAGCTCGTGATTGGAAGGGGAAAAAAGAATCTACCGTTGTTCAATCCAAAAATTCCAGGGACATGGGACATCATGAAAATGAATGTCCTAAGCGTCAAGGGAACGTTCCTCAGAAAATTCCAAGGGATCAAGGCCAAGATTATGCTATCACTTCTGCTGAGGTAGAAGCTCTGAATGATGTAGTGGAAGGTAATTTAATGGCATCCTCAGGTTTAGAAAATTCTTTATTTGATTCTGGATCATCACATTGTTTCATATCATCCCATTTTGCTATGAAAATTAGATATTTTAAATTTGATTTAACAAGGGAGTTGTCAATTAAAACTCCTAAGGGAAGTATCATCGCAAAAAAGTTTTGTTAATCTGTTCCCATTAGAGAATATAAATGTTATTTATTTGTTGATCTCATCGTCATACCCATGATTGAATTTGATATAATCCTCATTATGTATTGGCTTTCAGACCATGATGTAAAGAATTATTTTAATAAAAATGAGGTTACCATTTTTGATGATGATGATAAATAACACCTTATATTTAGAGCATAATTTTCGTCACTTGATTCTTATCAAGACCCACCCCCAGTAGCTCAACAAAATTCAATTATTGGTTAGGAAGAGAATGAAATAACTACGGTTGAGGAATTTAATGTTCAAATAGAGGATGTACCAAGTGTGAAAGAATATGTTGATGTGTTTCCAGAGGATTTACATAGACATCCTCCAGAACGAGAAATTGAGTTTTACATTGATTAAATTCCTAGATCAAAGACCATATGGAAGACCCCTTATAGAATAGCAATTGTGGATTTAGTGTAACTAAATAAACATCTAGAGGAATTGAGTAATATGTAAGTTATTTACCCTAGTGATTTTCCATGGGAAGACCCTGCCCTTTTTGTTAAGAAGAAAGATGGATCTATGAGGTTATGTATTGACTACAGGAAGATCAATGATATAAAAATAATGAAAAGGTATCCCCTGCCTCGCATTGATGATTTATTTTACTAACTACATGGATCTCAATAATTTTCAAAGATTGAACTTCGATCTGGATACCATCAGTTGTGTGTGAAGATGAAACACATTCCGAAGACAACATTTCTAACCTGGTACATGGAATTACGAGTTTACAGTAATGCCTTTTGGATTGACTAATTCACCCTCTGTCTTCATGGATTTAACGAACATAGTTTTCATGGAATATCTCGATGATTTTGTATTGGTATTTTTTGATGATATATTGGTATAATCCAAAATCTTTGAAGATCATGAAAATCACATGTGCATTATCATGAATACTCTTAGAAGACATGAATTATATGGGACGTTTAGCTTGTGTAAATTATAACATTAGAAGATTCCATTTCATGGCCATATTGTCTCTAAGGATAGAATCTCTGGTGATCCTTCTAATACAAGAGAAATCCAATAATGGCCAGCACAGCTGAATATAACTAAGGTACGCAGTTTTATTGGTTTAGAAGGTTAATATAAATGTTTCGTCTAGAATTTTTCCCAATTGGATAACCTATTAATAATGATCACATGAAAATGGGTTAAATTTGTTTGAAAAAAAGTGTGTGAAGAATGTTTTGACAAATTGAAGAGAATACTAGTCAATGATCCTATTTTGACTCTACCATCAGGAAATGATGGGTTTGTTTTCTATATTAATGATTCAAAGAAATGACTTGGTTGTGTCCTTATGCAGAATGAAAGGGTTATTCCCTATGCATCACGATATCTAAAAATTCACGAGAAAAACTATCATACTCATGATCTTGAGTTAATAGTTGTAATATTTTATTTGACGATTTAGAGACATTATCTCTATGGTGAAAAAAATTGAGATATATACCGATCTCAAGAGTTTGAAGTATATTTTCTCAAAAAAAGAACTCAACATGGGGAAAAGGTGATGGCTTGAACTACTCAAGGATTATGATTTCACTATACACTACCTCCTAGGGAAGGAAAATAAGGTGGAAGATTCTTTCAGTAGAATGGATCATGGTGTTTTGAAAAAGATGAGAGTTGAAAAGAATACTATATACAAATATCTATTAATGATGGATATGGGAATAACCATATAATGGGAAAACATCAATAACTTTTCAAATTGTTTCCAAATAATCATTACTAGAAAGGATAAAGAGTTTTCAGATAGATGATGAGGAGTTTCAAAAGTAGATTAAAGCTGTGAATGATAGGTGATTAAGTGACTTTGTGTATGAAGATGGAATTTTAAAATTAGGGAAGAGATTTTGTGTTCTTGATATAGATGATCTAAAAAGATAATTGTTGGATGATTCTCATTGTTCCAATTTATCTATACACAACGGGAGAATGACAATGTATACATATTTGAAGGAACATTCTTGGCAGGACAACATGAAGAGGGAGATTACTGATTTTGGGTCAGGATGTATGGTTTGTCAACAAGTAAAATCTGGAGGGAAACAGCCTAGAGGAGTCAGGAAACCTCTTCCCATACCTGAGTGGAAATGGGAAAATATTACAATGGACATTTTCATGGGACTACCAAAGAATCCGAGAAGGAACGATGCAATATGTGTCAGTGTTGATCGTCATACCATGTCACCAAATTTTCATATTATAAGAGAAGATTTACCACTTGAACATTTAGAAATACTATATATTAATGAAGTTTTAAGACTTCATGGAGTAACCCTAATGATTGTTTCTGATCGTGATCCACGTTTAAATCAATATTCTGGAAAAGTCTTCATAAATCCCTAGATACTGAACTTCATTGGAGCACTTCTTACCACCCCCAAACTAATGGACAATCAGAATTGACTATTCAAACTTTAGAAGACATGTTAAGATCAGGATCACTTGACTTTCATGGTGTGTGGGATCAATATTTATCTCTTGTATAATTTTCCAATAACAATAGCTTCCATTCAAGTATTCAAATTACACCATATGAAGTGTTATATGGAAAGTGTTGTCACAGAACAACCTATTGGGATGATGTTGGTGAAATAAAACTCTTAAGCCGAGAACATGTGGGGGAAATGATGGAAAATGTGAAGGTAATCAAAACCACATAAAGACATATTAATGTAGACAGAAGAGTTATGTTGATAACCGAAGGAAGGATTTGGAATTTTAGGTAGGATATCATGTTTTCTTGAAGGTATCTCCATGGATGGGTGATATACGTTTCGGTAAGAATGGTAAATTGAGTCACAAGTACATGAGACCATTTGAAATTCTTAAACGAATTGGGGATGTATCTTACCATTTGGCAGTGTCACCAAGTCTCTCCAAATATCATGATTTTTACACATTTTACTATTGAAAAAATACATGCCTGACCCAATGTATGTTCTCACCTAGGAGGAATTAGAACTGGAACCCGATCTGTCTAATTTCGAAGAGCGTGTAAAGGTTTTTCATTTAAGAGAACAAGTGTTGATAAACCAGATGACACGTCTGGTAAATGTTCTATGGAGAAACCATAATATGGAAGATGCAATGCGGGAACCCGAGGAACTTATGATGAAGAACCATCCGAGTCTTTATATGTAGTAATATTTAGAAATATCAAGGATTAAATTATTTTATTGAGTGGAGAATGTAACACCCCAAGCTTCAATGGTACACTTCTATTTTAAAAATACAGTAGCATGTGTTGTACGCAACATATAGTTCTAACACACCACAACCTATAAAACTAGATGTTATGATTATTAATACCAAATTTTTAAAATTTTATAAATTTTATCTTTCAAAATGGACTTCATTTTTGGATTCAGAATGTCGAATTTTCTTAGGGGTGGTATTTTTATGAAAACATTAAATTTATTATGAATATTGAAAAACATTGATTTATAGATTAAAACCAAAATTTTATTTAAAAAATTATTTATATAATTTAAATTTATATTAGGTAAAAATAGACACATAATTCCTATATATGTTCAATGTAATTCATTAGAGTCAATTTATAATAATTTGATATATATAAAAACTTTATAGAACTTTTCACCGTCTTTTTCCCACCTCCTAAGAGAATTTACAAATTCACATAAAACATATTTTTACCGCTTCTATGAGTGGAATTTCAAAAAGATAAGAGACCCAGTTGACATCATAAAGTAAAATGTAGTTCAATAAAATGAAAATAATTTTTGGTGAATAGCAACGTTTTACTTTTATTTACCATGGTTAAAAGTTAATAGGGTAATTAAGGATAAAAATGTTATTATTTTTACCCTAACACATGTCCTAATTCTGTTTGATAAGAATAGTTCGACCAAAAACAACCTCAGAAATATTATATGAACATTTTTGGTCCACATGGATTAGATTAGGACATTTATTATTATTTAATTCAAAGAAGTGTTAAAAGAGTTAAAATCTACAATTATTTACTAATTTTTTTTAATATAGGGCTAAACATAAGATAAATTTGACTATAAATATTAATTATAATGCTAAAACGTTTTAATACATAATGGTATTTTATTTATATTTTTTAAACTTGGAATAATTTAATTTATTTTTGACCCAATGATGATGCAGTAATTACAGTATTAATGAAATATTGAAATAATTGATATTATACATATCCAAATAAATAGAATTTGAATGTTTTATGAATTACACTAATTTTCTAGATTAATATGAAATATTAGAGTTGTTTAGATTAATTTTTTTCGAAGTAATAATTCTGTTATGAATTTAGAAAAAACAAAATACCAAATAGTGTCAAAATTTACAAAAAAGAGTTTTTAAAAGAAATATTATATTATTATTTGATATTCTATTTCTAAAAAACGATGATTCGTCTGAAAGACATATATAATGATATTTGTATCATTAATGAACCACTTGGGATTCAATTTAAAGTATATAGTATGTTTATTAACAATATAATATAAAAATACAGAGCGACATGGTAAATGTCAAACTATTTAACTAAAAGTTAAATATAAAAGATAAAGTTAATATAGTGACCCAAACCATTCTAAAACCTATTGGTTGAGTCGTTTTCGACTCTCCCCCACCATATCCATTAAATACTCTATATTGGAGCCATTATAAACCTAAAATGATTTTATTATAAAATAATATTTCTAGCTTTTCTTAAGGTGCCCCTCACCCTTCTTATAAAATGGCATCCCCCTTTCTCTAATTCACAGCTTCAAAGGTGTTTGGCTCGGCCAAACCCTACCAAAATACCCTCTCAAAAATCCTAGCTTCATCTTAGAGGCCTTCCATTAGTCATAAAGCCATACTATGGAGCCCTTTTGATCAAATTAAAAGTAAGAACTCGAAGAAAAGGTCAATGTCTCACAACCACTTTCAGGTTATTTTCTTCATACACATCATTTTTCATGGTTGTTTCCATTAAAAAATAATAACAAAAATATATTCTATATATTTTGATGTTATTATAAATATGGTAGAACCAAATTAATTATTCTATACATCCTTTGAATGAAATTTCAACATACGTGCATACGTACAGCTTACTGTCTCCACGTCATGGTGTAATTGTAATTCAATACATTATTATTTGGACGGGTATAATAATGATGTGTAATTGATGTAAATAATAAATATAACATGGTAATGATTATTTATAAATGATATAATATCCAATTATATCTTATTTTAATATCAAAAAAATGATATTGTCACTCGTGCGTACGTACGGATTACCATCTCCATGTATGCGATGAGATTCATTCACATCGTATCCATTTAAGATTAACATTCATTAGATGATTAAGAATAATGTTTAAAGACATGATATAATTCTACATATGAATAATATACATCCCATCCATAACAAATATGACTCATAACAAATAATATAAAGGAAACCAAATTCCTTAACTCCCAAAACAACGATAATAGTAAGATATTATTAACAAAGACATTTTAAAAGATTACATATGAGATAATATTAATGTATATGATTCATGTCTAAGTTAATAATAATTATTTCACCATTATACAGTAGGTTAACCTACCCTCAACCAAGTAAAAGTACAAGGTAAGGGTTAATTTCACAATCTTTTCATTATGTGAGGTTGTTATATGTAATTATCTACTGGGAACTCTTTATCATCCACATCCATGTTTCTTAAAAATGTATTTCAGAACATTATTACTATTTTATAGACAATCGGTTAAAGTAATTTATACACTTTTTTATCTTTTTATATGATTTTTATAATGGAATATTTCCGTCTTTTTCCAAACTACATGCTTTTTAACAATTTTCGACTAAATTTAGGTAAAAATGTCTCTTTTATCTGATACGGCGGGTGATGCTATTTTCCGCCATTATAAAATCGTCGAAGCTTCCCTTACAATCTTATAAGAATATGTTCAATGTAAATTTTGTATTTTATAATTATGAATTTTAAATGATTTCAAAAAAGGATATTTCACTCAAATCGTTTTGATTTTATCCTTTGATGGATTTTAAGCTTATTTGATGTTGATTTATTATGATAAAAAACATCCATATTGTATTGAACATTTTGTACTATGTTTGACTATGGATGTGTAATGTTTATACCATTCATGGATTATGGACAAATTATTGACATTTCGTATACTTCTATTAATACAAATGTTTATGTTATGTTTAAACCTGTTCATATGAGGAATACATTGGACTAAGTAAGTGACAAGTGGAGCCCGCTATAGCTCCTCGATGCATCATTAGGTCTCATAAGACAAACTAGTGTTTTGGAACAAGGCCTTGACAAAATATTATTTGTAGTCTTGGCACAAATCCTTGACTATGTCATTATGAAAGTCTGACATTATGCATTCCATCATTAGGAAATTGGTTATTGATATTTCATGTGATTATTTGACTTTTAAAATATCAATGTGAGTATGTAAATGGAATTATTTCATTTTATTTTTTACATATTATTCTGAAGTTAATGTGAAAAGGATTTTGTTTTAGTTATAAATTTCCTTAAATGTTTATGCTTTTTTATGAAAGTTTAATCTATATTTTTATGCTTACTGAGCATTTGAGCTCACCAGATTCTATGTTTTGTTTTTCCCGGGATGTGAAGAAGTATTTTGAGACTGACCTGGCGGGATTTTCTGAGGGGATGTGATTGTGGAATATGCAGACTATTTTGTTGTATTTTTTCACTTTATCGTGTACTGTAAGACTTACAAATGTATCTAGTGTTTCCAAGGCTACTAAACTAATCATTCATTCGAGACTTGATCTTTTGTGATCATTCCAGTGTTATGTAATAGTGCACTAACTCTACGTAACTGGGGTCAGGGCGTTACATATATTATCCTTTTTATAAAATTCTAAAAAATCAAGTAGTTACAATTTATTTATCTAGTTTTAAAAAATAATTTATTTTTTCAAATACGTTTTATAAACGTGTTATAAATTAAATTTAAATTATGATTTTATTGTGAAAATAAACAACCTTATATAAAAAAATTTTTTACAAAAACATTTATTTATTTTTAAATTTTCATATGTTATTTATAACTAGTTGATTAACATTGAATTGAAACAATATATGTGTGGAAAATATATATTTTATAACTTATTTATTCTTATTTATATCCTATAACATAAAGGTTATATTTAAATTTTCATGTTTAATGAATAATAATTTAATAGAGTGTGAAATTTCATTTAATCCAATTATTATTTGCATCACAATATATCAATGTGATTTAAATTAATTAATATTGAATATATTTTAAATACTATGTAATTTAATGTGTTTTGAAATAATTTTGTTTTATTTCATACATTTTATCAAACATGATGATCCCCTTTGGAATTGATGATGTTATACATTCATCCCAACAAAAAATTTCTTCCTTTATATTTTATCATGATATCATTATTAAATGTATAAAACTTTGGAAATACCATTCATAGAAACCAACCTTGTTAATAGTGTTAAAAAAATTCCCACATAATCATAAATAAAATGAAGTATGATGTTAACCATAAATAAAAAAAATTATATGATTCCATGTAAGATAAAATTAGTGGTAAATAGAGACATGAAAATGGATTAATGCAAATAAATTTTTAGATAGGGATAGAAAATTTTTATAAAATAATTTAAATTACCTATGACATTTAATTAATTAAAAAGAAAAAATTATTTATGATGTAAATGAAAATTTGATTCATCTGAAATGAGGGTTATATGTGTCATTTTTCAAAAAATCATTTTATTAATGATGAGGAATTAATTTTCTATATATTAATATAAAGAAATGCAATAATGTGGTATCACTCAATTTAATAAAAATGATTTCATCCATTGGTTTTTATTGGATTTTTCCCTGATTCATATGATACTCAATAAAAAATATCCAATAGTATTTTTTTCCTAATGAACTACTATTTACTTTTTATATGACAAAATCTATAAAGGAATTAAAATTTATTACTCTTGTAATCACTAAGACATAACGGTTTTCATAAGATACACAATATATTAAATAAATATATAAACATAAACAATAGCACTAAATGATAAAATTAATCCATTTAATACACAGTTAACAATAATTCGTTTCCAAAATATTCTTGACTGAAGACAATGTATAATAAATTTGAGGTACAATCACTAAATTCAAATTATATTACACATATAATATAAATTTGATCTTAATGTCACATTATAAATATGATAATACCATTATTAGAGAATAACAACATTGATGAAATTAAATATTTCAAAATTAAAATATCATATTGTTGAATATCATAATAAATTCAAAACATGCAATAAAGTATTTCATGGATAATATAAATTATTAAACCACTATCCAACTTCAATATAACCAATACTATCACATTAATATAAAATTATCATAATTTTATCATCCTAAATAACATATTATGTGTTATCTTTCCTCATTCATGTAATTTAAAAAAAATTATACATTTCCATGAATCACTATTCTTGGTAGCATTTAATATGTGTCTTTAAATCATTGTATAATATAAAATATATTTTAAAACATATAAATTTTATTATTATTATTAAGATAATTTTATCGATAAAATATTTCTATAATAAAATTATTTTATTCTATATGGAATTACTTTATCAATTTCATGTTTTTTATAAACAATTAACAATTCTTGATCATATTATTCATTAATACCTACATCCAAATGACATTAGTAATATCTTCATCACCAGTAGAATAATCATTACTCTTACCACATTTGTTATTATCCTTTATAACATTCTCCCTGAGATGTTGATTTTAATATATCACATACATTAAACATTTTTAACATTGATAAAGATAATATTTTTATAACATTTTTATTATTTTAAATGACTTATTCCCATAAAACTTTCTGGTTAAGGTGATTTTCATGATTTAAATATTGTTAGTTTATTTTTGGATACAAATGGAATATATTTCATGATAACTCTATGGACCAATCCTCTCAAAGTTAATTAAAAAAATGTCTATATAACTACAATTTAGGTTATTCACGAAAGATTTCAAATAAATTAAATAAATAGTTTTCATCATAATTATCATAGAGATTTTTCATAATTAATTTTGTCCTTGGGTTGTTTACTTTTGGCGGAATATTTTGGAAGAATTATTTCTAAATAATGTTTTTCCATTAATGGGCCATATTTTTTCTCCAAGGTCCAATGGATCTGCCATTTCTTAAGTGGATAGAGGATGAATTTAGAAAATCAGTCATGACAACCCCAGTATAAATTTAATCATTTCTATGTCCCAATATGATCATAATTTTAGTTGATGTAATCTAGATTAGATCTTAAAGAGAGATCTAGATGATCTTGGAAATGAAGACGACATGAGCCGCGGGATTGGGTAGCACATTGCTATAAATTGAACCCTCCTCCACCCTTCCTAGATATTCTGGGATTGATCGATGAGGGATGCTCGGACTACACCTTCCATTATGAATTTTCGGCATTTTATTATTATTTTAGTGTTATTTTCCACGTAAAACATTCATATTTTTCTATAGTGATTCCCTTTATTATTCAATCCCTACACTAATTTTTATATCACTTACATCTTTCTATCTAGATCACTATTCATTTCCAAATGGCATCTTACTGAGTTGTGTCTTGTCCCTGAGGGATGTTTCATAGTTTTCATTATTGATGTGCATAAATTCAAAATGTTTTAAATGTATTTTTGGTTGATGGGGGAGTATTGAATGGGGGTGGAGGTACTCCTCCATTATGAAGTCCCCACTGTGGTGCCACTAAATAGTGTACCACGTCAGTTGGCCACATGCCCTCAAGTGCACCTCCTTATACACCAGAGGGTTACAACTAGTATTGATGGTCTAATAAGTCAGTCTTATGTAGAATATACCCTCTTTTATCATAAAAACACAAATTGAAGAAAACAATAATAACCATATGTAGAAGAATATAATTAACTATAAAAATGAGATTTCATATCCTATTCTAAACAATAGAAAACAATAGTCAACATAATGGTAAACCATTCTATCATACTGCAATTGTCAACTATATAAAATGTAACTAAAATTAATGGATCAAGGACTCCCATGTGGGTCCCAATGCACATATGATTTCCTCTCCCATTATCTAATACCAAAAAACAACATATCAATGGGCCATTCCCCTATCCAATCCCACAATAAAAAAAATTCTACTCGGGTGTCAATCAGGCGGCACAAATAAGGTGTGATTAAAATTTCGTAGGCCACCACCAAAAGTGTTCAAAAAAATCTGGTCAATGGATAGTGTATGATGTTTTATTAATCAATAAATACATTTCATAATTATATAGTAATCATATTGTCATTTAAACATTAGTCATCTCACATGGCCCAGTTTTATTTCATGTTTTTTTGTTATCATCATACATTATTATCATTTATTTGGTGTTGTACAGCATGTCACGCACCACAAATCTCATTTTGTGCAGGCCTCCATTCCTGACACTCCATATCTCTTTCTGTGTGGGTCCCCATGCATATCACCCTAAAATATCAACCTTGGATAATTATTTTGGGGACACCATGTCCAACTCCCAACTATTAATTGGTTCGAACACTATATCTAGAACAAAAAAATCTCATACATTTAATCAATATTTATTTTACAACAATTATCCACATCATACCATTACTAATCCAATGGTATGTTAAACATTTCAAAGCCCATTAGTGAACTCAACAATTAACTATGAACATAGACCATTAATTAATTATCTAATAAAACAATCAATACCCAAAATTCATCTTCCATAATTAATTCATCACAATTAATTAACCATATCACGTATCAACTTTTCATAATTACTTCTTCCAATTAATTTTCTTTGATCAAAATCATGGAACATAATTAATTATCACGATTAATTATCTTACATAGACAACCATCATTTAAAAATAAATTTCCTCTAATTCATTATCTTAACACAATAAATTCAATATATCAACCCATAACTAATATATAAAACAAATATCTATTTCTATAACAACCTCCATTTGTTTCATTATTCAATTATCAACTAATCACTAAATAAATCACATGTCAAATCCCAATTCCAAATTACTCCTATTTAGAAAATCAATTATCAATTGAATGAAGAAAATCATTAAACTCGCATTCCCATATTAAATCCACAACTATGGGAGATCTATTTAGACCCCCTGAATCAGTTATATGATATATGTTATCCTAATAAAAATCCCCAAAATCCAATTAGCACAATGACTTCGATTAAGATCTAGATATAAATCCCTAAACTAAAATTAATATCAAAGGCATCAAGATCTTAAAAATCTAGATCTATATCCAGAATCCAAGATATAGATCTCAACCCATTGGTTTATGTACATGGAAATGGTAGAGATCATATATAAAAATATGCAAGATGGATAGGGTAATGAACAAGATAATTAACATAATGAAATCCAATTTATGGAAAGAGAGTGCATCTTCAATCGTGGATTTTGATCTCAAAGAACGATGTTCGAATCACCTTGGAATATGTCTGAAAGGCTCTATGATCTCCTAGAGCTTGTCATTATCTATCCAAGGATTACATATGGGAGTCTTGGGGGTTAATTTGGTTTAAAAATATATTTTTGTGTAATTAATCATGCACTCATGGTTTCATGGGTTGGGGCCCAACGTTAGGGAAAAAAACGTGTGAAAACCGTAGGGACCACTATGTCTAGGATTTCATGGATGGCATGGTTTTCTTGCAGTGTTTTATCAAAACCATGTGCAACTCTTGAACTACCCAATGTTTTGAAAAAAAATTCAAATTCACCCTATGTAACTACTCCAAAATAATGTTGCACAAAACAATCAAAATTTACCTTTAAAAATGCACGAGATGACTCGAGAAATGGTTGAGATCTTACAATTACTCCACCATATAATAGCACATTTGTGAGTTTCATTCCTGATGTTCTCTATTATTCCTAGGAAAAAATATTGGGCCATTGTGCCCTCTTGTCTCCTTCCAATTACCATGTTCTTTCTTGAACACTTCCATGATTCACTTACACATGAACTAATCTCACGACCTTTCCATGTAACACATTATCATTATGACCCATCACATGTATCGGATGCTCTTCAAAGGACGCATCAATCGTGAGGCCTACCCCTTCCATATTAATAACAAGATAAGGGTTAGGGTGGTACTTTCTTATTTGTGAAACGTGGAAAACAGCAGGCATATCGCTGAATTTATATTGAAGGGTTATTCGGTATGCCACTGACCCAATTCTCCCCATCACCTCAAACAGTCCTACATTCTAGGGTAGAAACATGCCCTACCTTTATATTCTATAGTCACAAAATCTAGAAAACAAAATAAGGAATACATGATTTACCTCTGTAAACTCTAGGGGTTGCCTCTGTCTATCAACATTTGACTTTTTCCTATACTGAGCTATAGACATATGTTTCTAATTCAACTACATAATTTCTAATGTATTCCGAATAAGTCTTGGTCCCACATCTCTAACTCAACGACCTCTATCCAACATAAAGGTGATATAAAAGTACTAACATAAATATAATCATATGGTTTCATCTATATATAATCAAGATAACTATTGTTATAGGCGAACTCCACTAAGGATAAGTGCTTCTTCCAAGAACCACAAGTCATGAACAAATGCTCGCAGTATATATTCAAACACCTATATGGTCTGCTCAAACTACCCATATATTAATGGGTGGAAGTTCATAAATTAAAAAACCTATGTACCAGAGACCTTCTGTATGATCGTCAAGAATCTTGAATTCATGTGCGAATCGCGACCTGAAACTATTGTCCATGACACAACTTGAAAATAAAATATATCTCATACGTACAGTTCCCCCAACTGGTCTAATTTTATGGTTTCCGTAATAGGATTGAAATGTGATGCCATCATCAATCGATATTCAATAAGCTAATTAGAAACATTCATCTTATGATTCATTGTATGTCCTACCATGAAATCCATAGTAATTTCATCATACATCCATTCTAGAATAGTAAATGTTTTTTATATTCCACTAGGTATCTAATACGCAACCTTCACCTACTAATATGTGAAACATAATATTATGAACTCTACTACCTCCTTTTTCAAGCATGGCCACCAAAAGTATAATCAAAGGACACTGTGCATTTTTGTCACTCCATGATGTACCACCCTGCTTGAGGCATGAAATTATAGCATGGGTTCCCCTCACACACATGTAGGGACAAAAACTCTATTTCTCACATAAATGATCTCGTCCTCATTTATTATCTAGTCTAAAGGTGTCTCTACACCTTAAAGGATTTTATTTTAGTGAAAACACTCTAGATTCTCATACTACCTATCCCGAATCCATATCATGAGTGTACACCCCAATGCCCCCATAACTAGATTCATCTTCCCCTAACTCTCCTAAACTACAACAGAATTTTCCACCAGCATTGTCATCATCATCCACTTGGAACATGACTCATATACCAAAGGATATTTAGTTTTTCAGTTCAAGGCATCAGACACACTATTGCCCTTTCTAGGTGTATATTGTAATTCAAAACCCAATGATTCCATATAATCATCAACCTTCGATACCAAAGATAAAAGTTGTACTATGAAATGATATACATCATGAAATTTTGATTTTTAAAATCATTAATAATTTAACTCGCGAGATAATGTCACCAACACTTATGATCATAAACCACTACATACATCATGAGGTTATGCTTAGGGTAATTCCATTGATGTGCCCTCAACTACCAAGTCTCATAAGAAATTAATTGATCCCCTTTCATCAAAAAATATGTGAGTCTGATCCTAGAAGAATAAAAATACACCATGTACTCCTCACTGGGCTCTGGTAAGATCAAAATTGGGGTTGATGTCATGAAATTCTTCAACTCCTGGAACACATGATTTCATGCATCTGTTCAATAAAACATTATCCCTTTCATTACTAAACATGAATGTAGTGATTCCAAAAAATAAAAGTTATGGATGAACCTCCTATAATAACAAACTAATCAAAAAAGCATCAGATATCAAAAAACATCTTGGGCTAATCCCATGAAATTAGTAGCTGGTATTTGTTTCCACATCTATACCTTTTTCAGAGATGATATTCCCCAAAAAGCGTACCTAATCAATCCAAAACTATAATTTCGATAGTGTGTCGTATATCAGATTCTCTCTCAGTGTATCGAAGATGATGTCATGATTTTGGGAATGATCCTCATGCATTATAGAGTACACCATGATATCATCCACAAACACCAACAAAAACATATCTATGTACGGATGAAGTATCAAGTTCATAAAAGCCCTAAATAAAATGAGAGAATTTTAAACCAATAAGTAATTACAAAAAACTCATAAAGGCCATTCTTTATTATGATAATAATTCTTGGTATATCAAAAATCCAAACTCTAACATGATGATAACATGATCCCAGATCGGTCCAGGAGAACGCACAACCCCCCTTCATCCTGTTATACACATCATCAATACATGAAAGAGGATATCAGTTCATCACTAATATTTTATTCATCATCCAATAATTGACACAAAAGCATAAAATCTTGTTGGACTTCATTAAAAAAATCATGTGATCACCAAGGCATCATAATTTGATGAATAAACCCTTTATCATTCAACTCCTCCAACTACATTTTGATCTCGTGAAGCTCAATCAGTTCCCTTCTGTATGGTGGAATAGATACAGAATCCACCCCGATATGAGATCAATATTTAATTTTACATCCCTTGTTGGTGGTTACAATACAAATTCATCAGAAAAGTCATCCTAAAATAGTTCAACTACAGGAAGATGGATGTCTTACAAACTACTCCCATCTTCCAGAAAATGTCAAGCAACATGGGCTGTGGGCTCTCCCAGTTACATAGAAATTGGCCAGGATCATCCTACATGGATATTCTATTCTCCATGATAAAAATATTAATCACACATAGGAGATAAAAATTTCAATATTCTGTGGTAATAATCTATGTGGGCTTAGAATGTGACTAGCTAGTCCATAATGATAATCAGGTAAAATCTCATTATCTCATGGACAATGATATCCGAATGAAAATTACACTCTACGATCTCTAGAGAAAATTATTTACATAAATAAATATCCATATACTGTGTTTCTAACAGAGTATCGATACTCATCACCCTGCATGTAGACTCCACATTCATTCTTAAACAAATAAATTGATTTCAAGATATAAAGGAATGAGAGGCACCGGTATCCAATAAGGAAGTTTCTATAGTTGACGCAACTACAATAGTACCTCTCACTGTTGAGAGACCATCCTCACTCTCCAAAAGTGTAGGATGTACTGTAGGTAACTATCCTACCCCTCTTTCAAGTGGTGTCGTCTTACTCCCCTGAGTAGCACCACTCTGATTATATAGGTGATCATACCCTGAAGTACCTCATCCACTACCTCTAACAACTCTTTCTCAAGAGTTCCTGTTGTCAGACCTAAATTATTTAGAGGACCCCCTTCCAGCACTTTGACTCTACGAATCTACTTCATCAGCAACAAATTGACACTACATCCTTCAATACATCTATAGGTTCCCAATCTTGCCACAAAACCAACACTACAATAGTGGTCAAGGACAATGTGTACAAAAATGTCCCTACCTACTAAAATGGTGGAAAATCACAGGATAAGATTTGGTGGGACAATTCATCCCGATAGTCCACCTTAGATCACACATTTCTAACTAAGGTTCTCATAACGGTACATCCGGCTCTTAGAAGGCACACAACCTGATCATCCTGTGATTGCTACATGTCTAGTACAAGTAGCCTCCTTCAGGTTCCCCTCTAAAATGATAGCCTGAATAAACACTTATTTGAATTTCTCCAACCTAATGATATTTACATGTGACTTAATTTCACACCAATATCTTCCATGAAACCATTTTGACAATGAATCCTCATCTACCACAAATGATGGATCGAAATGACACAAATCTATGTAGAGTTAATCATAATCCATTGTGGACATTATTCCATGGGACAGATGCATAAACTCTAAATCCTTCTCTTGCCTCAACGTATTTTGATATAAGATCTCAAAGATCATCTCCAGATTGTCTTTAACATATCATTAGTCATTGAATTAAATCCCTGAATGTCCCACCATCTCTTCGCTGAACCTTTTGAATATAGGAACCCTTCTTGATCCTCCTTCTAACTGAATATTCCAAATGGTCTAGTATCATCTCTATGGATTCAATGCATAAATAAGATCTCTAAGGTCTGCCCTCTCTAGTAAAATTTGTCACGTGTTTTAGTTGAAACTCCCTTGTCAACTTAAACATGGTTATTCGAACCCTCTCTAGGTCTCTCTCCATGAATGGAATGAAACAAACAATGTTCCCCCAAAACTATTCTCATTCCACCTGAGGTTTCCCCAATGGTGCCTTATGTTTGGTACCTAGGAGTTAGTTAACGGCCATATCCATCAGTCTCTACAATAATAGTTTTTTTGGAGACATATATCTACAATGAAAAACATACATCTTAGGTCTCATAACGCAACCTTATTACATGCATGTAAGAGGATAAAGTAACACAAAATGTATAAAAATGATCTTTTCTCACCTTTTCTCACCACAAAGTCAACACTAATGCCTTAACACTACCCTTAACACTCATACTCCTAGGTCTTGGTTAATAAGGTTACCCAAATTCCCATTAATTAATCTGATAATTAATTAATCACATCATCTCAAATTAATTAATTCATCAACCAATTAATTAATCATACAAACTTCATCAATCATGGTTCTCATAAGATTAAAATTTATTCTCATTTTGCATCATTATTTCTATCTCACAATAAGGGAAAATACATCAAGCTCAACAGCAAACCCATAAACTGTTTTCCTGTGAGTTCCTAGAATGATGCATGCCACAACCCTGAATTCCTATAATTATGCATGAAGACTCATGTTTTGTGCATCATTATGCCACAAATTAAATATCAACGACATTAAAAACAAATATCACATTTCACCACTTGTGAATCACCCATTCTGAAATAATATACAATAGTAACAACACAATGAAATCATGAAAATCACACCCTGAGTTCTCTGTTTTCACCCCATATATGGGATTTAAACTCACATTCACAAGACCATTAACTATCCTAAACTCTTAATTTTCTTCTATATTATTTTCCCAAAATAGTAATAAAATATAATATGAATGAAAATAAATCTCAACAGATACCAATTTTTGACATCAATACTTGAGAGACACTAAACAGTGCCTTAAGCCGGTAGTCCACAAGCCCTCGAGTGCACCTCGTTGTACGCCATTGGGTGTCGACATGTTGTGATGGTCCGATATGTCTGACTTGGAGAATTTATAACCTCTATTATTAGAATAAAATAGCAAAAAAAATAACAACATCCATGTACAATTACATATAAATAAAAAGAACAATACCATGTCATGTGATATTTTGAAAAAGAGAAAACAATATTCAACTGAAAGGTAAAACATTCAATGACAATGTGAATGTCATGTATCTATAATGAAACGAAAATTAAAGACACAATAACTCCCATGAGAATCCAAGACCACATCTGGTTCCCTCCCCAATGCTCCAATCTGAAACAACAACATGTCCTAGGGCCTTCAACTTACCCTATCATGCAACAAAAAATTCTACTCAGGTGCCGATCAGGCGGCCTGAATATGATGTGAGTACAACATCGCAGGTCACCGCCAATGGGGTGTAAAAAAATTACAATCCAAATATAGTTTATGCATATTTATGAAGTAATAAATACAACGCATAATTAAAAGGTTATCACATTATCATTTAATCTTTAATAATCAAATATTTTTGAGTTTCATTTCATATTTTCCATTTGAATCGTCATTCATTATTGTGATTCATTTGGTGTTAAAAATCATGAAAGGAAAAAATCTCATTTTGTGTAGGTCACCTTGAATAAAACTTTATATATCATTATATATAGGTTTTCATGCCTAGTACCCCATAATCTAATGCTTGGATAATTACTAGGGATGAATGGCATGTCCAAGTACCAACCTCTAGTTGGTTTAGAACACCGTGTCTATCCCCAAATAAATCACATCCATTTAATCATTATTTAATTAAATTTAATTAGTTGCATCATTATAATATTAATAAAATTATTATTTTATCATTTTCAATTCATTTAGTAAACTCAACAATAAACTATGAATAAAAACTAATAATTAATTCATCAATTATATAGAAATCGTCAAAATTATCATTTTGTAATTAATTCATCACAATTAATTACAGATATCAAATCTCATCTTTTCATAAATAATTCTCACAATTAAATAACTTTGATCAAAATCATGGAACATAATTAAATATCAAAATTAATTATCATACATTTCTTAACATCATTTCATAATTTATTTCCTCCAATTAATTATCATAATGCAATAAATTAAATATCTCAAATAATATTTCTCAATTCATAAATAATATTCACAAAACAACAATTTAGGAGTACCCCTTCGATTTTTCAATGATTCAGATAATCATTAATAATCAAGGAAATCACATTTCAATTCCACATTCCTAATTACTCCAATTTAGGAAATCAATCATTAATAGATGCTAGAAATCCATATACTCACATTCACATATCAAATCCACAAGCAGGGTAGTTCGATTCAGACCACCTAACATAGTTTATTGATATATGTTATCCTAAAAGAAATTCCCCAAATTAGAGTGGCACAACGCCATCGTTCAAACTCTTGATCTGAATCCCTAATAAAAAATTAACATCAATGGAATCAAGATCTTGCAAATACAGACCAAAATAAATAATATTAGATCTAGATAACAACTCATAGGTTTAAATAAATTGAAATAGATGAGATGTTCCTTGGAAAGATCAAGGAAGGATATGTGAATGAATGTAATAAGTAATAGGATGAAATACACTTACTTGGAAGAGAGCTGATCTTCAATCCGGGCTTTCGATCTCGAAGAACGATGTTCGAATCAACTTGGAATCCTTCAGGAAGTCTATAGGAACACCATGAATTTTTCAGGCCCAATAAAATGTCTAAATATGGGTGTCTTAAGGGTTTATGTTGTTTTAAAATAGATTTTTTATAATTCATCTTGCATAGACAGTTTTCTGGGCAGGGGCGCATGGTTAGGGAAAACTGTTCCACAAACCTGCAGACCTCTCAGTTTGGGTTTTCAGGGTTTACAAGGTTTTTTCAAACGGGTTTTCAAAATGTTCTTGAATGGTGTGGAGCTGTTTTTCTTGGTTTTCATGGTTGGTATGGTTTAGTTACACTAATTTCCAAGCCATGAGCAAATAGCGAGGTCATCTCTGTCCATGATTTCATATTTTTCATGATTTACTCACTTAGTTTGTCAAAATCATGCACAAACCGTTCACATCCTACCATCAATTTTTTTTTAATAAAAAAACAAATCACAAGATAATACTATATAGAAATGGTATAGAAAAACCTCAAAAATTATTTGTAAACGCGCCTAATAATACCGCAAAAAATTATGGGATATTACAACAATGGAATTGTTCTTAATTCTATTTCTTATCATTGATTAATTGTTTTTTCCTCTAATATTTTAGTAAAAGTGATCATATAGTGTATTTTGGGTTTCCTAAAAAGCTGAAACAACATATGATGGATCCGAGTCTTTTAGGAATAACAGTCATGGCTTAGATGTCATCTTATTTGATTATTGGCGGTGGTGTGGATTAGTGTGCTAGACGCTTAAGAAAATCACACAGTCAACAAATAGGTGGAAATTAATTCATTAATGATGTTTCACAAAATGATTTATCAAATTAAATTTAAACAAAAAATGAATGAACATGTGTTATCCAACCCTAAGACCAAGACATTTCATCTCTAATATAATTCTCATTAGTTTTGAATCAACAATTATTTATCTATTTTAATTTCATGTTTTCCAAAAACCTTCAATTTTTTTCATAATATAATACAGAAACTCCAAAAATAATAATATAGTGAACTAAAATAATTTTTTTAAATCATTTTGAGGCTCCTCGAGTGAGATGACCCTGGTCGGCCGATCTACCACAGTTGGGAAATTAATTTTGTTTTCCATACCCTATGCCATGAATGTGTAAAAAATAGAGCCATTGGCAGAGGGATAAAATTTTATTTCAATCAATTTTCCAAAATTTACATTTTTGTACATATTTTTCCTTATTTAAATTATTAGAAATGTTATATTCCCATTATGTATTGAAATTAAAATTATTATTCATGGGAAGATTACACATAGGAGAAATATCAAGAACCATATGTGTATTATAGAAAACTAAATGATCAGGTGGAATATATAAGAAATACTATAGTTGAATTGGGTATTACAAAAGAATGATCACATGACTATGTTTTTTAATTGATGTAGCAACCTGAACCTGAACTATAAAAATAATATATGTTATTGTTGGAATAAATTTCACCACCCATCATTTAATAACCAAAGGATGTAAATCTGGAAGATCTTAAGGAATCATGCATCCTAACATAACCAATTCTATGAGATATATATGAAAAGGTGGAAGAATTTACAAATAATACAAATATTGGAGATCAATGGGAATTGGATAAATTATGGAATGAATGTGAGTAACTACAAGTTCTACCCAAGCCTTCCAAAGTAGAAGAGACATCACCACTGAACGAAGACACCACCCATGTCGTTGACTTTGAAGAAAAGATGTTGGAGCCTGACTACCTACCTCCATCTAGTGAAGATTGACTCTAGGAGGAACATTCAATTGAATAGCATATTAAATATGATCCTACATAGTAAGATGATACATTATTTGACTAATATAAGTTTATTTTTCTTCAAAATAATTTTACTATCATTATTATTTTCATTGAATTTCCAGATTCGGTCAACACATATTACACCCTAGGGGAAGATGATGAAAAGGAATATGAACATATATTGAAACCAATGTATCTCCATAACATAATGGATCATTAATTTTAGAATCCCCATCATTCCATCTTGGTTTCTAATCCAGTGGAAAACAAAACAGATTCTACTCTTATTAATTCCCCTATAAAGACTGCCCTAGAAGATAAGAAGTTCTCATAAGTAGAAATCATGGAATATGATAGTGCATAATTCATCCTACACCAACCATGAATGATATAGCTCAATGGGAGGGGGGTATCTAGTGTACTCTATCCATGGATCATTATTTACCCACAAGGATGAATCCCAAGCTAATAAATTTCACATGTGGTGGTTCAAATTAACAAATTTCCAAACACCGTTAGGCTTTGTAAAATAGTTGGTACTTCCCTCTAGAGGTAGAAAAAATTATTGTCCCACATGGGGTATCATACCAAGATTTATATTTACTAGATTTTTATGAATTTATTTTTCTATTTCATTTCATAGAAATTGTGTTTCATGCATCCCCATCCCTCAATCATTTTTCATTAAATACATTATCCATGTCCTTAATTTTGTAATTCTTCTTTATAGGTTCATAATGAAATAAGGAATATTCAAATAGTGGATGATAAGTTAAAATTTTCATTTAAAATGAGAATTAAATTTTTGTTTTTAAACATTTAAACACATTTAATATTTGTCCAAAACATTATTTGAGTGTTAATGATATTATTTTATTCCTGCACTTAAATTTTTATTTTACTCCAATTATCTAGGAGACAATAATTATTTATGGATCCAGTGATTATATATTTTATATTTCAGTGCTAATTATATTGAATGAGTAAAATTGAAAATTTACTGAATAAAATAAATCATTGATATTTAAATGAGGACTCATGATATGATTGAATTAATTAATTCATTTAAATGAAATTTCCCTATAAGTTTTTGTACATTGATTTTAGGAGAATCATGTATATTGATTTTTATTTTAAATCATTCTATGAGTGATTTTCCAATATTATCTTCCCATTACTGAGATGGATTCTAGACCAAATACTTATTTTTTTATCTTGATAAAATTTCGTGATTGATTGTGGGACATGTCACCAACCAAAATTTTCACTTTAAATTTTCAATTATATGACTATTTAAAATCATTTTTAAAATTATTGGGGTATATTTTGAAAAAAATGTATTCCATAAAATACCACATTTACCTGAATCCTTTATTAGCCCATAGATCCCATTAATGACATTTTTAGGGGTGAACCTTGTATCAATCCATATTTACCCATTCAAACACTAAACATAGTATATCTATGATATTTTAGTGTTTATGTGTGGAGGTTAAGGGTGTCATGGATGAAGGGATGATATACATTTTAATGAAAATGTTTTGTGGTTATACTGTGGGAACTATAAATGGTTGTTTATTCTTTAATTTTACTATATATTTTATTTCCCCCCTTGAATTAAAAAATATAAAATAAAAACAAAAAGGAGAAATAAATGGGTTGTGATTTGGGAAAACCAAAAATCACCATTTTCATTTCGGATGATATTTTGATCATATGTGGTTAGAGTATAAATGTGACTTTATATCTAATTATAGAATTTGAAGAAGTAATTAAATATAAAAAGGAAAAAAAATCATTACGGTGACAAAATAATTCATTATTTTTACATGATCATAGAAATTAAATTGATTTTTTGGGAAATGAGTATTTTTACATTTTCGGGGAGAACATCATTACACTTTTTGATGAAATACATTTTACATATGAGATATAAATCTCCTGGATCATTAATTTTTAAATAATCCAATCCTACCAAACATCATCCCCATATCCATTTAAACCATTATTGGAATTCCTTGGAATTTTATGTGCCATTTGTCACTAGAATATCGAGAATGTGCATCCTTTTCAAGCTTATCTTATGGAGATTGTTTATCTCCACCCATCCACCAGGGCCCATGTCCGGACTACCCCAAGGCCACCTCTAGTTGGCCTTATGCTGGTGACTAGCAGAGAGGAGTATCCCAAACATATGGGAGACATGTGTCTATGAACCTATACACATGCACCTAACTCTGAGACACAAATATTGGATTGTGAAAACACTATGTATATAAGAACAAGGCATTAAAGTATAAAAATGAATATAGACATGGTCTGAAAAAGAATCTCAATAAAAAGAAAATGTACAAGTATAATTCTCTATAATCCCTTCAAAGAAACATCTACCATAACGGTAGGTGTAGAAACAACTGTCTGGAGCCACGAATCACAACTTTTCTATTAGGTCACTCTAAGAAGCAACTATCCCCAATCCACAATGGACTTCATTAATGTTTCAATCTTCCTCAAAAGACATGAATCGTATGGGAAATGATTTGTTAGGGGTTTATAAAGCAATACATAGTATGTTACCCCAAAACACAATGTAAAATACAACAAAGGAAACGATATTAAAAAGAATCAGTCCGCTCAACAAAGGAATATGTCAATAACAAATATAAAAATAATATATTGGAAAACAAATAAAGTATTCAAGGACACAAAATCATTTCCACTTCTAGCAATATGGTTCTTGTCATAGAAAAATCAATTTTGGGAGATCTCACCCCCGGAGCTATTAGGGAGTAATCACATATAAAAAGTCTACCAAATGTATCCAAGTGAACATCTATTCTTGATACATCACAGTGTATCCCTTAGATGTCAGGTATTGATTAGACATGGAATATCAATATAACATCAAATCCTTGGTTGCATGAATATTCTCAAAGAATGCACATTCAAAGTGAACTCTATCATAGAGAAATGAACTCAGTGGAGACCCTCACAAATTGGTCCCACTAATTTAGGTCCCACAAAAAAATACACCATGAGATCCACCCAAATCACATTGATCAGCTCAAGTCACAAGTTAATGAATCTGATAGAGATACACAAGTAGGGGTTCATGCGCCCAGGGCTCATTGGGAGACATCCTTTCCCTCATAGAAACATCATCCTATGTATGGGACAGGTGATTGTGTAAATATAGGCATCACATTGTCCACAATCCCAATCTCTAGTACTATGAATTAATGTAAGGATCGAATAAGCCTCTTGGGTTGATACCTACTCTTGTCCACTGATTCACTATTGAAGCCAGCATGAGATAACCCACATTAGAAACCTGGTCATCCTCGATGACCGGAACATGATCTTACATTGAAAATTTATACGAAAAACGAAGGGTAAAATATAAATCCCAATTTTTACCCTCTATGATATGATCAATATCATCAATGTATCCCTCATAATAAGGTAATGAGAATGTTAACAACAACTTCCAGTCCATCTAAAACCCAACCAAGCCATCTCAAAAGGACCTCATCTTCGAGTGGTCCCAACAATGTAAACATCTCATGAAATAGACAAACAACTTGAATGATATGGCCCTTTTTGTATAAAATGGTCGGTTGGGTCTTGGTCTGGTCTGAACCAGTCCTCCCGACCAATCCGACTAGGAATGTCCCACCCCGGCAGGTCCCAACCCATTTTCCCAGCCCAATCTACAACTGGTCGGGCATGCCAGCTCCATCCCAGCCCACTCAAACGTTTTCCAGTATGGTCTTCCCAGACGTAGTAGTTGATGTATCCTTGACAAGTTAACAAAACCAACTATAGAGTCTACCACTCATCCCACATGCATTCGGTGAGACCACGTGCCTTCCAGTCTGACGCAGAGCCTTTTTGCATCACTATTCCTCAATATAATGGGCCCCTTTGCTACCATCCATTGAGGTGGTATCTTACAACAACTAGGTGGCCACACCATCACATTCCACTAGTGGCTCCACTTATATGGTCATCATCAATCACCATGCTTCTCCGTTTATCAAGACGGGTCTACCGTCATGATCATTGATTTTACACCTTTACTATCGTGGACTCAGATCTATTCTACGAAAAATTCGAGTGCATAATTTTTTCAGCTGGAATATCTTCTACACTGCCTGGATCCATTTACCACTATCATCATAGGACATCCATTATCTCATTTCCGTCCTAGATATGTGATATCAGATCGTTGTGCAATGATTCTAGAGTACAATTGTATATTTATTACAAATGGTTGAGTCACAGTCCAAATATAGAATGCATGAGATGAACGATGAGTGGAGGGAAAAAACATGAATCACTAAAGTTGAAGAGACCATGATCTATGTTTTTGTAGATGATGGTTTTTTTTAGAATAGTTAACAAAAATCTACAAACAAAACAGATTATCAATATCATATAAAAAATACCCAATAATCCCCAGAGGGAAAACCATCCAGAAATACACATGAACAGTTGATTAATCTGTTGGTAGATTAATCCATGTTCATCATAGGGATAAATAATGTTGAATAAAAATAAATTGAAACTCTCAACCTACAAAAATTTGTGAATGGTCGGAATTAGGGTTTGATCATTGTTGAAAATCAATTGAGAGTCATAATGATCTGACATGTCATAGATCCTTGATCACCATATCATCATCGTCAGTCATTTTATATTGAGAAAAAATCACCATGGATCTTCACCATTTCTCAAAATAAAGGATCATTTCTCTAATATTGTATCCCTTGTGATTGTTAAATAAGAAATTCCCATTTTAGCATTAAACGCATTTCAACATTTCATAAATTTTATTGTTACCATTGTATCGTTGCAGCATTCCAATGTTGTTTCATTCATGAAATAAAACAGGATAACCCATCATAGTGTCTCTACATCACCAAATTTGGAACATATTAAATGAAATAAAATAAATTTATTTTTTTTATTTTATTCTTCATTAATTCGTCCAACAATTAACAATCATATTTGACATACGTCGGTCGATGTTAGGACCCGCCTAAGTAAAATTCCACGTTAAGATATAAAGGGTGGTATGAAGTTTACAATATGAGTCACCATTCATGATTTATTAAAATTTTACAATAAAATGATTTTATTTAATAATTTTATTATTTGTACATCATATTCATTTTTTCACTCTAGAGACTTGCGATGAATAAATTAAATACACACCTAGGGTAAACCCCTCATCATGAACACAATGGTGCACTCAGATTTAAAATCTAGTGACCAATATATTATTTTTTTTCATTTTCATAGGAGAATAACACATAAATTATAATAAAAATGAAAAAAAAATTGAACAATTCTGGGAACACCTAGCCGTAGAATCGCGTGTCGTCTCAATGCCTTCTCTCATAAAATTACAAGAATTTTTTCTACCTATAAAAGTAATAAAATTTGAGTCAATAAATTCTACACACCATAGGGATTTACATCCCTAAAATCCATACCTACTGATACCCAAACATATGAAGGTACCAGAATGAACCTGAGCCCCTCGCTCTTATGTTCTCTTGTGTACATTCTTTTGATACCACCTAGAACTCACTAAAGGAATCAACAGCCCATAGTGGTTCATCTCCTTCCGATCCTATATTTCTAGAACTAGTATGAAAATATTACATCCTAACTAGAATCTATAGACATTTGGATTGTCTGGAGTTGACCTATCTCCATACCATATACACATTTCATACTCTCTTCTGAACTGTGCTACTGAATCGATAAGAAGTAGCTGATAGGGTGAGTTGGTCAACAGTGACCCAGATTGTATCATGTACCCTATATGTATTTCATAAATCCATCAGTATGTCCATCTATACCTTTTCTCAATCCCTTCCAAGAACTCCAAGGTAAAAAATTGAAATATATCCCAAGCACAATGGCTCAACACGGTGCATTTAAAATTTATGAAAATTATTCAAAAAAGCAGTAAACATTTATATCAATACCTATTCCATGTTTTAACCTATTTTTCCATCCATGATTTCTGCCTTGACATCCATATTCATATTCAGTTGCATCTCTCCACTCTAGGCATCCACTGCTACTATTGTGTGTCGTCTGAAAAAAACAACATCCTCCCCACCATTCAAATATACTTGAGGGGAATTCTCCATGGACAACTGAGAATGTAAAGTCTCATTATTGGTGTTATAGATCCATGCGTCAATAATGAATTATATTAATTGAGGGGTAAAAAACCTCATATTAGAGGTAATATGCATTGTATCTATCCTTGAAGGAAAACTGTAATGAGACCAACATCTATGATACCTTGTTCCGCAACTAAAAACTAGATCTTCAGTTGAGAGAATCGGACACCGCCATACCCTTCCGATGAGAATAGACTATCTCATAGTCAAAGTCCTGGAAGAAATCATTTCAATAACACTAAATTATGTTCAGATTCATATAGAAGAACATATATATGTGACTATTGTGGTATGAGTAGAAAATAAATTGCCCACCCATTAGGTAGTGTTGCTAGATCATCAATATGAATATTACCATTACCAACTCATTATCGTCTATCATGTAGTTCTTCTAATGTGGTCTCAACAGATGAAAATCACGGGAAATCAGATATTCCATATACATCCAGACACTACCAATTTGTGTGTCAAATATATTATAGAATACAATGTAATCGACTCCCTCTTCTAGAAAACTCAAGATCAGGTCACTCATCGAAGTCAATCTTAACTGCTGAAAAGCCTACGGGCACCATCCAATCAACATAGAAGGATTATCCTTTAAACATATTGATTCTTTCATTAACACTTGGGTAGTGGATACTTTCTCTACATGGTCACTTCATTAATGTTCTAGTAATCAAAACATAACATCAATCATTGGGTCTTACTACTGTTTCCTTCAATAAGTCCTCCACTTACACCCTCAGTGCACCAAGCTCTATGAAAGCCATCTGATATACTGATGCAGATATTTTTTCCATCTCTATGTATAGAAATATGGATAATTTTATCTTTTTTTGGGGAGGTAAACATGGAATCAAATCATAGAAAGACGTCATTGTACTCTACCACTACTGTTGGAAATTTGAAAACTCATTACATCTACTTATACAAGGGTAAGGCTAGAAAACCCATGTTTGAATGGATTCACTATCCTATGCATGAGTTAATCCCATGATACAAGGGCTTCCTTTTTCATCAACAAAGAAAAACACCATTCCATAGTTGCAGATCTACATCATCATTTTTACTCAAACTGTAAATCACTTCATAGAATATTGCTAACCAATCCATAACATTAATGACATCATAAGGCCTCGATGGTGGCACAATGAGGTTCCAACCAAAACTCTCACCTCATGGGTTAGATAAATCTATCATCAAAAGTGTGACTATATAGTATCCTAGCATTGGGATCACCAAACATAAGGGTCAAGTCAATTTTTTAACCGAAATTTCGTGGTCTTGAACAAGAATGTTGGTAATCAAGAATTATTAGAACCAATTTATATTAGTATGGAAGCTAAGAGTAAACACAGATCATACCTCGAATAATATCCATATCTCTCCGGTCATATGCCTCAGATGCATGTATCTTTGCTTTCCCCTATCCTAGGACCTCTCCTCTAAACATATCACACATCCAAGTCTCTACGACTAATGCTGACTTCTTGCTCTTGAGGTATCTACTTCTGATTTACCACAATTGACACCCACTTGCTATATCCACTCAGCCCAGTGACATTAAACAAAACAAATTTACTCTATCACCCACGAATATTTATTAATACACATATAAATATCACCAGATCCGTTGTCCCTATAAACACTACGATTACTATTCTGAGCCCTAAAGGACTACTACTGTAACTTATCCATCTAGTACCCAGGATGGTTTGCATGCCTCGATGGACAATCAGATACTAACATGTCATTATTTTGGAACCTATGATGATCTTGAAAACGCATAACCCATATATATTAATGCGGGGGACCATTCTCTAAGATATTTTCTCAAAATATATCCTTGAAAGATCCACCTCATTGTATGATGGAGTAATCTAAACCCCATTATAGGACTAGCGATCCATGTAGAAGGATAATCGCTAGGAACTCCATCTGATCTAATGGTACACTAAATGGATGAAAAACATGGTCACCACCTCATGCAAGTCCTAATCCACATGAAATACATGTTCTCTTAAGAACCTAAGGGGTCTCTATTGAAAAACCATGTGATGATCACTAATAACATGCTTCTCATCCACTGGTACTATGAGTCCATGTGGTACTCTATAGGTGTTGTTATTGCTCGGTACACCACCTGTCAGTGTGGTATCTGGTACAATTATTTATACTAATCTTGTCATCCCGAGGATCATCCGCATGGCAATATGGTTGAATCATCATTGGATGTCCACATAGATGCATCATGAATGAAAACAAGATTTTGAATGATAAAAATATTATACCTTGTAATATGACTCAATAATGACATGGAAAAATCATCCCATTCTTATAAATTGCATGTAAAATAATTTTTTCCTACAACTAGGGTTTCATGTACCATGTCAAAAAGTTGAATTCAAGGAATTGATGTATTGATACATTGGTCACCAGAACAACATTGGATTCCATGGTATGAATGAAGAAATATAAAGACATTATTTTTTTCCCCAATCCAAACACACGAAATCTAGGTTCTTAAGGTAGTACTGAACACCATTTATACAAATTATTCAAGTCTCCTCACCTAGGGAATGTGTTGTGAAAACCCCAAGACCACCTCGTATAGGCCACTGGCTGGTGACTACCACCGGGTAGGCATTTCCAAAATAGAAGAGAAGAATTTTCTTATGTACTTGTACACATGCACAATACTCATATCCAAAGATACTTGAATGTGAAAACAGTATGCAAACAAGAACAAGGTAACACATAAGAAAATGGAACGTAAACATGACCATAATACAATCCCAACAAAATTTAAAAGTAAAGGTACATGTATCTGTGACTCCTTTATAAAAAACCATACATGAATGGAAGGTAGCTTTTTGGAGCTGCAAAAGCACACCTTGTATGTCAGGTCACTCAAACCACCACTATCCAAAGTACCCCAAGGACCTTCTCAATGGGTCGATCATCTGAACATAATAAGACAAATGTGGGAAAAGAAAGTGATGGGTTGAGTAAAACAATAATTATTTGGGCACCTGAAAAAAAAATACCACAATGAAAATAAAAAATGAAAATATATAGATTTAAACACAGATATATGTCAACATCACTTATAACAAAAATATCTAGGTATACTCATATAAAATTACACAATACAATGTCTTGTCCTCTACAATCCATACACTTCCTCTTGTAGAGCGATCAATTCCATGAGATCTCACTCAATAAAATATCTTATAGTAAGCATGTATAACAAGTCCACCAAAATTATCCAAGTGAAAATTTTGTGTTGATAATTCATGATGTTTCCCTGAGACATCCAATCCCACTAAGACAGGGAGTCTCGATATCACATGCAATCCTTGGTCACATGATTCATCTCGAGGAATGCTGATTCTGGGAGAAATCACTCCACAACTGATGACATCATCAATGACCCTCATATAGTGGTCCTTCTGTTTTGGGCCCCTTCTAATGAGACGAAACTAACAACTATCAATAGCACACTGGTCAGGTCTGGTCAAGATGGAACAAATCTTATCTTGATACACAGATTAGAGGCCCTACATCTAGGGATCATTGGGGGGAATCCAAGCCCTACATGAACCATCATCCAATATAGGTGCTAGGATTCTTTGTAAATTTTAGTCACCCCTTCCCCCAAAAACCCAATTTAAGGTACCCTAATGAGAATTCATGCTCGACTGGGCCTCTCGATGCGATGCATACCCCATTATATTATGCCACTATCGACACCGGGCTGAGATGACCTACTTCGGAACAATGGTCATCCACTATGATAGGAACATGATCCTACATCGAATCATCAATGTAAATATCAAGGGTATAATTTCAATCTCTACTATCACTATATATGATTGGATCTGGATCCTACCTTGATCACATAAATGAAATAAAAGATAATACTACTATCCCCTTCAAGTCCAGCTAATACACATAGAGCCAACTCAAATGTACCACATCATCATGAGATTCCCAATGCCGAAACTTGCTCACCGATTAGACATATTGTTTGAATGTTACGGGAATTTTGGAAAAAGAGGGGCTGGTTAGATCTAGGTCAGGTCTGACTAGGTCGGACGAACACAATCTATGGTCCACCAACCCAACACATCATCCCCTAAACATTCCTTCATCACAACTGGCCAACTCCGGCGTGACCCGCTCGAATACGACAATGGTAGTATCCATACCAATTCAACGCGGTTAGTCATTGATCTTTCCACTCCTCCCACTGGTGGTCCATAGGATCATGTTGCTTCCGGTATAACATGGCCCCCTTTTACATGACCAGTCATCACCACAAAAGACCCATCCACTACTGTCCATCGAGTTGGCGGCCTCCCACTCCTATGTGGGCATGCCACCGCGTTCCCCCAGTGACTCCACTTCTTTGAGCGACCACGTTCAACCTAGTGCTCTGTTTTTTGAGATGGAGGCACCATCTAGATCTTCAGTTCACCACCATCATTTTTATTTTCATATATCCATGATATGATCCATACTAGTCAAAATTCATTCAAGAAGATATATCATATACACCACCTTGATCCATTCACCAATGTCGTCATTACATCTCTATCATGTTGTGTCCATCCGAGATCCATGATATCAGCTTGTTTTACCAGAGTTTGGGAGTGCAGTGATCGATTGATTGTGGGTTGTTGAGTTACAGGACAAACAAACAATGCTCATGACAAATAAAGAATGGAGGGAGAATATAAGGCCCCAGCCTTAAACCTTACTTAATATTTAATTAAATGAATAATTCACATTGAGGATCTTTTCAGGTTTAGAGTTTTAGAGAATTAGAACATAACTATTACATCTTAAAGTATTACAAAGTAGACACTTCTACTAAGTTTCCATAAAATAAAAACGCTTAAAAAGAAAGATGTCTAGATTCCATGTTTAAGATTTCATGACATTC
Organism: Viscum album; assembly: GCA_963277665.1. Taxonomy (NCBI): domain Eukaryota; kingdom Viridiplantae; phylum Streptophyta; class Magnoliopsida; order Santalales; family Viscaceae; genus Viscum; species Viscum album. The sequence goes on from OY728153.1 coordinate 786,904,419, forward strand.
CCTTGATCCCATCCTTGACCTTATTCCACTTTAAGTCCTGTGAAAAACATTTCGAAAAACTTGGGGTGAGCATAAAAAGCTTAGTAAGGGATACAAAAAGAATGAAAACTCTTAGTTTTTCAAACATCAAGTAAACCATGTATACTATATCAAATTAATACCTTCACCTTCATGAAGTAGTAAACAAAATCTTCACTGAATAAAGTATCATTACTTACATTTTTGTAACCAAAGGATTACCATAAAACCCATATAAAGAACACATAGAATATATAAAGGTAACTTGGGACATAAACATACTTAAGTGGAATAACCTTACGGTTTACTTCCACATATATCACTTAATGGAATAGCCATACGGCCAATTTCCATACATACTTAATGGAATAGCCATACGGCCGACTTCCATACCCAATGCATTGGAGGTTATAACGTAACCACCCGTCCTGGTATTCACGGCACCACCCATCATATGGTTTATAACGTAACCACCCGTTAAAATGTCCAAGCACCAATATAATATCTTAAAACATAAAACCAATATAAAGGAATGATAACATTTCCACATTTCAATCACAAAATATCGTAAATATATTGACATAATAGAATCCTTTTTCAAAACCATTTTCAATACCAAAATACATAAAAGATTATATGGTATTTATTTTATTCTAAAAACATTACGGCTTGTTGAGAAAGCCAAAGATCAAATAATACTCGCGGCGGCGGAAAAAGGTCGTTGTCACCGCGTTCGTTAAAAAAACATTCCTTTTTGTCATTTAGTAAAACGCTTCGTAGAAAAAGATTCCTTTTGTATAAATGTAAAATTCAAAGGAGTTTATACACCGTATAAATGAAAGTTGTGTATAAAACGAAATATGCCTCAATGAAAGGAGATTGAGACGAAGTCCCTTACCTTGGGTCCGACTTGACTCGATCGTTCTTTAACGTCCTGAATAATAAACTTGAGTTAATTTATACTTGATTAAGAACCTTTTTAAAGTTCATTGTTCTTTTTATATCACTTATTTCCATGTTATAAACATTATGAAACCATTTAAGTTAATAATGTTTGTTTTTTCATTATTTGGTTCTTAAGTCGAAAGTTGACTTCTTACAATTACATGTTGTTCATGTGGTCAAAAGTTCTTTATATCCAGAATGAAATTCCCGATTTGGATATAATATTTATCATATATATCCAGCATATACATGTATTTATAATATTAAATAATCATTTAGAGGTAAGAAATGAAATGCACCGTTCATGGAGACAGTAAGCCGTACGTACGCATGAACGCTACTTTCATTTCTTTGTCATATTAGTGGAATTAAAACTAAATGAGAGGTATGTATATTTTAATTCCAGAATTATATTAATTATTTAGATATATCATTAATTATATATATACATTATATACATGTAATTTTAATAGTACATTACATTTGGGGATAAGAAATGAAATGCACCGTTCATGGAGACGGTAAGCCGTACGTACGCATGAACGCTACTTTCATTTCTATCTCATACTTTAATGGAAGAAATAATAATGATATGGAGGTATATTATAATTCCAGTATAACATCATATATAATATCTTTAAATCCATCCTTTACACGTCCCACATATGGCATTTAACGAATCACATCACTTTGAGGGGGCGGTAGTCCGCACTTCCTTAAATGAAGATATCGTGTTTACCCATAATGGAAACCATAAAGGTATGCCAAAATGAAAAATACAGAAGCTTAAAGAAAACATAAACATATTATATATCATATATAAAAATAGTGACATCATAATGGCCACCATTGAAGGTGTTAAATGAGTATTGAACAATCATCGTTTCGGGAGGCAGAATTTCGCCATCCACGGAAACCGTATGTTCTTTAACCATTTGATGTAGTTGTGTGAGAGTGTAGCTCAAATAAATCTTATAACAACATACTATTATATTGAAGATACTTGTGTTGTTACAAAAGAAATAAATAAAAAGAGTTTAGTGGTTTGGAGAATCAAAATAAAACAAATGAACAAGAGAGAATGAATTACCTTTAAAAGTGTAACTCCCTTTTGATTTGAGCCTAAAGGCTTCCTTTGAAAGGATTATTCCCAAAGGTAATCCTCTAGGATGAGGAGAGGGATGTGGAGAGAGTAATTGGGCAGGGGTTGGCCGAGCCAAAGGCTTGAGAAGTGTGTGAAATGGGGTAGAGGTGGGGGCCTTTTATAAGAAGAGAGGAGGGGCACTTTTGGAAAGTAAAGAAATATTACTTTATTTGAAAATGTGTTTCGGTTTTAAAAGGTCCCACATTGATATAATTCGTGGATAAGGTGATAAGGGTTAGAAAGCCACTCATCCAATTGGTTTTTGCCATGTGTATTTCATAGAGTTTACATTATCTTCCCATTTTATTTAAATCGTCAAATAATGATGTCATCGCTGCATCATTATTATGTCATAAATAATTTAATTTATTTAATGTCTAAAAATCATAAAAAATACTATTATGTAGGAAATCTTTTTATCTTTCCAATGATTATTTATAATCAAAATTTTGACTTGTATAACCCCACTTAAAAATTGTTTTCGTAAAACATATTATGTTTGTGTCATTTTCACTTTAATATTAAATAAAAACTAATTTATGTCATTTCCCAACAAAAGTGGATCCATGGGGTCCCCAAGTTGACCCATGGCATGTCATGGTCGGCCATGACACAACAAATGAGGTTGGGACATGTTTCTAGGTCATTTCATTTTATTAATGTATTATTTATACCTTAAACTACCCTAATTACCACTAATCGTGATTAAGAACTTAATAAGTTACTAATCACCAAAAAATTATTATAATCACATTGAACCACATTTTACATACTAATTACAACCATGTATGTCGGATTTTTAAAATTCAATACACATTAGTGGTAAACTTTCATTTAACTGAAAAATCAGTTTGCTTGATTACCACTTAGTGGTTTCACTATTCATCAAAAATTGAAGTTTTTCAGAAAATTACCAAAAATTCACCCTAAGATATATTTGATATTCTGAATTCAAAAATGAAGTCCATTTTACAAAATTCAAATAATAGAAGTCACATTAATTAATTCTATAATTAATTCCCGCTGCCATAGCAAAAAACGTGTTTTTACAAAACAATAAGTATCAAAAGATTGACACCAGTTTAAGTCTAATTTCAATGTGAAACTGATTCCAATGACCACCATTGGATAAAATGGTAAAAATATATTATAATTTAACTTCAAAAGCAATTCAAAACATAATCTAATCATATAAATAAATTAGATTAAAAATCAGTTTTGATGTAAAATGCAGTATTTTTCACTATTCATTAAAAAAATGAATATTGTCAGAAAAATACCAAAAATTCACACAAGGTAAATTTTGATGTCCCAGTAATAAAGGATAAGTTTATTTTGACAAACATAGTTTATAAAATTGTCAAAATATAGATTCAAAAATGGTTTTCCATCAAAAGGCAGTAAAACAATCTTTTAAGAATATTAGTTTATTCCATGCATAAGATTGTATTTATTTTCATTTTAAGCCTCTATAACACTATCTTAATCATTAATAGACATAGATAAAAATATCTATTATTCATTACTTAAATGGGATGTTACATCCTTCCCCCCATTATAAAATTGTGTCCCCGCAATTTATTTACTTATCGAATAAATGGGGGTACTTATCCCTCATTGCATTTTCAGATTCCCATGTTGCCTCTTCAATCATGTGGTTTTTCCACAAAACCTTTACCTGATTAATCACCTTATTTCGTAACACTTGCTCCCTGTTGTCAATAATCTGGACCGGTTGTTCCTCATAAGATAGGTTCTCTTCCAGCTGAACTACCTCTGGACTCAAAACATGAGATGGATCTGGCATATACTTTCTCAACATCGAAACGTGAAAAACATTGTGTACCTGAGATAAACTCGGAGGTAAAGCCACTCGGTATGCAACTGATCCAACTCTCTCCAGAATTTCGTATGGTCCAACAAACCTTGGACTCAACTTTCTTTTCTTACCAAATCTCATCACACTTTTCCAAGGAGAAACCTTGAGAAAAACATGATCACCTACCTCGAAAGATAGATCCTTCCTCCGGTTATCCGCATAACTCATCTGCATGCTCTAAGCTGTTCTCAAGTGTTTCTGAATAAGCTGAACTTTTTCTGCCATCTCTTCTACCAATTCTGGTCCCATCAACATCCGTTCACCCACTTCATCCCAGAAAGCTGGAGTTCGACACCGCTTCTCATATAATGCCTGAAATGGTTCCATCTGTATACTGGAATGAAAACTGTTATTATATGAAAATTCAACTAAAGAAAGATGTTGGTCCCAACTTCCCTGATAATCCATAGAACAAGCTCGTAGCATATCCTCCAATGTCTGGATTGTTCGTTCTGACTGCCTCTCTGATTGAGGATGAAAATCTGTACTAAAATTTAATCCAGTACCCAACGACTTCTGAAGGCCTTTCCAAAATTTAGAAGTAAACCTGGGATCACGATCCGATACAATGGAGAGAGGAACTCCATGTAACCTGACTATTTCTTTAAGATACAAACGGGAAAGTTGATCAAGAGAGAAAGTATCTCGTATAGCAAGGAAATGAGCAGATTTGGTCAAGCGATCAACAATAACCCAGATTTCATTATTACCTCGAGATGTCTTCAGTAATCCAACAACAGAGTCCATGGATATATTCTCCCATTTCCACTCTGGTACTGGTAAAGGCTGAAGCATCCCTTTCGGTAACTGCCGCTCTGCTTTAACCTGCTGACAAGTCAAACACTTCACAGTAAAATCAGCAATGTCTCTTTTCATTCCATCCCACCAGTAATACTCCCGCAGATCTCTATACATCTTAGTACTGCCCGGATGAACTGAAAACGGAGAACTATGAGCTTCACATAACAACTCTCTCTTCAACTGTGAATCACAAAGCACACACAATCTCTTCCCAATTCTCAAAACGCAATCATTATCAATGTTGAATTCAGGCAACTTACCTTTCTGAACCAGCTCTACCCTTTTCTGCAACTCACTATCTTGCTTCTGTGCTTGCTTGATTCTATCTGATAGAGATGATCTCAGTGATACCTGAAAAAAAACAGAAGGACTTCCTGCACCAACAACTTCTATGCCAAATTTCATCAAATCGTTAACCAAAGGATCACGTTCCAACCACAACATTGTTAATGAAGCATTACTTTTTTGACTCAAAGCATCAGCCACTTTATTTGCTTTTCCCGGATGGTAATGAATTGTACAATCATAATCCCTGATTAATTCCAGCCATCTCCTTTGTCTCATGTTTAACTCTTTCTGAGTGAATATATACATTAAACTTTTGTGATCGGTATATATTTCACACTTTACTCCATACAAATGATGCCTCTAAATTTTTAAAGCAAAAAACAACAGCAGCTAGTTCCAAATCATGTGTAGGGTAATTTACCTCATGAGTTTTCAACTGTCGTGAAGCATAAGCAATTACCTGATCATTCTGCATTAGGACGCAACCAAGTCCTTTCAATGAAGCATCACTGTATATAACAAACTCACCATTCCTAGAAGGTAGTGCCAAAACTGGAGCATTCACCAATCTTCTTTTCAATTCTTGAAAACAATCATCACATTCTTTTGTCCAGATAAACTTAACACCCTTCCGAGTTAGATTAGTCATTGGACTAGATAACCGTGAAAAATTTCTAACAAACCTTCGGTAATAGCCCGCCAAACCAAGGAAGCTACGAATCTCGGTTACATTTGTGGGTATTGGCCATTCTTCCACAACTTTTGTTTTTGCAGGATCAACAGTTATTCCATCTTTAGAAACAATGTGACCAAGGAAAGAAATTTGTTGCAACCAAAACTCACACTTACGGAATTTCCCATACAGTTTCTTTTCTTTTAAGGTTTGCAAGATAACCCTTAAATATTTTTCATGCTCCTCTTTAATTTTAGAAAACACCAAAATATCATCAATGAAAACCACCACAATCTTATCCAAGAACTCATGGAAAATTCTATTCATTAAGTCCATGAATACAGCAGGTGCATTGGTTATCCCAAAAGGCATTACTACAAATTCATAATGGCCATATCTCGTACGGAACGCGGTCTTCAGAATATCTGCCTCCTTTACCTTCGGCTGATGGTACCCCGATCTCAAGTCAATCTTTGAAAAAAACTGAGCTCCCTGGAGCTGATCAAACAAATCATCGATATGAGGCAAATGATATTTGTTCTTAACAGTGATATTATTCAAGGCTCCATAATCAATGCAAAGTCTCATAGAACCATCTTTCTTTTTAACAAATAAAACAGGAGCACCCCATGGTGATGTGCTAGGTCTAATGAAACCTTTCTCTAATAAATCCTGAAATTGCTCCATCAACTCTAAAAGTTCAATTTGTTCCATTTGATAAGGGGGTTTTGAAATTGGCTTAGCATCAGGAACTAAGTCAACAGTAAACTCAACTTCCCGATCTGGTATTATTCCAGGCAACTCATCTAGAAAAACATCAGGATACTCATTTAGCACTGGCACATCATTAATCTGAACAGTTCCTTTATTTTCAACGACGTGTGCAAGGTAAAATTCATTTCCATCTTTTACAAGTTTCTCGGCCTCTTGATATGTTATCAAAAGTAAGGGTTCATTCTTGTAAACAAACTGAAAGTCTTTTTGAAAAGAAACTTCTTTATCTCTACAGTCAATCTTAGCATGGTATATAGAGAGCCAATCCATACCCAGGATAACATCAAACTCTACTAGAGGTAGAACAATAAGGTTTGCAAGTAGGTTCTTTCCACAGATAAGGATAGGAAGATTCTTATAAATTCATTTTGCCTCGACATTTCCCCCAGGTGTTTTTACCAAAAGTTCATGAGTCATTTCTTGAGATGGTATTACCATTTTACTAGAAAAGGTTTTAGAGATGAAAGAATGTGTAGACCCCGAATCAAACAACACACTGGCATAATCTGAAAAAACAAACAAAGTACCTGATACAACATCATTTGATGGCCTGACATCTGCTGAAGTAGTTGCAAAGGATTTCACCACCCCTTTCTGCTTGTAGTCTAACTGCTTCCCGTCACTCAAGCTCCTTGTCGGACACTCGTTTGCATAGTGACCCATCTCATTGCACTTATAACATTTCACTAACTGTAAATCAAATTTGTTCTTACCTTCACCTTCATCCTTTTCAGTGCAATCACGAGCCTTATGTCCCATCTTACCACATCGGTAGCACTTTCCAAAATTCAGAAGACATTCCCCACCATGACTTTTTCCAAATTTATCACAAACTGGAAACTTAGTTCTCTTACCATCAGATTTTTTTGAAGAATTCTTACCTTTCTCTTGCCACCTCGGTCTCTTCTTCTGCTGGTTGTTATAGAAAACTTGGTCATTGGAAAACTCTATTTACATCTTCTCAGCACATCGAACAAGCTTTTCATAAATTTTAAACTCACGAGAAGCTAATTCCCTTCGATACTTTGGATTTAATCCTGAGTAAAAACGATTTATTTTACTATCAAGGTCCCGGATAAAATTTGGAGCATACCTTGCCAATCGAGTGAACCTTTCTTCATAGGCAGCCACTGAGTCTTCCTCTTGCCTCAATTCCAAGAATTGCTTTTCCATCCTAAGTCGAACAGCCTTAGGAAAATACTTCTCAAGAAACATACCTTTGAATTCATCCCAGTCAAGAGCATCAATCTCATCTGCATCCCTGATATTTTTAACCATAGACCACCACTGATCCGCTTCACCCTCCAAACGGTAAATAGCAAGACTAACCTTTTGATTTTCTGAACACCCCATGACATCAAAAATCTTCTCCAGTGCTTTAATCCACCCTTCAGCTAGCACAGGGTCAGATGATCCTCTGAATGATGGGGGATGTTGCCTCATGAAATGTTCCACCACTGACATGTTCCTCTGCGGTTGGTCTGAATGATCTCGTGTATGGATACCACCGCCATTTATCGCTTGAGTCAACTGCGCCATTACTGCGACAAACTGTTCAGTTCCAATTCCGACCATTTCTGGATGCTGATTCGGAAGGTTATTTCCTTCTGTATGACTTCCTAGAACTGCTTCCCTGTTTCCTCTAGGGAAAACCATTCTGAACAAACATGTCTTAGATGAAGCAACATGGTAATCTTTAAATGCTATATCATTTCAAAAAATATATATTTTTGGATAATCATTTAATAGAATTCTAACTCCTAAAGTTATCTAAACCGACCTCTGATACCAACTATAAGGCCCTAGCCTTAAACCTTACTTAATATTGAATTAAATGAATAATTCACATTGAGGATCTTTTCAGGTTTAGAGTTTTAGAGAATTAGAACATAACTATTACATCTTAAAGGATTACAAATTAGACACTTCTACTAAGTTTCCATAAAATAAAAACTCTTAAAAAGAAAGATGTCTAGATTCCATGTTTTAGATTGCATTACATTCCCTTGATCCCATCCTTGACCTTATTCCACTTTAAGTCCTGTGAAAAACATTTCGAAAAACTTGGGGTGAGCATAAAAAGCTCAGTAAGGGATACAAAAAGAATGAAAACTGATAGTTTTTCAAACATCAAGTAAACCATGTATACTATATCAAAGTAATACCTTCACCTTCATGAAGTAGTAAAAAAAATCTTCACTGAATAAAGTATCATTACTTACCTTTTTGTAACCAAATGATTACCATAAAACCCATATAAAGAACACATAGAATATATAAAGGTAACTTGGGACATAAACATACTTAAGTGGAATATCCATACGGTTGACTTCCACACATATCACTTAATGGAATAACCATACAGCCAATTTCCATACATACTTAATGGAATATCCATACGTCCGACTTCCATACCCAATGCATTGAAGGTTATAACGTAACCACCCGTCCTGGTATTCACGGCACCACCCGTTATATGGTTTATAACGTAACCACCCATTAAAATGTCCAAGTACCAATATAATATCATAAAACATAAAACCAATATAAATGAATGATAACATTTCCACATTTCAATCACAATATATCATAAATATATTCACATAATAGAATCCTTTTTCAAAACCATTTTCAATACCAAAATACATAAAAGAGTATATGGTATTTATTTTATTCTAAAAACATTACGGCTTGTTGAGAAAGCCAAAGATCAAATAATACTCGCGGCGGCGGAAAAAGGTCGTTGTCACCACGTTCGTTAAAAAAAACATTCCTTTTTGTCGTTTAGTAAAACGCTTTGTAGAAAAAGATTCCTTTTGTATAAATGTAAAAGTCAAAGGAGTTTATACACTGTATAAAAGAACGTTGTGTATAAAACGAAATATGCCTCAATGAAAGGAGATTGAGACGAAGTCCCTTACCTTGGGTCCGACTTGACTCGATCGTTCTTTAACGTCCTGAATAATAAACTTGAGTTAATTTATACTTGATTAAGAACCTTTTAAAGTTCATTATTCTTTTTATATCACTTATTTCCATGTTATAAACATTATGTAACCATTTAAGTTAATAATGTTTGTTTTGTCAATATTTTGTTCTTAAGTCGAAAGTTGACTTCTTACAATTACATGTTGTTCATGTGGTCAAAAGTTCTTTATATCCAGAATGAAATTCCCGATTTGGATATAATATGTATCATATATATCCAGCATATACATGTATTTATAATATTACATAATCATTTAGAGGTAAGAAATGAAATGCACCGTTCATGGAGACGGTAAGCCGTACGTACGCATGAACGGTACTTTCATTTCTTTGTCATATTAGTGGAATTAAAACTAAATGAGAGGTATGTATATTTTAATTCTAGAATTATATTCATTATTTAGATATGTCATTAATTATATATATACATTATATACATGTAATTTTAATAGTACATTACTTTTGGGGATAAGAAATGAAATGCACCGTTCATGGAGACGGTAAGCCGTACGCACGCATGAACGCTACTTTCATTTCTATCTCATACTTTAATGGAAGAAATAATAATGATATAGAGGTATATTATAATTCCATTATAACATCATATATAATATCTTTAAATCCATCCTTTACACGTCCCACATATGGCATTTAACGAATCACATCACTTTGAGGGGGCGGTAGTCCGCACTTCCTTAAATGAAGATATCGTGTTTACCCATAATGGAAACCATAAAGGTATGCCAAAATGAAAAATACAGAAGCTTAAAGAAAACATAAACATATTATATATCATATATAAAAATAGTGACATCATAATGGCCACCCTTGAAGGTGTTAAATGAGTATTGAACAATCATCGTTTCGGGAGGCATAATTTCGCCATCCACGGAAACCGTATGTTCTTTAACCATTTGATGTAGTTGTGTGAGAGTGTAGCTCAAATAAATCTTATAACAACATCCTAGTATATTGAAGATACTGGTGTTGTTACAAAAGAAGTAAATAAAAAGAGTTTAGAGGGTTGGAGAAGCAAAATAAAACAAATGAACAAGAGAGAATGAATTACCTTTAAAAGTGTAACTCCCTTTTGATTTGAGCCTAAAGGCTTCCTCTGAAAGGATTCTTCCCAACGTTAATCCTCTAGGATGAGTATAGGGATGTGGAGAGAGTAATTGGGCAGGGGTTGGCCGAGCCAAAGGCTTGAGAAGTGGGTGAAATGGGGTAGAGGTGGGGGCCTTTTATAAGAGGAGAAGAGGGGCACTTTTGGAATGTAAAGAAATATTACTTTATTTGAAAATGTGTTTCGATTTTAAAAGGTCCCACATTGATATAATTCCTGGATAATGTGATAAGGGTTCGAAATCCACTCATCCAATTGGTTTTTTCCATGTGTAGTTCATAGATTTTACATTATCTTCACATTTTATTTAAATCGTCAAATAATGATGTCATCGCTGCATCATTATTATGTCATAAATAATTTAATTTATTTAATGTATAAAAATCATAAAAAAAAAACTATGATGTAGTAAATCTTTATATATTTCCAATTACTATTTATAATCAAAATTTGGACTTGTATAACCCCACTTAAAAATTGTTTTCGTAAAACATATTATGTTTGTGTCATTTTCACTTTAACATTAAATAAAAACTAATTTATGTCATTTCCCAACAAACGTGGATCCATGGGGTCCCCAAGTTGACCCATGGCATTTAATGGTCGGACATGACACAACCAATGAGGTGGGTACATGTGTCTAGGTCATTTCATTTTATTAAAGTATTATTTATACCTTAAACTACCCTAATTACCAATAATCGTGATTAAGAACTTAATAAGTTACTATTCACCAAAAAATTATTATAATCTCATTGAACCACATTTTACATACTAATGACAACCATGTATGTCGGATTTTTAAAATTCAATACACATTAGTGGTAAACTTTCATTTAACTGAAAAATCAGTTTGCTTGATTACCACTTAGTGGTTTCACTATTCATCAAAAATTAAAGTTTTTCAGAAAATTACCAAAAATTCACCCTAAGATATTTTTGATATTCCGAATTCAAAAATGAAGTCCATTTTATGAAATTCAAATCATATAAGTCACATTAATTAATTCAATAATTAATTCCCGCTGCCAGAGCAAAAGCGTGTTTTTACAAAACAATAAGTATCAAAAGATTGACACCAGTTTAAGTCTAATTTCAAAGTGAAATTGATTCCAATGACCACCATTGGATAAAATGGTAAAAATATATTCTAATTTCACTTAAAAAGAAATTCAAAACATAATCTAATCATATAAATAAATTAGATTAAAAATCAGTTTTGATGTAAAATGCAGTATTTTTCACTATTCATTAAAAAATGAATATTGTCAGAAAAATACCAAAAATTCACACAAGGTAAATTTTGATGTCCCAATCATAAAGGATAAGTTTATTTTGACAAACATAGTTTATAAAATTGTCAAAATATAGATTCAAAAATGGTTTGCCATCAAAAGGCAGTAAAACAATCTTTTAAGAATATTAGTTTATTCCATGCATAAGATTGTATTTATTTTCATTTTAAGCCTCTATAACACTATATTAATCATTAATAGACATAGATAAAAATATCTATTATTCATTACTTACTTGGTATGTTAGAGAGAAAATCATGAATCAAACAATTGGAATGATCCTCGATCGATGTTTGTTTGGACCGTGGTTTGTTTCCATTAGAATGGATAATAAAAATACACAACAAATGATATTCAATATTAGAAAAACAACCCCCAATAAACCTTTCAAGTTAAAATCCAACTTGATCTATGCACGAACATTGGATTAATTCATTGTTGATAATTCCATGTTCATCACAATGATAATGAATTTGAAAGAAAATAAATTAAAACCCACAGTATTCTTCAATTTTGGATCAGTCGACAGTAGGGTTCGATCATCATTGGTGATACATTAAGTGTTACAAAAAAATTTCATCTCTTCGATCCTTACTCCTATAATCGTGGTAATATTTCTTTTCCCATGAAGAGAAAATCACCAAGGATCTTCTACAACACTCGTATAGAATAATAATTAGTCTAATCAAGTATCCCTACCAATGGTTAAAGAATATTGATGCATTTCAGTAATAAACTAGTTTGAGCGTAACATGAGTTTCTACATTACGGTGGTAGTCTTGCATCATCAACAAACATCAAACTGTTAAATATTTGTAAAATAAACTTTATTGGTTTTATTTTATTTATCTTTAAAACATTAAAAAAACAATCTAAGCTGAGCTATGTTATTTAATGTTAGGTTCTTCCTAAGTAAAACACCTCCTTATGAACTCAATGGTGGTCTTAGATATCTAATCTAAGTAGGTATTCATGTGTTATTAATGTATTAAATTTTAAAAAAATTATTAAATTATTTTATTTACAGTTATTTTCTATTCGTATTTTACCACTAGTGAGTCGTGCCGACTAAGTGAAGTCGTACCTATGGTAAACCCATCATCCTGAACATGATAGTCCCCCCAAAATTCCTGATATGGGAAACCAATTATTATTTATTACATTTTTTCAAGAAAACCAATCTCACACTCGATTAAAAACATAAGATTTTTCGTCGAACCATTCTGGAACTCCAGGCCTCAGAATTGCACATCGCCTCAGCCTCTTTCCTCGATATTTTCGTAGAAATATTCTAAAAATAATACATGCAGAATAAAGTCATTGTATTCTCCACACCATATTGATTTACCTCCCAAAAATAGAAACCAAGGGATACCAAAATTGATGAGGGTGCATGCATTGTCCTAATACCCCTGCTCCCATGTGCACTACTAGAGATTCTTGTTCTACCACTGGGAAAACACTAATAGAATCGATATCCCTTTGAGGGTACTCCCCCATAAATCATCGATCACAAGGACTTGGATGAAAACAGAGCATCCAAATAATAAACTGTTGTCTATGGGATTCTATGGAGTCAAGTTATCTCTTTCACAAAGAGGCACCACATGCTCTCTACTGAACACTACTCCTGTAAATATAAGAAGTGGATGACATGGTCAGTAAACCAATGATCACCCAGATGGTATAATATCGCCTAAAAGTATGTGGTAAACCCATCACAAATTATATTGATACCCTTTCTCACTCCCTACCTCGTACCCCATGGAAGAAAATAAAAACACCACCAAAGCATATAGATTTGACATAGTGAGTTGACAAACCATGGAACTGATTCAATCAATGATCATCATTTATATAAATAGGTACGCCAATCTTAAACCTAATATATCATCCCAAGCATCCTCCTTGACACCCACATGCATATCCTAATGAATCCCACCACTATAGGTGTCCACTACTACTAATGTGAGTCCTATGAAGGGAAATAAGTGCTCCCCACCTTTCTAATATACATGATGGAAAATACCCACAAACAACTGAGCATGTCAAGTCTCACTATCAGTGCCACTGAGTAGTGACAACATGAATCACTATATTTGAGGAGGGGTGAAAACCACCAATTGGAGGAATGATGAATCATCTCTATTCATGATGGAGAACTACACTATGTCTAACTACTCTATTTGGTTGTTCCAAAATGATGAACACAATCTCTTTCTAAGACCATATTCCACCACATTACCCTATATAAAAGTATTGAATATCTAGTTGTCATAGTCATAGAGGAACTCTAGAAAAATCTACCATCTCAGATTCATATTATTATACAGAATTTATACTTGAGACTCTTGTGGTCTGATTATAGGATAAACCACCCTCCAATTTGTTAGTTTCATTATAAATTCAATACGAAGACTATGGATTCTAACTTAAGATTGTGGTCCGCAAAGATTTATTTATTTGTTCTCAACTAATGCAAACCATAGGAAATAACCTATTTCATCTTCATCAGGAAAATACATGTACAATCCCTAATTTTTCTTAGAGAATTATTTACTTGACTCACTCTTCTGAAAAAATCATGATCGAGGCCCTCATCAAACTCTACCTTAACTACTGAAAAGCGTGGAAACACTAGTATGTCCACATGAAAGGTTTCCCTTTGAACAGATTAAATTTTTCATTGACCCTTTCGTATTGGATACTCATATTTAGTGGTCAAATAATTAATGTTATTTTATTACACACATATCCTCGAACATATATTCTTATGATGACATTCCACTACAAGTCCTCCACATATACCATTCGATCACATCCCTCTATGAAAGACATATAATATATTGATTTTGATATCAATAATGTCCCAATTTAATGAAAAATCATAACTTTATCTCCCTAGAGAGAGGTAAACATGGAAACATCTCCAAGATATTCATATTTGCAATCTGGCACAACTACTTGAAAATTGAAAAATCATAACATCTACTACTCTGAGCGAGAGGCAAGCTGACTCATGTGTGATTGGTGAAACCCAGATATCCTTGATTCTGTCTCATGCTTCGTCGGATTCATTTTTTCAAACCAAGGAAAACCTCATTATATTATTTCAGACATACCACAACCATTTTCCATTGATATTAAATCTAGGAATGGACTATTGAAGACCAATCCATACAAAGAAAGACGTTGGAAGGCCTCGATGATGAAACCATGAGGATTGAACCAAAAATCATACATCAAGGTCCACATCATATTGTACATATAAGTGTGATTATTGAGTCTCTTCTAATAGGTATCTTATACATATTGGTCAAGTCAATAGTTTAGCAAGAAACTCTAGTTCATGAACAATATCCATGACATGGAAAAAAATTAGAACATATTTCAGTTAGTGTGGAAGCTAAGAGTTGGCACAGATCTTACAATGAATATATCGTGGAGACCTTGAGTCCTATGCCTTAACCACATGTAGATACCGCTTCACCTATCATGGGACCTCCCTTTATAATTTTTCACACATCAATGTCTTTGTATTTGACATCGGATTATTACTACCGATGTATCAGCTCCTTCTTTCCGACATCTGAAATCCACTTGTTGTATCTTCTCAACTAGGGGACTTTCAGCCACAAAGGATCACCCCTGAACCCAAGAAAAAGTAATAATGCACACAGAAATAAATCTGGATCATATGTCCCTATGAAAAACTTGCTCAAAGGTCATAACACGGATGAACTGATATTGTATCATATCCATCTAGTACTTGGAATGGTTAGTATGCCTCGATGAACACTCAGATACTGACATGTCATCCTTACGAAACTGTATAACCTATTGGGAATTAATATCCCTTAGATTATAATGTGAGATACCCTTCAATATGGAATGTCATAATATTCATTACATTGAAGAGTCACCTCATTGTAAGATCAGGTAATGTAAAACCTACCATCACCCTGCCAAGACATGTAGAAATAGCATCTCTTGGACCTCCATCTGATATAATATTGTCTTTTATTGATGGAAATCATGGTCACCGATTCATTCCAGTCCTCAACCACATTAAATTTGGTCTCTCCTCGAAACCTGAGAGTATTTTTCACTGAAACTCATGAAGTGCACTCACCATGCACATTTCATCCGCTTGAACTATAACTATCATGTCATTCTCTATAGGTGATGGTATAGAATGGTACACAACACATTGGTGTTATATATTGTAAAAATCTTTGTACCAAACTCGTCACCACACAAATCATCGTCTTGATAATGTGGTAGAATCCTGGATTGTTGTGTATGTGGAATCATCTTGAAACAAAACATGATATTCCATAATTAATGGAGTATACCTTGTGAGATTACTCAATAATGGATTGTAAAACACATCCAATACATATATGATTCATGTAAAATAATTTTTCATACAACTAGTGCTTTCATTTAATAAATAAAAAAGCAGATTTCAGGGTCCTATTGTATGGATACGTCAACCGCCACCCCAACAATATATTCCATTTCAAGAAATATAAAATCAAACACATTACACTATATCCCTAAACCAAACTCATATACTACAGGTTCATATGGAATAATTAAACTATTTTTATAATACACTATCACGGACCTTCCCTCGGGCCCTGTTTCATGACTACCATATGCCCACCTCACACAGGCTAGTGGCTGGTGACTAGCGCTGCCTAGGTATATCCCAAAAAAATGGGTTGAATTTACTTAAGTACCTTTACACACCCAAAGAACTCCATACCCAGGATTTTGGAATGTTTAAACACTATCTAAATAAGAAAAAGGTATGACAGTATAAAACTAAAGGTAAACGAGGCTAGAATACAAGCCCAATAGAAATAAAAAGTAAATGTAAAAGTCTCTGGAATTCCCCTATAGAAAACCCAAATTGATGGTTTGGTTCAGAAACTTCTATCTAGAGCCATAGAAGCACACCTTTTCTATCAGCTCACTCTAAGCACCACAATGACCCATTCCAGCATGGACTTTGTCAAAATGTCAATTACCTTCAAGAGATAGGAAACATGTAAGAAAATCATGCCCATAGGTGTGTCAAACAATACCAAATATGGAACCAAGAACACAATGTTAAATTTCAAAAACGAAACACCATTAAGAATATCCATTCTTCTTTAAACATGATTATGTAAACAAAAAATATTAAATGAACATCTTGGTAAACTCTTAAAGGATTTCAAGACGAAATGGTTCATTCACATCGATACATATGGTTCCGCCCATAGCATGATCAATTCATGGAGATATCACATCCTGAGATATATGTTTGTAATCATGTCCGAAAAATCTACAAAATGTACCCAAAGGAACATCGAGTCTCAATACATCTCGATATTTCTCTCATACATTGGGTCTCACTAAGACAAGTAGTCTCGATATCATAGCCAATCCTTGGTCACAATATTGTACCCAAGTCTTTTATATTTCAATAATACTCACTCTTTGTTCTATGATGTAATTAGAGACCCTCTAATAGACATAACATTAATTTAGGCCCCACATAAAGAGAACACACTAAGAACTACATGAAGCATAGTAGTTTTGTTATGTCATGAAGGAAAGAATCTTCTCTTGATACATAGATTGAGAGTCTTGTGCTCAGGGCTTTCTGGGGGACATCCTGGCCCAAATGGAAACAAATTCCTAGATAGGTATAGATTCCCATGTAAATATTTTTCATTCAATTTCCAAAAATGATATATATATTTCCACTAATTGTAGTAAGGATCGACTGGGCCTCTCTCTGCAATACAAAATCTAGCTCGCTGATTCACTGTCGAAGCCATGCTAAGACAACCCACATCCGAACATGGGTCATCCTTTAAGATAAGAATGAGATCCTACATCCAACCATCATAGGGATGATTAATATTACAATATCAATATCTACAATCACCCTCTATGAATGGATTGAGATCTTGCATCGATTCATCATAAGAAATAAAATTTGAATGGTACTATCCCCAAACGGTCTAACTAGAACCCACTAAGTTGTCCATAAAGGACCACCCCATTGAGATGGTTCCAATTCCACAAACGAATCGTCTGACATACATTTGGTTTGAATGTTAAAGGCATTTTTCTGAAAAATGACCATTTGGGTCTGGGTCTAGTCTGACCTGGATGGGCTGACCCAACCAAGGGACTACTGACCTGACACAATGGGTCCATCATAACATGCTCGATCGACTCCACCAACTGGGCCATCCCACCTTAGTTGGGTCCATCATATTCTGCCGACACATGCCACCCCCCGGCTAGCACAACAGCTCTAGAAGGGCCGATTCATTTTACCCAGATACAAAAACCGCTACATCCCTGCCATTCAAATGTAGTTGGTCCTCAAGCCAGCCGCTCCTCCAACATGAGGTTTGAGAGACATCATGCCTTTTGGTATGATATAAACCCTTTTACATCCACATTCCTTACCATCATGGTTCCCTTCACCATTGGTCATCAATTCAATGACCACATGTCGAGCTGGAAACCACACACATTTGGGTGGCCATGCCACCACATGTTAAAGGTGACTCTCCTTATATGATCTGCCACCATCTTCCCCCTACTCATTTTTTAAGATGAATCCACTCTTGCAATACATGAGTCACCACCTTCATTTTAATCATCTTATGTTCATCCAACAACCCATCCAAATGTAAATCCATTTTAGCTGCGATATCATATTCATCGGCTCAGTCCATTCGTAACCATAGTCAACACACCTCCGTCATTCCATTTATATCCCTGATCCAGGATATCAGATCATTGCATCCATATTCAATAGCAAAACGATAAACATATCCCAAATTTTTGAGTCACCGACTACACAAAAAATTCTCGTGATGAATGAATAATTAATAGAGAAAATCATTGACAGACAAATGGAAACAGAACATGATTTATGTTCACGTCAATCGTGGATCATTGTACATAAAATTTTTAACAAAACTTCATGAAAAATTATAATCAATATCAGATAAACAATCCCCAATAATCCCTGTAATGGTAATACACATCCTAGTAAACACACAACCCATGGAATAATTCGTTGGTCAAATAATCCACATTCCTCATATGTAAAATAAAGTGGAAGGAAAATAGATTAAAACACACCCCCTACCATGAGTTTGGATCGTTCGATGTTAGGGTTCGATCATCGTAAGATATCCATCAAGAGTCATCATGAACTTTAATATCATTGATCCTCAATCCACATATCGCCATCATCTAACATTCTAAAATGATAGGAAATCACCATGTCACTTTTCTAGTGCTCATATGGATGGATAATTAATATAATCATTTATCTATACAAATTGTTAAAGAAGAAAGAAGTTTTTCATCATTAAATGTGTGTCACAATTAAATTCCTTTATGTGTAACCATTGCAGCATCACCACACTGCTAAATGTTAAAAAACATGAACTTATTTATATATATTTTATTCTTTATTAAAATTTCTGAAAATCAACATTAAGAGTCATCCAAAATTGGTTGATGTTAGGCCCTTGCAATGTAAACTGCTGCATTGCGAACTAAATGCTGGTCTTGGATTTTCAGTCTGAGTAAATGATCTAGAGTAATTAACATTTTAATATAAAATAATATTAAATAGTTGTTTTATTTATTTTTACGTCCTAGTTGTGTTTCCTTAATAAAGTCCCATGGTGACTAATGTTAAGTCGCACCTATGGTAGAACCACTATCCTGAATGAAACAATGCCCTCAAATATGTGATTGTGGACCCCATTTAAATGTTATTTAACTTTTTTAGGAAACCAATTCATGCACGCTATTGAAAACATATAATTTTCCATCCAACCATTTTGATCACAGTCATCCTCAGAATCACAAATAGTCTGATCACCTACTCTCAAAATTTTAACATAAATTTTCTAAAAGTCAAATAATGAAAATCTTAGTCATTACAATGTTATCATTATATGAGATTAAATAAACTTGAATTTTATCATGGTAGATATGAAAAATGAATAATTTGAGGTAATTCATGATGTGACATGTTTAATAATAATGAATTGTGGAGAATAAATGAATGAATGGAAAAGTGTCGTCATTTTTTTAAAAGGGAAATTTAAAATTAATGAATTCACTATTTATTTGAAACTGTTGAAATTAATATGATATTTTATGTAGAAGTAAATATTTTTGTTTGACATTGAAAAATGACTGATTTTATTTCTATTTTAATTTAAATATGTTAACATTGGTACCCTCATAATTTCATGGTTGATATTCTAAGCTTGATGAAAAGCATGTTTTATGTGTGGGGGAATTGATAGAGATAATATTTTTATTATTTTTAATATGATTCTAAATGATTTAATATAATAAATATTTTTAATTTTAGTTGATTCGAATGATTTTAATGTTTTTGTTGTGTGTTTGTCTAATTATATAATGTCTCTTTATTCTCCAAAATTGAGAGATTATAATAACAATGTTTATTTCATCATTTGTTTTATAAAATAGAGGGAATTAATTTAATTTTGTTAAGGTGCATATAATTTATGTATACCAATTTTTTCTCTAGAATAGAATTTAATTCATCCATATATTTCCACAAAAAAATTAATCTAATTAGAAAATCATTCTTGATGAAAATATGGACTCCACCTCACTAAATTAAGTAAATATCGGTATACCCACCTAAAATTTGGGTGATTCTGGATGTATTTGAAATAACATTAAATGTGGAGTCATAAGGGAAAATATTAAATATATTATACGTAATTAAATTTATCCTTCGATGTCTATTTTTTGGCGAGATATTTTGGAAACATTATTTCTCAATAAATTTTATCAATTAAGGGGCACATATTTTTTATCCTCTTGATAGAATGAGATGAAATTTCATAGGTTGAAAAAGGATTATTTTTATCAGAACATTCAAAAAATTACCTTCCAAAAAAAATTCATTAAATTGTCATAATAAGAAAAATATTTCAGTGGACAGAATCTGGATGAGATCTTAAAGTGAAATTTAGAATATCATGAAAATGAAGATGGTGTGGGCCGCAGGATTGGTCAGGACTTATCTATAACAGGATCGATCCAAGAAACATATTATAAATTCACGGATTTAATGGAGAAGGAAACTTGGACTACAACATGATTTTGTATTTTTAGTTTTTTTATTATAATTTTTCTTTCTTTTCCATGTAACACATTCTTATTTCTTTTTAAAGTGTGTCCCTTTCTTCTTCTATCCATAAACTAATATTTATATATCGTCAATCTTTCCATCATGATATCTATTACTTTTAAATGGAATATGACTAACCCAAGGAGTTTTCCTGAAGGAGACTGCATAGTTTTCTTAGTTATTGTGATTAAATTCACAATGTTTTAAAACTATTTCTCATGGATATGGGAGTATTATACAGGTGTGGTGGTCATCTAGAAGAAACCCATTCGTAATTAAATTTCATTTCATTGATTAAAATTTTTTCCCTATCTTATCATGGTAAAAAAAATTATATGATAGAGTTGGGGTTTCTTGAAGAGAGGGAACAACATAAGGTGGAGTTGAGTCTTTTAGATATAACATTATGGGTTGAGGTGTCATCTTATTAGACCATTAGAGGAGGTTTGGTTAGGGTTTCTGGTCACATGATAGACTCACACAATCAATAAATCAATGTAGTTTAATTCATTAATGATGTATCACTATATGAATTATCAAATTGTATTAAATTGAAAAATAAATAATGAATGAACTCTTGTTATCCAACCCTATGAATGAGACCTTTCTTTTGTAACATAAATATGTCTACATCTGCATCTTCATTTATTTAATTATTATAATTTCATGTTTTTAAAAATCTTTAAAAAAAAATTCAATAAATAAATTAACCCCAAAATTATTAGATTAAGAGAACTAGAATAAGTGATTGAACAAATTGTGATTCTCTTCAAGTGTGACGACCCTGGTGAGCCAATTTGTTGCACTAGGTAAATTAAATTGCAATTTCAACACCCTATTTCATGCATTAATCAAAAATTAAACTATATATAATACCATTGGGATTTAAATATTTACATCCATTATATGAACAAAAAAATTTCATTAGAAAGTCAATTCGTTTTCCCTTCTTTGGTACACCGAAACCATCTTTACACTACCATGATACTTTCACAATGTTTATTATTCACAAATTCATCAAATTTATGATACATAGTCTTCATTAATACATGGTACCCACTAACCAATATTTTGATGAACTATAACTTTATCTTAATTAGAGAGCTGAGAGTTGGTTAAGGTGAATGTTTTAGTCATATATTTTTATTACAGACTATTAATAATGAATATATCATTCACTCAAATAATAATCCAAATTGGTTTACCAAAATGAGATTGTCTATTATATTTATTTTTAACACACATAATTAATGTTATATCTGTTGACTAAATCCAAATAACACTATCTGATGAACATTAAAATGATTTTCAAATAATAAGGTATTAAAAATTACTTTATATGATATTAAATAATGACTTCTTCTTTTCAATATTTGATTCCATATATTTATCCAAGGTAATAAATTGTTATTATATATTCCGAACCTTCAAAACTCTTATTCAATATATTGTTAATTACCAAAATCATATCACAATGGAGTGTCAAAACTAGTGCATAATATAACATATTCTTATGTATAGTGTAACTCATTGGTCAATCCCAACACTCCTTTATTTTATATATTTTGGATAGGGACATTGTATTAAAAATTAGGATAACATTTAGTATATAGATAAGTAATAATTTATAGAATAATCCACATAACATATTGATATCAAAATTATTAATTCTATTTTTATATAATTATACTCAAAGTATATGATTGGTTTATATTCCCTAATATATATTTTCCTAAATCTACAACAAATGGTTTATAACAATAATCCAATAATATTAGTGGTAAAAACTCTGGCCTAAGTAGAACGAAGTTGAAGGATACATAATTACATTTTCCTTATAAAATGGAACCACTTACATATGGGGTAAATATTTTATTATTCTTGAGAATATAATACATATATGAATTTCACATTAATTTGAAACATAAAAGTAAAAATTATTTTATTTGGGTACACCACGATTACCTTTATAATATATATTAATATAAATCATAAGAACCAACATAAAATCAAGGAAAAAGTAAACATGATAAATGGTTTTTTCGTAACACTAAACAATGTTTTGAAGATAATATAACCTATGAATAAATAACTCCTAATAAATAGTGAAGGATAAATAATGTAGTATCCTTTTGTTAAATCAATAAAATCATATAATATTTTATGAATATATAATCATTATAATTATTCCATTTACACAATCACATTATCATGAATATTGTTTATAGATTTTTCTAAACATAAATTATAACATGGAAAAAATTAACAATCAAAAAATGAGGGAATGCATAATGATGTATATCATAAAGATACCATAAAATACCTCTATCGGGAAATAATACATAAATGTATAAGGCCTCATAAAATTTACTATTAAATATAAAATATTATCCATAATGAGGTATCTAAGGACTAATGGAACAATATGATATTTTATGGTATGTCTCTCTTTATTGATAACCATTTGGAAAGATTGTGTTACAGAAAATTCCAAACATAAATGAAAATTGAAATATTATTATATCCTAGTCATTAAATTGGTGAGAATGAATATGAATAAAAAATTATGAAATGTATATATTATATATTTATTTCAATGTTTTAATATTCAAAAAAATTATTTTATGGACATATGGTAAAAATGAATCAAATTTTACACATTAAAATTCTAATTTTTTCTTAAAGGCTATTTCCACCTTTTGATGGAGAATTTTTATAAACTATATATTTAGAAAAATTATAAACCATATTTTAAAAATTAAATTTAATATCTAAATTATTATTATAATAATCCTCATTTATTTACTTTTCTAATTTTTTGAAAAGTTTCATGATTTTTAGTAATGAGAAAAATATTGCATTTTAGTTCGAAATACCTTTTCTCATCAAAACCATTCAAATTGATAGATTAAATTTTTGATATGATTTAATTTATAATTATATTATTTTTTTCATTTAATCTAATTTTTTCTTTGTAATCTATTCCATGTTGGATTGGATATAAAATGTTTTCAATATTTAAATAATTTCACCTTAAAAACATATTTCATTATTTTATCATCATGATTTATTTTAAATTGATTATATAAACTAATTTCTTTTAAATTTTAAAAAATATTATTCAATTTTTGGTCATTGGGCTAAAATAATGTAAATTTAATAAATTTATTTATAATAAATTTTGAATAGTAACTGTATATTTTTTATTTACACAGTTATAGATAAATCGAGTAATTATGGGTATAAAAAATATTTTAAATATTTGTAAATTGACATTAAATTTGTTTTATTTTCATTGTATAAATTATTTTCTACTATCTCTATCCATCATATGATTTTATGGACTCTTGGAGCTAATTAAAATACATTATGATTATTATAGTATTTAATTCTAAAGAATGTCTATAATGTATTATTTTTCTTATATTTCGTAATTAAGAAGATATATATTAATATTAATATAAAATATAAAACTAAAATTATTAACATAATAATGGTAATTTATTTTAAATTTTTATAGAAATTTTATAATTACCTTAAATGAATACGCAATAATAATGTTTTAGTTGTTTAATTAATGGAAATTACAAGAATATGATTTTAAAATTGTTAAATAAATTATAATTTGATATGATTAATGTTTCCCAATAATTTTATAGATTAACTAAACATATTTTGGATGTATTCAATGTTTTTCATAAGATATAACATTGATCAGATCTTTACAAGAAGTCGTGTAATGAATAGTTTCAAAATTCACATTTTTTATATTTTAAAATAGATAATATTTAAGTAAATGATATAAAAATTATAGAAATATAATATTAATCCAACTAATTTTAATAATGATGAATATTTAATAAATTATCATTTTTAGTTATTTATAATTTTATAGAAACTATTTTAAACCTAGAGAAGGAAAAACAAATGTTGACATAGTAATAGTTAAAACGATTAAACATTTTTAAACCGAAAATATAAGGGTAATAATATGACGTACAATTATTTTTAAAATTATTGGATTAATATATATATACCATTATCACCCTAAGATATAAAATTAATATTATAATGTTGAATTTTTCTTGAAATAATTATTTATATTATTTAAATAAAATATATATTCAAAATGTATCTCTCATTGTATTTATTATAATTTATGTGTCAACATTGCGACCAAATCAATATATGAACGAACATATATGTATATTATGATCGTTATGAGAATTTTTTCAATATAATATTTTATTTTTATTTCTTATAAATAATATTATTACCTTAAATGATTTTATGATGGTAATTAAATTTTTTTATTTAAAGGATAAATATAATAATTGATTTTAAAATTATTACTTTTAAAATATTTGGGATACCTTAATATGTAAAATTAAATTAAAAAATATATATAAAACATATGAGATTTTTTAAATAATTATATTTGAATTAACACATTTTGATGAGTTATTTGAAGTCAAATCCATTTAATAGTATCAAATTTGTGAATAATTATATTTTAATTAATTAATATTCTATTAAATTAGTTAAAATGTTAAAAATGTTAAATAATCACAAATGGAACAAGTTATGTTCTAAAATTTCTTTCCTTATTCATTTATAAGACAGTTCAAGAAATTTTCCACTAGACTATCATTATTACATTTTAATGTTATTTATAGTTTCACAAATACCCCTCACTCACTTTTAAATGAGTACCACATCCCTCAATTCCAATTACATATTTGTGAAATATATACTCTACAAAAATTCACATTTCACTTATAAACATCCTTTGTTAAGTTTTAGAGGTTATTTTCCTTCCAAATGACATACAACTGATCACCTTATAAAAGATTAATGTATGTCCGATGAAAAAGGACTTATAATCATTATATCATCATTCATGTTTGTTTCATGTACAACTTATTGTATTTATTTTTTTCATAATAAAGGAAATATTATATTATAATATATATAACTTCTTGTTATTATTATTATTGGCCAACTACATTCTAATTTTTTCATCCTATAAAAAAAATAAAGCATGTCCCATGCGTACGTTTGACTTATGGACTCCAGGACATGGTCTAATATGTTATTCATCCGCAAATTGCATGGATATGTATACTTCTTGTAATATATATATATATATATATATTAAAATTTATTACTTAAACTAATATTAATATTTTATCCACTTCATTACGCTTTCACTATGAGTGAAATGATATATTTTCTCGTGCATACGTATGGACTACCGTCTCCACAACACGATGTGATTCATCTTTCATATAAACAATTAAAAAATTATTTTTGAAACATATATAATTAAAAAAATGAAATATATTAACTGAATATATTTTTTAAATGAAATAAATATATTATATTCACATGAATCAGGACTAAAAAAAGGGTGCATTGGAAAATGAATTAGTTGACACCTGAAACAATGATAATATTGAAATATTATTGAAAAAAAGTGATAATATAATATAAATGTATTATAGACGATGTCATAAATATTATTATGGTTATATTATAATATAGTGACATAATATAAACCATTAAAATGTTGTTAAATCACATTCAATTAATCATAACCACATGGTAAAGGGTTTTCTCATCTAACTTAATTTTTTTTGAGATATTCCTTAGTGTAATTAATTATATATATATTTGGTACTTTTCCATAGACATATAATATAATGAATCTTCTGGTCATCATTATATTTAATTTATATTTTAAAAAATATTTACTTTTATGGAGAATATGATAAAAATTTTTCAATGTGGATTGGGACACATTGATTTCCAAATATCATTATAAATATATTATTTAATATATAAAAAAGGATTTGTACATGAAGACATCGGTTGGACCCAGTTTCAAATACGACATAAATGTTAAAAAAATATCATTTGATGAATCCGTTTTCTAAATTAGAGTAGTTTAAACTGTCTTGTAAATAAATCATGAAGGTATATTGGTTTACTTTCCAGATACATGACGTCCAATATAAAATAATTTTCTTCATTCAAAATTCATTTCAAAATATGTAATATTTTACTGTGAAAAAATATATGGAAACATTTCGTTATTAGATTGTTATTTTAATATAATTTGTTTGAATTACATTTTTTCCCATTTGTTTATTCTTCATCCAGTTGTTTGAATGACATGTCTTCTTAGTTATTTACATTTTACTATAGATATATTGTAACTGATTCATAATAACAACCTATTTACATAATATGTACTAATATTTTGTTCTCACCATTATAATTTTTCCCCATGTTTTGAAAAATATATCATTGAATGTGTTTTCAAGGATGATGTTTATTATCATTCATTATTTATTATATTTTATATTATTTTCCCAATGTATAATAGGTATCTTTTATGTATCTAGTTTCCAAAATTGATAAATAGATCTGTCATTTATGATTAAAATATTTTATCCATCCCAAGGTATTAATATAATTCGCTGACAATGGGATTCTGGGGTCCGTGAGTTACTGTTGGTATTAGTGGGTTTTTTACAAGAAACTTGTAAAATAGATTTAGAAATAATAGATTATGGAATATTACCCAATGACTAAATTATGGATAATCCAATGTATGGAATATCTACTAATTTATTTGATAATGGAAATGGATAGACTGTAATAAATATTAGGATTTATATATTGTCAAATTTTAACGATTTAAGCATCCTATAACTGATTATTCAGGACTATATCATAATGATTAGGTTTTCCCTATTTGTGAATTGGGTTTTGGAAAATGGATAGAATAAAAAAGTTTATTAATGTAATGATTATTCTATAGATTATCAAGAGCCTTCAAATGAAAAAATGTAAGGCGTTCTATGGAATAATTTAAGGAATCTTATTTAATTTTTTCTGAATTCGGTAGATTGATTAATGTTATTTTTTTATTTTTAGTCATGATTTTTTTCATCAATGATGATCATATTATAAGAAAATGAGATATCTAATGATTGTACTATAGAATAGATTTTTTAGGATTTATAAGAATAGATGTTTCAAATATGGTTCTAAGACGATCAAGGTGTTCAAATATTTGGTATATTAGAGGAAGATACGCATAAATTTTTTTATATAATCTAATGTTATTATTGGTTTTATATATTTAGAGTCCGTTTTGGACTATTATTTTTGAATGATTTATTTGTATGAGTCTTATGGTTTGAAGTCTTCACGTTGATCATTCGATTCTAGTTTTTTAGGATATTGAATGATTCACCATATTTTTTATCTTATTATAACCATATTGGTTTCAATAAACATTAGAAAACTGAATGAATGACCTGTGGGTATTATGATTCATAATAATTATTCAGATATGAAAAATTTATCTTCAAAATTCATTTATAAATGTAAGGGATTACGTAAAAATAGGTTGAAGGAAATCCAAATAATGAGATTATTCATATTACATAGAATGTAATGAATGTTTAATTTTTCATGTGCTTCTCTAAATATTATAGGGATCTATCATCTCCTAGAAATGGATTTTCATACATTAATGATGTCCATTTAATTTTCTTACTATGAAATCAGTAGTCTTTTATCCAACCATAAATTTACGATTTTATTTATTTAGTTTCCAATGATCATGTTCTCTATCACTCTCTATCAGACTATGATAGTT
This sequence comes from Viscum album, assembly GCA_963277665.1. Taxonomy (NCBI): domain Eukaryota; kingdom Viridiplantae; phylum Streptophyta; class Magnoliopsida; order Santalales; family Viscaceae; genus Viscum; species Viscum album. Next base: position 786,933,230 of record OY728153.1, read on the forward strand.
ATATTCCTCATACATGTCCATTTTGTAAATTTCATATAATGTTCCCTTATTTTAAATCATAATTTTTTTGTCACCATCACATTAACCTTTACCACTTGTTAGGAGGATGTTTTATTAATCCTATTTCTGAGAAGGGTTTCACACAAATAAATGTTCAAGTATGAAACATTATTATTTTTATGTACAATTTAAAATTAAATGTATTAATTGATGGTAGAATAAAACTCCCAAATAATTTATCATACATATTATTTTAAAGATAATATTTTCTAAATCTTATGTTGCATGAAACGACCATCTTAAACAAATAATGATATATTATGCACTAAAATGAATATTTTTATAAATTAAATTGTATAGTCCTTTGAGGGTGAACATGTTTCAAATATTAATTTTGAAATTTTATAAATATTAATATAAAATATAAAATTATTCTTTGAAATATAAATATTAATGATTAATTTTATATGAATTTTCAATTTTTTAATAAATTTTATGTTTTGATTAGCATTAAAAAAAATTATGAATTATGACTAAAAAAATATTTTTATCTAAAGAAGTTATATTTTGGATTTTTAAATATATAATTTGACCAATATTTTATCATTTTAACTAATTCATGTGACTTTAATCAATTTCAAAATGAATTTGGATACAAAATCATTTCAATCATTTGAATGTTTTAACTCTAAAAACACATTTTATTGTTTCATCAACTAAATTAAATTAAAATTAATTTCTCCTACATTTTTCTGAATTATTAAAATGATTTCTATATTTTGACTTTGTTGTTCAAAATTATATAAATGGGTTCTATTTTTTAAAATTATGATAGTAACATTGTTATGTTACTTATTTACACAGTAAAAGGAAAATCGAGTTATTATAGGAATATATATATATAGGTGAAAATTATGTTAATAGTTTTTCTAATTATATTGGATGAGTAATTGCCAATAATAATCATACGTGGACCAATTTTATGTTCACTTGGGTCTACTTTGATTACATTAATCCCTTTTAGTATTTTGTTCAATAGAATGTCTAGTATGTAATAATAATGTTTTTAATTTGTTTTATGTTTTCTATATGTGCTTATTAAAAAGATATTATTGACTCTAAATATTCGAATAAAAAATAAAATTTTATATTCATCAGGATAATTTATTTAATTTTTATTTTTGAAATAAATAATTATGAAAAGGATTACACAATGATGATGCATAATTGGTTTAATTAATCGAAATGAAAAGTACATGATAATAAAAATATTAAAATAAATATATTTTCAGATAAGGAATGTCACCATGGAATTTTAAAGATGACATAAACATATTTTGTATATAATAAAGATTTATTGAATGTATTATGTTGTTAGGATAGTTTTATAAATTCATGTAATGAATAATATGAAAACTGAAATTAATTATAGTTAAAAATAAAAAACATTTTATTAGATTATATAATACTTATTAAAACATTATATTCAAACAATGAATTTTATTAAGGTTACACAAGTAATAAATCATCCATTTATGGATATTTTTACATTTTAGAGTTATTATATTAACCGATAACCAATAAAAACCAATTTAGTCATGATAAAATTAAAAAGGAAAAAATATGGGTTAGGCCAAAAGGTAAGTCTAATAATATGACATAAATAAGTTCAAAATTTAACATATGAAGTTAATTCGGCCCATAACACCATATGATAAATTTCAATTTTTAAATAGAAACCTTTCCATTAAGTAATTTATATTGGTTTATAAAAAATGATAATTAAAAACTTTCACTCTCTTTGAATTTAATATTTTTATGTGTCCAAATAGGAAAAAAATCACGATAAGAACAAAACTAAAAAAATATTATTATCCTAATAATTTTTTAAAATTATATTAATTTTACGGATTTTTTTTGAATTATATAATTACCTTAAATGATTTTTCAATACTGATACAATATTTATTTTATTAATTAGAAATATAATAATTGATTTTATAAGTATTTATTTTGATTTATTTGGGTTAAATTAATCTGTATAAATGATTTTAGAAATCTATAAAACGTATTGTAGATTTAATATGGAACTATATTATACTTCCCACTTTATATAGATGTATTTGAAGTCACATTAAACAAATAGTATCAAATTTGAACACAATGATATTTTATTGAATTAGTAATTTATTAAATAAGTTGCAAAACAATAATGTTAAATAATAGCAAGGTGGATAATATATTGTCAAAAGGTTTTCCCAATATTAATTTATATTAAATTTGGAAGTCTTTCACTCTTGAATATCATTATTATATATTAATATTTTGATGATTTCCAAAAATTCCCCACAACTAAATTATAAAAACGGGACCACTCCTTCACATCCACAGACTTATGTGAGCCTTCAAGCTCGACCAAACCCTAAAAATTCCTCCTTTAAAAAACATTATTTGTTGTGTAGTTCTTAATTTCCTTCCAAAATTACTACCGAGATTCACATTTGATGATATTAATGGAAGTATCCTTAGGTATTGGTAACCATATTTATCTACTCATTCATGTTTTTTTGTTCTTCCACATACTCTCCATATGTATTTTCCATGATATATTAAAAAATTTATTATCATATATATACTGAGATTTTATTTTGATTATGGTAAAACCGAATTATAGCCATTATCCATCCTACAAGAAACAAAATCACATCCCAAGGGTTTATTTGGTTTATTGTATCCATGTTGTGGTGTAATATGTTTCTCATCACCATATAACATCGCTGTATATAATGATGGATGCAATAGATATATATTACAACAATTATATTATATATATCTTGGAAAATTAATATATCATCCACTTCCTTATCATTTCACAATTAAGGGGAATGATATTGTTACTCTTGCGTACTTACATCCTTCTATCTCCACGACAGGATGTTATTATTTTTCCTTGTTAATCATTTAATAATGATTATAAAAATATAATTAATTAATATATATATACAATTAATATAATTATCTATATGATAGAATAATATCATATTCACTAGAATAAATATATACCCAATGAAACTTCCATAGTAATATCAACGAGAAAATAACTAAAACAACTATTACAATGAAATATTATTTCCAAAATAGTGAAAATATAATATTAAAGGTTGATATATGATTTCATAAATGTAAATGTGGATATTTAATAAATTAGTTTCATGAATCAAACAATTATAGAATATTTATAACACATTTAATTAAGGGAAATCACAATGTATGTGTTTTGTCATCTCATATTTATTTCTGTGAGGTATGCCTTACTCACCACATATTTATTATATATAGAGTACATAATCTTTTATATATCATATCATTAATCTATTTTTATTCATGTTTTTAGATGATTTATTTGATAATTATTTACATATTTTTGGATTTTTATTAAAATATTTTAATGTTTTATGGACACTTTAATTTCAAAATATGTTTTTAAATTAATTATTTGATATTTATGGAATGATTTCCAATAGATGGAATGACAGGAGACTAGTTATAGATTGAACCTCAATGCACTAAAAGTCTAATGGGATGTATCAATTTCCCAAATCATAGTTTTATAAACATTCATGAGAAAAGATCTTGATGGTATAATGGTTAATGTTCTAGATATATGATCTCCATTATTAAAGAATTTCCTCCAATGAAAATTAATTTTCATAATTGTGAAAATTATTTTCACAATGAAAAATATATTAATACAATTAATTTTTAGATAATTACTTAAATTGAATCTATTGTATTTATTTACATTTAAATGTTGTTTATTCCTTGTATGATTATTTTAAAGGCAAGGAATCTATGTTTTTTCCTTCCCATGTTGATTTATTATTATTGATTTATGGTATCTTATAATATACATAACACTTACAGTTAATTTCAGCTCACCTTTATTTTGGTTACGTTCCCCATGTTATGAAGAAGAACTATTTGAATGAGTTTTAAATTATGTAGGTTTTTAAATTTTGTTATGTATTATGTTTAATCTTACATTACAAATTTAATGTGGGAATCATGTATTTATCTGTTTTCCTAATAATTAAACCTGATCATTCCATTAAAATTAGAATCCTCTATCTATTCCAATGTAATAATATATGTAACTAGATTCAAGATTCTTAGATTAGGGAGTTCGTAGCTAAATTGGTCCCTTCCCATCAAATACAATGTGAAATTCATTTCTTATAGTAATGTGTTGGATAATAATTAATATTAATGTTTGTAGTATAAAAAGTACCATAAGAAATTTTAAAAAAATTAATAACTTCTAAATGTAATAATAAAACATTTTTAGTAATATGGATAGTACAACCAAAATAGTTCATCCCAAAGAAAAGATCATAAAAGATAATGATAAATAACATGGATAATATCATTACATGATATTCCTGAAGGATAATAATTTATAAGGATGATTTTTTTCATTGATATATAGAAATAACATAATGATAACATTAAGACCATTCATGAGTAAAATATCTTTTTCACATTAACAATCACCATTATAAACTAATAATCACAAAAAACAATGAAAATAAATTTCATTCAACGAAAATATCAAGCATGAATAATAAAAAATAAATCCTTTAGTGTTAATTATGGTATGAAATTCCATACATGATGTATATGTTTAAAAATATTTCATTAACATATTTTATTAACACCCAAATGATACGGGTTTAGAAAATGAGATTAACAATATATGAAACACATTTTTTAAAAACACAACAATGGTTATAAATGTATTTAATAAATCATTGTGATGATGTTAAAAAAATAAACATTACATGAAAACATGGTTTTGGATGAAAAATAAATTTTGAACAAAGAGGGAAATAAAGCAATAATTTTATAATAATATTTTCTAAAAAAATTTGTCTTCAAAAGAGATTATATATGGTACTATTAGATGAATATTTCTTCAATAACCATAGAAAAAAATATATTATGTTTCTAAGATAATATTATCTAATTCTTTCAAGTAATCATTTAAAATAGAAAACCACATATAATGATGAGAATATAAATTAAACCCTTACAACATTGTTAATTTTTTAATCATATAAATCATAGATAAATTACATTAAATGAATCATTAAATACAATGATGATAAATATGATAATGATATCTAAAATCATAAATGATGTATATAAATTATAAAAATTTAATAAGTGATGAATAAGTATTATGAATCACTAATGTTATTGAGATATTAGGAACACTTACCATAGATCCTAATATATTCTTACTCATTAAAAACTAATGTATAATAATTATTGATTTCTTATAAATAAATTACAGATCCATAATAAACTATGTAACATACCATCCCTCCTAATTATCCAATATTGATGAGTTATTCTTACTTGGCCTCAAGATACATCCCAATGATTCCCAAAGGTAGAAATAAATGCCACAAGATTTCTAACTGTTGGGGGAAAACATTCCCACTCAAAATAGAATATCCACCATAAATAACACAGTAAACCACACCAATTATATAATTTTAGATAATAATGTAGATAAATTTAATGTTTAATATGACAAACCAAACTATATCAGAGTTCTATGATTAATCCAAGACCAATATCAAAACATAAATAAGAATAAAATACCCACATAACATAATGACTCCACACACACCAATACACCAACTCCTGGAATGTTTAAATGTCCACCACCACAATCAAAGACAATGTATCATGAAGCATAATAAATGTAATAAAATACCATGAGTTTACTAGTGTATTGACACACATATTCTAAAAACACTCTAATCATCACAATCATGTGTTTTGTAATGAATTATAGTAAATTTTTCACAAATGACATCCCCACTCACACCATTATGAAAGAACCCGTATTCAAATTTATAAGAAATAATTTATATAAAACCATTTAAAATAATTTCATTAGTTATTATTGATGATAATGAAATTCTATCCTAATTTAATTTTTTAGAAAAATAGTTTCCATGGAATGTAACAAAACAATGATTTAAAAATATTCACATTATATGTTGTCACACCACATCCATGATTTACAAAAACTCTCACATGTTCATGCAATATGGATTGCTCTCCACTTATGAAAGGATTATCATCCATTAACTGAGTCATCACTCAGTGTAAAATATTCTTCATCCCCAATATAGAACTACACTTATCCAAGATCATGTCCCTTTCACACCAATTGTATGTGGCCCTTATTTAGGGGCACATCGAAATAATGAATAGAAAACACCCCATGTATGCCATAACCATTAAAAACAAACTATCTCAACCCATTATAGTAACATATTTCATCAATTGATAACATAACCATCATACCATTTACCTAAATTAATACAATTCCACATTTTAAAATCATAATTATAAAATTCAACAAAAATATTCCTTCTAAAACAAACAATTTTAATAAATCTCCAAAACATCAATAAATTGGGGTTTTACCATGTTTGGCACACAAATTTCAAAATAAATGTAAATAAATTAAATCAGTTTTTAAATAATTATTATTGTTATAATAAGAGTAGTGGAGATTGAATCCACCTACCTCAAATAATATATCTGAACAAAAATACTCCATGCATTATTAAAGAAAACAATGTTGAATCTCCAAAAATATCCCATAGACCTTGTTCCCAAAAATGAACAATAAGCTATCTCATCGTGATTGGAATCAACTATAACAGATCTTTCCCAGATAGAATGGATTTATTAATATAATATAAGAGAGAAGAATAGATCAATACAATACCACAATTAAAATATACTTTATCTAACATCTGTAAATCAATAAACAAATATTTTCTTAATAATCTATCATGAATTGAAGGGGTGAGTCTCCACAACCTTAGGGAGGATCTAACACCATGTTAGGGGCATGAAATCGTGAAAAAAGTGGTTTATAGTTAATATTGAGTATTATAGATAATTTAATTATAAAATTTGTTACGGTGAACCGTTTTGGAATATATTTAGTAAAATAGTTTGCAAACCAACCAAAATAAAAAACCTCCAAACATGCTTCAAATGGATGGATTGTATTTTTAGAAAACATAATTTTCAAAAAATGATTCATCCTCTAGTATATATTTAATTTTTACTCTTGGATATTCACATAGACTGGCCAAAATGAGTACCTAACTATTCCCCTACCCATTAACCAACATCTCACTTTTCAAAGTACTCTAAATGATTTTCCTAATTTCTAATAAATGTTGAAAAATTGTGAACCAACAAAAATACCCTAAAACATTTGAAATTTCCTCCACCCAACCCACAATATTCACCAAAATAATAAATAAAATGCATAATGAAATTCTTACTAACATATAACTGAGGGAGCTATATTCTCCCCAAAATTGTTCTTTATGGTCCAGGAAAACAGAAAACCACCATTGTTAAGAATGTTTTTGGTCCACTATTCTACAATTTCACCGTAATGATCCCATGTGTCTCACTAAATCTGACACATGTCCATAATACATGAACTAGACTTACTATTTTACCATGAATGAATTTATCTTTCCTATCCACCATCCACTATGTCACGTACACCAATAAAGAATCTTCCTTAAGTCAATGTTATCCTACTAAATCAGATGGTCAAGATCAGTCTGATACTTATTCAATTGAGATATATAAACACATAATTCACTGCACCAAACCATTACTGAAAATAAAAACCTATATTCAACTCACCAACTAGTTCAAAAAATAAAAAATGAAAATTTTTCAAGGATATATCATTCCTATATTTCCAAAATAAAGATTCCGAAGACTTGGAGATATTCTATATAATACATGATCACTCACCTCGAATAATAAAAAACATCTATGATGATATAAATACGATTTCTGATGACTCTAAGCTATATTAACTATTTTAAAGGAAAAAATTAATCTTCATTATTGTCTCTTAGACATGGATCATCCCTATCAATGATGCATAATCTATTTCATCCCAAAAATATTATAACAATATGGAATCCCATATAATACTTTAAAAAATCCTTATTTATCAAGTTATGATAACTATTTCAATATGGGAACTACACTAATGGTTTTTCCTCATCCCATGAGCCACCAATATTTATTAAACAAGCGCTCATTATGACTTGAATCATTTCTATAGACCTATCAGATTTAGCATTTTGTATGATGATTATACACCATACTAATGGAAAACTTATTCTCAATGGATTAAAGTAAATAATTCATTAAATGGGATGAAAACCATAGATCACATTTTGATAATATTGAAACTAAATCACCATGTCTTTTTAATAGTTCTCATATATAGATTTCTCAAGATCCCTCCTCCATATAAGAATCTAGAATAAATATTAAATGGGATTTCTTTGAGTCCTGATCATGTATAATCAATATGGAATCATTTTTATGAAACATTCTTGGTATAACCGTTAAAAACACAAGGTTTTATAATCACATTTCAATACATGACATGTTATGTACATCATCATACTAACTGATAACAAATAATTTTACTTATAATTATGCATCTTGATAAAAGTTCACCATCCATTCTTTTCATCATCTCCCAACAATGATGTACTTTAAACACCTTTTAAATAAAATGTATTCTGGGATAGACACCGTATATTATATGGTGGTTTGATGGAATAATTTTTTCCTAATTATCAATAGTTATGGATATCTGATCTAGAAACCAAAAAATTAACTCCTATACAAACACTATTCCTCAATGATCTACCCACGATTTGGTTTTGGCCTTTTGGAAACACATTCTGAATTAGACATCTATGCATAGTATACTATTATAACAAAATATTAAATTAAGGAATATATAAATTAAATTTTATCATTAAATTGTTCTTCAAAATGAATTATCATGTCAACTATGATAGATGAGAGCAGCCACATATCTAAACCATCTTTTTTCTAAAAGAAAATACTAATTTTTTCATAATGATTCTGACACAAAATATCCATTAATCAATATATACATCATGTCAAATTCTAACAATTTTATCTACTATATCTATAATTTTTTTCATAGATTCAAAACCCTTTTTAATAAAATGTGTTTCATGTTATTAATTTACTTAAACACAATAAATTTATCAAAAAATATTTAATGATGAAATGAATTAAATACATATACTATGATAGCTAACTTAAAATATTGTGATGGGTAATTTTTCTCATGAAACCTTAAATTCCATGAGCCCAAATTGAAAAAATTATCTCCTTACATGAGAACGTATCCTATCCCAAATCTCGAAGCATCATAATACACCACATACCCATTCCCCTATTATTGAGAATATTGATGGGTCATGAGGTAATTCAATTATTAATCTCTTGATGAATTTACTAGGATTCCTCATTCTATTGGAATAAAAATATTATCCATCTCAATTTTATCATTACTGAGTCTAGTCATGAAAAGTCACAAAATAATCGTTGGAAAAAACAATCCATATGAAGTAAATTATGCATCTCATAGACATTCTCTTGAGGTGTCTATGTGATCACATCCAACATCATTTCAATGTCCAAATACACAACTCTATTAGAGATTATACAACTATGGAATCTTACCTATTGTATCACAAAATCAGTCTTTGTATGTTAGTGATACATCTGATAATATTACAACATTACCTTCATTTTCAATAATTGTTGACCATGCTTATCACTGTTCCATGAATACAATAATATATAATATATAAAAACCACCACAAATGAATCCAAATACCTATGAAATATTGTATACATCAATTTAATAATGGTCAATGGTGAGTTCATATGACCAAAAGTTATAATCAAATATTTATAATGGATATATATACTCATTATATTTGTATTTGGAATATCTTATTACTAAACACACACATGGTGATATGAAAATCATATATCGATTTTAGGGAACCACTGAGATCCTTATAATTTACTATAAAAATAATCAATGTGTAGATGCATATAACATATTATTATCATATTGTGGATATGATTATGATAATACACACTCAAATGAAGTGTTTCATAAAACTTTTTTTCACACAATATTGGTGCTTCCTAAAGAGATATCATAGGCCCAAAGAACCCTTTTCATTATAATGCATCCAACTATACCTTCAATTCCATTAACTATTCAGGTTATATATAATAAGGTGAGATAGAATTAGGATTATTCCATAGATAGATATCAATTGTAAAATAAACATATATTATGGGTGTGAAACCTGAGAAATATTTGGGAAATAGATCTTGGAACTGATCAACAAACAATGGAAAACTTCTATTGTCGAACACGTCTGTCACTGTAAAAATAAAATCATCTAACCTATACGAGATTGTTCTATCTACCTATTCCAACAAGCAAATTTACCTTCCTTTATATTTGTATCCCCTATAAAGAGATTTTCGATGCTATCATTAGTCATAAAATTAACCCATCAGGTATAATATTCGATGTGAGATATTAACATACTCAAAAATTCCATACACGTGATTATTTCATGTAATTCCATCTCATGAATAGATAAATCACATATCAGTTAAGATATTTCAATATTTATATAACCACTTTTACACATAAATTCATCACTTTATTTTTTTACCAAGATGAGATTGTTATATTAAAACATAAGAAATAATTTCTACCTAAAAACCCATAATATAAACAAAAATAGAAGGAATAAAAAAAATGTGATTCACTCATATCAAACAAATGTTGAATTTTTTTTAATTCAATGTAATCATACACCTCATCATCAGTGATATTGATGAATCATTCAAAATTATTCTTGAGGTCCATATAACAACTTACTAAATTCACAAAGATCGTTAAATCCATATAAATATTACCCTTATTGAGGAGTCATTATATTCTTATAATCATCATGGTTAGATGAATTATATGGATTAGAGGTAATTTTTTCCCTCATTACATTGAAGTTCGCAATGTCTAAAAATAGTATATTTGCTCTAAACACCCGGCCTTGGAGAAATAAAAAAATAACTATGATGATTGACCATTTTATTTCAATTATTTTATTTCTCTGGGTGGATTTACATAATCCTGAATCATGGGATCAAAATATCCACCCTGAAAAAAATCCAAGATTGGTCTAGGGTTTTAGAGGAATATTCATAGATCCACTTATTTGATTCCGAGTCATCCCTATATCATAGATATTGGTGTCCATCATCTACACTACTTAATTATTATATTACCCATTGTTTTCTATAGTAATCCGCATGATCCCTCTACCCATATATCATATTATTTCCCTGTATTCCACCATCCATTTATTTACAATGTTCATATATGTTTTTAAACAAAGAATAAAAATATTTGATAAAATCTATTGCTTCATTCCCAATTCACACGTGTGTGCCTTCAAGGAGGAACTAAAAGCATATTTGATTGAAAAGAGAAATAAATTCATAAATTTAACCATAATAAATATCATCTAGAGGTTATCACTCATCATATTAAAAATGTATATTGTTATATAAACCCTGAACATATAATGATTGAATTATTTGTTTGAAAAATCAACGATATACCCAATGTTCTTTCCAGGACCTATTTTAGATGGAACTTTTAACTTCAACAATATGATGAATGATACTACAACAGATATGTGGCCTGAATTACATTCAAATCTAATATAATTCAATGAAAATCAATGACTTTATTTATAATATTCATCCCCAACTCTTCCATCTATGGTTCAAAGTCACCCTAAAGAATAGGTGGATGTAACATCTAAAACTACAGAGAATGATAAACATACCTTGTTTCATACCATTAACTCCCACATTCCACTCCCAAAAAATCTGTGGCAAAACATTGAACCAGCTGTTAGATGACATGTGTCTTAGGTGAATCCACATTTCATAGAATCCTCTCCCTGTTGGATCATAGGATTCATTCTATGTGACTTTTTCAAAAACCTAAACAATACTCCATAATTCTCTCTAATTAGAAACTGAATGATCCAAAAATTCAAATTGACTATATCATAACTATCATAAGATGTATTTCCCAAATATAATAACATTACTTTTTAAACACAATTTTAAAAATCCCACCATGCTTTTTAAAATCAATCAATTTTAAAAATTATAATATCATATCATTATAAAAATGTAACATTATGTAATTTTTCAATGATGTTAAAAAATAATTTTTCATAAATAATATATCATGAAAAAAAATTCACTCCTAGTTGGAAGTCAATTCTATCCATGTATTTTATGAATCTGATGTTAGTTAAACCCATTACTATGGGATGAATCTGCTAAAAGTGTTTGAAAAAAACACATGTAACCAACTCCATGGTAACTTGAGGTGCATCATAAAAAGGTTATCAACATATTTGTATGTTAAACATTTCATGTTCCCTTGATCCCACTCCTTTCTAGCATACCAACTAAATGACTAGGCCATATTGATTTTCAACCCCTAAACTAACCAACCAAAACAAATTTCCTCAAAATAAAAGATGAAATTAAAAAGACATATACATTTTTAAACATCCCACCCCTCCATAATGGCTTGGGTTGAGGTGAATTTATATAATTCCATAAGTGAAATACCAAAGATGAAAAAGGATATAAATTGATTAAATTATATTCATAATAGTTGGGGGTTGATTTTCAATTTGACAATAATTCTACTGCAACCAACAACACCATAATCCAAAATTACAATATTATGCATGATAACAATGTCATAGAAGTCAATATATTACTATAAAAACCAACCAATATCAGAGTAAAAAGTGTAAACCAATACCAATATCAAAATACTAAGAGGGAGAATAAACTGAGAATGCACAAAACCCTGATTTCACTAACACATAAACTCATGAAATTCACCAAGATCCAACTCCAAATTCAACAACCTTGTATCCAAAAGAGTACCTAAGGATATGTGAAAACATTCATTTACATGTGTCCGGATACATAATATTTGAAAAATTTCTATGGTTCCCAAGTAGTGGGGGATTAATAAAACTCAGTAGGTATTATCGAAATGATGTACCTATTTATGTCACTCAGATAGGACAATTTATCATTATTATTATAATAAATTTATATAAAACAATTTAAAAACACATCAAATTTTTTTTTCAATTCCAATTCAATTACAGACAAAAATATATTTCCAACCGAATTGTATCTGGGGAAATAAAAATAAAATATTTAAAACATTTCATATCTGTTTTTGCCGACACATTCAATGGTTTTCACACAAACCCACAAATGAATGCTTGAGTGATGGTTCTATAGTTCTTAGTGGATTCTCATTCATCCACCTAGTCATCACTAAGTGACCAATAACCTTGTGACCAAGTAGAATAGACCCTATAACACCCGTATATTTTGTGAATTTATTTTTTTAGACATCATTTATTGTAATAATTTTTTCACTTCATGAAACAATAAATATAGAATTTTTAATTATATAATAAAAATATATTTTAGATTATGTTTTACGCAGCACCATGTAAATCATTCACTAGACGCCACACCAACTTCGCTTGCGTTACATGAAACAGTGAGTTTTTGTGAAACAACACTTTAGTGTTATAATTGTTTAAAAAAAGATATCTATAACCTAGTCATTAAACATTAAATATGAACAGTAATCACTACTTTTAAAAATTAATTATAATGATTTTGATAATGACAAATATATTTTCTTGTAATGTCTTTATATGTTTAGAAATATAATTTTCTCAAATGAAAATATTTTTATGTACTTTTATGAAAAATAATAAACATACTTATAGATATACATTGAAATTTTATTTTATAAAACAATCATTACTTTTGAATTATTAATATCGAAATTGTCATAGAGTGAATGTTTGGTATTTTTATTATAAATTTAAATTTCTTATGAATAATGAAAAATAAAATTACAGATGTAAAAAATCGACTGTTTCCTTTTAATTTATTTTTATTTTTAATTTATTTTTAATGTTAAAAAAGAAAAATAATACTTATAATAAAAAAATTATCTTTTTGGGATCAATTGTATAATATAATTTGAAATTATAAATTATTGAACTTTTGGTTTTCTGTTTTACACACTTTCTAACCACATTTTCAAGATTATTAGAGAATGTAGTTTTACTATTTTTGTGAATTGTATTTCAAAAAACAGACATACATGGTAGAAATTAGGGTGAAATTCTTTATCTATTGGGATTAAAATATTTTTTGGTTAATTGTAATCTTTATATTTTATTTTCCAATATTAAATGTAAATATGGTAATTAATTTAAAAATAATATTATAATAATATAAAATTACAATAAAACTTTTACTAATTTCAATGGATATGTGTATTTCTTCCATAATCATCCATATTTGAAAAATACAATTTTCATTAATTTACTCTTGTTAGATTATGACATTTATTATATTTTAATTATAGAAGAGTTAAAACAGTTATATTGTAAATTTAAAACATAAATAGTTTTTACATATGGAATTATCCATAAGAATAATTAGACTATAAAATATTATTTTTATTGATAAGGAATTTATTTTCTTCATTGGAATTTATTTTGATCATTAGTGAGTATATAAAATAATTAAAGTCATGAAAAATAATGTTGCAGTAATTGTTTAATTAATCGTGATTTAAAATAAATGAAATTAAAAATATTATAATAAATAATGTTTTACTTAATTAATTATGTGAAATAATTTTATAGATAAAATGTGCATGTTAGAGAGATAATCTCTGTATTTTTCCGAAGTTACCATGTTGGTTTGGTATTTTCAAAAGATAAAATATTGAATAGTATCCAAATCGACCTAAATTATACTTTAGAATAAATAATATTTTATAAAATGATATAAAAATAATAGAAATATAAGGATATGTGAAATAAAATTTATAGTGTTAAATATGTCCTATGTGACCCACCAGGTTCTCATTTGTCCTATTATAGTAAATGTATTAACCTTATTGTGTAAAAATACAAGACGATATAATAAGAGTTAAACTATTTAACTAAGGGGAAAATCCAAAAGATAATGTTAATATTATTACCTAAGAATGTCTAAAATTCAGGGATTTATCATATATCAACCAATAGTCTTCTCAGAATTTAAATATCTCACTTTTTGTCAATTTTAATTTGAAAACTAATTACATCAATTTATATATTAAAGAGTATCATGTCCATACCTCTCTTATAAAAGGGAACATATTATTCTCATTAATTCAGCCTTCAAAATCCATTAGGCTTATCCAAACCCTACCCATATCCTCCCAAAAATATATGTGACATCAACATAGAGGCTATACATTTGGGAGAAATCCATCATTAGGGGTCATTATATGAAAATCCTAAGGAGACACTCGAAAAAGCCAAATTTGAGAAACATAGAGAGTGTATTAGACTTATGGTAATGGAATTCTCACTCACATTAATTTTCATTAGATATATTCCATGATCACCATTATTTTCTTATGTATGGTGTGTGTAATTCTCATTTTTTTATTTCATCAATATGATTATATTCATTTTATTTAAAGATTCATTTTATGATATTGAGCATACGATTTAAATTTTCAATGTTGTATGGGATTCATTGAATATTTAAATAATTATTCCATTCTCCATTCAATATTCTTATAATTATCGTAGAAATTTATTTATATGTTTAAAAGTATTATAACGAAAATTTTATAATATTTTTATTTTCATTCAAATGTTTTCAAAAGGAATATTTTTATTATTTTATGAAAGGGGTTATTTATGTCTCAATATTATTTTTTTGAGACACATGCATCATAAAAAACATATTTATTCTACATCATGTATATACATTCCATGAATGATTTTAATGAGTCATATTGATAATATTAGGATATTTCATTGTTCTAATAATTATTTTTACATGGGGCATACAATTATATTGATTATAAATTGATTTCAAAGTCTCTTCCATATTTGGGATTGTTTTGTTTTAAGTATTTATTGGCTCATATTTATCTTCCATATCCATTTTGTCTAAAAATGATTTCTTATTACATTTTATTATTCACGTTTGGATGTTTACATTGAATTTTCCCTTTTTGTTATTTTTTATACAGTATTTGAAAGAAAAAAATTCTTTGGTCTTCCTAATGAAGTACTTTTTTTACTTTTCTAGTAAAATTATAAGAATAATGTTTTATTTTGATTTATACTACAAGAAAAAACGTTTATGCTTTCACAACAACATATTTACATGAATATTCCCCTACAATATTTCATGTATTTTTTCAAATAAAAAAAAATCATTTAACATTTAATTAAATTTTATGAAAAGAAAACTATTTCAATAGTGAAATGATATATTCCTCGTGAATATTTTTAAATTATTTTCACGATTCCTTCGAATTTTATCAATGTGGTTTCAATGAAAATGGTTTTGAAAATTTCTTGTGTTTTAAAAAGTTAATTTTTAATGAAAATTCATGATTCAATTCATATTTGAAAAAAAATCCCAACCTTTTATTACATACATTGTTATAGTTCAAGAATACCATTCATATTAATTCACCTAATGGTTTATGCCTTTATGATAAGATGGTTATGAAACCAACTTATTTTCATTGGTTCTGTTTTTGATGATATGGTTATGAAACATTTATATTTTCTAGAGGATATTATATGATTACATGTTTATGATTACCATTTTATTTCATGGGTTATGATATGATCTTTTGATCTTACAGAACAGAAATGTATGATTTCATTTTGATATGAATGGGAACAATATCTCCCTCTAATGCATTGGGAAATTATTTATATCTCTTGGGATAAACTAATATGTTCTTGGGAGTGATCCATAAATATTAATATGGCCATGGGAGTGAACCATAACTAATATGATGGTATGAGGAGTGAAATCATTCTACTAAGATGGACATTGTAGTGAATCATGACTACTAAGATTGTATTTGGACTGATCTCATGTCACGACCCGTCCCCAAGGGCCCATGCCGTGACTACCCCAAGCTCTCCTTCTATAATACTGGGGATGGTGACTACCACCAAAGGCGTAATTCCCTAAAACCGGGAAGGCATTGCCTTCAAATCCTGTAACACACAAAAAAAGTATACAACAATATAGAAAACACTATGTAAACTATATAATGAAAGAGTTCTGGAAAGTAAAAGGGGTCGGAAATATAAGTCCATATGTAAAGTTCAAGGAACTGAAGAAAGTTAAAACAGTTGTTCGGTCGTCCTCTGGGATTCCTACTTAAAGGGTACGTAAAGATAGCCTCCATATTACTCCACATCCTTCTGTCTCCTCCATTTACCGAATCGTCATAAGGCCACCTTTCTGTACCGTCTTGTCCAGAAAATCTCAGCCTCAGATAACACTATCTGTCATCAACATCCATCACAACAACATGCAGAAAAATTCCGTGTAGGGGTGAGAATAACGAAACTCAGTAGGGACACTGATACCTTAATGGTCTCACAAAATCCAACAAGTATAAACCACAATGTATGAAATCAACAGATAACCCCACATAAGTATATAACCAAAAATATACCTATTGTATCAATTAATCCTTCTAAATCATTGGGAAAACACAAAACATACTGATTCATATCACACAGGTATACAACATATTTAAAGAGTTATAGATGATTAGATGTTGCCACTAAATCATCTATTCTGTCTAACTGAAGTTGGATCTAGGAATAGTAGTCAGAGCTGTCGTACCCACGTAGGATCCAAGAAATGTAGTTCGAGCTATTGAACCCACACAATATCTAGGAATATTTGTTAGAACTATAGAACCCACTTAAGATCTGGGAATAGTAGTTAGATCTGTTGAACCCACATAGGATCCAAGAACAATAGTCAGAGCAATCGAACCCACTAAGGATCCCTGAATAGTAGTCAGAGCTGTCGAACCCACATAGGATTCAAGAACATTAGTCAGAGTTGTCGATCTCACACAGAATCCAGGAATAGTAGTTTGAGTTGTCGAACCCACACCAGATCCAGTAATAGTAGTCAGAGTTCTCGAACCCACATAGGATCCAGGAAGAGTAGTCACAAAGTAGCCAGCCACATGGTTCCGCACCAATCATGATTGATTCTAGGAGGTTCTGCTCCTAAATACAAGTGTCTATACATCAACATCCACTAAGTCCCATGTTTGCATATTCAATATATCCATAATTCCAAAACAAACCCAACGCAATAGACGGTGCGTCAATCGGACACCCGGTCTGAGAGTTATTGGAAATCCGTTTCTAGGGCCCAGTTGGATTTACGTTGGATCCAACCCAGCCATAACCCACCTGTGTCCACTCCTTTATTAGGGTATATAAAAAGAACCACATCACTAAAAGTTGTATTTATCTACAAACAGTTCATCAAATGGACGCCCATAGCACATGTTACAGGCAAAAGAGTGGATACAGTTCAAACTGGACCGGGTCCATTCCGGGCCAGTCGTACCGACCTGGCCCACGTAGGGTCTGGCCCGCATGAGGCCCATGGATGGAGGCCCAATAGTTTCCGCACAATCTGCATCAAGGGGGGATTCTTCTATCCCTGGAATCCCGAATGACTTAACAATTCAGGGGGTCAGATCCGGTGCCACGTGGAGGCCTTCCATCTCACCCGAGAGCCACGCGGCGGGTCCCACTACTCCCAGCTGGACGAACGGCCAGCCACCACATACGTGGCGTGGTTGTTCCATGCCTCCTCTTCTTACCAGAAGATCCAGCTGCCTGTCCCAGGATGCCACAACCATGGTCGTGGCCTGCTCCTCCATCGCGCGGCGCTTGCAACCCCAAGCCTTCTTTGGCAACCCAGTAGCTCGGGTCGTTGGTTCATCTCATGGCCGGCCTTATGCCATCCTCTGCTACAATGTAGTGGCCCATCGTCTATGGATTACTCCTCCGTAGGTGCGGTTTCACTACTTCCGTTGACGTTGTCAGCCGCCTTTCCCTACGTTCCACCGGTAATGTTCGTCGATTCTTCTCGCCAGTGAACCTTCCACGGGTCATCGGAAAAGTTTTGCTAACCCGATTCTCATTATGCATGTTGCAGCACAATTATATTGATTTCACCTTATATACTCAACCATTTTTGATTAAAATCTCTCATCCCAGACTCATGCCACATTTATTATCAAATTCCACAAAGTAAGGAGGTGGGCTCAGGTCGTGTTCGATCTGTAAAGACATGTAAATTTCATGGAAATTTGTTTTTTCTTAATTTTCTTTGGAATTTTACAAGGGCGCAGTTTCTGACGGCACCTGATTCCGAGGCCCGGTGTGCCCAGAATCATTTTCTGAAGTTTGGCTCGGGTACGTTCAGTGAACGGACGAGCGGGTTTTTCTAACATTTGAATCGGTGCCCGTAATCGAATTCTGAGGGCACCGATGAAATCGAAGCGCCGGTATTTGCTTAGAAACGCCTCTTCCGGAGTTGCGTTTGCTCGGGTGTGGTTTTTAATTTTCGGGCTTAAAGTTAAGAAATAAAATAAAGTTGTCAATTAAGAAAAAAAAATTCCTTGAAATTTACGGGTCTTTACATTACTCTCACCTCAGGACT
This sequence comes from Viscum album, assembly GCA_963277665.1. NCBI lineage: Eukaryota > Viridiplantae > Streptophyta > Magnoliopsida > Santalales > Viscaceae > Viscum > Viscum album. Next base: position 786,952,886 of record OY728153.1, read on the forward strand.
TTACGTCCCCGTAAAGATACATCATAAACTAGGAAAACAAATGTCGGTACTGAGTATGCATCTGAGCCTTCCGCTCCCAAGTGCTCTCCTGGAGGTTCCCGTGCTGCCATCTGATGCGCACAAGAGGAATCGATCACCCACGTAGGACCCACTCTTGTTGATCCTCTATCTCCACTGGGACCTCCGCAAAAGTCGCCCCATCATCCATGTCTAGCTCCCCATGGTCAATGATGTGTGTTGGGTCGTGCACGTATCTCCTTAGCTGAGATACATGGAAGACGTCTTGCACCCGGTCCAACTGAGGTGGCAGAGCCAGGCGACAAACCACCTCGTCAAATCCCGTAAACCACGTCGAGGTAAAACCCGCAAGAAGACGCGGTCATCATCCTCAAACTCTAGTGGCATCCGCCTCCTGTCAGCATAAGACTTGTGCCAGCTCTGAGCTGTACTCATCGCTCCTGGATGACCTAGACCATCTCAGGTCCCACAAGAGCTGCAAGATTTCTTCTTTGCCGATAAGAGAAATCCGGTCTCATCCCCTGGATAAACCACATTCTTTGCCTAAAACAGTCAATCCCGACATGGATGATACTAATCCATACCAAGGATGACGTCGTAAGGCCTCGACGCTACTACCAAGAGATCCAACTGTTACTCTCGCCTCCAAGGGTTGAGTCACACTGTCGGCATCAGTGTGTGGTAACTGGGTCTCCTCCAGTAGATGTCTCACAAGTGAGGGTCAAGTCAACAGTAAAACTGGAACCTCCTAGTAACAACACAAAAGAGGACAGGAATGAAAACATCACAAAGGTATGCGTCTTTTATTATTGCAGCTCATAACACAAAGATGCTACACAATAGAAACAAGGAACTAGAAGTACAAAGGACGCATCCACTAGTTACGCTCCTGTCCATCTGCTCCCAGAGCTCCATGATCGAAGGCATCAGCTGCCTAAAGCTGAGCTCTCCCATGTCCACCAACTCCCTGCGGTCGGGGTGGACCTCCTGGTGGTGGTGGTGGAAGAGCCTCAAAGCGTCGCCCACCACCGGCTGCTTGGCCCGCTACTCTGCCTCGTCGTGCACCTAGAGCATCAAGCTCCACCATCTGCCTACTATCGCGTGCAGTAGGCTCGCCGCAAGGATCACCATGAGGTCGGCTGGTGTCCTCACTAGACTGAAAACCCGAACGACCGCCTCCAGCCAGTCCTCGGCCGCCTGGGGGTCCACCTCCCCGCGGAACCTGGGAGGTCACTGGCGTTGGAACTCGTGCAGAGCTCCGAGGCGTTGTGCATCATCAGTGATCGGCGCTGGAAGCATCGGGGGCTCGGCGGGTAAAGGTACCGCTGGTGCCTCTACTGTCAACGGGCCATGTACCGAGGCCTCGTCGCTCGGCGGGCTGTCGTCGCGCTCTACTCTCAGAACCCTAGCTGGCTGCCATCGTGGGGCCATCCTGAAAACGAAACAAGTGCACCACGGTCAGAACAGTATACCTGGTGATCTAACACAAGTAATCACAATGAAATCTTGAAACACACATGTAATCAATGTTTTCGTGCATTAAGTCGGAAATGAGAAGTCAGGGTCCTGGTGTACGGATACGTCGGACGCTACACCAACACTGGACTCCCTAGACTGATAACCACACTCAATACGCTAAACACTATTGCTTCACATAGAAGAAAGATCAGAGTCCGCGGTAGAACCGACCACCTCTGATACCAATTTGTCAGGACCCGTCCTCGGGGCCCGTGCCGTGACTACCCCAAACCCGCCTTCCATAGGCTAGGGTCTGGCAACTAGAACCAAGGCGTAAAATACCAAAAAAAAGGGAAGGCATTGCCATCGAAAAGTAAACAAGCACCACCAAGTAAGAAAGCAGAAAAGTAAACACTAAGTAAAAACTGTACAAGCTGTGCTGAAAGTAAAAGGGGCCGGAAATACAAGCCCAACTATAAAGTACAAATGAAAGGGGAAAACAGAAACTGAAAAGAAAATCCACAGCGTCGAGCTGTCCTCTAGAAGTCCCACCTGAAGGGTGGGTACAGATAGCCTCCACTACTCCTCGGGTCCACCTGACCGCTCCGAGTACGTCCCGCCCAGTGGTCCTCCTCCAGGTGCCGTCCTGCTCCACACGCCTCCTCCACGATCAGCGATGTCCGTCGTCTGCAACCAACACCACGAAGTGCGGGCATATCCCGTGCAGGGGTGAGTATAAGCTACTCAGTAGGGACCCTGAAACCCCCGAAGGTATCCCGAAATCCACCAAGGATAACCACAAAGGAAAGATACAATCACGAAGTAACATCTGACATGGCTTAGGTATATGCCCATACATATACCTAAGTCATCAATTTCTGTTCGGCTCCAACGTCCGAGCCCAAGCACAACCCAGTCCACACAGGAAAGCAAACGTATACCCACACATGATAGCTCAACACAATCCACAAAGGAGAGTAAACAGTAAATCCACACAGGATAGCTCAACACAATCCACAAAGGAGAGTAAATAGTAAATCCACACAGGATAGCCCAACACAATCCACAAAGGAGAGTAAACAGTAAATCCACATAGGATAGCTCAACACAATCCACAAAGGAGAGTAAACAGTAAATCCACACAGGATAGCTCAACACAATCCACAAAGGAGAGTAAACAGTAAATCCACACAGGATAGCTCAACACAATCCACAGAGGAGAGTAAATAGTAAATCCACACAGGATAGCCCAACACAATCCAAAAAGGATAGTAAACAGTAAATCCACACAGGATAGCTCAACACAACCCACAAAGGAGAGTAAATAGTAAATCCACACAGGATAGCTCAACACAATCCACAAAGGAGAGTAAACAGTAAATCCACACAGGATAGCTCAACACAATCCACAAAGGAGAGTAAATAGTAAATCTACACAGGGTAGCTCAACACAATCCACAAAGAAGAGTAAACAGTAAATCCACACAGGATAGCTCAACACAATCCACAAAGAAGAGTAAACAGTAAATCCACACAGGATAGCTCAACACAATCCACAAAGGAGAGTTAATAGTAAATTCAGCTCACACAGGTATACTTTTTTGGATGACGATAAAGATGATCACTGATCCATTTAAGTCGTCGGACCCACGAAGGATCGATAGGTAACTAACCCCCGCAATGACCCACACAGGATCAGGCCCACACAGGACCGGGCCCACACAGGACCTATAGCCCTAATCCACGTAGGATCGCTGAGTGCTGTAGTCGTCGCAGTCCACTGAGGATCTCTGCATAGTCGTCGCCGCATTCCACTGAGGATCTCTGCACGGTCGTCGTCGGAGTCCATGGAGGATCTCTTCACAGTCGTCGCTGTCGAAGTAGCAGTCGCAGCCAGCTCTAGGGTTCTCGCACACAGGAAGCTCGTTCGGGAGGTTCCGCTCCATGAGACGAGAGGTTGATACATCAACTGACACAAATTCCGAAGTTGATGTATCGAAAAGTTCCGTATCGGCAACAGGAACTCAACATCGCAGACGGCGCGTCGATCGGACGCCCGGTCTGAGAGTTATTGGCTTTTTCGTCCCAGGGGCCCGGTTGGTTTTTAAGGAAAAACCAACCCGACCGTACTACACCTGCATCCAAACCTCAGGTGGAGTATGCCAAAAGATCCGTCTCACAAAGAGGAAAACATCAATGCTGACGCCATGCCAATCGGACATCCGTAGCTCAAGATATGAGCGTTTCCGCTCCGAGGGACCTGTTGGTTTCGTGTACGAACCAACCCGGCTGAACTCAAAGTCCTCCGAAACCTTGAGTGCGATATACCGAAATGACCATCTCGATCCAAGGATCGTGTTTCCGCTGACGGGGAGTCGTTTGGAGGCCCGTAGCTCAAGTTACGGGCGTTTGAACGAAGACCGTCCGAAGACGGGGGGGTACTGGCCCGGGCCGACCCGGCCCGAACCCCCCCCCCCCCCCAGGAGTCGGCCGAACTGGGTCGACCCGACCCAGTCCGACCCGGTCCGGTCCGGCCAGGGCACGGCCCGGCCAGTCGGACCGACCCGGCCCGGTTAGGCCGAGCGGCCGAACGGCCGAGGCACGCGGGGCGCCGCCCCCGCGGCCGTGTGGTGCCCCCCCCCCCCCCCCGTGTGGGGCCGCGCTTAGCCGGGACGCGGCTTCAGCAGCGTCCGGGGGCACCGGACCCGCGCGGCCGCGGGTCCGCGGGCGCAGCCGCAGCCGCGCGGGTCCGGTGCCCCCGGACGCGGCTGAAGCCGCGTCCCGACTCAGCGCGGCCCCACGCGGGGGGGGCCGCGGCACCGCCAGGCCGCGGGGGCGGCGCCCCGCGTGCCTCGGCCATTCGGCCGCTAGGCCGAACCGGGTCAGACCGGGTCGGGTCGACCCTGTTCGACCGACTCCCGGGGGGGTCGGGCCGGGTCGGCACGGGCCCGTACCCCCCGTCTTCGGACGGTCTTCGTTCAAACGCCCTTAACATGAGCTACGAGCCTCCAAACAACTCACCGTCAGCAGTAACGCGATCCTTTGATCGAGACGTTCTTTTCGGTATATCGCACTCAAGGTTTCGGAGTACTTTGAGTTCGGCTGGGTTGGTTCGTACACGAAACCAACCGGTCCCTCGGAGCGGAAACGCTCATATCTTGAGCTACGGACGTCCGATTGACGTGCCATCAGCTTTGTTGTTTTCCTCTTTGTGAGACGGATCTTTTGGCATAATCCGCCCGAGGTTTGGACGCAGGTGGAGTACGGTCGGGTTGGTTTTCCTTAAAAACCAACCGGGCCCCTTGGACGAAAAAGCCAATAACTCTCAGACCGGGCGTCCGATCGACGCGCCGTCTGCGATGTTGAGTTCCTGTTGACGATACAGAACATTTGGATACATCAACTTCGGACTTTGTTTCAGTTGATGTATCAACCTCTCGGCTCGTGGAGCGGACTCTCCCGAACGAGCTTGCTGTGTGCGGGAACCCTAGAGCTGGCTGTGACTGCTACTTCGACAGCGACAACTGTGGAGAGATCCTCCGTGGACTCCGACGACGACCGTGCAGAGATCCTCAGTGGACTGCGGCGACGACTGTGCAGAGATCCTCAGTGGACTGCGATGACTACAGCACTCAGCGATCCTACGTGGATCTGTGCTACAGGTCATGTGTGGGCCCGGTCCTGTGTGGGCATAATCCTGTGTGGGTCCGATCCTGTGTGGGTCAGCGCTCAGCGGTTCTATGTGAGCCAGCGCCTACAGGTCATGTGTGGGCCCGATCCTGTGTGGGTCATTGCGGGGGTTAGTTACCTATCGATCCTTCGTGGGTCCGACGACTTATATGGATCAGTGATCATCTTTATCGTCATCCAAAGAAGTATACCTGTGTGAGCTGAATTTACTGTTTACTCTCTTTTGTGGATTGTGTTGAGCTATCCTGTGTGGATTTACTGTTTACTCTCCTTTGTGGATTGTGTTGAGCTATCCTGTGTAGATTTACTCTTTACTCTCCTTTGTTGATTGTGTTGAGCTATCCTGTGTGGATTTACTGTTTACTCTCCTTTGTGGATTGTGTTTAGCTATCCTGTGTGGATTTACTGTTTACTCTCCTTTGTGGGTTGTGTTGAGCTATCCTGTGTGGATTTACTGTTTACTCTCCTTTGTGGATTGTCTTGGGCTATCCTGTGTGGATTTACTATTTACTCTCCTCTGTGGATTGTGTTGAGCTATCCTGTGTAGATTTACTATTTACTCTCCTTTGTGGATTGTGTTGAGCTATCCTGTGTGGATTTACTGTTTACTCTCCTTTGTGGATTGTGTTGAGCTATCCTGTGTGGATTTACGGTTTACTCTCCTTTGTGGATTGTGTTGAGCTATCCTGTGTTGATTTACTGTTTACTCTCCTTTGTGGATTGTGTTGGGCTATCCTGTGTGGATTTACTATTTACTCTTCTCTATGGATTGTGTTGAGCTAACCTGTGTGGATTTACTGTTTACTCTCCTTTGTGGATTGTGTTGAGCTATCCTGTGTGGGTATAAGTTTTCCTTCCTGTGTGTACTGGGTTGTGCTTGGGCTCGGACGTTGGAGCCAAACGGGAATTGATGACTTAGGAATATGTATGGTCATATACCTAAGCCGTGTCAGATGTTACTTCGTGATTGTATCTTTCCTTTGTGGTTATCCTTGGTGGATTTCGGGAGACCATCGGGGGTCTCGGTTCCCTACTGAGTAGCTTATACTCACCCCTGCACGGGCTATGCCCGCACTTCGTGGTGTTGGTTGCAGACGACGGACAGTGCTGATCGTGGAGGAGGCATGTAGAGAAGGACGGTACCTAGAGGAGGACCACTGGGCGGGACGTACTCGGAGCGGTCAGGTGGACCCAAGGAGTAGTGGAGGCTATCTGTACCCACCCTTCTGGTGGGACTTCCAGAGGACGGCTCGACGCTGTGGCTTTTCTTTTCAGTTGCTGTTTTCCCCTTTCACTTGTACTTTATAGTTGGGCTTGTATTTCCGGTCCCTTTTACTTTCAGCACAGCTTGTACAATTTTTACTTAGTGTTTAATTTTCCGCTTTCTTACTCTGTGGTGCTTGTTTACTTTTCAAAGGAAATTCCTTCCCTTTTTGTTGGGATTTCACGCCTTGGAGCTAGTCGCCAGCCCCTGGCCTATGGAAGGAGGGCTTGGGGTAGTCACGACACGGTCCACGAGGACGGGTCGTGACACGATCGGCTTGCACCCTCCACGTTAGAGTGATATCATGATCCTTCGAAAAATAATCCATGATTGAAAATAAAGAATGAGAAACAAAACAATGTTCAAACCCCAACCTTTTCTCGTTGTTCGTAGATGGAGTCGTGGGGAAGAAGATGGTGTTGTCGTCATTCGTTGCGTCCGTTGTACGCTTCAAATCCCGAGCGTATGTGTTGGTTCATTGACGACGATTGGGGGGATGGTTTGTTGAAGACATCCCATGTCAGTAGGAGTCTGTGGATGAAGGTCTAAGGAGATCTCATTTCTTAGTCTATGGTTTTCATTGTTGGGAGAATTCTTTGTTGGCGAGAGATTTTCTCTCAAAAGCCCTAATCTTCGTTTTCCATCCTTTTTCCAACCAAAATTAATATGAAGCCTAGGTACTAGGTTTTAAAATCTAGCATTGGAAAAAGAATTAAAAAAGGGTGAATTAATTAAGTTGTCTCCACATAATTAATTCATGAGGTTGGAACATTAAATTAAAGTGGAGGATTTGGCACATTAATAGATGGGGTGGAGAGACTCCCCCTCATTAATGAGGGGAGTTGAGAGGTTTTCCACTCCCACAAATTTTAGGGGGTCTTTTTCCAGGTGGTCCCCACATCAATAAACAATAATATGAGGTTTAGACCTTGGGTGGGACCCACCAACATAACCTTTCAAGGGAGGTTAAGGAGTGGTGGACCCCACCACCAACTTCCACATAGAGGTTCTTAACCAACAAATAAAAATAAAGCATCACATATATATTTTAATTTTATTCATTCACTAAAAACCCAAAAACTATCTTTCATTATCGTCCAACTATTGTCGAGGTGAATGTCTCCATAAGCGAATACCGGTGCTGCGAGTTCAAAGGTGCCCTCAGATCTCATTTCTGAGCACCAGTTCAAAAGTTATATAAACCCGCTCATATGATTACTGAACATTACTAAAAAACATCATAAATTGATTACGAGTACAATGGTCCTTAGAATCGAGCGCCGTAAATTTTTGTAGACTCCTAAAATTCTCATTTAATAAAAAAAATTACAGGGAAATTCAGGGTCTTTACATTATCCCCACATTAGGGGTCTATGTCCTCGTAAGCCACAACTCACAACTAAGGGAACAAGTAGAGGTATTTAACATGCATCTGAGCCTCCCACTCCAACGTTCTCTCCTAGAGGTTCCCAGGCTTCCAACGAATGTGCACTAGAGGTATCGACCGTCCATGAAGGACTCACTCATATAGATCCTCAAACATTACTGGATCATTCGTGAATTTCTGTCTGTCGCCGACATCTATCTCTCCATGGTCGATGATTTGAGAATGGTCATGTATGTATCTCCTCAGTTGGGATACGTGGAAGACATCTTGCACCTGGTGTAACTGAGGGGGAAGAGATAAGCGGTAATCCACCTCTCAAACACTAACGAGGACCTAAAATGGTCCAATTAATCTTGTAGATAACTTTATTCCTCGTCCAAATTTCTGTAGAACATGTCGAGGTAAGACCCATAGAAAGACTTTGTCACCATCCTCAAACTCTAGAGGTCTCGGTATCTTATCGGCATACGACTTCTTCCGGATATCTGCGGTCTTCATCCATCTATGGATGATCTGGACCTTCTTCATGGTAGCTCATACCATCTCTGGTCTCACCAGTGTTGACTCCCATAGGTTTTTCTAGCACAAGGGTGATCTGCATGTTCGCCTGTATAATACCTCAATAGGTTCCATCCCTCTGGCGGAGTGATAGTTGTTGTGTATGGAAACTCCACCAAAGGTAAGTGATCCTCCCAGTTGTGACTGATGTTGAGGACAGAAGCAAAGACCATATCGTTGAGGGTCAGATTGGTCCGCTCAGTCTGGCCATCTGTCTAAGGATGGAAGGCAGAGCTCCGAAGAAGCTACACCTGAAAGCCTCCGGAAATCCCTTCCATAGTCGGGAAGTAAGTTGTGCATCATGATCAGAGACAATAGAAGAAGGTAATCCATGTAGCTTCAAAAGCTTTTGTAGATAGAGTCATCCTAAGATCTCTACTAAACCATTCTCTCTGATCAATAGAAATTAGGAAAACTTGGGGATTCAGTCAACGATCAAAAAAATTGAATCATGACCCCAGGATGAACATGGATGTCCTGTCACGAAGTCTATGGGTATCCCATCCCACTTCCACTCTGGGTCCTCTAAAAGCTGAACTATGCCTGCGGGTACCTCGTGCTCTGCCTTCATTTTCTGACAATTGAGGCACCATGATACAAATTCTGCAACTAGCTTCTTTATTCCCAGCCACCAGTGATGTCGCCAGAGATCCTGGTACATCATCTCCTCTCTAGGATGTATAGCTAGAGGGGATGTCTGGAACTCCCTCAACACTTCCTCTTGAAGTGACACAAGCATCATGGTATGTCCCCTGAAGAGGATGTTATGCTCCCCTCCTTCAGAAAATCTATCAGGTGCCAGACCTATAGATATCTGAGTGAGTCGTGTCTCGCAGTCAGCATCCCCATGATGTGCCTCACTGACTCGATGATGATGTTGGGAGTGACTGTAAGAGGCTGGAGGAAGGATACTCCATCTCTATCTACAAAGGATGTCTGTAAAGGAGCCAGCTGGTTTATCACCTCGCCTAGCATCCGTATACAAGTTATCCTACTGAGTGCATCTACAACAACGTTCCCTTTCCCCAGAATATAGACTATCTTGAAATCATTGTCCTAGAGGAACTCAATCCAACGCCATTGTCTCAAGTTCAGGTCCTTCTGAGAGAAGATATACATGAGGCTATTGTCATCAGAGTACATGTTAAAATGCTCGCCCAATAGATAGTGTCCCCACATCTTCAAGGTGAGGACCACTACATCAAACTCCGGGTCATGTGAAGCGTAGTTCTGCTCATGTTTTTTCAACTTCTGAGAACCATATGTGATCACTGCTCCCTCCTACATCAGGACACTTTCGAGTCTTGTCCCTGATGTGTCGTAGTAGAGTACATACACTATTCCCTTTTCTGGAAGTCTCATGATAGGGTAACTGGTTAACATATTCTTCATCTCTTGAAAGATCTTCTTGTATCTCTCCGACCACACAAAGGATTTCCCATTCTATGTCATAGCTAATTCTGGTGCTGCAACTCTGGAGAAATATGGCACAACATTTTGGTAATAATCATCCAAACCCAAGAATATAGATACTTCTTTCACAATCCTAGGTGGCTCCCAAGCATGTACCACTAAAATACTCACTGGATCTATTGTAACTCCAGCCTTTGAGATGACATGTCACAAAAAGGGAACCACTCAAGTCCAAATCTAGAACTTTGAGAGCTTACTATATTGCTGGTGCTCTTGGTGTGTGTCCAGTACTACCTCCAAATGGTATGCATGATCTTCCTCAGTAGTTATGTAGATTAGAATGTTATTGATCAAGACTATGACAAAGTTATCAATGTATGGATAGAAAATCCAATTCATGTGTCCCATAAACACTACTAGAGCATCAGTTACGCCGAATGGCATAACCAGGAACTTTTAGTGGCCGTACCGACATCTGATGTCCATCTTCTGCACATCCATGTCTCTAACTCTATGCTGTTGATATCCTGATATGAGGTCTATCATAGAGAACCACTATGATCCCTTCATCTAATAAAAGAGGTCGTCAATCCTCGAGAATGGGTACTTGTTATTCATTGTCACCTGGTTTAGGCGCCTGTAGCTGACACAAAGCCTCAAGCTCCCATCCACCTTCATGGAGAATAATAATGGTGGTGTCTAGAGAGAAACATTGGGCCAGATGTATACCTTCCCCTAAAATCCCTCTAGCTATACCTGCTGCTCGCAAATCTTAGGTGTAGCCATCTGATACACTAGTGTAGATGTCGGTGCCTTCCTAGCGTACATGTCAATTTAAAATTACACCTCTTTTCCATGAGGTACACCTAGGATATCATCATGGAAAACATCTGCGTAATGGTCCACTACTACAGGATACGTTAAACTCTCCACATCAACTGCTCTTAGGGTAAGGCAAGACAACTGATGAGTGATCGGTTGTACACTCCTCTAGGAATTTCCATCATGTGCTACAAAGGCACCCTTATCGCTGATGAAGGTGAACCTGGTCCCATCTGTAAGGGCACACTGAACTTTGCGCATAATATAGTCAATTTGAGCATAGATTGTAAATAAAATGTCCATACCCAAGATTACTTCTTAATGCCTCGATGCCACGACTAAGAGATCCTAGCCAAATCTCTCTCCTCCTAGAGTAAGCTCACACTATCGGCACAAGTGTGTAATCATTGAATCTGCTCTTTTAGGAGTCTCTATCCGTAAAGATCGATCCAAAAGACTCTGTCCGAATCTCTGAGCCTCAAAGGAGGGCAGTGGAAATGAAAGTGTGACTGGAACATGTGTCTATAAGAACTGTAGCTAAGGTAGAGTAGCCACAGAACATACCTCAAATCATCTCCAAAGCTCAATGATCGTATTACTCAGTTTCATAGAGCTGAACTATCCCCTATCTACATAATCTCTATGAACGGGGTGGACCTACTGTTGGTGGTGGCGGTAACCCCTCATAACATTGTCCACCACCAGCTACATGACCATCCCCTTTTCCACGTCCTCTTATTCCCAACATATCACCTCTATCAAACATATACCTCTACATGGGAGGTCCCTCAACTGTATTATGATCATCTGAACGATGGGTCAGACAGTCATGAGCCATGTAACCCTGCCCGCCGTATTTGAAAAACTGCATGTTCCTCTTATGACTTAATCTGTCCAGTGTGCCTCACACTAATAATCTCGTGTCCTGAGGTCGTCCACCGGATGGTATGTTTCGCATTGATCTCTACAACATCTGTCTGCTTCCACCTGCAGAAGACTCCGCTACGTGACGGCCAGTGGCAGGTCTCGCTGATGGTTACTGCTCTCCAATAAAACTCTCCACTAATAGGGATCACTCCAACACCCCCGCATGCGTCGGGGTGCTGAGGGAGATCATCAAAACTATGATCTCTTTCTGGAGCCCCTGCTCGAAGGTCCATGCTCTGAAGAATGTATCCCGCACCATATCTATGGAGTAGCGTTAGAGGTCGGTCAACTTCGAAGTGTACTATGCCACTGTCATGGTACCCTTCTGCAGATGAAGTAGTCCTATATTCACACTGCATGTAGGGTTTCAGGGAAAAAATCCACCCATAATAGGCTCTCGAAGTCTTCCCAGAGTAGTTTCGCCTCATCATGCACGTAGATCACCAGGATCCACAATATTCTGGTGTCCATACTAGTGTTATGTCTCTCACCACAGCCTCCAGCCGACCCTCAACTGCCTGCTAGTCCATATCACCACTGAACCAGGGTGGACTCTGGCACTGGAACTCATTCAACGAGCTTAGGCGGAGTGCACTCTCTGCTACTGGAGGTGGTGGCATCAGTGGCCCAACGAGTAGTGGTTCTGCTGGTGCCTCTGCTATGATATGGCCCTACACAGATCCATCGTCGCTCGGTGGGCTGCCATCTCGTACAAAGCACGGTACGATGGCCGGCTGTCTACATGGGGCCATCCTGAAATGAAACATGTGTACCATGGTCAAAAAGTAATACCAGCTGAGATGACTCAAGGAATTAAAAATGAATAATCTTAAAAACACACTTGAAATCAGTGTTTTCGTGAATGGAGTCAAAAATCATATGTCAGGGTGATGGTGTATGGATACGCCATTCGCCACACAAACACTCGACTCCCTAAACTAAAAGCCACACTCACTAAACATAACAATACTGCTTTAGAGAAAATATTAGAGTCAAATTTTATGCGTTATAACTGATCCCTCTAATACCAATTTGTCACGAACCGTCCCCCAGGGCCCGTGTCGTGACTACCCCATGCCTTCCATCCATAAGCCAGGGACTGGCGACAACCACCAAAGGCGTAATTCCCAAAAACCAGGAAGGAATTTCCTTTATAACCGGTAACGAAAATAACAGAGTACACAACTCGATAAAAAAACTACGTAAAATGTATAACAAAAGAGTGTGGGAATGTAAAACGGGCCATAAATACAACCCAATGTTAAACTACAAGGAACTAGAGAGACTTAAAACAACTGTTGGGTCGTCCTTCAGGATTCCTACAAGAAGGGTAGGTACAGATAGCCTCCACATCACTCCATGTCCATCAGTTTCTTCTGGGTACCAGCCCATCAAAAGGCCACCCTCAGGTTCTGTCCAATCCTGGTACACTCAGCCTCAGTCAGCGCTGTCCTTCATCTACATCTAACACAATGGGTTGCGGGCATAGCCCGTGTAGGAGGGGGGGAGTATAAAAATACTCATTTGGGACCTCGAGACCCTCATGGTCTCACAAAATACAATAAGGATAATCCAAAAAGTATGAAATGAACATATATCTCCACTTAGGTATATTCCCATTAATATACCGTTGTTATCAAGTAATCCATCTCAATCAGGAAGAAAAAAAAAGTTACTAACCCAGCTCACACAGTTTAACATCATATGTAATGTGTTATAGATGAATAGATATATCCACTAAATAATCTATTCTGTCAAACACATTTAGGATCATAGAATAGTAGTCAGAGATGTCAAACCCATGTAGGATCTAAGAATAGTAGATATAGCTGTCGAACCCACACAGGATCTAGGAACAGTAATCAGAGCTATCGAACCCACTGAACATCCAGGAACCGTACTCAGAGCTGTCGAACCCACACAAGAACCAGGAACGATAGTCACAGATGTAGAATGCACACATGATCTATGAGTAGTAGTTATAGTTGTCTAACCCACACAGGATCCCAGAATAGTAGTCAGAGCTATGGAACCCACGTAGGATTTAGGAAAAGTATTCCTAAAGCAGTCTGCCATAAGGTTCCACCCAATGCATTTTTTATTACGAGAGGGTATGCTCCTCCATCCAAGTTTCTATACATAAACATACACTAATTTCATACTCTATGTATCAAAAAGATCTGTCTTTCCAAAATAAACCCAATGCAATAGACGATGCGTCAATCAGACGCCCGATCTGATTGTTATTGGCATTTCCGTTCTGAGGGCCTAGTTGAATTTACGTTAGATCCAACCCATACGTACCCCAAATCTATCCAAACCTCGAGTGGGGTATACCTAAAGAACCTTCTCCCTCCATTGTTTCTTTCAATATAGACGATTCATCAATCAGACAAACGTAGCTCATGTTATAGGAGAAAGAGTGGAAATAGGTCAAATAGGTCCAGGTTCGGTCCGGCAATGTCGGACCGACCCGACTCAACCTGGGTCCAGAAGGGGATCCAACCCGGTCTACGGGTCTGACCGACCCCACATTGGAGGCCCGACCTATTGGGGTGGCCCGACCCGCGAGGGCGGCTTGACACACACTGGTTCCGGCCTGCGTTAGGTCGGTGACTGGCAGCCTAGTGGGGTCCACCCTAATCATGTCCATGGGGGAGGCCACACCCCCTGGAATCCCGAACGGATTATCTGTTCAGTGGGGTTCAGATCCCGCACCACATGGATCCGGTCTATGTCACGCGGGACCCATGAGGTGGGTCCCATTGCTCCGGACTGGCCTGGTGGCCAGCCCCCTCCCTTGCGGTGCAGTTGCGTCGTTCCTCCACTAGCGACCGGTAGAGCCGGGTGCCCTTCCATGATGTCGCCAACTTCTCCTCCGCCCAACGACACGTGCTATGTTGTGCCTTCCTCAGTAACCCGTCGTCTCGGGTCTCTAGTTCTTCTCATGGCCGAACTTGCACCGGTTGTCGCTGCAGTCCCGTAGCCCTTCGGCTGCGGCCTACTCCTCCAGTGGCGCGATTGTGCCGCTGCCATCCACGTGGCCATCTGGAGTACAGACCGCCCATCCCTTTATTCCACTGGCGACATTCGTCAGTTCCTCCCACCGGCTATCCTTCTGCGGGTCACTAGACGAGTTCTGGTGGCCCGATTCTTGTTCTGAATGTAGCCGCACAGTTCTAGAGATGTCACCTTTGATTTGAAACCATTGTTAAATAAAATAACTCATCTCGGTCTGGTGACGCTTTTAGCGTCAAATTCCACAAAGTAAGAAAGAGGGGTCGGGCCATGTTCTTTCAGCCCGCACCCTCCACATTAGAGTGATAACATGTGGCTTCAAATAATAATCCTCGACAGAAAATGATAAAAGAGAAGAAAAAAATAATGTTCGAACCCCTACATTTTCTCGTATATTGTTTACGGAGTCGCAGGGAAGAAGAATGTGTTATCATTGTTCGTCAAATCCACTACACACTTACATTCCAGAGCTCATGCATCATTTAATTGATGACGATGAGGAGGGAAAGTCAGTCGAAGATGCCCCACATTGGTAGGAGTCTGTGGATGAAGGTTGAATGAGATCGTCCTTCATAGTCGAAGGTGTTCTTCATTGGGAGAATTCTTCATTGGCGAGAGATTTTCTCAAAAATGATCTAATCCTCCATTTCCATCCTTTTTCCAACCAAAAATAATAGGAATCCATGGCAATAGATTATAAAATCTATCATTGGTATAATAATTCCTAAAATATTAATTGATGAAGTTGGATCCACTTAATTAATTTGTGAGGTTGGCACTACAATTTAATGAGGAGGATTTGGCACATTAAACGAGGGGTGGAGAGACTATCCCTCATTAATGAGGTGAGTTGAGAGGTTTTCATCTACAAAAATTATTAGGGAGTTTAGTCATGAGTGGTACTCACATAAATAAACAAGAAGAGGGGGATTAGACCTTGGGTGGGACCCACCACCGTAATCTTTCAGGGGAGGTTAAGGTGTGGTGGTCCCCACCCCCATCTTCCACATGGAGGATCATAACTAACAAATAAAAATACTGCTTCACATCATTATTTTTATTTTATTCATTCATTAAAAACCCTAAAACTATCATTCACTATTGACCCACTGCCGTTGAATTGAAAGTATCCTTATGCGAATACTGATGCAGTGAGTTCAAAATTGCCCTCATATTTCATTTTTGACCCCTAGTTCAAAAGTTATAAAGACTCTCTCGTATGCTTACAGTTCATACCTGAAAAAATCTTTAGAAATTTATTTCAGGTACACCGGGCCTCAAAATCATGCGCCGTAAATTTTTGCGGACTCATAAAATTCCCATTTAATAAAAAAATTACTTATAAATTCTGGGTCTTTAAAACTAATGATACTATGATTTCCATGTTAGTGAAACATTACTACTAAGATGGTATGGGGTGTTAACACATACTTAATAGATGGTCTTTGTAGCGAGGTCATGACTTCTTTGAAAATAAATACAGGCTTTTGGATCTCCTCTAATTCCATGTTTTATTCTGATGATAGTCATTCATGGCCTATGTTATTTACATCATTATGATTAATGCGTTTTGAAAAACCAATTTGTACGTAATATATCATGTATATGATCATTATTTATTTGGGTATGATATTCCGTTTTAATGATTATGTTCTCACACCCTTATGCTAATGAATATATTTATATATCTCACTTGTTTATCCTTACTGAGCATTTCATCTCACCACTTTCTTATGATTCCTTTCCTAGGGTTATAAAGAACTATTTTTTATAGAAGTAATAAAGGATTAATTATTTAAGGTAGATGTTGAAGATCATTCAATAGGATAGAATATTTTATTTTCATGTTTCCAAATACATTTTAATATTAATGTCCTTGATTATATATTTTAGTAATGTAATAAATATTCATAAAAAATGATGCAATATCCATATATATCAATCCGTTAAACTACAGTTGGTATTAAAGGGATGGATTATTTAACCTTTGTATACTAGTGTGTGAATCATTTTTTGGTTTCCCTAGATATATTTTTAATGATATGAAATTTAATGTCACGAAGGACAAGTCTATCTATTATATTGAATAGTGTAATCTAGGAAACATCATGAATACCATAGGTTTAAATCATAGGTGTCAATGATTATGAAAGGTATCCAAAATTAGAGATCATATAATTTATATTTCTTGATTATGGGGTTCCTCATTATGATAATTGTATCTTACTCTACGATTTTGGTTTTAGTTAATGGATCCAAAGGAACCATGTTAATGGTAATTATGAAAGACAATGTTATTACTATCCTATGGAGGAACCTAATGATATGGGAGTTGGAATGGAAAATATAGAGTTTGTGATCACCCATATTTATTAAGCTATAAATCATGTTGGACTTCCAAATACTCAATAGAGGGTTAAACATTCATCAGGGTCCTTAAAGATGCTATGACCACAATTGTTTAGTAGATCTTCTGATCCAACTGTTTCCAGTAAATGGAAAAGTACCACTAAAAATATATTCTTTATTCTACACTATTCATAAAAGGAGAAATTATTTTTTGAATTCTTACTAATTAAAAGGGGTTGTAGACCAATGGTGGACAGTGATAAAGAATACAGGGTAGCATGATGAAATTTGATACATGTAATGGGATGAGCTCCTGAACATATTTTTCAATAAGTATATTCCATTTATTCTTCATCATTAATAGAAAAAAGGTTTTATTGAGCTTATGAAGAAATGATAATGAATATGTTGGTACATAAGATGAAAATTTTAGTAGACCTGTAAGGTATTCTTCGAGATTTATAATCAAACTTTAAAGTAAATTCTATTGATTCTACAATTTCTTAAAACCATGTCTTTTAAGGGCATTTTCTACAATAGACATTAGTATCTATGAAGATATTGTGCATTGGTCAATTTTGGTTTAAATATAAATTAGTGTTAAATAACAATATCATTGTTTTGAAATGAAATTAAGGATGGAATTCAAGGGAAAATCTAAAAACAATGATGAAAATAAGGCGATTGTTTCCTTTTTCTCAATGTGTGGAAATAAGAAATTTTGATTTTGTTTAAAGGGGTATAATAAATGTTTTAAATGTGGAAAGGAATGTCATCAGGCATTTGTGTTCTAATGTGAAGGGAATATGTTAGCTAAAAATTCCAATTGAGATAAAGCCTCTCAAAATGCACCACCCCACTTAAGTTTAACATGTGTAAGGAGAATGCATATTATGCCAACAAGTTTCATTATCCAAGGATTATTAATGATGATAGACATCGAAAACCACTTATGAATAAAGGATAAATAAAAATCTCTTAAAATTACTAGTGTTGATGTGTTGTGTTATAATGAAGTGGTGGAATGATTCAGTGTTCCAGTATTGGAATTCATGAATAATATTGTATAAGTACATTAATTGTTTAATGGATTAATGAATAATCTATGTGTTAGTCCTCAATTGTTTTTTCTAAAGGATTTACGGAATTACATAGAATGGTATAGGTATCCATGAAAATTTATTGAGGTAAGAAGGTTTTATTTTTGGAAAAAAATGATTAATGGAACGATAACCCTTAATATGAGCATGATGTTGAGATAATGATATTTGGATAATGATATATTGGATTTTATTGAGTAAACTAGACTTTACTAATTACCTTTGATCTAATTATGGATTTATAAACATGTCGTTATGTCCATCTGGAATGGTGTTTACATAATATTGGAAATGGGAATAAAGAAATATTCATTTTTTCAACAATGATGTGTTGCAATTAAGGTTTTTTAAATGTTTCATGATAATTCATGATTTAGATATTCACATGTCTGGAATTTAACAACTATGAAATACATTATGATATATGAAAGTTAAATTTTCAGTCAATTTTGTATAATTCATTCTAATAATATGGATTTTCACCTTTCAGAATAACTAACGAATTATCACTTAAGGGATAGTATATGTTAAAATTCAGATAATTTTATTTTATTATTGTATTATCTCACCATAGATAGCATTAATAATATTTTCTATCATGTTCTATCATTTTTTTTGAAGAATGATAGAATGACCAATCACTTGTCTCATGATTTTATAATGCTTCGGGAATGAAAATTCCACTACATTTCATGGAATAAGAGATGAAGTGGAAAATCATCATGGAACTACCATGGGTGATGTTATTCTAAAATCACATAATTATATATTCTCATAAAATTATTCAATATTAGTAAAATGGATCATGATTTAAAAGGGTGTCATATTATAATCATATTTTATGATATCAATGATCTCTTTCATGATTCTCTAATTTATGGTTTTGTGATGGTTCGCATTCTATGGATCACACACATTCTTTTAATTAGTTTTCATTATTAATATCTATGATTATTTATGCTTCTCCCCTATTCCCAAATCATTACATATGTTCTCCAATGTGCAGATCTAGTCAATATTTACATTGGGAAACTGTTATTTTCTAACTATTTAATTATTTGAAATAAATTTTCAGTCATTTTTTTCCATTATGTGGGTTTCTATATTTTAATAACCCATATAAATTTCATGGGAAAACTTTATTTTTATGGGTTAGAATGCAACCCCAAATGATATTGTGACTCAATTATATTTTTAATTAATATTATATTATATTATCATTACTTCATGAAATAGTGAAAATAGATTTTGTTTGTCATATAATAGCATTCTGCTTTAGATTTTATTATACTCAACACCATGTGAAGTGATCACAACAAGAAACACCGGCTTGGCTTGAGTTACATGCAACAACGAGTTTCTATGAAACAATACATCACTATTACAATGAAATAAACAAGATAGTTATAACGTATTCATTAAACATGTATTAGGAATATCAATAATTTCTTTTTAAATATTAGTTATAATTGTTATGGTAATGAAAAATGTATTTTTTGGAAATTTCATTATATGTATAATTATACTAATTTCTCATATGAAATGATTTTCATGTCCTACTATGAAAAATAATAAAATTAATTTTACACAATGATTGAAATTTATTTTTTTAAAATAAACATTATTTTATTATTTGGAATATCAAAATTATATTAGGGTGATTTTTTCCTATTTTTTTAAAAAATTATTTGATCATGTATAGTAATAAATATTGCACGGTAGTTAAAAACGGACTTTTTCACATAAATAATTATTTTCATATTAAATTTATCCTGAAGAATTGATATTAAATAAATACATATATTAATCCAATTTATTTCATTGGTATCATTTTTATAATATAGTTAGATATAAAAAATTATTGAACATTTAAAAATCCCACATACCTCTCTTCTAGACAAAATTTTAGGATTAGCAGTAAACATAATAATAAAAAATAAATTAATTAAATTTTAAATAATTTAAATAAATGGTTATAATAATGATTAATAAATTGATCTAATAGGATAAAAATAACTTTTTTATTGAATAGTAACTTTTTAATTCCCTTTACATTTTTATAGCATAAAAAGTCTAACAAATGGATAAAATAGTATTATAATAAAATAAAATTACACCAAAACTTGTAATAATTTAATTGGTTATGTTTAATTGGACAGAAATAATCCTTAGGTAAGAAATACGATCATATATTGGACACTAATTATATAATATGTCATTTATTCTATTTTATTTAAAGAAGATTTAAAAGAGTCGTGTTCAATATTTAATAAATAAATCATTTCAAATATATGGTTATATATAAGATAAATAAGACTATAATTATTAATTTTAAATATATTTCATTTATATTCATCATGATTATTTATATATAATTTTTTGAGAAGAAATAACATAATTAATGTCTTGTTCAATAATGATGCAGTAATTGTTTAATTAATTAGATATCAAATAAATTGTATTAGAAATAATAAATAAAATATATTATACATAATTAATGAAATTATATAATTTTATAGATAACTAAAACATGATATTGACATATTTGAAGTATTGGTTCGATGTTATAATGATGAATTGATAGTTTTTTAAAATGATATTGTTGAATCGAATCTAAATTGACAAAAATGAGACCTTAAAATAAAAAACATAATTTATTAAATTAAATACATCTCAAAAAAATATATAGATTGTCCAAATGACATCCATAGTGATATATATGTCAAAAAGGATCCACTTGTGGTTCATTGTTTTCAATTAATTGTAACTATATTAACCCTATATTGAAAAATACAAGAAGACACGATAAGAGTTAAACTCTTTAACTATGGGATAAATCCAAAAGATAAGTTTTATATTGTTACCTAAACATGCATAAATTTCATTTTTTGATGAGATATCAATTCAAACTCATATGATCAAAGAATGAACTCATATTGGATATAATTCTAATTGAATTTTAATTTATATTAATTTACTAATTTAACAGTTTTCTAAAATAACCCCACCACTCTTATAAAAAAGAACTGCTACGTCTCTTTAATTCACACCCCATAGAAAATTGGCTCATCCATCCAATGCCCATTTCCTCTCCCAACCACCTTAACCTTATCCTAGAGGGAAACATTTGGAAAAAAGGCAACATATGGATTCCTTTTTAAGAAATCAAAAGGAGACAGTCAAATAAGAAGAGTTTGAGATACATACGGAGAGTATCAGACTTAAGGTATGGGAATTTTGTCTCACATTTAATATTCGCAATATATAATCATGGTTGACCACTAGACACCTTTATGTGGTGTTGTTAATCCTGATATTATATTTTATATCAGGAATATATTAATATTCATGGAATTTAATGACTCATTTTAAGATATTTGGCATATTATTTAAAAGTTCCAAGAGGTATGGGGCGCTATGAATGTTTAAACAATTAAACATTTACCATTCTAATATTCATGGAATTATAATAAATATTTATTTATATGTATATAATTAATTACAAATAAAATTTTATGATTATTTATAATTTCATTCATATGTTTTCAAAATGATTCTTTTTATGGTTTTGTATAATGGATTATTTTTGTTTCACCATTAATTCTATAAGACACATGCCTTATAAACTACATGTTTCTAATACATGGTGTATATATTTCCCTTGAATATGTTATATGATTATAATCTATAATATTATGATATTTACATATTTATATAATTTTAATTTTTACATTGGGAATATGAATCTATATATAATAATGTTTTCATAATTTCATCCATATTTGAGATTATTTCATTTTATATGTCTGTTGGGTAATATTTATCATCTAGGAAATAATTTCTTACATTGTTTCAAATGAATACTAATATCATTTTCCAAATTAAGTCCTTTTTGGACTATTCATGTAAAAGTATGACAAAATTGTTTTTTTAAATTATACGGAATGATAAGATGTCTACACTATAATAGTGAATAATTTACCAGAAGAATCCCCATTAAGATTACATTTTTTCATATATATGTTTTATTTTAAAATTTCACAACATTCTAATAAAGGAAAACTATTTCAAAAAATAAATTGTATTTTCTACAAGAACTATTTTATATGATTTTCACGATTCCTTTATATGTTTTCAATATTATTTCTAAATGTTTTATGTTTTATAAAGTTAGTTTTAATTGAAAATTCATGTTCCATGAGATCTTTCAAAATTCTTCCCCACCTATTACGATATACTTTTTTATAGTTTAAGAATTCCATTCTTATTCTTTCAATGAATTGATTATGTTTATATGGTATGATGTTTAAGAAACCCAATTATTTTCTTGTATTGTTTTTTTATGTTGATTATTAATCTTAATTCTTTTCAGTCGGTTATGATAATATTATACTTTTATGATTCCAATATTATTTCATTTTTTCTGATATGATTGTTTCCCATTTTGGGGAACATGTTTGAATGATTTCATTATGAGATCGGTGGGTACAATATATTCATCCATTGCATTGGGTAATTGTTAAGTATAATGAGATAAACTATGATTTTACTGGGAGGGAACCATGATAACTAATATGTCCATTGGAGTGAACCATGACCACTAAGATGTTATAAGGAGTGAACTTATGCTACTAAGATGGACATAGGATTTAACCATGACTACTAAGATGGTATGAGGAGTGAACTCATGATTGTAATATATCCATGTCAGTGAAATATAACTTCTAATATGGTATATGGAGTCAACCCAGGCTACTAATATGGCCTTGGATGGAATGTCATGGCTACTATGGATATTATTATTTTCTTATGTGTCTATAACAATTAAATGTATTATTATTTTTTTATGATTTAATGGAATATGTTTTTTATTTCCTAATGATTCATATCTTATGATCAACCATAATTTATTACATGTTTCATTTATATGATCTTTTAAATTTAGAGAATTATCCTCTACTTTCATGATCATGTTCTCACACTCTTATTTTCATGATTATTCTTAATTATCTATATTTTTTACGCTTACTAATAATTTAAACTCACCCCTTTCTTATGTTTCCTTTATCTATGTTATGATTAAATTCTTTTTGTATAAGTACTAAAGGTGGATATTTATATATGAGATGTTGAAGATCTTCCACCATGAAAAAATTATTATTCCCATGATTCCAAAGACATTGTACAAATATGGCCCTGAGGATGTATTGTTCTAATATAAAAAATATTAATTTAAATTGATAAAATATAAATGTATGTTATGCCTTGGTCAATATACAACCCATATATATGATCACATTCTTTGTACCCCAATTCAACATTCCCCTTATCCGTTGTCACATCATATGCTTGAATTCACACCATCCTATGTATTCCAAAAAAATACCAAACCAATCATTTCATTCCATTTTAGTAAATAAATTCTTTTATCGAAAAAATAATCAAAAATTTATTTCCATGAATAAAAAATTACACTTTTTAAAATCACCAATTTATATTTCATAAACAATGATCTTTTCAAAACATCCAATTTTCCAAAAACTAGAATCCATAACATAAATGTTTTTCAACCATTTTTTCACATGATTTTTATAATGATTTTTAAGAAAATCAAACTATTAGAAACTATTACATCTTGATATAACATTATTATTCAATATTGAGTCCAAAA
This sequence comes from Viscum album, assembly GCA_963277665.1. NCBI lineage: Eukaryota > Viridiplantae > Streptophyta > Magnoliopsida > Santalales > Viscaceae > Viscum > Viscum album. The sequence goes on from OY728153.1 coordinate 786,976,561, forward strand.
ATATCATAATCGCATGAAGAAAATAAGAAAACCATGTTATCATCCACATAACCCAGTAGAATCTACAAAACTGCCCTTTGATCATGTTCCCAATCATTAGAACATCCATATATCATCTTGATTGGCATCAAGTGTCATATATAAATTCTAAATGGACTAGATATATTAATATTTAAGATATATGAATAATATATAATAGGAATCCCCTATGAACATATAATTACCATGAAGACCCACCTTCAATGCACCATGATCATCCGATGATTCACCCTTGGATCAAATGGGAGAGACTTCATGGATTTTTTGAGTGTAGAAAGCCGAGTTAGGGTTTTCCAATAGAAAAGCCAAGTGGTTTCATGGTAAAACATGTGAGATAAAAAATTTAAGGATCTCATTATGTACTTTGAATGATTGTGGAACATGGTTACTAAAATTTTGTGAGTATCTTGAACTAACTGATTCCTATAAACACCATTGGCATAGTTGGATTGAACACTTATACAAACCATGGTTGAAATGTGTTTTTTACTATATTACATTTTTCTGGTTTCTCTAGGGTTGAAATAGTGTTTTTTCACACCATTATACTAGCAGTGTTCTTACACACTATCCAATGTCTCACTTATCACTATTTCTAGATGCATTTTTAGTGTTTCTATTAATCGTGTTCAAATAATTCACACCAAAATATTCCTAAAAATCATTCCATATGTATTCCAAAAAATAAAAAAATTCACCCAAACTAATTATATCATTAAAATAAATAATGTGTTAATTAACTTAAATACAGTGTGTTAGAATATATTTCTTATAATAAATTATTTAACTATAATGTAAAATGACTTTTTTATTAATAATTTTTGTTAAAAACATTATTTTTTGTTATAATTTTTTTATTTTTCATGTACTTTTTTTCACTAATATCTTCACATTTATATTGATAATTAAAAAAATATATTTAAAATTTTAGTCATTATATAAATATAATACATATTAATTATTTATGTATTTTTATTATTCATAAATATATATAGATATTAATGGATTAGACTATTGATGGAGACTATATATTATACGTATGCAAGAATGAAATTTTCATTTATCTCAGTAAATATAATAAAAGGAAAATGATTTTAAAATAATTATTAGAGAATAATTATTATTTCATATGTATAATTATTATTAATCAAATATATCTATATTACTATCACTGTAAAAATAATATCAAGATCATTTCACATCTCTATGTTAAATAGATGTGATTGTTTTCCAAAATGTGGGAATGTAGTAAGTTATATGTGATATTATATATCCAGCATCATTATAATTTATAATTATAAAATTTATTCATTAAACTAATCCTTACTACCTTTCTATTAAATAACCTTTGAATAATTAATCGTATCGCTTCATGATTGCTTCAAGGATGGGATATTGTCTAGATTCTGTTGCAGATTGGGGACTTTTACAATATGGTCTTGGATTTGAGGACATGAATTCCTTGGTACTGGCCTGAAGCTGTTGTTCCTTATGACTGATGTTGAATGGATGAGAAGTGAGGTCCTTAAAACCTCTCCCTATCCTACTGTTAACACTCCACAAGGTCTGGATTTTCTGAACGTCCAGCTTGTTCTTGCATGGACACTAGTTGATTTTGAAGATTTTCTCTATCTGCTTATAGTGCTGGAATTAAGTATTCTGATTTCCTGGTTTGATCAGTATTCCTTTTGTATATTTGACGGCTATGGCAAGGATACTATAGAAGCAAGATGACCTCTTTCTACTTTTTTCCCCTGCTCTGCATGGTTGCAATTCATGCTGTTTCAGGTGAGGATGGCTCGGATGGATATATTCTCTTCAATATGATAGCTTGCAGATTTTATGGATGGACTGCATTTTCAAAGATCCAGATTTGAAAAATTGAATGGTGATTGTTCTGGGCTGTCTTAAAGAATTGGTTTTTTGGGATTGAGTTTTTTTGTAACCCCTTTAAATCCCTGCTGGCGTAAGTTCTTTACGCTTCGAGGTTGTACTGTCCATTTTTTGACTTTAATAAATTCCATGGGCGACATGAATTGGGAAACCAATTCGTGTCACCAATTTTCTTAAAAAAAAAGATTGTCGTACACATGATCAAGGTTATCGTATCCCACACCAACTATAATGTAAGAAGATATTAAAAATAACATTATTATATAAGTATTATAGTGTCATTAAAATCTTATAAATATATTAATTACATAATTTTATTCATCCTTGAATGTTGGTGATGGAAAATATATTACATATTTTCATGAGGTGGCAGTCTTCTGTACACACAATCGATAATTTCATTTCCCAATAGGTCTAGGTGGAGATAGATATGGGTTATTTCATTAACATAATATCATATATGTATATTGCGTAATGTTTTATTACTATGTTCTCATATATTAATATGATTCTATGTAGTTGTATAATGAAATAAAAGATTTATACATGTTTTTGAATTTTTCCTCTTCTTTGGAGAGCCCCTATATGATTATAACCAAATCCATTATAGTAGGGATTAATAATGAAAATAAAGACTCAAAAATTTAATAAAGTAATCAAGGAATATATTTTTCCAATTTTTTGATGGATAATTTTTTTGACTTTTGATTTGGATATGAGATGATGAGGCCAATTATAAGTGGGGGTGATGTACCAATTTTAATTTTTTAAATATAAAATGTTACCAAATTATTTCATGAATAATTCCACCAATATGGTTAATTATTGATCTCTATAGGTTATAAGGTCTATAAATTTCATGAAAATAGTTCATTGAGTTATTTTAATTAATTATTAAACATTATCATCTTAGGATAACCCTATGTATAATGGTTTTCACACTATCCATAGTAATTAACTTTTCCATCATTTTATATTTAGAGTATTCAAAAATTAATTTTAAATTATTAGATAATAAAAACAATTTACATTATAAATATTGAATCCTATTATCAAAATATGAATAAGCATAAGTGGAATAATTAAATTTAAATTTGAACCCACAAACACATCGAAAATAAAATTTTCTAAAGGATGTAATTTAAATATATAAATTTAATCAATATCAAAATTCAATATTAAATAGAATAAAATTGAATAAATCATTCGAATTTTATAATAATAGAACTAATTTCAATAATAAAAAAAAATTAAAATATATCTTATCATTATAAATAAAGTAAATGAAATTGAATATTATAAATAATAATATATATTTTTATTATTCTATCATGAAATTAATTGTTTTAGAGAATTATGAAAAAATCACCCAAATATATTTTTTACAGTTTGATTTAGAAAGTGTTTTTTAGTGTTTGAGATAAATTTTCTATAATTGGAGAATTTATTTTTTCATTTGTGCAGTGTGTGATAAATGCACCTTTTAGAAAAATAAATTTCACTAAAATCTATTTTCATTTAATAAAATAATTCTTATTTTATTTCAAATCAACAAAAATCCATTGGAATAATTTTCTACACATGATAAAATGGACATTGATAATTAATTTATTATTTTTCCTAACCACCAATATAAAATCTTGGTCATAAATTTTATTTGCAATGAATAATATTTTAATAGGGAATTTTTATAATTTAATCCCAGTGCTTCAAGCATCACATTCTTTCAAAGTGGTTGAATTTAAAATAAAGGAAAAAATCATAAATTATAAGGGTGTAACATTATCTTCTAATATCATTATATAGTTTCCTAAATCCTTTAAAATATTAATTTCATTTTTTAAAGTCACATGGTCTAAAAAAATGAGATTGATTTTGAAGCATACATTTTAATGAGGGTGAGCCTAAATTTGGTGGATATGATAAAATATTACAAGTGAAGTGGAGGATAATTTTATGATCAACCATTATATTTTCAATATTTTAATTTTTCTATTTAGGCCTCAATTCCCAAAGAATGAATGAAAAGATGTGTATAGTGGTTGTGGTTCGAAAATCACCATATCCCATGATTTAAAAAAACATTGATTATCTTGCGTCTTTTATTTTTTCTAATAAACTTTTAATAAAATTTAAATATACATTAATAATATGTTTTAATGATTTATATTTATTTTATATGTAAATAAAAAAGTAAAATATTATGATAATTTTTTATATTTATATAAAATTATAAAATCAATTTGTCTTATAAAATTTAATAATAATTCAAATTTAATTTTAAAATTAGAACGATTAATGACTTAGAAACAAATCATAAAAAATAATGTATTCATTCATTAATATAATATATAATAAAAAATTATTTTGGATATAAATGTTATTTGGATTAATTTATTTATATTTCAATAATTAAATGTTTTTATCTTTCATTGATATCCAAATATTAATTTCATATTTAGAATACTTGATTCTACGAAAAGACAAAAAATATATTTCATATTATGGTATAATTTACATTATTTTTGAAAATAATTAAATTATGATTTATAAGAAAAAGTGATATTTAAAAATTTTAAATATTCTTTATTAAATAAATAAATTAAAACATAAAAATTTTTAAGCATATTTTTATTAATATAATATAGGCATTCCATAAGAGTCGTATTGTTATGGAAAATTTTATTTTCACTAATCAATTAGAAAAATCATTTCATAGTAATGAAAAAAAATACTTCCATTATGATGAGTTAAAATATAAGGTATATTTTTTAAAAACAATGTACCATAATTGATAATTTAAATATATCAATATATTTATTATTAAAGGATATTTTGAGTGTATATTTTTGATAGTTTAGGATACCATGATTTCCTAACATTGTATTTTCTATTTTGAAATATTATCTTCTATAAAACTATTTCATCATTAAAATATTTATATATATAAAATATTTAACAAATGAGAAATTATAAAATTATATATTAATCGTGTTCCAATTATTCTACTTCTAGTGTTATTATATTTCAAATGTACCTTCACCACTCTAGTTGTCAGATTTCACAACATAATATATCTAGTGTATCAAATCTAGTAAAGATTTTCATTAGAAGGCAATTCATGATTCAATCCTATTCTATTATATTTGATGACATTTATTGGATCTAGTAAGTATTTACTTAGTAATGAAACTTGGATTTCATAATAATCTTTAGAAAATTTTGGTGGAATATATAATTATTATTATACACCAATGAGTTTTTCAGGTATTTCAAAAGTGGAAATGTACATATGGATTATGGTAGTGTTTTAATAAAACTATTTAATGAGCATTAATGGATAAATCCTTAAAATTATTTGATACCAAACATGAAATTAACATAATTTTTTTCAAATATATTTATTTCAAATTTTCCTCTATGGGATTATTTAATATGATCATGAATGAATAGTATTTTATCACTCATAACTTTTATAACCTCTAAGTTAATCTAAATTATTTATTTAAAATCATTCCAACTGGTTACTTTAGGCCTCCTCTTATAATATGACACAACATTGAAGCCATAGAGAGTGTCAAATGGATGAAAATATTGTATTAAAATTCCACCAAAGGATTACATTTATTTTTAATACTATATAAGTCAATGTGTCATTATATAATGAATTATTACAATGTATTCATATTTCATTCGGACTACCATTTATTTCGGTGGTGTAAAGCAGTTATCAAATGTATCTCAATGTTAATCACCCTTTATAGAAAATTTCTAAATTTTTATGTGATCCAATGGTTATGGTATGTTAATTATTATAGATATTACCACTTTAGCATTATAATTCCTTTTATATATATCTATGTAATTAATTAAATGCCTACATCTTAAAAAATATAAATAAAATTAGTACACACAGTTAAGTGGATGAAAATGTACCATATTGAATTCAATAATGTTGGAGTCAATGGATTTATAATAAAAATTTAAATTATAATATTCTCACACATTCATATAGTTATTATTACTATTCAAGTGACTTCAATAGGTTATTGTCATTCCATGGTTAACTACTAGAATTATAAGCATCTAGAGAGAGTCTGAATTTTTTCTCTCTCTACTATCCAAATTTTTTATATCAAATCACTATATCTCATTATGTGATCATGTTTTATAGTGAAATTTGAGTTATTTTATTAATAAATTAGTTCCACGTTCAAATATAGTGAGGATAAAACAAAATAATCTTAAAAACATCAATAATCCATTTTTATAAATTATTTAAATATATTTATATTCATTTAACACATTAATAATCCAATTTATATCCCCATCATAGTGTAATAAATTCAATTTCATTTTTAGTAAGGGTGTTTTATAAATTTCATGGAAATAGAATAATGTATCTCCTTGACTAAAAATTATATTATCTATCAATAAAAAATATCTATATATAAGATCTTATTAATTCTCATCGTGGTCATAGCATTATGGTCCCTCCTACTAATTGTATCAGCTGCCTCATTTTCTTTTACATTGTTTTTGTTTATTGTGAAATCATAATCATTTAGTAATTACAACTATTTCATAAAATCTGGTTTATATCCTTTTGTGACCTAATATAAATCATAATTTAATATTATATATATCACATCACTATCTATAATTGTAGTGTATCCATAAATTTAATGTAATATAGAAAATGTTAGTAAAATTTCATGAATTGGATAGTATTGTTCATTGATTTTTAAATGACATAATTCATTCACATCCACCCTAACATTATATATATGTAATGAAAAAATTACATCATTATGGTTATAAGTATATATTACATATCCTTCTTTACTAGTGGATAGTATAAATATTGTATCATTCATAATTTTATTGTCCTTCTCTTCCAAAAATTATTCATGGTCCATTTAATACGAATATTTTATCCCATTGCGTTTTATATTGGTTAAGGGGTTGTTCCACAACATAAAATCATATACAAACAACTGAATGTAACCTAATAATAATGTGAGTAATCTCATATCTAATTAATTTTATTTTAGGTAGTACATTATTTGATTAAAATTAACATTCATATTTCAATAGATATATCATCCTTATATATATTATAACTATGAACTGAACAATATTACATAAAAATTAACAATTACTATTATTAAAACATATATCTATTATTCATTAGGCCTGCATAATTATTTTATAATGACACATTTCCTAATAATAAAACATCACATATGAAAACTATCTTTGACAAAAACCATATAAAATTTACCATGATAACATGTAAATACATTCTACATTGTATCCATAAATACATAAGGGTATTAGTCAACAAAAAAATTAACATTCATAAACTCACAATTACAAGACCTTCATTGAAATATCATCTTTAATACATTATCATTCATTAAAATATTATAATGTAAACTGTAGTGATACCTGATTATTGATATATTTTGGGCTATAATATCATTTCCAAATAAATCATTATGGATTTTCAATTGATAATTATTTTTTATTATAATGGAATAGATTTTCGTATCACTGAATCATGTTAATATTTTCAAAAAATTGGGATCACAATTACTAAACACAAGGGAGTTTAAATACCTTATAATACTATTCCTATAATAGAATCTTAAACTCCACAAACTCCATTATTTCTAGTATATAAGGGTTGCTTATATTTTAATTACATGATGTTTGATTTTAATAGATAACTATACATTGAACTATGTTTAATGGCCATATATTTCTATTGGAAAAAATAGAAATGATGATTTTAATACATGGGTACATACTGTATTCTAATGATATAAACACTATCTATTTGTAAAAAATGATTTTCCTCAATATTTTATTGAATTGGATATATCCATTGTTCTACATCCTCCTATAATTGAGATAATTCCAGGTTTAATATTTCTATTTATATCTATCCCAATAATAAAAGGATCTTCCCAAGTGTAATTATCTATTTTATTATCAAAAAGTTGAATAAAATTTACATAAATTTTTTTGAGTTGTTTTCTGGTTATGCGATCTATAATTATTTTACCATGTTGTAAACCTATTGTTCTCCATATGTATGTGAGATTATTTTATATAACCTGAATAAACCATCCTATTATTTTTCTGATTACATTATCATAAATTTATACATAATTAACATTATCTAGGGGAATATCCCAACATTGACATAAGATGTTGTCACTATTCCCATTCATGGATCTAGTCCCTATAATTATATAATGGATGATACATTACTATTTCATGATTTTATATTTTAAAAATGATTTTCCATTAATGGTTAATGTTTATTTCCAATAAAATAATATTATTTTATATAATAAATTTTATATATTATAATGATTATCTAAATCAAGTCCCCATGATTGTTGCAAAACAATATATTATACCATCAATAACATCCTTGATATATGAAAACACAATTATTTATTTATATTAAATTATTAGTATAGAGTAGATGTTTTGGTAATATATATAACAACATTGTTAAATCGGAATAGTGGATTCATTTATATGATACATTAGATTTCATATGGATAAATATTATGTTCTTTAAATTAAATTATTTCCCCATCATTCATATATATATAAATTCAAATTAATTATTTTATTAGATTCTTGGGGAATGAAAAATGAATATTGGAGTGCCCAAATGAAAATAATTAATCTATATAAAATATAATATTTCATACCATAAAGATGGAATAAGTGTTTTGGTGAAAATAAATAAACAAAATGAAGATATAATCCATTGAGAATTAGGCAACAATGAATTCATGATAGAAATTGAAAACATATATAAAAATAATTAATATTTTTATAGTGACGGAATGAATAATGTTTGACATCAAGAACTGTGGTGAAGGACCTATTCTAATAAAAAAATATAGAATAGAATATTCCAAAACACATATAATTTATTCTTAGAATACAAATCTGTTCATTAAAAAACATGATAAACAAAGAAGATGAGGGTTATTATATAAAAATAGGAAGTATATGTATCAAATAAGTATTGGGGCCTTGGTAAAACCAATAGGTTGTGTTATTCATTTAAGATTGTACCATGATGTCATATTTTTCAAGGGTAGGAATGATATAAATTTATTTGAGAAATATCTATTCATGTTCAATAATGTTTATGTGATCATTCAAAAGAATATTCTATATCAGTTTATATCCACGTTTACAGTATTAATACCACTCATATTTTTTATGAGTTATGATTTCTTCAATTATAAAAAAAATTATAGAGATTAATTCATGGTTCATTTTTTCAAGAACCAAATCCACTAACACATACTCGGGCATTCCTATATTTTATAAGAATCCAGACAATATTATTCATCATTAAGAAATTGGATGTGTTTTTCACCATGGAATAGTTTTATTATTAATGTGGTTTTATTATTTCTATGATAAGAATAATATATATTAAGTATTACAATATATATTATTAATTTACATTAAATTAATGAGGAATATGGTAAAATATCATCCATTTAAATGTATGTAACACTCAAAAATAAGTAATTGTTAAATATATCATCAGTACCAATGACTGAAAACTAAGATGTAAATATCCATATATGTCTTAAGTATATATTAAATTAATAACACTAGAATCTATGGTCATTAAATTGATCATCAAATAATATGATTAAAATTAAATTAATTATAAAAAAGAAGAAAATGTAATATATACAGCATAAATATAAAATTAGATCCATAATACAAAATGTGGAATTAAGAGAGGTATTTAATACAAAAAAACATTACCACATGTCCTAAATTCCATGAAAATAATTTTAAATCATTTATTAAAAACATGTATATACTAATTAATGATTTAATAACCATTATCAAGTGCATTTTGTTTTAAACCCTCATTACTATTCATTATGAATGTGAATTCTATGTATTTTTTAATATATTTTTTATAGTTTTGGTCATTTATACAGTTTATATAGTAGTTGTTTCTATACTGGTTATTTTTTAAATTTTCAAATATTCTATGTCATTATTTTTATTATTTTTGATGATTAAAATTAAATTTATGGTTGTTTTAGTTTTTCTCTCTGACCATGAAATACAATAATAATATTGTTTTGGTGATTAATGATTATGGAAGTATGTTTTCATAAATAATGAATTGAATATTGATATGTCAAATCCAGAATCAAGGAAATAATATAAAAATATATATATTATATTATACCCATATTTATATTACATGTTTCATTCAGGATATAAATTCATCATGTTTTTCAATTAGGTGGATAAAATGACAAAATCATGAACGTTTGATGACTTGTTTTATGATTATTCAGTGGTTTTTATCATATAATTATGAATATTTAACAATGTTATTCTTTATTAATAATTTTATTTATATATCATATATAAAAATTAATTATAATAATATGTATTTATTAAAATAAATATAACATATTTTCCAAAAGAATTAACCTCTTCACATGATTATTCTGAAATATTATATTAATGATGATATTCGAGTGCCCATATAATTAATAAGCCCTATAATTTTTCATAAATATTCTCAATTGATTTCTTAATAACCATATATCATCATTAAATTCATTATATAAACGACCAATTATGGATAGTGATGAAAGAGATATTTTTTGATTATGGATGTGATTGTCAACATGTGCGTAGAAATGGTGACTATTATTTCATTTTATATTTCATATGTCAATATAAAATGGAAAAAATGTAATTATAATAAAATTATTTAAACTTAATTAAACTAATAAAATTATATTAGTATAACTAGAATATATTTTAATTATGATTACTGTGATGAAAGTCTCTATATCAAGGAATTCAAATGTGATTCTAAATCTCTATTGATATGAATATCTTATGGGTTTTAATTATGAATAAAATATTATTCAAGTGGGAGAGGTCTCTAGGATGAAAAAAGTCATATATTTTTTAAAGTCAAATTTAATTTATATATGGTCTTTGATGTCGTTAATGTGAAACCTAGATATAAATTACTATATTGGATGTTTTTGGAGTGACCATTTTATTTTAAATAAAAAATTGTACTTATTTAATAGTTCGTGGTCAAATAATGGAAAAACATTACTGAATATTTATTAATGGTATAAAATCTCTATAACCAATAATTTTTTATTCGTTAATTAATATTTTATGTATTTTTAATTGTCATTATATAATTTAAACTAATTTAATTTTACCTTGGTAATTAAATTTTCACCATAATAATAAATTTTAATGAAAAAATTATGACTTCATTTTTTCTTAAATTAATATTTTTGATTTAACATTTCTAATAATTTTATTATATCCTATTTCGAAATTTTTTAATTTTTTAATTTTTTATTAACCATATATAATCATGTAAAATACACTTATAAAAATAATTTTATTTGGATTTTAGTTACATATACGTTAAATATATGTTTTATGCTTATTTAAATTGAACTATTTTATTATATAAATAATATGGTTCAAGGAATTAATGTTGCAAGCACACAAATATCACCAGGGGAATTCTGGATTCAATAGAAAATAGAAATAAAATTTTAAAATTAATGATTCAATATAATTAGATATAAAATTTTCTAAATTAGAATTATAATATGGAAATCTACTTTAAAATTAATAAGGTTATATCATAGTTAATTTATTTATTACATAAATGTTTTTTATTATATTGTAAAATAATTGATTTGTCATTGTAGTCACAGTAAAAAAATTTATTTTCACTAGTAACATAAATATAAATTTCTATTTAATAGACTGATATTTTTTAAATAAATACTACCTTTATTAAAAGATCCAAAAAAATTACGGAATAAAATATAACTATCACATTTTAAAAAAATTTAATAATGATTTAATGAATAGTATTATTGTGTTCACAATGTGTTATAGTACAAAATATAGTGTTTACTTGATATAGTAGTGTCATTAGTATTACAACTCAAACTACCACATCAATCACATAATAATGGACCACTAAAACTAAAAAATAAATCTTGATTATTTCAAAAGAACATTTGATGTTGAATTTAGTGTCATCATGACCTTGTAATTATGAGTCCCATAGAATTAAAATTGATCTAGATTTAGGTTCATACTCCCATAACCAACATTTTGATCCCCAAAAATGGATACTCCTTGTAATTATTCATCAATGTCCACACCTGGATGTGAGTGACATATTTACATTATTTTAATTATATTGTGGCTATTGTTTTTGGAAAAAATCACTCACATGCGATCAATAATCGAACAATTAAATAATGTACATTTAGATATCATTAATAAAAATCATTGGCACTCATTGAGACTCATTTGAATTGGGATTAATTCCCTCTAATGGCTCATAGTGACCCCTATAATATAAAATACAATACATTCCTCCACAATCTCTATCCCTATATGGTCATTCCATTAAAAAATATGTTTCAATCCTTTGATGCCACTCATATCTCACATTGAGGACATATTGAAGTTATAATGGATTGATTCACAATAACATAATATTAATGTTCATATCAAATTCCACCACTCACAAATGAAGGAAATGTTGTTTCCTATCAAATCATTTGGAATTTATGACGACAACATCTCCTAGTGGTTATCAGAACTTGTTTCATGCACATCTAGATTCCATTCAAAAATTATATTCAAATGTGTATATAATATCTCATTATATGGAACCAATGAGGAAATAATAGGCTCACAATCGAGTACAAATAAAGCACACAATTAAACCCATTTAACCATTTTTCATTTCAATTCTAAATAATTATTTAAATCCTTAATCATTGACTATGATCATGTTCCTGAAAGCCTTGCATTGTTAGTCTAGCACTGATTTCCTAAATTGTAAAATTTTCCAACACATTACCACTCACCTACATTAGTTAATCCAAAACTATAGATAACTAACCATATTCTCAAAATTCTAATAGAATCGTATCTCAAAATAAAAAAATTAAGTGTTTAATTGATCTGTACCTAATACCCCATTATTGATTATAATTACATCAAAAATAAATTCTTTTATATCATATAAAATTCCTGGAAAAACACCACCTTTGACATACAGTTGATATATATACAGATGAACTGATCCTTTGACAATGTTATTGAAAAAAAATTCAACTAGAAAAAATGTGATAGACAAAAAAATTTATTTAAACAAGAAAAAATTAAACATATAGTAATAATTTAATACGATGAGAACTCATTTTCTCGAATCACTAATGGCCTATATAAAAATATAATATACCTCCCAAAGTATACCCCTAAGTATCAAGAAAAAATAAATCTATAAATGTCCTGATTTATGTATTAAAATACAATAGGTATGACCACCTAGTATATTATTCAAGGAATAACTTTATATATAGTTCATAGGATGACACAATACTATCATAATGTCACTTGTACTCTATAATTCAGAACATTCATATCAAGGTCTGATTCATTTATTTAAACCCAGCCTATCATATACAATCTAGATTTATCATCTGTAAAAGTGGTCTTCAACTATAATTATATATCATATATGTTCTATAATACTTACTTATCCATCAATCCCTACTACCCTCAATTGGATCTAAAATATACATAGTTAACTTCTATAAAACAACTACCACTAATTTTCTTCCCTCAATATAGTCCCATTACCAACCAATCATGTCATCCAAATAACATAATTCCTATAATTCACTTCATCTTTAAAAGGGTAAAATCATTATAAACAAATCTTATTAAGAATAATTAACATAAAAATATTAATTTTACATGAATTATTGTATAAAATTCCAATCACATGTGATATGGTCAAACAATTGATATGTTTTTTATAAAATATTATTTACCTAAACAATTATTTTCTATTAGATCCAAAAAACTATAGTATTTTCATTACCATATATTCATAATGATAAATTTTTTATGGATTCAAATTTCACTACTTCCACAATTTACATTAATTTTTTTGTGGGGTTCTTCAATACTTCCCCAAAATTTTGATTCATGATTGAAGTTGATTATAAAAATATATATAATAAAAAAAATTATAGGATTAAAAAATCCTTGATCAATCAAAACTATCATTAATGAATTTATATATCCCTGTATATTAATGAATCATTTTATGAAAGTTTTACATTAGAAGAAACTACATCCTTATATGATAAAATACAATATAAGAGAATGAAACAAATTTTAATCACTGACAATAATTTTAAAAATAAATGGAAAAAACACATATGTTTATATAAACATGATAAATATAATTAAAATATAATTATAAATCACATTATATATATATAAATCATTATAAACCTTTGAATAATATTAAGATTTCATGTTCCTATAATGATGTATGGACCCACACACTCTGTCTTCAAATATCTCAACTAGACACAAAATCACATTAATCAAGGAATCATAAACCATGGGTCTCACAGAAGTTAAATATCAAATTAATATATCAAAATAAAATAGTTTTAATGATATTCCCATCTATGGAAACGTTTTTTTTATCCCAGTGACCCAATTAATGAATCATAATGACAATCTCAGTACAATAATTTTATGGACCAACACTATAAAAGATTTCATTTTGAAAATAATATTTTAAAATAAACAACCTCAAATATAACTATTTAGTGACCCACCCTGTCTCACTAGGAATAGTAGTATAAATTGTCTAATAAATTCCCTCAAGCATGACTCTCAATATGGAAGGGGTTATTGAAAAAAGAATACATTGTATAGCTATATTTTTTGTTGAATATAACTTATGTTCAGGATATCCCAAAATAGTATAAATATTTACAAATATTTGAACTCAAAAAAATATTTATCGAAAATGATGTATGCATGTGACCACAATTAGTATAACATGGAATGTGGTAAAAAAATGGGTATTCACCAAAAGACCATGATCCCATGATGAATACAAAAAAATGTGTTGAAAAATATATATTAAATCAATGAAGTCATCACAAAATAGCCATGTGTTTTCCTAGGTCCCTTCATTTAAACATAAATCCTAGATTTATTTGAAAATCCACCATTAATAAAAAACATAACTAAAAATGAAATCTAGAAAATAGAATTATACTTGGGTGCATAATTGTGATAGAATAAAAAAATGAGTGAGAATAAATTAGGGTGGAAAACCCTCAAAATCACTTAAATAAACATCGAAGATGAAAATGTAATTCATAAGGGCTAGTGATATATGATTACATCATGACTACATCATTAAACACATAACTCAAAATAAATCCATGATCATCAGGTTATGTAATGAATAATTCCGTAACACTGACCCACTTCAACCATCATTGGGTTATATAATTCCATATTATACTACATGGAATATCTTATACTTTGGTATAAAACTACAGAAACAATATAAAAATGCACATGGGATTCCAATAAGGATATAGTGTCCATTTACATTAAATAAACCCATCATGAATGAATTGAATTCACTATCAAAATTATTCACATTTTCATCCATGAAAATATAACGATTCAAAAAATATTATTCTAGATGATGAATCTATGATACTACATTTAAAATTTATTTCGACAGTTTTAATATCAAAATTCTAAGTCGACAATGATTCCATAGTTTAACATACATCATCGAAAAAATATAGGGATCTTATCCAATGATATTTAAATGAGAACAAAAATGGAATTAAATTAATTAATTCATTTGATTCAAGGCAATATTTTATTCATGAATCCAAGTATGAGGCAGCATGATGTATTTATAATAATGAATCTATGTGGAATCTAATGACTTTCATGGTGTTATTTTGCATTGGACATTAAAAAATATAATGATGAATCATTCCAGGAATTCAATCTAGTCTTATAATAAAATAATGATCATCCTAGTATGTCCACACATTTATTATCCAATAAAACTTCCTTTGGAAAAAACCCATTTTATTCCACCCAGTATAATCATTTATGAGCGAAAAAATATTCAATAAAAACTAATATCTCATTAGAACACATATAATTATACAATTCCATTTCTACATCATAATGTACATATAATTTTCAAATGAATGAATAAATATTATTGTATTCATATGGAAAAATTTAAAGTACCTTATACGTTTCATACTGACACTCTATTTAGACAACAAGGTCATTTAACATACCAGATCAAATGTCGAGATACCTACTCTTATTATAAAATTAATACTCAAATCACAACCATAGGATGTGACATTAATTAATACTAGGATCATATATTTTAACATATAAATTTCCCAAAAATCCATTTCAATATGTTGACCTCCATTGCCTAGAAAACAGAATTAATATTCCTAGATCCACATAAAAGATCAAATAAATTTCAAAAATAGAATACATCAACTTAGTAATTCCAATACTTATGTTTATTAAAATAAAATTCCAATCTATTGATTATAATTATAGTTTTGAATTTATTTATTAATAGTATAAACTTCAAACCTCCTTCCACATCATGTATCTCTCCCATCTAATATGCCATATATTCTATCTTCCAAAACTCCCTACACTAAATATCACCAATACTAAGGATTCCCACCGGCATGCTCCCTTTCAATAGCATGGTCGGTCATAAAATCTATTTCAAGATGTTACCAGTTGATCCAAGAATAACACCATATCTGATGGTTATGAACTGCTCCCATGAGTGATTTGAATGTTAATGTGCCAAATTTATGAGATTTTTCTTGTTATTCCTCCTACGCCATGATTCTTTCATCTTCAATTGTCCCACTATTGTAGACTAGTCAACTTTGGGACCAACACTACATAATAAATCATTATGTCCCTCCAAATTAATGTCATACATCATGTACTCACACCTGTAGCATCACATAATAAGGATGGAATGAGAATACCCCACCTACTCGTACATCTCAATGGATCCCCTGCTCAACGGAATGAGCTCTATAGAGTGGGCATCACACCATATAAAGGGAGTAATAAGATAGTTCTATGAACCTCAACGAGCACTATTATATATTCATGATAACTAGATAATTCAATAAAATCACTTTGACGCACATATATATCATGTTGGATTGGAAAAACACTTCACTTAAGTGTTTTTCAAACTCCACCTAAATTAAAATCTCCTCTTTTAAAGACTTCATTACTAATATCAAATATAACATGGCTGAACGCATCAGAAGCCTCACTATTGGGACCATGATTCGAATGGGTTGTGACCACACTATGTAGAAAGCACCTGATACATCCTTGAGATAGAAATCAACTTCCTAGGGGTTTGGATAACCTTGGTACCTCAGTGGTCGCTCCATCTAGAAATCAGGTAGTACAAAAATCATGCATATATTGTAATCTTAAACCCTTAAAAACCATATAATTAATCGGTGTTAGATCAAGAAACTAATAAATCAGATGTAATAACTTAGAAATAATTTCCTATATTAAAGCCTCACCATTAAGTGGATTGGTATCACATTCGGATCGTAGAACCCTATCTGAATATCATCATATATTCATCCTAAAAATGATTCAAAACACACTCGAGTCAAAAAGAATATTTGTGAACCTAAATCCTGAGTTGTAATGAAAAACAATCCAGTCCTATATAATGGATGTACAAATATTTACCGATGATTAGTGTCCCGATTTACTACGTTGAAAAAAAGGTTATCAAAGTCCTAATGAATGGTCACGTTAGCTGCAACACCAACAAAAAAACCACTATATAGATAGTAAAACATGAAACACCCAAACATAATCACTATAGATCACTAACAATCATTAACACATTGCTTCCCCAATTTAGAATTAACTATCTTATACAACTTTTTCCTGACTAGACCCAACAGCATGGTGTCCAGAACTCTCGAATCGCACCTCCTAAAGGCTAGGGGCTCAGGAAAACCATTGAAAAAGAATATCAAACTTATGGGAGGAAATTTCATAAGGTTTATGTTCACACGCAAAACCCCAAACACCATCATACAATAGTTTAGATATATAAAATGTTGGATACACAAATGCTTTTATACGTCCATTGAGTTCCATAGTACAAAAAAATTATTAAAGGCATATAAAGAGAAAAACTCAATCCCATTAAAAGGAATCTTTAAAATAATACATTTTGGTATCATAGGTGGATCCATATAAAATGTAATTGATGAAAAGTACCTCAGTCAATTTCTAGAAAGACCCTTATTTTGTCTTTCTCACTATGCTCTGCCTTCGTTGGGTGCTTCAGGGACATTATAGATAGTCCTTTGGTCTGTAAAAGAAAGAACACAAGTCTAAAAACTCCATGTAAAGGTGAGTCTTAAAATAAACAATATTATGCCTCAAACCCAATGGAATAAGGAATAAATCAATGGCAATAGTCTGCATGACAATGTCAGACTCCAGGTATCATGTTTTTCTGACCAGATAGTGAGGGGCAAGATTATACTCCTGGCTTTAACTGTTACACGAACTCGGAGAACAAAATATAAAAGGTGATCCATCCTATATGGAACTAACTGAGAGATACACTACCATAAGAGATACTCTACCATTGTTAATGGTATGTTTTAGATAACATTATCCATCTGAAACTACATACTAGTTCCAACTGTAGTTCCCAATATCTAGCATCCAACCATCACTAACATGAACCCTGCAAAAATTAAAATAAACCCAAGTAGAGAGGAATTCCCATCACCACAATACATAGTTGAGGGAGAATATATCCTAACTAACCATAGAAACAAATATTTATCTTTTATGTATTTTTTCACTCCTCAGTCCATTATGGGATAATGAAATACAACCAAGTTATCAAACATCACTATTATAGGGGAATGCCTATCAAAATCATACTAAATAGATGTGCCACCACTAACTATAATGGCAGACATCCTCCTATCTGTTACTCAGAGGGGGGGGGGTTACTACATTGTTGGTTTGTAATCAAACAAAAGTATTAAATGGGATTATAAATATATTTATTGAGGTCCTACGACCTGATTTGACAGGATATTACCACTCCACCATCTCACCTGCACCCATACACAATAGGGGTGTATCGACCCCTGGCTAGAGGACATTCCCAATTTCATGATATGGGAGTACTAACCTCTTCTATATACTTATGTATGGAGTACCAAACTATTGGAATAATACAAAATATCCAACTACCAGGACATAAAACCAACACTATAATATGATAGGGGAGTAACCACTAGATATATTCTTCACATTTGGAGGACTGGAACCCTGACACAACAGTTGAGTAAAAACTCTATATGTAGAGGACCCACTCCCTTGTCCACTAGTGTGTAAACACTCTCTCTAGACAATGGATTTTGAGGTACTAGACATTAAAACTGTAGGGGATCACTATCACCATGTACACTAATGACACTGGAAACCTGTACCCGTATCCATTAGTGGATTACCCACATAAGAAGAAACTAACAAAAGTTATAGATACTATGACCACAATATGGGTACTCCCAAGTCTACAAATAAAGAAATTTTAGGGAATATAGACACTTATTGCTATAACATAGTACCAGTACCATCATATCTCTTGCACACCAAACTGATATACAGCCTCAGACTGGAATCACTGGATTTAGAGTCACACTTAATGCACCTCACTTCACAACACTACCATGGGTAAGTGACTCACTCTCTAATAAAATAGTAGAACAGAACACTACCAGCATAAATTATCTTCGGTAACCACATCATAAAATTAATAGGAATGGAAAAGACCACGATTTCATCATAGTAAACCATCTTGATCTTTTCTAGTGGTTAAACTATGGATCCTAGGCTACGTGCTCTAGAAATGACACCACATATCTCATATTCTTAAAAGAAGGACTATATTAGCATAAATGAATAAAAAATAACCAGATAATATAATGGAAAGGCTAAATATGAGTTTAAGTTAATGAGATACATAAGACATGGGATTTCAGGAAGATCTTCCTAGGATTACACAATGTGGACTGGTGTCCAAACAGCGTGTCAACACACCTGAGAACCCATTTGTGATTCTTTTCTAAACTTTTTTCCATCCCATGTATCGGTATATGAAATATAAATGCTATAAATTTCGTATCATAATTTTCTTACATTTTTTTCATTTTTTTCTTCCATGTGGCTAGTCAACTATGTCCATCAAAAACAATGTATCCCATTCTAACTGAGGTGTTCTGGATTAATTCTCTCTTTTCCATGGGTTTTGGTTGTGTCCCTATCTGACATATCATTTCCTTTCACATTTTCCCTGTAATTTTACACACCCATATATTGATACACATCATACATGAACCATGTCCTCTCGCCACATGATTTTGGTCACTACACGATGTGTAGTCCCCAACAGTATTCAACCACAAATAAGATGCTAATAATTATGAGATTCCAAGGACTAAATGTCATGTATATTGTAATTCAAGATGGGAATGAACATAAAAAACAAAGGGATCTACGTATTGTATACCAAGACCAATAAATTAACCTATAAGGGATTATTATATATTAAAATGTGGCACTAAAATTATAAAACAATGGAGACAAACTAATATGAGGACGTAAAATCAATTTCAAATACCTCAATGTATAAATGGTAAATGTTGGAGTTCATTACGATGCTCAAATCAGGAAATACCAAGATTATATATTGATAGAATCCCATAATTGAGATTAGTAGTAGTTCTTTACTTCTATTTGGAATCATTGAACCCATTGCCAAAAGGGTACATGAGAAATGCGATTTGGGGTTCTCCATCATGATGGTACTATGTGATTATTTCTTCCATCAGGTGATGGTGGTAGCTAATGAGCCGGTCAATCCTCCCCCATCAGAGGAGCGGCCTCTTGAATCCTTCATGAGAGTGACATCATCCTTTTCCCATTTCTATAAACCTATAATTCTTCCTCTTATTCCCATGATTTCATTGGGGCCTAATGTCCTAGATATTTTTAATGTACTTATGAATATTTTTATTTCTACCACAGTGTTTAATGAGGATTCAAGTATTCGTAATCTATCCCTAATTACTCATTTCTATTTGATGCATCCTTTGGTGTATTTTTTATAGTTGAATATTCAGTACATCAGGATTATATGATAGATAAATAGTGATTTTTCCTCATTATAGACAAATTTTGATTCACTTTGTATTGGAGGAAGAACTGGTCATGGATTTTCCAGTGTACTGTTCAACATCAATGTTTTGCTGTTCTACATCTTCTTTTGTATATAGAACTTACACATGAAATGTGACTCATATACATTAGTTATTTTTGGTTAGTTTCCTACATATTCCCAAACTTTTTATGAATACAATTATTTTGAGAATGTTAGGTTACCATGATGGTATATTTTTGTGTGATGACTCTATAACTAAAACTCTCTACCACTTAATTGATTGCTAAATCAATGTGGAAATCAATGTCGCCAGAACACAATTCAGTTTTGTGTTTATTCCAATGAGTAAGTGTTATTCTAAAAATAACCTATAGTTTATGATTTATGGTTCGAATTTTGTTCATACTGTAAAGAACTAGATCATCCAATGGCATCATGTATATATTGGAAAAATGTACTTGCTCATAAGAAAGTTGCATACTGAGGAGGATGTCGATAAGGTTCAGTGATGATGATGTTCATTATTGAAAATTTCAATTATCACCTCAAAATGTTGTTTATTATGTGAAATTTGGATCAAAGTGGGTAAACACCTTAGTGGATGATATTTTTAGCCTCTTGTGAGATGGAATGAGTTATCCTGAATTGTGATTGTTTGCTACTTCAGATCATGATGATTCTGATGTGTTGCCGGTAGGGTAATATTTCCCTATTTATATGGTAAACCATTGTCCATTACACTATGAGGATTTGTGAAATGTTAGATTGGTATCATACACTACTGGAAAAACGACCTATACCCACGGTTCAAAACCGTGGGTATAGCCCCCAAAACCGTGGGTATAGGCTATACCCACGGTTTGGGGAACCGTGGGGCTGAGTGGCGTCGGTATAGGGGTCTCACCCTATAGCCACGGTTTAGCAGAACCGTGGGTATAACCTTTTCAAATGGAGGACCACGCTGCTCTAGCGTGGCACACACCAATCCCCACGGTTTCCAAACCGTGGGGTATTAAAAATCGGAAAAGGGGGGCCGCTGGAATTCGATCCTGCAACCCAGCAACGCGTCACTACCGCGCCTAACCACAAGACCAACGCACCTATAATTTCTATTTGTTATATATGCATATATCTGCAAATATATATTAATATAATCCAAGGATTTCAAACGACAGGAAATAAATTCAAAAAAACGCACCTGGGAGAATTTGAACCCACGTCTCACGCGGCATTTTCATCGGAATACGGAACTCGTGACCAACACGGCTAATTAAATTTTATTAACATTTCAATCTGGTTTTTTACTTATATTAAAAATAATCGAATATCTAAAAAATAAAAAAATAGTGGGATTCGAACTCCGGTCTATCATATATGAGACAGAGACCTAATCCAACTAACCCAGCGAAATTTTTGAACTGAAGTCTTCACTCCATATAATTGTATTAATTTGAAATCATGTTCCCGCCAAATCAAAATCCACTCCCGCGGGAATTTTTTCCCCCGCCATAACAAGGAAAAGCTATACCCACGGTTTTGGAAAACCGTGGGTATAGGTCTTGGAAAAAAAACCCCTATCCCTACGGTTTTTCAGAACCGTGGGCATTGGTCTCTATAACAACCCCTATACCCACGGTTTTACCAAAACCGTGGGTATAGGTCTTCAAAAATAACCTATACCCATGGTTCTGCAAAGAACCGTGGGTATAGGGGACCTATACCCACGGTTTTCCAAAACCGTGGGTATAGGTTCCTATACTAAACCTATACCCACAGTTTTGGGAAACCGTGGGTATATGGGTGTCCTATACCCACGGTATTGTGCAAAACCGTGGGTATAGACCCATTTTCCAGTAGTGATAGTGGATGTCTATCAATTTAAGACATTTTTTGTATGCTCTTGTCCTTCCATGGCATCTTATTATGCAACGGTTGTGCTCACAGTGAGTGGCTATAGATTAAGAGTTAGATAACAAATGATCAGAAGTGGGGGACATATATTATATTGAAAGGGAAATTAGTAGTACATTGAGGTGGGATTCTAATCAGATCATGTCCAAGGATGGAGTTTTCAGCTATTAAGATAGGAAACCACATTGAAAGACATGTGAATGCAGATTTCATTTAGGAACAAGTTGCAACTTGAACTAATGAGTAAGGGGTGTCTAGTTATGTGTCTATTGATTTTTCATTTGGTGACACAATTTATTATATACATGATATAGAGTCACTCATATTATTGTGCAGGAAAATTATGTAGGTTATTAGGAAATAGATATATGACTATTCAAATTTAACTCTTCTGGTGGATACAAGGTCCACTAAAACGATGATGGAAGGAAAATTGTAGGTGATCCAAAGGACTATGTTTCCATGGATGATCTTTCAGAACATGGGGATATATCCAATCAGCATCATCTAATAAAGAAGTGGGAGTCAAGTGCGGCACACAAACAATTATTATAGATTCTATTACATTTTGATGAATAGAGGGTGTAAATGTTTCTCGTGATTAATTCTACTGATGATGATAGTAACAGGATGATGGGAAGGCTATCAAATGGGGTTACCAATGATGATAAAAGTGCATGGAATAAAAAACAAAACCTTATACTAATATGTGGATTCCATGAAGTGTTGATCTATCAATAATAAGTACATGTATAGTTTTAAAACACTGGCATTTACATTCTTAGTAATATTATTGGATGTTCGATACACTCATGTATTCTATATATATTTGAAATTATATATGGATAATAATTATAGTAGAGAAATGGTCATCTTCAATGATTATATAATTAATTTTCTATTTTGAACATTATGATTTCTCAGTTTATTCCAGAAAAGTGTTTTAAAAATAAAATAAACATACTTTTTAGTCATTCCAAAAGGGTATAGGATATGAGTGGATATACATTTTTTGGTTTCAAGCAACATGGGGGAGATGTAATTTAATTTATAATATTAATAAAATTTACTTTAGTAAATAATTCAACCCCATAAAACACTACCACCATTCATCCAACCAAAACTCCTAGGACATAAAAAATTATGTTGCACATAGGATATACACAATGTTATGAAGTCAAACACATTATAATAATTCCATCATAAGACTTCCCATGGGACTTATTCACATTTCCAAATAATCTACATGTGCATGAAAAAATATATTTATTTATCTTCAAATCACAACTGCAAGGCACCCCCTATCATGGATTACTAAACCGGCACTACGCCTGGATTCTGAAATATTCTAATAAATAATCAGAAGCCTTACATGTCAACATCGAGTCACTAAATTAATTTTAACACAACTTCACATAAAATGAAATTAAAAGTTGAAAATAAGTTTCATAGATGAAGATGTTGACCACCACCACTTTTGAAATCACATGATTGAAACCATTATTATATTTATATAAATTAAAAATAATGAGATGGATAATACTATTTTTTAATGATCCAGCTCAGTGAAATGAGTGAAAAAATATCACCGTATATCTTAAGGGATAAAAAAGAAAATGAAAATTTAAACCTTTCAGAAAAAGAATAAAGTCATTTCAACATCTATTTATTGTTCTACCATCGAATATGTAACACCCCGAGATTTTATGAAAAATATTATTTTTAATTTCATTAATGTCTTATGTTGTACGCTACACCAAAAGGATCTTGCACAACACGCATCCCTGACTTTGCTTGCATTACATGCAATAAAGACCTTCCTCGATAGGGTGTGTAGTACGCAATACCGAGTTCTACTAAACGAGATATTATTATAATTTTATTATGAACTAGCCGTTATGAATAGTAATACCCACTTTTTGAAATTTTAAAAATTTTATCTTTCAAAATGGACTTCATTTTTGGATTTAGAATATCGAAATTATCTTAGGGTGAAATTTTGGTACTTTTCGAATAACTTTCAAATTCTGATGAATAGTGAAAATTACTAAATCTTAATTAAAAACAACTTTTTTAATCGAAATAATTAATAGTGATAAATTATTAATTTGAGTTGTTTTAAAGAATATTTAAAATATATTTTTACCATTTAAAACAATTTTGGTCATTGGATGTAATTTCACATTAAAACCAGACATAAACATGTGTCAATCTTTTGATAGTTATTATCTCTTAAAAACACGCTATTTTATTTTGACGACAGGAATTAATTTTTAAATTAATTAATGAAACTGATATGTTTTGAATTTGGTAAAAGAGACATCATTTTTGAATTCATAATATCAAATATATATTAGGACTAATTTTTGGTATTTTTCTGGAAACTTTCATTTTTTGATGAATACTGAAACCACTAAGTGGTAGTTAAAAACTGAATTTTTCATAAAACTTAATTTTACCGCTTCTATGAGTGGAATTTTGAAAATAGAAGAGACACAGTTGATGTCAGTACGTAAAATGTGGTTTAATGAGATGAATGTACTTTTTGGTGAATAGTAACATTTTACTTTTATTTACCACGGTTAAAAGTAAATAGGGTATGTAAGGGTAAAAATGATATTATTATTACCCTAATACATGTACTAATTCTATTGGATAAATGTAATTCAACCAAAAAAACCTTAGGAATAAAATATAACCATTTAGGGCCACTTGGATTAGATAATACATTTATTATTAATTAATTTAAAGAAGGGTTAAAATAGTTAAAATCAATGTTTAATAAGTAAATAATTTTTAATATAGGGTTATACATAAGATAAATTAGACTATAAATATTCATTAAAAATATAAATATATTTCCTCCATAATGGTATTTTATTTGTAATTTTAAGACATTAAATAATTTAATTTATTTATGACACAAAGATGATGCAGTAATTATCTTATTAATGAAATATTGACATAATTGTTGTTATAAATACCCAAATAAATGTAATTTGAGACTTTTTATGAATTACACTAATTTTCTAGGTTAATATGACATGTTATTATTGATTTAATTAACTTTATTATAACTAATAATTCTGTTATTATTTTCACAAAAATCAATTACTAAATAGTGTCAAAATTGAGACAAAATAGTTTTTAAAACAAATATTATATTATTAATTCTTATTATATTCCTAAAAATCTAATGTTCAGCCAAGATACTTATATCATGATAGGTTTATCATTAATGGACCACTTGGTGGTCTCTTGTATGTATATGGTATGTGTATCAACTATATATTATAAAAATACAAAGTGACTTGGTAAATGTCAATCTAATCAACTAAGAGTTAAAACTAAAAGATAAGGTTAATATAATGACCTAAACTTGTCTAAATTCTATTAAATGAGATGATTTTAACCCATCCCCTCTTTAGCTTCTAAGTAAATCAATTTTAAGCTATTTAAAACCGAATATGGCTTTATAATAAAATAATATTTTTTGTTTTTCCAAAGGTGCCCCTCACCTCCCTTATAAAAGGGCACCTCCTCCCTCTCTTCCTCACACCACTTTGAGCCTTCAAGAACGGTAAAAACCTGACAAATTATATTCTACACTTCCCTAGAAACATACTAGAGATCCTGGTATTCTTCAAAGACAAATTTTATTGCCCTAAGAGGAGGTCTCAAAGAGGTGATTCAAAGAAGAGGTAATGTCCGTTACCGATTATGTAAACTTTATTTCTTCATCCAATTCTTCTTATTTCGTTGTTTCATTATGAAGTAATAACATCAGTATAAATCATATAATGATATGTTATTATAATTATGAAACAAACCTATTTCACTATCTATCCATCCTATGGAAAATGAAATCACCACGCGTGCGTACGTACGGAATACCATCTCCACGCCGTGGTGAAACCTATTTTTCACCAACACCTTACATGGATGGGTATAATGGTGTAAAGAATAACTATATATGGTTATTATAACATAATATTTATTCGGATATATTATACCATCCACTCCAATTCTATTCAATAATTATGGGAACGATATCATCGCTTGTGCGTACGTACAAACTACCGTCTCCACGATGCGATGAGATTCATTCTCCATGTTAACCATACATGAATGATCATAAAGTTTATATAATGAATAATGAAATATATCAATTCTACTGTATTTATGTATATATATATGTATGTCATCTATTTAGTTTCATTCAATTCAATAAGGAAACGAAAACAGCGTTCATGCGTACGTACAGCCTACCGTCTCCATGAACGGTGTATTTCATTCCATTTATAAATATATATTATATATATGTATATGATGAATATATATTATATATAAATCATGTTTTACATTCTATAATTATGTAAATCAGGATATAATTATTAATATCAATAATGACAAGTCAAAACACATATGATAAATGAAATGATTTTACCCAAAACGCTGCATTAACATGGAATTTACAAATGAACGGGTAATATAAAGTCATGACTGAAACATATATGATATCATAAAAATGAATATGATTCTGTAATAAGTCAATGAAACTATTTAAATCATTATATAGGAGTTTTTGATATGTACGACGCATATCAGACCAAAGGTAAGGGATAATTTTGGAAATCTCATTTTTATCCGAGATTGCATATTCGTAAGTACTTACTGGGGTTATTTCTATCATCCATGTCCATGTTTTATAAAAGTGTTTTCATGTATTTTTAAAGTCCTTTTACCCATTTTTTACTTTTACTACATGGTATGTATGGAATCTTTCCATTACAATGTCCTTTTTGACTTTTCCAGAAAAAGTACGAGAAAAATGTTTTTTTTAACTTATACGGCACGAATGCATTTTTTATGGTTTTATAAAGCCTTATTTGAATGAAGATTAATTCAAAATATTACAGGACTATTTTCAAAAAAATCTCATCCTTGTAAAATACAATGCCGTTTTGTGAAAAGAAATTGATTTTGAAGAAGAAAGGATATTTTCCTCAAGAATTCATTTCAAATGTTTTATCAAAACCATTTTCCATCTAAGATTAAATTATTTCATATGTGTATGTTTTAAGTTTAATGTCTCTATAATGTACATGTTTCCCTTTTCTTAAGATGAAATTTCTGTTTGTTTTATATGGATTTTGAAATGATGGGATGATGTTTATGAAACCCATTTTATTCTTTGGATTATGATGAATGGTTTATGTTTATTTTGTGGAACAAGTAAGAATGATTTCATTATGAGATGGTTGGGACATATATCTCCCTCCAATGCATTGGGTAAAGATTTATATCTCATGATATAGACATGGCTGGAAAGGAAAGTTAAACTGGTTCAGTAATATAGGACTGGAACGAGGAGTGAACTGGATTCAGAAAGGGACATTGTCCACTGAGATGGTCTTGGAAACTATGCCTTGGCTACTATGGAAATCATAACTTGTGCTTAATGGTTGACATAATTAAATGTTTTATTCCCATTCTATTTTATCGTGATTGATGTTCCTTTATGATATATGCCTTACGTACTTCCAAGATTTATGTCTTTGCTCAAGGTTTTAATCTTTAGATTTCATGTTCATGTTTTTGTTTTCAAGTGTTTATGGATTTTTTTATGTTCTCTATGTTTTCCCTTACTGAGCATTTGATCTCACCATTTTTATGTTTTATTTTCCCCATGAAATATAGAAAGGTTTTAGGTAAGGAAACAAAAAGGGGAAGATCGTTATGGGAGATGTTGAAGATCTTTCAACATGATTAGTTGTTTATATTCCGAGTTTCCAAAGACACTAAACTATTACGAACCTTGTGTGTATTTTTCTATTATGTATTAAGTATTCCTCAAAATTAATGTAATTTCCATGTACGTCAAGCTTCAGGTCTCTAAATTTGGTATCAGAGGAAAGGTTTAGTCACCCTTTTGAAACTAGGATGCGAAAACGTTAGTGAGATCCCTAAAGATATTTCTAAGGTATGTCTAGGGATGTCCCTAAAGATAAGTATACGTATATGAAATAGTCCTAGAACTATGGTAAAGATCATAAAATTTAAACTAAGATGTTAGATATTGTGGGTACTCCCCCTTTACTATGTTGTTATCCCTAGTATGAATTTTGTCACTCACACTATTCTTTTTGGGGTTAAAAAATGGCTGGAAATAAGATGATTCACGATAATGGAGGATATGATGGACAATGGAATGATATTCTAAATGAGAAACCAAATGAAATGGGATTTGGAAGTCCAAACATCATTATTATGCCGAATCATCAATCTCATAATAAGATCAATAAACTCCAATTTGGTAAGTTTCCTGACTCAGCTAAAAAGAGAAATATGGAGTTTCATGATGATCATAGATGAAAGAAAGTTCAATTTCCCCTATGTAAATCATGTGGGAAGAGGCATCAAAGAGAATGTTTCAAATGAACTGGAAGATGCTGTGGGTGTGGAAAAGAAAGACACAAATCCAGTAAGTGAAAAGGAAAAGGTTCAGTTAACACTATGGATGAGGACGATGGTATTGCTATGACATCAACAATGGTTAAATGTTTTAAATGTGGAATGTACAGGAATTATGCAAACCAATGCCCTAAGGGAAAGTCTCATGAAGAGAATCAGTATGGTCGTATGGGTAGCATTTATGTTGATGATGATGAAGAGACTACAAATGATATGTGAGATGAAAGAATTGATGATGCTTGGTCAATGGTTTAATAAGGTAGTGGAATGATTACATGTTTATCAAGTGTAATGTTGTATAAGTAATCTCATGGTACTATGGAATAAAGAGAAATCTACGGATTGTTACACTGTTGTCTTTCCTTATGTTTTGAAAGTATATGTTGAATGGTACTAGTAACCATGGAAGGTTATTCAGATATTTTTATAAAGTAGATGATATGCACATAATTAAGTAATAAGAAGATAATGAGATATTTGATTGTATTCATGAGCTCATGAATGATATAAGGAGTAAGTGATATCATGGTTTTTGTATATAGAATTTTGAGGATTTTGGTATGTGGAAAGTGTTAACTTTTAACTGAATTCATGTTTTCACTAAGGTTCAATGGCTATATATTTTTCAAGAGAATACATGATTAAGGCCTTCCAATGTTTGGAATGTGACCAAAAAGACATATCTTATGATATATGGGGATCAACGATGGTATTAACATGCTTGTTAGATGAAATCGCTGGTAATCGTTTTCACTATAATATGAGAGTGGACTGAAGATTTATGGATAATCCTAAAGATTGGAATGGATTATGTTGGAAATAAGTTATTATTGTTTAAGGATAGAAGTTTTTTCGATATTATTTATGGGATGATATAGTAATGTAGTTTTAGAAAAAGGACAACCTGCAGGACAGGCGACAACCCATCACGTCGGACAAGGTTGTGGGAATCGAACCCACAACCGAAGTGCGACTGGCCTTTATTTCCTACCACTGGCCTACAAGAAGTCCCTGTTTAGTAGAAACTAGTTTTATTATATTAAGAAGTGTGATATATGAATTATATATCCATTTTAGGAACCATATATTATTAATCTCACAATATATGGACTTATGTATTTTTTATAACTTTTATAACCTTTTGTTTGAGACAGATGGAATGAACCATCATTCTATCACATGATCTACTAACACTTAATGAATAAAAAATTTAACTTCATTTATTTAAGAGATGAAGTAGAAATTTTCCAAAGAACAACCAATGGTGAGACTGTACCAAAATCACGAATGTATTTCTTCTAATTCCAATTTCATCAACTTTAGGGAAATAATCTTGAAAACCAAAAATTTTGTCCTAGTGCCCTTATATCCGATGAATCAGATGGTTCCCTAGATCATCACAAATTTATGGCTTTTCAATAGCCATGTTCTCTACCACTCTCCATCAGAACTTTATGGTTATATTTTTCTTCCATATACATATTTTCACCCATGCTCTCCTACGTGAAAACCTAGTGATGAGTTAATTTGAGTAACCGGTACATTTCATAATTTAGTTTTTAAAGCCAAGTTTTTGTATTCCTTTTTATTACGTGGGTTTCTATTAAAGAAACTTTTGAGTAGTAAACCATTTATAACCCCGACAAATTTCGAGGGCGATATTCAATTTAAGGGGGGTAGAATGTAACACCCCAAGATTTTATGAGAAATATTCTTTTTAATTTCATCAATGTCTTGTGTTTTATGCTACACCAAAAGGATCTTGAACAACACACATCCCTGACATGGCTTGAATTACACGCAATAAAGACCTTCCTCGATAGCTTGTGTAGTACGCAATACCGAGTTCCACTAAACGAGATATTATTATAATATTAATATGAACAAGCCGTTATGAATAGTAATACCCACTTTTTGACATTTTATAAATTTTATCTTTCAAAATGGACTTCATTTTTGGATTCAGAATATCGAAATTATCATAGGGTGAAATTTTGGTACTTTTCAGATAACTTTCATATTTTGATTTATAGTGAAAATTACTAAATTTTAATTAAATACAAATTTTTTAATCGAAATAATTAATAGTGATAAATTATTAATTTGAGTGGTTTTAAAGTATATTTAAAATATATATTTACCATTTAATACAATGTTGGTCATTGGATGTAATTTCATATTTAAACCAGACATAAACAAGTGTCAATCTTTTGTAGTAATTATCTCGTAAAAACACGCTATTTGTTTTGATGACGGGAATTAATTTTTAAATTAATTAATGCAACTGATATGTTTTGAATTTGGTAAAATAGACAGAATTTTTGAATTCATAATATCAAATATATCTTAGGCCTATTTTTTGGTATATTTCTGGAAACTTTCATTTTTTGATAAATAGTGAAACCATTAAGTGGTAGTTAAAAAACTGAATTTTTCATAAAACATAATTTTACCACTTTTAGGAGTGGAATTTCAAAAATCCGAGAGACACAGTTGATGTCAGTAAGTAAAATTTGGTTCAATGAGATGAAAATAATTTTTGGTGAATAGTAACTTTTTACTTTTATTTACCATGGTTAAAAGTAAATAGGGTAATTAAGGGTAAAAATGATATTATTATTACCCTAACACATGTACTAATTCTATTGAATAAGTGTAATTCGACCAAAAACAACCTTAGAAATAATATATGACCATTTAGGACCACATGGATTAGATAAGACATTTATTATTAATTTATTTAAGGAGGGGTTAAAATAGTTAAAATCAATGTTTAATAAGTAAATAATTTTTAATATAGGGTTATACATAAGATAAATTCGACTATAAATATTCATTAGAAAGCTAAAAATATTTCCTACATAATTTTATTTTATTTGTAATTTTTAGACATTATATGATTTATATTAGTTTTGACACAAAGATGATGCAGTAATTATCTTATTAATGAAATATTGACATAATTGATGTTATAAATACCCAAATAAATTTAATTTTAGACTTTTTATGAATTACACTAATTTTATAGGTTAATATGACATGTTATTATTGATTTAATTAACTTATTTGGAACTAATAATTCAGTTATGAGTTTCACAAAAATCAATTACTAAATAGTGTCAAAATTGACACAAAATAGTTTTTAAAACAAATATTATATTATTAATTGTTATTATATTCCTAAAAATCTAAGGTTCGGCCAAGATACTTATATCATGATAGGTGTATCATTAATGGAATACTTGTGGGTCTCTTGGATGTATATGGTATGTTTATCAACTATATAATATAAAAATACAAAGTGACTTGGTAGATGTCAATCTAATTAACTAAGAGTTAAAACTAAAATATAATATTAATATAATGACCTATACTAGTCTAAATTCTATTGGATGAGATGATTTTGACCCCTCCCCACCTTAGCTTCTAAATAAATCAATTTTTAGCTATTTAAAACGGTATATGGCTATATAATAAAATAATATTTTTAGTTTTTTCAAAGGTGCCCATGTCCTCCCTTATAAAATGGCACCTCCTCCCTCTCTTCCTCACACCACTTTGAGCATTCAAGCTCGGAAAAACCCTGAAAAATTTTCTTCTACACTTCCCTAGAAACATACTAGAGGTCCTGGTCTTCTTCAAAGACCAATTTTAGTTCCCTAAGAGGAGGTCTCAAAGAGGCGCTTCAAAGAAGAGGTAATGTCCGTTACCGATTCTGTCAACATTATTTCTACTTCCACTTCTTCTTATTTAGTTGTTTCATTATGAAGTAATAACATAATTATAACTCATATACTGATATGTTATTATATGTATGAAACAAACCTATTTCACCATCTATCCATCCTATGGAAAACGAAATCACCATGCGTGTGTACGTACGGAATACCGTCTCCACCCCGTGGTGAAATATGTTTTTCACCAACACCATAAATTGATGGGTATAATGGTGTAAAGAATAACTATATATGGTTATTATAACATTATATTGATTCTGATATATTATACCATCCACTCCAATTCTATTCAATAATTATGGGAATGATATCATCACTCGTGCGTACGTACGGACTACCGACTACACGACGTGATGAGATTCATTCTCCATGTTAACCAAACATGATAGATCATTAAGTTTATATAATTAATAATTAAATAAATAAATGCTACTGGATTTATGTATATATATATATATGTATGTCATCTATTTAGTTTCATTTAAATCAATAAGGAAACGAAAACATCGTTCATGCGTACGTACGACCTACCGTCTCCATGAACGGTGTATTTCATTCCTTTTATCGATCTATAATATATATATGTATATGATGAATATATATTATATATAAATAATGTTTTACATTCAGTAATTATTTAAATCAGGATATATTTATTAATATCAAGAATGACAAGTCGAAACACATACGATAAATGAAATGATTTTACCCAAAACGCTGCTTTAACATGGAATTTACAATAGAACGGGTAATATAAAGTCATTAGTGAAACATATATGATATTATAACAATGAATATGATTCTGTAATAAGTCAATGAAATTATTTAAATCATTATACAGGAGTTTCGGATACGTACGAAGCATATCGGACCTAAGGTAAGGGATAATTTTGCAAATCTCATTTTTATCCGAGATTGCTTATTCGCAAGTATTTACTGGGGTTATTTCTATCATCCATGTCCATGTTTTATAAAAGTGTTTTCATGTATGTTTAAAGTCCTTTTTACCCATATTTGTCATTTACTACATGGTATGTATGGAATCATTCCATTACAAGGTACTTTTTGACTTTTCCGGCAAAAGTACGAGAAGAATGTTTTTTTAACTTATACTGCACGAACGGATTTTTTTACAGTGTTATAAAGCCTTATTTCCATGAATCATCCTTCAAAAAATTTCATGACTATTTTCAACAAAATATCCTCCTTTTAAAATATCATGACGTTTTGTGAAAAGAAATTGATTTTCAAGAAGAAAGAATATTTTCCTCAAGAATTAATTTTAAATGTTTTATCAAAACCATTTTCCATCTAAGATGAAATTATTTCATATGTGTATGTTTTAAGTTTTATGTCTCTATAATTTACATGGTTAACTTTTCTTATGATGAAATGTCCGTTTGTTTTATATGGATTTTTAAATAATGGGATGATGTTTATGAAACCCATTTTATGCTTTGGATTATGATGAATGTTTTAAGTTTATTTTGTGGAACATTTAAGAATGATTTCATTATGAGATGGGTGGGACCTATATCTCCCACCAATGAATTGGGTAAAAATTTATATATCATTAAATAGACATGGCTGTAACGACATGTTAAACTGGTTCAGTAATACAGGACTGGAATGAGGAGTGAACTCGATTCAGAAAGGGACTTTGTCCACTAAGATGGTCTTGGAAGAAATGCCTTGGCTACTATGGAAATCACAACATGTGATTAATGTTTTCCATAATTACATGTTTTATTCACATGCTATTTTATCATGATTTATGTTCCTTTTTGATATATCCCTTACGTACTTCCAAGATTTAAGTCTTTGATCAAGGTTTTAATGCTTAGATTTCATGTTAATGTTTTTGCTTTCAAATGTTTATGGATTGTTTTATGTTCTCTTTGTTTTCCCTTACTAAGCATTTCAACTCACCCTTTTTATGTTTTATTTTCCCCAGGAAATAAAGAACAGTTTTAGGTAAGGAAACAGAAAGGGGAAGATCGTTATGGGAGATGTTGAAGATCGTTCAACATGATTAGTTGTTTATATTCCGAGTTTTAAAAGACACTAAACTATTACAATCCTTGTGTGACTTTTTTTATTATGTATTAAGTATTCTGCAAAATTAATGTAATGTCCATGTACGTCAAGCTTCGAGTCTCTACATAATAAGTGGGGTACCTAGAGTCGCATTGTATAATACTACCTTCAAGCCCAAGCACATAGTCTTCTCTCATGACTCATCTGCACTATATTATATAGTTATACCATATGAAAAAATATCCATTAAGGAGTTTTTTTAAATAATTATTTCTAAATACCTTTTTTAAACCCTACATTCCACAATAATGAAATTTAATATTCCTTTATGAACTTTGGAATCCCATTATGAACTACGGAATTACATGATATTCTTGTATTTACCCATGAAATTATGATTTAAAATGAAATCAAACTTTGGAAAATATTTCAATATTCCCTGTCTCAATTTTGAAATTGGATTTTTACATAACCACATCAAATATGGAAACATTCATGAGACAAAACACGTCGTTCTTATCTACTTTTTAAATCGACATGGATATATTCCCACCTATTGATAATCATAAACGTGATCATATTCCCCGAAATCCCATTAGATTTTATGTGATGTATCCTCAGAATTTGAGATTTAATTATGACCAATTAATTGATTCAATATGTAATATAATTCTTCATTGGTGTATTATATATATAACTATACATCTGGATTACATTCCATCGATCAAAGATCTATATATCCATTATATTATTATCATAAATATTATTATACCAAATAAATTTAATATTTTCTATGATTTCACTTTACTCTATGTACATAAGAGGATTAAAAATATTTGAAACCCCATACATTTGTTTTGGATTATGACACAATACATTCCACATTTATTATTCTTGGATATGATTATGTATGAGTATTATATAGGATATTGATATCTATAAGTTCAACAAATGTTTATGTGGAAATGTTATATCTTTTAAGATGTATGAATCCATTCACTCATGTAAAATTACTGATTTTCTAATATCCATGTAGATAACCATCAAAACATCAATTTTCAGGGTTTTTGAGATACATTATTCACATTGATTCTTGAACTCCCGTTTCATTTTCAATGTGATTATTGACAAAATAATTATACAAAATGTATCATTTATAATTTTACTTAATAAAAACTATCCCCCATATGGTCTTTTAGTATTATATACTATTCTGAGATTTATACTTCTAACCAAAACCCTGGAAACAGAAATTTCATTATATAATAATTTTTTTGAATCATTGTATTTATCATAACTCTTCAAGCCATACAATAGAAATTATATTCATCCATAGATAAATAATATTCATGTCATATTTCATCATCATGTATTGACCATTAACCATTAGGATGTTGACATCATATATCCCCAAAACATCATGATCAAAATTATTGGCTCTATGAACCATATAAATCAATTAATTTACTAAATTCTAAATATATACTTTTTATTATATTTAATTTAAACAAATTGAAGAATCTATGACCCAATATTCACCAAATTTAATGATGGAAATCCACATGATGATTGTGTATTCTTAAAAAGTAAATAAATATATATATATATTCTATACTTAAAGTGTTCAACCTCAAATAATTTAAATGATTCTTGATATTGTTTCACCAACTATAAATCCATTATATGGGTTACGGTTGTCATTTACGTCATATATTATCCATTGATATAGGAGTTGAGTAGTTATATCATGACATCTATAGTACTAAATACACTATATATTCTTCATATATTTCTATTATATTAGGTTAATGGTATTTCATTAAATAATTATAATTTTTATAGTATTATGTCTTTCACACCACCAAACACCATTTGATTTTCCCCAGAAATATTAATTTAAGAAGATACTTTCCAAGCTAATGATTTTATAAACAATGATTATAATAGTAGTTCCTAAATATATTCTACATACATGATATTACACTATTTGATCAATATTTCTATTATGATAATTTATTTCACATTATTAGTCATAGGATAAACATATGATAATATTATATTGAACATATTTTCCATCATGAAAAAATAATTCAAAACTGTTGGTTTCCCATATATATTCCCCAGATCTCTTAACTTCTTAACAAATTTCAGTACCTTTTAAATGATAAAGGCTATATTTATTGTGTATGATACAGTAATCCACATATCTTCCTCACTATTTATCTATTGAATATAATATATTGAAGTTACATCATGTTTTTTTATTATCATGGGATATATGATTCCATTATAATGGATTTAGACCTCCATTTACATTACCTTTATTGAAAATTATATTCCATACAATTCATATTTCAAGGCAATGGAATCTCTAGATTATATAAATTATTATAAGTTGAATAAAAGATTTTCAAAATAATATCAATACATGATAGTTAATTGAAATTGATTCTTCTGGGTGTATGATTTCAATGATGACACCAATCTATATGATCTACTAATTATGTGTGTGCACCAATAACCATTGGAATGCACAATATCCACAATCTTCTATGGAGAAAATCAATTAAGAACACATTGACCAAATATTACCTCAAAAATTGTTAAACTAATCTATAAAAACTATGACCATACTATAAATAATTATATCGTGTTTCCCCCTAATCATAAAATTCTCAAGCGAACAATCATGTAATAAATGATAAAGTATATAATTTTATTTATTTATACATTTTCAGAATTAATTCCAATACATAATTGAGAAAAGTATATAGAAATACTTCATAAAAATTTAATATAAATACAATAAAAATAATTAATCGTCTATAAAGATCACTTGTTATTTGTAATCACATAATAAAAATGTGAAAAATGTTCTAGTTATTCCACAGACTAATAGTGGGCACCAGTTGGTATTTTTTATTAGTGAAATGTTATATTAATATAATCCCTACATTGATCTGAGAATGATTGATTAATGGATAGAAAAAGAGGATGAAATTCTATCAGAATGAAGTGAGGAAAAACTAATATTTGATTGAGTTGAGGAATAATTTCAATTGGATTTAGTTGATGATGGATTTTAATCATAATGTTTTGAGGAATAATATTAGTCAAACTTATACTGAAAAATAAATTCAATTAGACTTGGATGTTTTAATTCACTCTATTTTTCGATTCTGTTGTTTCCAATTTATTTTTGAGAATCTACGAAGATGTTATTTATTATTAATAATTTTTCTAGAATACAAAAGAAGATATGAAGATTTATGATGATGTCTATTACATCCCGGTTCCCGGTTCTCTCGAAAGGTACCTCATACCCAGTTTGTCACATGGAATCAAGTGAATTTCCACAAAAACGAGAGAATGTCGACTAGAAGTAGGTCCTTGGTTGTGATAATGGGGAAACATTTCCCCCATTTTAAGAGTAACACAACAGAAACAAATAGTAAATAGTATCAGAAAAAATAATATCATACAATAGAATTAAACAAGAGAAGAAAGATAGTATAAACAACTATATCATATATATAAATAAATGATGCATGACACATGTATCTAGGAAAGAAACCAAACAAGTCCCAATGATGGAAATATATTAAAGGAACCAATGTACAAGTAATAGTAAACTCAAACAGCATCACAAGCCTCTACATGGTCCCATGCTCTCCAACTCCAACATCAATCAAGAACCTTTTAAAGAATGGAACATTACCTTATCTATACCTGCAACCATATAATCTGTTTGCATCAAAAATCATGACCCAAATATGGTGTGAGATGAATCCCAGTAGGAAACCACCAAATGAACTATTCTTAATAGTCCGTGAATATATATATTTGGAAAAAGTTGACATGAAGCAATAAACTAATAAGTACTCAAAAGTAAAAAATCATATAGTTTTCAATTACATTAATATTTATTTATTAATTATTCAAACCATTGACTAATGTAACTTCAGGATCAATCATAATCTCTGTATCCCCCTATATTTTAGTAATCACAGTCATCCCAAAATACCATCTAAACAATCAAGTAAGACCATTTGTAGGTTTGTGCTTTTCCTAGGACATCATGTCAGAATCATACAATCATTCAATAAACAACCCTTTATGAATGATCTAATAGTCTAACCCCTATAGTTTAAAATATCATCAATTCAATAAATAATATAATGACCCTTGGGGAAAGCTCACACATTCAAACCCATTTGGTCACACCATGCATAAAATAATTACAAAAACCACATGGGAATATCTATCAGTTAATACCGCTTTGTAGTGAATAATAGAAAATAACTAAAATGACCACCTAGTAAAACCCATAGTCAAGGCCCATGGGAAAATGTTCGATTAATAAAAACCCTCTATTTAGCTTTCACGATCAATACCCCTCTGGTTTATGACCACTTGGTATCTCTCACAATCAATTCCACTATGTCAACATAACAATACGTGATACATAAATGACCCTAAATCAGGAAGCTCTCACCATCAATTCCACTTGGTCATAATTTCACAATGTGAAACACATGCAGCTTATATAAACAGTAACTCCATCCTAACAACACTAGGTATTGAAAACAATGAAACCATAACATGATTTCTTGACCCAACATGTGTAGTAAATTAAACATTGTAAACACACCAATAATCAAGGAAATAATTTCTATGAATCACCAATAACCCATTACCAAACAAACACACAAATTACAGGTATTAAATAAGGATATCCCCAAAACATGCACTACCTTAAACATGGTTATTCATCACTTTTAGCTTGTGTATCCCAAGGAAAATCAATTTATGGCACAATCCACCTACCTTGGTGTTGTACGGTAAAAACCCATGATCATCAACCCTTGAATCGACCTCAAATGTTGTATATCAAAAAAAAGGTCAAATTATTTAAACCTTTGGTAAATCAATAAAGGGGAGAAATAAAGAAGAGACTCTATGTGGGAAGATAGAAGTCATTGATGGGAATCCAACGTACCCAGCGAAATCTCAATCCTATTTTAGATGTAGGAATGTGAGGAGTTAAATTTTTTTTGTTTGTAAGTCAATTTCCAATATAAGAAACTAAAGAAGACTGGAAGTCATGAGATGAGACACAATCCCACTCAAATTGATATATTAAAAAGAAAAGTACACAATGTGTTCCCATAATGTACATGCAATTTACAAGCCTCAACCATACCCCACATTAGGTGGTCTACCAGATCACCCACTTGGACATGATGTCGCCTATTAAAAGACCATTACCCGAGTACTTACATCAACCGGGTACATGGTGTGTATTCAAAAGTACATTGTATATACATAGAAAAGTTCACATTCCATCCTTTTTCAAAAAAAACAACCTGAAACAATGATCCATACCAAATATGAAGATTCAATATTTTAAAAACCACCCCATTAAAGAAATTCATTCCTGAATTTTCCTTGTATTGGTGGTTATGATGAATCATCAAACAACACTGCCCACTATGATCGATCATCAGCCTCTCACTCCGAAGTCTCATCCTGTATTCGGTTGTGTTGCCATAACACCTGTATCAGTAGAACTGATCATCTATGGTGAACCTTCATGTTGGGATCCACAATCTGATTAGGGAGCTCCTTGAAGGAATCAGCCAACTACAACTAAACCTCCTTGGGTTGAAAAACATGGGACAAGTCCATAAATGAACACTTTAGCAGAGAAACATGGATGTTTTCATGCATAGAACGATGCCTATTTGTTAAAGGAAAATGATAGACAACTCGAATAACACTCTCCAAAACCTCAAATAGTCCTATGTATCTTAATGATTGGTTTCATAGTTTTCTAATCCTCTACTATTCCAACCACGGAGTGACATTAGTAAAACCTGATCCTAGACCTCGAACTCCAGGGGTCGTCTTTGTCGTTCATCATAAGATTTCATCTGAGACTATGGAGTATCCATCCTCTTTTGAATCAAATATACCTACTCAGTGGTCTCTTGGACAATATGATGTCCCAACATAGCTGCCTCTCCTTTTTCCAACAAACATAGGGGTGATCGGTATGGCATATTGTACAATGCCTCATAAGGTCCCATCGGAATATTCACCTAAAGACATTTATTTTAGGAAAACTACACTAGAGGTATGTTTCTTTCCTAGTAACCCCCAAAATATAGTACACAAGATCTATGAATGTCATCCAACACCTGAATTGTGGGAATTGACTGGACGTCTATCTAGGTATGGTACGATGTAATCATATATACCTGTGTACCCAAAGACCTCTATAGTCCTTACCAGACATGAGAAGGAAAATTGGGATCCCTATTTGAAAAGATCATGTTGGACGCCCTTAAAATATACAATCACTCATAGGTACAATATTCTAAGAACATCAAAACTGATGTTTTCCTTGATCGGAAAGATATTTGAAACCTTTGAATGTCCATCAACAAAAACCCTTGCTGCATCAATTCCTCGAGGTGATATCAATAAAACCATCACGAAATTCATTGAGACATCATTCTGATACAACTCTGAAATGGGTAACTTCTGTAAAATCCCTACAGGTCAATAATACTCTACCTTCACCTAATGATAGGTGGAACATCTCATAAAAAACATGCTGCATCCCTGTTCATTCTTGGGCACCAATACTGATGATGAATATCTTGATACATTTTGGTGACACCCGGACGAACTTCCCAAACTATGGAATAAAAATTTATATCATCTCATCATTTATGTCTACGGACACCAATAAATTTACATGGAAACATAATATCTAATTATCACATACTGTCCACCTAGGATTAGGCTTCTCTCCTGACACACTCACTCGTAGGACTAGGCCTTCAGAAACTGATAGTAGCCTCATTCTCACTCAATCTAGTAGAGTAGAGTTAAAATCAACAGAAGACAGGAATGTTTACCTCTATCTATCGTGCACCTCCAAAAGCATCTAAGAGAGTGGATCTATAAGATACAACTCACTACTGGCCACCTAAAATTCGTATATCTTATTTCTCCTAGTCAACGCAGTATCCACTTCTTTTTCATTCCAAGGGGTGTATGCAAGCTTAATGCCAAAAAACTAAAGGCACTCAAACAACCTTCAATCTCTATAATTCATATCACACAGATTAAAGATACACATGAGTTGTTTTGGCCATTTTAAACCACAATATTGTAACACCCCAAGCTTCTACGGTACGTTTCCCTTCGAATAATGCGATAGCATGTGTTGTACGCAACCTCGAGTTCTAACACACACCACAACTAATTAAACTAGCTGTTGTGAATAGTAATACCTACTTTTTGAAATCATATATATTCTATATTTCAAAATGGACTTCATTTTTGGATTCGTAATATCAAAATTAGCCTAGGGTGAAATTTTGGTACATTTCGGATAACTTTCATATTTTGATGAATAGTGAAAATTACTAAATTTTAATTAAAAACAACTTTTTTAATCAAAATAATTAATAGTGATAAATTGTGAATTTGAGTGGTTTTAAAGTATATTTAGAATATATTTTTACCATTTAATATAATCTTGGTCATTGGACATAATTTTACAATTAAACCGAACATAAACAAGTGTCAATCTTTTGATAGTTATTATCTCTTAAAAATACGCTTTTTGTTTTGACAGCGGGAATTAATTTTAAATTAATTTCTGCCACTTCTGTGTTTTGAATTTAGAAAAATGTATTCCATATTTGGAATCAGGATGTTCAAATTGTGTAAATATGTAACTTTTATTTTTAGACATTTTGAATAATTACTGCGGTAAATATTTTATTTACCATGGTTAAGGGTAAATCCGGTAAATAAGGGTTAAACAAAATAATATTATAATAATACTAAATTCCCCTAAAACGTGTCTCAACCCTATTGGTTGATACATGGTCGACCATGGGCATCTTCGGGTCTATTTTGGGACCCCATGGATCCACTTGTAAGTGATAATGACACATTATATTAATAAAGATAAAATAAAAATAAAAATGGCATAAGCTTACATCTTTTAGAAGAACAATTTTTACATAGGGTTATACATGCTGGATTTTCGATTATAAATATTCATTAGAAATCTAAAAAGATTTACTACATAATGATATTTTATTTATAATTTTTAGAAATTATATAATTTATTTTATTTATGACACAATGATGATGCAGTAATTACTAAAATAGTGAAAAATAAAAATAATTGATCTTATAAATACCCAAATAATTATAATATGAAACTTTTAATGAATTAAACTAATTTTCTATGATAATATGATATATTAGGATTGATTTAATTGACTTTGTTCGAAGTAATCAATCTGTTAGGAGTTTCACAAAAATCAACTATTGAATAGTGTCAAAATTGACATAAAAGAGTTCTTAAAACAAATATTATATTATTAATTGATATTAAATTCCTAAAAATCTAAGGTTCGGCCAAGAGACTTATATTATGATAGGTTCCTCATTAATGGACCACTTGGGGGTCGCTTGGATGTATATAGTAAGTTTATTAACCATATTATATAAAAATACAAAGAGACATTGTAAAAGTGAAACTAATTAACTTAGAGTTAGTACTTAAATATAAGGTTAATATAAATACCCAAACCTGTCTAAATTCTATTGGATGAGTTGTTTTCGACCTATCCCCACCTCATCCTTTGAATAGTCAACTTTGGAGCCTTTGTAAACCGAATATGAATTTATTATAAATTAATATTTCTAACTTTTCCAAAGGTGCC
Organism: Viscum album; assembly: GCA_963277665.1. Lineage (NCBI taxonomy): Eukaryota > Viridiplantae > Streptophyta > Magnoliopsida > Santalales > Viscaceae > Viscum > Viscum album. The sequence continues at coordinate 787,020,636 of OY728153.1, forward strand.
CCTCACCCCTCTTATAAAAGGGCACTCCTCCTTCTCATTTCTTCACACCTTAAAAGCCTTTTGGTTCGGCCAAACTCTGCCCAAATACTCTCCCAACATCCCTCACTACAACCTAGAGGCCTTAGTTTGATCAGAAAGCCAACCTAAGGAGCCCTTTTGATCAAATCAAAAGGAAGAACCCGAAGAAGAGGTAATGATTTCACCACCCTTTTCTAAGTTCATTTCTTCTTCCACTTCTTCTTCCTTTGTTCTTACCATTCTGAAATAATAACTCCAGTATCTCACATATACTGTGATGTTATTATAAATATGGTACAATCATATTCAGTATTCTATCCACCCTTTGAATAACATGTCACCATACGTGCGTACGTACGACTTACCGTCTCCACGTCGTGGTGTAATTGTTATTCAATATAATATTATTTGGATGGGTATAATAATGATGTGTAACTCATGTAAATAATAAATATAACATGTTAATGATTCTTTATATATGATATACCATCCATTTATATATTATTTTAATATCAAAAGAATGATATTGTCGCTCGTGCGTACGTACGGACTACCGTCTCCACGAACGCGATGAGATTCATTCTCCATCGTATCCATTCAAGTATAATTATCATTTGATGATTTAAAAATGATGTTTAAGGACTGTATATCATTCTGGATATGAATAAGATACAACAACCATGGCTTATGTAACAAAACATATAAAAGAAAATGAGTAAGTTAACTCCCGAAACGACGATAATTCTAAGATATTATTAACAAATCAATGTTAAAAGATCATATATGATATCATATTAATATATATGATTCTTGTATAATTTAATAACAACTATTTCACCATTATACAGGAGGTTAACCTACCCCAACCAAGGAAAAGTACAAGGTAAGGGTTATTTCACAATCTCTTCATTATCCGAGGTTGTTTATATATAATAATCTACTGGGATCTCTTTATCATCCACATCCATGTTTCTTCAAAATGTATTTCAAAACATTTTTACTATTTACAAGAATATGGGTTAAAGTCATTTATACCCTTGTTTGACTTTTTATAAGAGGTTTATAAAGGAATCTTTCCGTCGTTTTCAAAACAAGGTCCTTTTTAACCTTTTCGACAGAATTGAGGTAAGAATATTTTTTTTAACTTATACGGCGGGTGCGGTTATTTTACGCCGTTATAAAATCTTCAAAGCTTTCCTTACAATCTTATAAGAATATTTTCAAAGAAAATGTTTTATTTTATATGGATCTTAAATTATTTCAAAATAAAAGGAGATATTTCTTTAAAAATAATTTTGATTTCATCTATGTCAACATCCATTGATGGATTTTAAGATTATTTGAAGTTGATTTATTATGATACAAAACTTCTATATTGTATTGAAGGTTTTGTGATATGTTTGACTGTGGATGTGCTATTTTTATACCATTCATAGTTTATTGTGAAATTATTGACATTTCGTATGCTAGTTTTAATACGAATGTTTATGTTATGTTTAAACCTTTTCATATGGGAATGCATTGGACTTAATAAGTGACGGGTGGAGCCCGCTATAGCTCCTCGATGCATCGGTAGGTCTCATGAGACAAACTAGTGTCTTGGCACAAGGCCTTGACAAAATCTTATTTGTAGTCTTGGCACGAGGCCTTGGCTATGTGGTTATGATAGTCTGGCATTATGCATTCCAACATTATGAAAGTGGTTATTGATATTGCATGTGATTATTCGATTAGTAGAATATCCATGTGAACAAGTAAGTGGCATTATTTCATTTTACTTTTGCCATACTATGTTGAAGTTCAATTTTAAAAGGCTTTTGTTTTAGTAATTCATTGCCTTAAATGTTTATGCTTATTTTGAATGTTCCGCTATATTGTTATCCTTACTGGGCATTTGAGCTCACCCCTTTTCTATGTTTTATTTTTCCCAGGTAGTGAAGAAGTAATTTATGAATGACTTGCAGGGATATTATGAGGGGTTAATAGTGTTGATATGAAGACTTTGTTGTTGTAGTAGTTTTTCACTTTGAAATGTAATGTAAAACTTTATGATTATATCTAGTGTTTCCAAGGCTACTAAACCAATCGGTCTTTCGAGATTTGATCTTTCTTGTGATCATGCCAATGTTATGTAATTAATGCACCGACTCTGGGTAGCTGGGGTCGGGGCGTTACAGTTGGTATCAGAGGAAGTTTAGTACAAACCTTGGAAACTAGATTTAGATAAACTCTGATTAGAGCACGTAGACCTAAGATGAACTTTGAGGATTAGTATAGAAGAACTTCCTAGAATTTTGGTATTGTAGAGATTTTGTGAGTTTTCCGAGCAATACATCCCTGTCTGGATACGAGCAGGTAGAGGCGGCTCTGGCACAGATGTACCTAGGGGTAAAACCCGAAAACACCGCTTTGAGCTAGACTCGAACGGGAACTGGTGCACGACAACGGGCCTTGCTGGACTCTTGGTTACGACACTCCCGGGGGATATGCTTAGGATAACTCTCACTATCTTTACAAATCATTATGAAGGGTTTATGAGTATATACTTCCTCAAAGAAAACATTTTTATGATTATGGATTATATCCATAAATAGTTCAATTTATGTTAAGTGTTTTATAAGTATGGGATTATGTATTTTGATTCATAAACTGATCTAGTTTATGCCATTGTTTAGAAATGGCGCCTAGTGGAAGAAATGGAAACCGTATCAATGCACGCACTCCATGTAGGGATTTCCCTCCTGCTTAAGATAATTATAGTGGGGCTGGTGATGCAGCTGGTGCTGATCAACTAATCACCATACTGGGACAACTTACTCAGGTTATGAATAATAACCTTACCTGTATGGAGCACCCTGATCCACAGCGTGGAGGATCAATGTTAGATCGATTCATGAGACAGAAACCACCAACGTTCAATGGGAATACAAATCCCTTAGTAGCTGAGCAATGGATATTTTCCCTAGAGAAAATATTTCAGGCTTTGGGGAGCAGTGAAAGGGAAAAAGTTATCATGGCAGTTTACCGCCTCACTGGAGATGCTGATCAATGGTGGTCATTGATTCAAAATACGAAGGAAGATGATGAAGTATCAAATATGGAATGGAGGGAGTTCAAAGATCTATTTTTAGAAAAATACTTTCCTCGCGACCATCGAGCAGATATGTAAAGACAATTTCTAAGTCTGAGACAAAAGGAGGATGAGAATGTCACAAAGTATGAGGCTAACTTTACAAGATTAGCGAGGTACGCTGGTGATTATATTCGCAACCCAAGAAGTAAGATTGATCGTTTCTTTGATGGGTTAAAACCATTTCTCCGTCGAGCATTAGTCTCACAATCCTTTTCATCATACGAAGACATTGTCTCATGTGCTATCAAGACCGAAAAGGAATTCTCTAAGTCTTATGACTTTAAAGCAAAGCAAGAGAAGAAGAGACCTGCTGATCAATCTGGGAATGGAAATAAGGGGAAGAAGGGAAAGGTTGAATATCCATCTTGTGGTAAGTGCGGGAAGAAACACCTCGGTGCTTGCCTAAAGGGAATGGGAGTCTGTTACAAGTGTGGTGAAAAAGGCCACCAAGCTCATGATTGCAAGGGGAAGAAGGAATCTACCAACGTTCAGTGCTACAATTGCAGGGAGATGGGGAATTATGCAAATGCATGTCCTAAGCGTCAGGAGAACTTACCTCAGAAAAGGCCAAGGGATCAAGGCCAGGCTTATGCTATCACTACTGCTGAGGTAGAAGCTCCGAAAGACGTGGTGGCAGGTAATTTAATGGTTTCCTCAATTTTAGCAAATGCATTATTTGATTCTGGATCATCGCATTGTTTCATATCTTCCCAGTTTGCTAAGAAAATTAGATATTTCCAATTTGATTTAATAAGGGAGTTGTCAGTTAAAACTCCTAAGGGAAGTATCGTTGCAACAAAGTTTTGTGAATCAGTCCCCATTAGAGCACATAAATTTTCTTTATCTGCTGATTTCATCGTCATACCTATGATTGAGTTTGATATAATCCTCGGTATGGACTGGCTTTCGGACTATGATGCGAAGATTTATTGTAAGAAGAAATAGGTTACGATTCTTGATGATAATGATAAGGAGCACCTTATTTTTAGAGCAGAATCGTCACCACCTAATTCTTATTTAGATCCACCCCCAGTAGCTCAACATAATTCAATTATTGGGGAGGAAGAGAATGAAGTAACTATCGGTGAGAAAGGAATGTTCAAATAGAGGATGTACCTGTTTTGAAAGAATTTGTAGATGTATTTCCGGACGATTTACCTGGACATCCTCCAGAACGAGAAGTAGAGTTTTCCATTGATTTGATTCCTGGATCAAGGCCTATATTGAAGACCCCTTATAGAATGGCTACTGTAGAGTTAGTCGAACTAAAGAAACAACTAGAGGAATTGAGTAATAAGGGATTTATTCGCCCAAGTGTTTCTCCATGGGGAGCCCCTGTTCTTTTTGTTAAAAAGAATGATGGATCTATGAGGTTATGTATCGACTACAGAGAGATCAATGCTATAACGATAATGAACAAGTATCCCCTACCTCGTATTGATGATTTATTTGACCAACTGCATGGAGCTCAATACTTTTCAAAGATTGACCTTCGATCTGGATACCATCAGTTGTGTGTGAAGAAGGAAGACATTCCGAAAACAGCATTTCGAACCAGGTACGGGCATTACGAGTTTACTGTAATGCCGTTTGGATTGACTAATGCACCCTCTGTATTCATGGATCTAATGAATAGAGTTTTCAAGGAGTATCTCGATGAATTTGTGGTGGTATTTATTGATGATATCTTGGTATACTCCAAAACCTACGAAGATCATGAAAATCACTTGCGCATTATCTTGAAGACTCTGAGGAGGCATGAATTATATGGGAAGTTTAGCAAGTGTGAATTCTGGCTTCAGGAGATTTCTTTTCTTGGCCATATTGTCTCTAAAGATGGAATCTCTGTTGATCCTTCTAAGACCAAGGCAATCCAAGAATGGCCAGCACCTACGAGTATAACTGAGGTACGTAGTTTTATTGGTTTGGCAGGTTATTATCGACGTTTCGTCCAGAATTTTTCCTGATTGGCTAACCCATTAACGAAGCTCACACGTAAAGGGGTTAAATTTGTTTGGACAAAAGAGTGTGAAGAATGTTTCGAAGAACTGAAGATAAGATTAGTCAATGCTCCTATATTGACTCTACCATCGGGGAATGATGGGTTCGTTATTTATAGTGATGCATCGAAGAAAGGACTTGGCTGTGTCCTTATGCAGAATGATAGAGTTATTGCCTATGCATCACGACAGTTGAAAATTCATGAACAAAACTATCCTACTCATGATCTTGAGTTAGCAGCTGTGATCTTTGCTTTGAAGATATGGAGGCACTACCTCTATGGTGAAAAATGTGAGATTTATACTGATCACAAGAGTTTGAAGTATATTTTCTCACAAAAAGAACTCAACATGAGGCAAAGGAGATGGCTTGAATTACTCAAGGATTATGATTGCACGATACACTACCACCCAGGGAAGGCAAACAAGGTGGCAGATGCTTTGAGTAGAAAAGACCATGGAGTTTTGAACAATATGAGAATTGAAAGGGATCCAATTTTCATGGAGCTAGTGAAGATGGACATGGGAATAACCAGGGAAGGTGAAACATCAATGCTTTTTCAAATGGTTGCCAAACCATCTTTACTAGAAAGGATTAAGAGTTCTCAGACTGATGATGAAGAATTCCAAAAGAAGATTAAAGCTGTGAATGATGGGAGATTGAGAGACTTTGCGTATGAAGGTGGAATTTTGAAATTCGGGAAGAGACTTTGTGTTCCCAATATACCTGATCTAAAAATGGAATTGCTGGATGACGCTCATAGTTCCAATTTCTCTATACACCCTGGGAGCACCAAAATGTATAGGGATTTGAAGGAACATTTTTGGTGGGACAACATGAAGAGGGAGATTGCTGATTTTGTGTCAAGGTGTATGGTTTGTCAACAAGTGAAAGCTGGAAGGCAACAGCCTGGAGGAGTCATGCAACCTCTTCCCATACCGGAGTGGAAATGGGACAATGTTACGATGGACTTTGTCATGGGGCTACCAAAGACTCCTAGAAGGAATGATTCAATATGGGTGATTGTTGATCGTCTTACCAAGTCATCACATTTTCTTGCTATAAGAGAAGATCTACCCCTGGAACGTCTAGAAAGACTATATATTAATGAAGTTGTGAGACTTCATGGAGTACCCCTATCGATTGTTTCTGATCGTGATCCCCGTTTTACTTCAATATTTTGGAAAAGTCTTCAGAAATCCCTGGATACTGAACTTCATTTGAGCACTGCTTACCACCCTCAGACAGACGGACAATCAGAACGGACTATTCAGACCTTAGAAGACATGTTGAGATCTTGCTCACTTGACTTTCAGGGTATGTGGGATCAATATTTACCACTAGTAGAATTTTCCTATAACAATAGCTTCCATTCGAGTATTCAGATGGCACCATATGAAGCGTTATACGGAAAGAGATGTCGTACACCAACCTGTTGGGATGACGTTGGTGAAAGAAAACTTGTAGGCCCAGAACTGGTGGAGGAAACGGTGGAAAAGGTGAAGGTAATCCAAAATCACATTAAAGCAGCTCAAAGTAGGCAGAAGAGCTATGCCGATAATCGAAGGAAGGATTTGTAATTTCAAGTCGGTGATCATGTTTTCCTAAAGGTATCTCCGTGGAAGGGAGTCATACGTTTTGGTAAGAAAGGTAAATTGAGTCCCAGGTACATCGGACCTTTCGAAATTCTAGAACGAATTGGGGCTGTAGCTTACCGATTGGCAATGCCGCCAAGTCTCTCCAAAGTTCACGATGTGTTCCACGTATCTCTGTTGAGGAAATACATGCCTGACCCAACGCATGTACTCACCTATGAAGATTTAGAACTGGAACCCGATCTGTCTTATTGCGAAGAGTCCATCAAGATTCTTGATACGAGAGAACAAGTACTGAGAAACCGGACGACGCGTCTGGTAAAAGTTTTGTGGAGAAATCATAAGATGGAAGAGGCAACGTGGGAACCCGAGGAACTTATGATGAAGAACCACCCGAGTCTTTTTATGCAGTAATACCCTAGAAATTGCGAGGACGCAATTATTTGAAGGAGGGGAGAATGTAACACCCCAAGCTTCTACGGTACGTTTCCCTTCGAATAATGCGATAGCGTGTGTTGTACGCAACCTCGAGTTCTAACACACACCACAACTAATTAAACTAGCTGTTGTGAATAGTAATACCTACTTTTTGAAATCATATATATTCTATATTTCAAAATTGACTTCATTTTTGGATTCGGAATGTCAAAATTAGCCTAGGGTGAAATTTTGGTACATTTCGGATAACTTTCATATTTTGATGAATAGTGAAAATTACTAAATTTTAATTAAAAACAACTTTTTTAATCAAAATAATTAATAGTGATAAATTGTGAATTTGAGTGGTTTTAAAGTATATTTAGAATATATTTTTACCATTTAATATAATCTTGGTCATTGGACATAATTTTACAATTAAACCGAACATAAACAAGTGTCAATCTTTTGATAGTTATTATCTCTTAAAAACACGTTTTTTGTTTTGACAGCGGGAATTAATTTTAAATTAATTTCTGCCACTTCTGTGTTTTGAATTTTGAAAAATGGATTCCATATTTGGAATCAGGATGTTCAAATTGTGTAAATAGGTAACTTTTATTTTTAGACATTTTGAATAATTACTGCGGTAAATATTTTATTTACCATGGTTAAGGGTAAATCCGGTAAATAAGGGTTAAAAAAATAATATTATAATAATACTAAATTACCCTAAAACGTGTCTCAATCCTATTGGTTGATACATGGTCGACCATGGGCATCTTTGGGTCTATTTTGGGACCCCATGGATCCACTTGTAAGTGATAATGACACATTATATTAATAAAGTTAAAATAAAAATAAAAATGGCATAAGCTTACATCTTTTAGAAGAACAATTTTTACATAGGGTTATACATGTTGGATTTTCGATTATAAATATTAATTAGAAAGCTAAAAGGATTTCCTACATAATGATATTTTATTTATAATTTTTAGACATTATATAATTTATTTTATTTATGACACAATGATGATGCAGTAATTACTAAAATAGTGAAAAATAAAAATAATTGATCTTATAAATAACCAAATAATTATAATATGAAACTTTTAATGAATTAAACTAATTTTCTATGATAATATGATATATTAGGATTGATTTAATTGACTTTTTTCGAAGTAATCAATCTGTTAGGAGTTTCACAAAAATCAACTATTGAATAGTGTCAAAATTGACATAAAAGAGTTCTTAAAACAAATATTATATTATTAATTGATATTAAATTCCTAAAAATCTAAGGTTCGGCCAAGAGACTTATATTATGATAGGTTCCTCATTAATGGACCACTTGGGGGTCTCTTGGATGTATATAGTATGTTTAGTAACCATATTATATAAAAATACAAAGAGACATTGTAAAAGTGAAACTAATTAACTTAGAGTTAGTACTTAAAGATAAGGTTAATATAAGTACCCAAACCTGTCTAAATTCTATTGGATGAGTTGTTTTCTACCTATCCCCACCTCATCCTTTGAATAGTCAACTTTGGAGCCTTTGTAAACCGAATATGAATTTATTATAAATTAATATTTCTAACTTTTCCAAAGGTGCCCCTCACCCCTCTTATAAAAGGGAACTCCTCCTTCTCATTTCTTCACACCTTCAAAGCCTTTTGGTTCGGCCAAACTCTGCCCAAATACTCTCCCAACATCCCTCACTACAACCTAGAGGCCTTAGTTTGATCAGAAAGCCAACCTAAGGAGCCCTTTTGATCAAATCAAAAGGAAGAACCCGAAGAAGAGGTAATGATTTCACCACCCTTTTCTAAGTTCATTTCTTCTTCCAATTCTTCTTCCTTTGTTCTTACCATTCTGAAATAATAACTCCAGTATCTCACATATACTGTGATGTTATTATAAATATGGTACAATCATATTCAGTATTCTATCCACCCTTTGAATAACATGTCACCATACGTGCGTACGTACGACTTACCGTCTCCACGTCGTGGTGTAATTGTTATTCAATATAATATTATTTGGATGGGTATAATAATGATGTGTAACTCATGTAAATAATAAATAGAACATGTTAATGATTCTTTATATATGATATACCATCCATTTATATATTATTTTAATATCAAAAGAATGATATTGTCGCTCGTGCGTACGTACGGACTACCGTCTCCACGAACGCGATGAGATTCATTCTCCATCGTATCCATTCAAGTATAATTATCATTTGATGATTTAAAAATGATGTTTAAGGACTGTATATCATTCTGGATATGAATAAGATACAACAACCATGGCTTATGTAACAAAACATATAAAAGAAAATGAGTAAGTTAACTCCCGAAACGACGATAATTCTAAGATATTATTAACAAATCAATGTTAAAAGATAATATATGATATCATATTAATATATATGATTCTTGTATAATTTAATAACAACTATTTCACCATTATACAGGAGGTTAACCTACCCCAACCAAGGAAAAGTACAAGGTAAGGGTTATTTCACAATCTCTTCATTATCTGAGGTTGTTTATATGTAATAATCTACTGGGATCTCTTTATCATCCACATCCATGTTTCTTCAAAATGTATTTCAAAACATTTTTAATATTTACAAGAATATGGGTTAAAGTCATTTATACCCTTGTTTGACTTTTTATAAGAGGTTTATAAAGGAATCTTTCCGTCGTTTTAAAAACAAGGTCCTTTTTAACCTTTTCGACAGGATTGAGGTAAGAATGTTTTTTTTAACTTATACGGCGGGTGCGGTTATTTTACGCCGTTATAAAATCTTCAAAGCTTTCCTTACAAGCTTATAAGAATATTTTCAAAGAAAATGTTTTATTTTATATGGATCTTAAATTATTTCAAAATAAAAGGAGATATTTCTTTAAAAAGAATTTTGATTTCATCTATGTCAACATCCTTTGATGGATTTTAAGATTATTTGAAGTTGATTTATTATGATACAAAACTTCTATATTGTATTGAAGGTTTTGTGATATGTTTGACTGTGGATGTGCTATTTTTATACCATTCATAGTTTATTGTGAAATTATTGACATTTCGTATGCTAGTTTTAATACGAATGTTTATGTTATGTTTAAACCTTTTCATATGGGAATGCATTGGACTTAATAAGTGACGGGTGGAGCCCGCTATAGCTCCTCGATGCATCGGTAGGTCTCATGAGACAAACTAGTGTCTTGGCACAAGGCCTTGACAAAATCTTATTTGTTGTCTTGGCACGAGGCCTTGGCTATGTGGTTATGATAGTCTGGCATTATGCATTCCAACATTATGAAAGTGGTTATTGATATTGCATGTGATTATTCGATTAGTAGAATATCCATGTGAACAAGTAAATGGCATTATTTCATTTTACTTTTGCCATACTATGTTGAAGTTCAATTTTAAAAGGCTTTTGTTTTAGTAATTCATTGCCTTAAATGTTTATGCTTATTTTGAATGTTCCGCTATATTGTTATCCTTACTGGGCATTTGAGCTCACCCCTTTTCTATGTTTTATTTTTCCCAGGTAGTGAAGAAGTAATTTATGAATGACTTGCAGGGATATTATGAGGGGTTAATAGTGTTGATATGAAGACTTTGTTGTTGTAGTAGTTTTTCACTTTGAAATGTAATGTAAAACTTTATGATTATATCTAGTGTTTCCAAGGCTACTAAACCAATCGGTCTTTCGAGATTTGATCTTTCTTGTGATCATGCCAATGTTATGTAATTAATGCACCGACTCTGGGTAGCTGGGGTCGGGGCGTTACAAATATGCTCACCCAAAATATAATTCCTCCAATAGTGTAAAGCAAGAAGAAATTCAGCTAACTCAAGATCGTGTGATGGTTAATTCTTTTATTGTGGCCTAAAATGCCAAGACTCATACACATCAACTTCTTGACCATACAGAAGCAATACTCTTAGACTAATATGTAATTCATTTTAGTAAACAATTAAACTATTTCCTAGCACTAGAAAAATTAGTATTGGTGCTGATGCTTTCTTAGATTCATCTACCAAAATTCTGAATCGTAAGAATCTATCAACAATTAATTTTCACACTTCGACAAGCATTTCTGTGGAACATCTAAGTGTAAAAATTATTGAATAATGTGCATGTAGAAACTGTATTTCCCTATAAAACATTATACCTAAAATATATTCATAGCATCTCCCAGGAAACTACTACTCTCCCCATCTTGTGGACTAATGATTCTCTAGTATCTCTAATAACATGAACCATGAAGTGAATCTGGTCCATCCCAAAGATGCATTTAGTGAGAATATCAAATATCTAATTCTCTGTCAATGTACTCAATATTATCTCAATATGTGTGGAATTTTGATGTCATGTATGAGAATACACCAAGATAGCTTCCATCAAAATTTAATCCAATGAATCCATGTATGTATGGAATAATCGGTTTATCAGTTTCTTAAAAATTGTATGTGGGTTCCTTAGATCAAACAACATAACCAAATACTATTATAGAGCATACATACACCGAAAGGCTGTAAGAGGTATATCTAATGTTGAAAGGTGGAACTCATGATATCCAGATATCAAGTCAATCTTTATGAATACCCTTTCTCTCCTTGGAGGTAATAAAATATATCATCTATCCTCAGAAAGGGATATAAGATCTGGACTATCAAATGGTTCATCTTCTGAAAATCCACATAATTTATGAGGTTATCATATGACTTCTTCATGAAAACGATAGGAAATACATATGGAAAAGTACTTGAAAAAATGAAAACATTTCCCTACAACTCCTATAATTCCATCATGATCTTTTGTAACTCTGGTGTAGCTATCATATACAGAGTGATGGTCATCAGTGTCCCTCATCTTTTATGATCAATATATTAATCTACCTCTCGCTCAGAATGTAAACCTAAAAAAGTCATCTGAAAAGGCATATCGGAAAAAATCCATCACTAGAGGAATGTCTATAAGTGAATTCCCCAGGTCATCTATACACTGAATAGAAATTTAGGATGTCATTCCTCTAATCTAGGGATGCTCGGGTCAAGCTCAACTCATAGGGGAATCCCATTGTACCTTGTATAGAAGAGACCCACCCTTTGGTTACATGAAAATCACCCTACAATGATAGCCATCCTCAACGTGATGAAAAGAGACAAACAATTCATTTCCAGGAATGAAATCGAGTCATGTAATCTCTAATACATTGATATACCATATGAAGTGACAACCACCAACCTCAATATGTCACTCCTTGCCCTGATGTACACTAGTCTTCCTAAACCCCAATGGAGTGTCTAGTATCATATCATCCTTAGAATTAATGATACTGAGACCAATTCCCTCCAAAAAATAATCAAATATAAAAAATCAGGAATTTCGTGTATCAAAAATAAAAGTCATTAAATCTGAGACATCTTCAATCATACATATAACTATAGATGGTCTGGGATCCAGCTAGTATTGGGTCTGCTCTCCTTCAAAAGTATGACAAGTACTATTACCCTGTGACCCAACATGACTATCCTGAGAAGATCCACCATGTTTTCTCGGAAAACATTTTATCTGGATACCCTGTCCATGACCACCTCATTGGCCAGAATGGCCTGACGAACTCTAGTTCCCTGACTAATGTGAAACTTTTGGTCTTTCTCGTGAGTGTGGAGCCAAAACTGATCTCATATCACCCGCTGTTGGTGAGTTAATCTTAGAAAAATGTTGAAGATGGACCATCTTTCTATAAGATTGGAACTCTACTATCTCCTTTTAGAAATCTTGTCTTGTATCCCCACTCTTCTCGCATTGGTAAAATACCTCCTGGCTACATGAAGAAATATCAGATGAAAGCTCCATGTGTTGCTTTCGGATATCTATAGAAGGAGTACTAGCCCTGGTTGTTGAACTGCCCAAGCTTTCCACTCCCAACTCCCTCATATAGAACTCATTAATCTGCCACTGCTTCACAATAGAAGTCACATATGTTATCCTGATGACATTCCCCTACAATCAGATGTCATTACTGAGACAATCCATTAATCTTCTAACCCAAGATATCTCATCACATCCAGAAATAGGTGTGTAGTGCTGAAGTAATGAAAAGAGATAAATAAACTCCATCACAAAAAGAGATCCTTTATCCATGCTCATGAAATCCCGAGCTCAATCGGACCTCAATGTGTCAGGATAGAAGTAATCAAAGAAGATCCTATGAAACTCTTCAAAGACATATCCTAATGACGACCCACATGGGATATAACATTCCACTATCTCTTGGTAAAATCACATTACATGTACTTCATGAGATTTATCCTCCTATTTAGAGGCATCTCAAGATTCTCAATGATAGCGATAATGGCCTCCAACCATGACTCTATAGCCTAAGGTCTTCCATCCCCTGTGAAAGTGGAAGGATGATGCTTCTGAAACATCCAAGTCATATATTCCATAAGAGATACCAGATTAGGTGTTTCCTGAATACTATGTAACATCCTCAAAAAGTCCACACAAAACTGTGCATCAACACCTCCGTCCGGTATAATAGCTGGTTCCAGAACAGGAATGATAAGAGGATCTGCTGGTAGACCCTGAACTAAAATTTCTTGTGTTTGAGAATTTCCTTGTCTCTGCCATACAATTGTAGGATGTCTTTTTGGCATGACATTGCTTGGTCAGGTGCACAAATCAGTTCAAGATTAGGGAAAATAACCTTATGTGAAATAATGTAACTGAAGAAAAAAAATTCCTGTTTTACCAAATAGGGCTACATGAAATTATTAATACCTATACGACCTATTCCTTTATTTTTTTAAACATACCATGTACCTCTTCTGATCCTGGTCATGTAACGCCCATACACATGGAATGTTCTACTTGAGAAATGTAGTGTACTTTAATTTTACCTCCTGTCCAAGTACTTTTACATGGCTTGAACCAAATAGTTTTATCCTATATAACACGACCTGAAATGTTCACCCTAGACATGACATGTACTAGTTAGGTTTTACCTACCCGTTTATTTAGATAAACATCCAGATACACTGCTGATAACTACATAGAATCAAAAATACCTACATGATGTTTTCATAAAAAAGATTCCCAACCCTGTGTCTCATGTAATGCCCCGACCCAAGAATCCTGCATCTTGTGCATTATTTAAATATAATGGAAGGATTACAAGGAATCTAGTCACCATGGATTGATCAATTTTGATGTCTTGGAAAATATATTACATGCATGAACATTAAATTACACATCCAAACTTAAAATACCACAAAAATAATCCTTTTACAATTCCATTATTCTCCTAGATTATCCCTGCTAATCAAAAATAATACAATTATTGGAATCCATGAAAAATGAAACATAAGATAGGGTTGTGCTATGATGCTCAGTAAGGGTAAATAATATAGCAGTTTCTATAAACTTTAATGGAAAGATTTGTAAAAAACAACAGATTTTTAAACATAAACTAGAACTTAATATTGAAAAAATAAAACAAGAATTACCATATAAACATGCACATGGTTATTCTACTAGTCGAATAATAACATGTGATAACTAATATCATAATTAAAAAATATACAATGTTGGACTTAATAATAGCATAGTCAAGGAATTGTTCCAAGACATCACGTAAAAATATTGTTAATGCCTTGTTCCAAGACACTAATTTGTGTAGTGAGACATACCGATGCATCAAACAGCAATAACGAGCCTCACTAATAACATATTATGTCCAATTCATTCATCATATGAATAGGATGAAACATAATATAAACATTTATATTAAAAATGAAGAGACCCAAATCAAGACATACACGAACATTACATTACATTTGTGGAATACTTAATGCATAACAAAATCAATCACCGAAGGACCGTAATAGTTTAGTGTCTTTGGAAACTCGGAATATAATCTTCTAATCATGGTGAAAGATCATCAAAATCTCTCATAAAGAACTTCCACTTTAGTGTTCTTACCTAAAACCATTATTTATATCTTGGAGAAAAGAATACATAAAAAGGGTGAGCTCAAATGCTCAGTAAGGGTAAACATGTTGAACATAAAACAATCCATAATGATTAGAATCCAAAAAAAACTTGACCATAAAATCTAAACATAAAAATCTTGAGTAAAGACATAAATCAGGGAAGTGTGTAAGGAATTTGTCATAAAGGAATATCAATCATGATAAAATAGCATCGAAATAAAACATGTAATTGTGGAAAACCATTAAGCACATGTTATTATTTCCATAGTAGCTAAGGCATTGCTGCCAAGACCATCTTCGTAAAAAATTTCCCTTTCTGAATCGAGTTCACTCATCGTTCCAGTCCTGTATTACTGAACCAGGTTAAATTACCATTCCAGAAATGTCTATCTCATAAGATATAAATCATTACCCAATGCATTGGAGGTAGATATAGGTCCCACCCATCTCATAATGAATTCATTCATACTTATGACAAAAAATAAACTTAAAAAATTCATCATAACCCAATGAATAAAATGGGTTTCATAAACATCATCCCATCATAAAATAATTCATATAATACAAATGAATATAATTTCATAATAAGGTAAGTTAAACCATGTAAATTATAGAGACATTATAATTGAAACATTCACATATAAAATAATGTCATCTTATATGGAAAATGGTTTTGATAAAACACTTGACATGAATTCTTGAGGAAAATATCCTTTCTTATTCAAAATCATTTTTTTTCACAAAATTCCATGAATTTTTTAAAGAAAATGATTTTTTGAAAATAATAATGAAATATTGTAGAGGAATATTCATGAAAATTTGGTTTTATAAAATTGTAAAAATCTGTTCGTGTCTTAAAAAAACATTATCCTCGTTCTTTTAATGGAAAAGTCAAAAAACCTCATAACGTAAAAAAAAAGAAAGATTCCATACAAAACATGTAGTAAAAATAAAAAATGGGTCAAAAGGACATTACAAATACATGAAAATAGTTTTAGAAAACATGGTCATGGATGATAACAATAACCCCAGTAAATACATACGAATAACAATCTCGAATTAGAACGGGATTGGAATAGTTATCCCTTACCTAAAGTCTGATATGCTTCATATGTAACTGAACCTCCTGTATAATGATTTAAATAATGTCATTTACTTATTACAGAATCATATTAATTTTTATTATACCATATATGGTTCACTTATGACTTTATATTACTTGTTCATCTATAAATTCCAAGTTAAAGATGTGTTTTGGGTAAAATTGTTTTATTTATCGTACGTGTTTAGACATGTTGTTATTGATATTACTATTAATTATATAAAAATTTAATTACTCCTAGAATGTAAATCATGATTTATATGTAATATATATTCAGTATATATATATATATAATAGTTATATAAATGAAATGAAATACACCGTTCATGGAGACGGTAGGCCGTACGTACGCATGAACGCTGTTTTCATTTCCTTATTGACATGAATGGATGTAAGTAGATGAAATATATATATATATATATATATTAATTAACTTAATTATGTCATATATTTCATTATTATTCATTATATATACTTTATAATCATTTTTTGAATGGTTAACATGGAGATTGAATCTCATCGCGTCGTGGATACAGTAATCCATACGTACGCACAAGCGATGATATTGTTCCCATAATTATTGAATGGAATTGGAGTGGATGATATAGTACCACATAATCATTATGATGTTATAATAACCATATATAGTTATTATTTACACCATTATACCCATCCAAGTAAGGTGGTGGTGGAAAAACTGATTACTCCACGGTGTGGAGACTGTATTCCGTACGTACGCACGCGCGGTGATTTCATTTTCAGTAGGATGGATAAAAGGTGAAATAGGGTTGTTTCATATTTATAATAACATATTAGTATATTATTTATACTGATGTTATTAATTTATAATGAAACAACTAATGAAGAAGAAGTTGAAGAAGAAAGAAAACTTGAATGAATCGGTAGAAGAGATTAACTCTTCCTCGACGAACCTCCTTTAAACTTCTTCTTAGGGAACTAGAGTTGGTCTTTTGAGAAGACCCAAACCACTATGATATTACTAGAGTGGTTGAGACGAGTAATTATCAAGGTTTTGATGAGCTTCACATCTCAAAAATGTGTGAAGAGAAGTGGGACGGGGTGCCATTTTTATAAGGGGGGATAGGGGAAACTTTGGAAAAACATAAAATATTATTTTATAATAAAGTAATATTAGGTTTATAATAGATCCAAATTGATTTATTCAGTATCTAAAGTGGTTATGGGTGTAAATGCACTCATCAAATAGGTTTTATAAATTTTTAGGTTACTATTTTAATCTTATAATTTAGATTTAACACTAAGATAATTAATTTAACTTTTACTGTGTCTTCTTGTTTTATTACACTATATGGTTAATAAAATTACTATAATAAGACACAATAACCCAAAATGGTTCATTATTAATATATATGTCCTTATATAATTCATTTGGACAAACAATAGATTTTTAGGAATATAATAACAATTAATAATGTAATATTTGTTTTAAAAACTATTTTAAGTCAATTTTCACACTACTTGGTAATTGATTTTTGTAAAACTCATAACTGCATGATAAGTTCGAAAAAAGTTACTTAAATCAATACTAACATTTCATATTAACCGAGAAAATTATGGTGATTCATAAAAAGTCTCAAATTACATTTATTTGGGTATTTATAACCTCACTTATGTTCATATTTCATTAATAAGGTAATTACTGCATCATCATTGTGTCATAAATAAAATAGATTATTTAATGTCTAAAAATTATAAATAAAATACCATAATTAAGTAAATATTTTTATCTTTCTAATTAATATTTATTGTCTAATTTATCTTATGTATAACCATATATTAAATATGTTTTAGTTATTAAACTCTAATTTTAACAATTTTAACTCTTCTATAAATAAAATAATAATAAATGTCCTATTCTAATCCAAGGGGACCTAAAGGGAAATATTTTATTGATAAGGTTTTTTTTGTCGAGTTACACTTATCCAATAGAATTAGGACATGTGTTATGGTAATAATAATATCATTTTTACCCTTAATAACCCTATTTACTTTTAACCGTGGTAAATAAAAGTAAAAAGTTATTATTAAAAAAATTATTTTTATCTTATTGAACAACATTATTCCCCCTGATATTAACTGTGTCTCTCGGATTTTCGAAATTCTACTCAGAGAAGTGGTAAAATTATGTTTTATGTAAATTTGCAAAAAGCTCATAAGAGGTTCATAAAAGACAGTGAAAAGTTCAATAAAAATTTTCTATATCAAAAATTATTATAACATGACTCAAATGAATTACATTGAACTTATATAGGTATTATGTATAAATTTTTACCTAAAATAAATTTAAATAAAGTAAAAAATTATATAAATAAAATGACGGTTTTTAAATAGTAAATCTGTGTTTTCACTATTCATCAAAAATTGAATGTTTTAAGAAAAATACCAAAAATTCACCCTAGGCTAATTTCGATATTCCAAATCCAAAAATGAATTCAATTTTTAAAAATAAAATTTCACAAAGTGGGTATTACTATTCATAATGGCTAGTTTATATAATATTTTAATAACTTACCGTTGTTTAGTGAAACTTTGTATTGCGTACACCACACGCTTTTGTGGAAGGTCGCGATTACATGTAATGAAAGTCATGTCAGGTTTGTGTGTACTACTATCTCTTTTTGGTGTAGCATACAACACAAGAAAACAATTAAATTAAAAATAATATATCTTATAAAATATCGGGGTGTTACATTCTACCCCCCTTAAAAAGAATTTCTCCCTCGAAATTCATAAGAGTTATAAATCATTTCGAAATATTCTTTAATAGAAAACCACATCGTAAAAAGGAATACCGAAACATAACATTAAAAAACTATGGTTTGAAATATAACTGTTACCCAAATTAACTCATCACTGAGTTTCCACATAGGAGAACATAGGTGAAAATATGGATATGGAATAGAAAGCTAACCTTCAAGTTCTGATGGAGAGTGGTATATAACATAGCTATCCAAAAACCAACAATCACAAAGCCATAAATTTGTGACGAACTAAGGTAACTTCTGATTCATTGGATATAAGGGCACAAGGCCAACATTTTTGGTTTTCAAGATCATTTCCAAAATAATGAATAATTAAAAGAAATACTTACTTGTTTTTTGTACAATCTCACTGTTGTTTGTGACTTTAACAATTTTCACTTCCCCTATTAATGAAATGAAGTTTAATTTGTCATTCGTGAAGTGTTAGTAGATTATGCGGAAGAATTATTGGTCATTCCACCTGTTTCTATCACAAAAAGTTTTTCATAATTTATTAAATATACATAAGTCCATATATACTGAGATTAATCATATATGGTTGCTATAATGTACATATACATCATCTATCATAGCGAATAATAAAATAAAACTAGTATCTACTAACCTGGGACTTCCTACAGGCCAGTGGTATGTCATTAAGGCATGTCGCACTTCAGTTGTGGGTTTGATTCCCACAGCCTTGTCGGACTTGACAGGTTATTGCTCGTCCTGTAGGTTGTACTTTTTCAAAAATACATTATTATAACATTCTATAATTAATATTGAAAAAAATTATAGCCTTAAACAATACTGACTTATGTCCAACATAATCCATTCCAAAATTCAGGCTTATCCAAAATATCTCTGTCCAAGCTCATATTATAAAGAAAACAATTACTAGAAATGTCATCTACCGAGCATATGAATACCATCATTTTCCCTCACATATAATACGATAAATCTTTTTGGTCAAATTACAAATATGTGAATACATTAATCATATATTCTCTTGAAAAATGAATAACCATTTACTCTTAGTGAAAACATGAATGCTGTCAAAATTTAACACTTTCCACATACCAAAATACCAATATTTCTATATACTCAAACCGTGATATAGCTTTATCTCTATATCAGTCATGAGCTCATTTAATTTTATTCTCTATCGCTTCATTATGCGCATATCATCTTCTTTCCAAAAATATTTCAAACACTTTTTAGGGATACCGGTACCATATAATTATTGAATACCAATACATAGATATTCCAAAATTCCATGATGCCATAAATGAGATTCCATGACACTATTTTGAAATCCCATTACATAAACACTTAATAATTACACAACATAATTTTCATACACAACATCACATATAGTGATCACATGTGACTTCCCTTTATCCTTTTCCTTAAGAGGTTTCTCACCTTTATCATCATTAACCCTTGGATTAGGTCATTGATTAGCATAATGACCCATTTCCTTGCACATGAAGCATTGAAATGTTGGTGGTGAGTTCTCTGTTGTCTTTTCTTTATTCACATCACTCGAAACCATTTTTCCATTACTTCGACACTTAGCTACTCGATTACCTTATTTTCCACAATGAAAACATTTTCTAGTCACTTTAAGACAATCTCCACCATGATTCTATCCACACATTGAGCTTGAAGAAACATTCATCTTATTTTCACCATTATTCTTAGATTTCTCCTTGAAATCCATCTTTTGTTTCTTGTCAAAACCATGAGATGGATATATAAGACCAAATTCCATTTCTAACTTGATAGCACAATGCAGAATTTATTCATAGGTACTGAAGTTTGTTATAGCTAATTCCCATCGAAGACTCGGTTCTAAGCCACTGAAGAATTGATCAACTTTAGGTTCAGGTTGGATGATAAATCCAGATGCATACCTTTGAAGCCTTGTAAAAATCTATTCATATATACCAACAGATTCATCATCCTTTTACTTAATCATAATGAAATCCTTTTCCATATTTGTTCGAAGAATACGAGGGAAGTACTTATTGAAAAATATGTTCTTGAACTCATCCCATTCCATGGATTCAATTTCATTTTAGGGCCTCATATTATTAATTAGAGTCCACCATTGATCTGCTTCACCTTCTTAATGGTAAATAGCCAGAATAAATTTTTCATGTTCCAAACAGCGAAGTATGGAAAATATCTTTTCAATGGTACTAATGCATTGTTCAGTAACATGTGGATTAGAAGACCCACTAAAAGAAGGTGGAAATTGCCTCATGAAGGACTCAATAGAATATTGTTCACTTTTCTGTTCATTCGGAATTCCAGGATGATTCATATATTTTGTAAGTACAACAATAATATTTTGCACTCCATCTCCCAAAACATTGGTTTCTTCAGGAGTAAAATCATTGCATTGTTTATTACATTGATCAAAACGGTTCCTTCGGGTTCCACCCATCATCTAAAAACCAAAAAGAATACTATGAGAGGAAACAATCATGCCAGGGAAAACAACATAATAAAGGGGGAGTACCATCAATATCTAGCCTCTTAGGTTAAATTCATAGATCGTTACCATAATTATAGGACTATAACCTATACATATACCTATCCTTAAGGACATCTCTAGACATACCTTAAAAATATCTCTAGGGATTTCACTAAAGTTTTTGTATTATATTTTCCAAAGGTTAACTAAACCTTTCCTCTGATTTCAACTGTAGATACCCAAAGCATGATGTACATAGACATTACATTAATTTTTTGGAATACTTAATACATAAAAAAACAAACACCGAGTAACCGTAATATTTTAGTGTCTTTGGAAAGTCGTAATATAATATTCTAATCATGGTGAAAGATTTTTAACATCTCCCATAAAGATCTTCCCCTTTTTTTTCTTACCTAAAACCTTTAATTAAATCCTGGGGAAATGAAAACATAAAAACGGTGATCTCAAATTCTCAGTAAGGGTAAACATAGAGAAAATAAATCAATCCATAAACATTTGAATCAAAAAAAACATGAACATATAAACTAAACATCAAAATATTGAGAAAATAAATAAATCATGGAATTGTGTAAGGCATATGTCATAAAGGAACATCAATCATGATAAAATAGCATTGGAATAAAACATGTAATTTTGTAAAACCATTATGCACATGTTATGATTTCCATAGTAGCCATCTCATTGCTGGAAAGACCATCTTAGCGCACAATGTCCCTTTCTGAATCGAGTTCACTCCTCGTTCCAGTCATGTATTACTGAACCGGGATAACATTCCGTTCAAGCCATGTATATCTCATGAGATATAAATCTTTACCCAATGCATTGGCAGGAGATATAGGTCCCACCCATCTAATAATAAAATCATTCAAACTTATTCCACAAAATAAACATATAACATTCTTCATTTCCCAAAGAATAAAATGGGTTTCATAAACATCATCCCATCATAACATAATCCATATAAAACAAATGGATATAATATCATAATAAGAGAATTGAAACCATGTAAATCATAGAGACATTATACGTGAAACATACACATAGGAAATATTGTCATCTTATATGGAAAATGGTTTTGATAAAACACTTTACATGAATTCTTGAAGAAAATATCCATTCTTCTTCAAAATAATTTTCTTTTCACAATATTCCATGAATTTTTAAAAGAAAATAATTTTGTTGAAAAATAATAATGAAATCTTGTATAGGAATATTCATGAAAATTAGACGTTATAAAACCATAAGAATCCATTCATGCTGTAAAAATTTAAAAAAACATTATCCATGTACTTTTAACGAAAAAGTAAAAAAAATACCTCATAACGTAAACAAAAGAAAGATTCCTTACATACCATGTAGTAAAAGTCAAAAAATGTGTAAAAAATACTTCAAAAAAACATGAAAACAGTTTTAGAAAACATGGGCATGGATGATAATAATAACCCCAGTAAATACATACGAATAACAATCTCGGATAATAATGAGATTGGAATAGCTATCCCTTACCTTAGGTCTGATATAATTCGTACATATCTGAAAATCCTATATAATTATTTAAATAATGTAATTTACTTATTACAGAATCATATTCATTGTTATTGTATCATATATGGTTCACTTATGACATTATATTACCTGTTCGTTTGTATATTCCATGATAAAGATGTGTTTTGGGTAATATCGTTTTATTTATCGTATGTGTTTGGACTTGTTGTTCTTGATATTATTTTTACTTATATCATGATTTACTTACTTATATAATGTAAATAATTATTTATATATAATATATATTCAGTATATATATATATAATAGATAGATAAATGAAATTAAATACACTGTTCATGGAGATGATAGGTCGTACGTACGCATGAATGTTGTTTTCTTTTCCTTAACGACTTGAATGGAAGTAAGTAGATGATATATATATATATATTAATTATCTTAATTATGTCATATATTTCATTATTATTCATTATATATACTTTATAATCATTTTTGAAGGGTTAACATGTTGAATGAATCTCATCGCGTCATGGAGACGGTAATCCGTACGTACGCACGAGCAATGACATCATTACCATAATTATTGAATGGAATTGGAGTGGATGATATAATACCTAAGAATCAGTATGATGTTATAATAACTATATATACTTAATCTTTACACCATTATACCCATCCAAGTAAGGTGGTGGTGGAAAAACTGATTACACCACGGCATAGAGACGGTATTCCGTACGTACGCACACGCGGTGATTTCGTTTTCCGTAGGATGGATAAAAGATTAAATGGGGTTGTTTAATATTTATAATAACGTATCATTATATTAGTGATACTAAATTTATTACTTTATAATAAAACAACTAAAGAATAAGGAGTTGAAGAAGAAAGAAAACTTGAAAGAATTTGTAGAAGGGATTACCTCTCCCTCGACACACCTCCTTTAATCTTCTTCTTAGGGCACTAGAGATGGTCTTTTGAGAGGACCAGAACCAATATGATATAACAATAAAGGTTTAGAAGTGTAATTTTTAGGGGATGGTCGAGCCTCAAGGATCCAAAGGGTGTTAAGAGAAGAGGGAAGGGGTGCCCTTTTTATAAGGGAGGAGAGGGGCACCTTTGGAAAAACTTAAACTATTTTTTTGATAATAATGTCCTATATGGTTTTTAATTGATCCAAATTGATTTATTTATAATATAAAGTAGTTATGGGTATAAATCCTCTCAAACAATAGGTTTTAGAATGTTTAGGATACTATTTTAACCTTTTCATTTATATTTAACATTAAGTTAAATAATTTATCTTTTACTGTGTCTTCTTGTTTTATTACACTATATGGTAAATAAACATACAATAACAAGCCAAACGAACCCCAAGTGGTTCATTATTAATATATATATCATTATCTAAGTCATGTTTTAGAACCTTATTTTTTTAGGAATAAAATAACAGTTAATAATATAATATTTTTTTAAAAAACTGTTTTAGGTCAATTTTGACACTATTTGGTAATTGTTTTTTCTGAAAATCATAACAATATGATAAGTTAGAAAACACTGACTTAAATAAATAATAAAATGTCATATTAACCTACAAAATTAGTTTAATTCATAAAAATTCTTAAATTACATTTATTTGGGTATTTATAACATCAATTATGTTAATATTTCATTAATAAGGTAATTACTGCATCATCATTGTGTCTTAAATAAAATAAATTATATAATGATTAAAAATTATAAATAAAATACGATTATGTTGGAAATATTTTTATATTTCTAATGAATATTTATAGTCGAATTTATCTTATATATAACCCTATATTAAATAAGATTTAGTTATTAAACATTGATTTTAACTATTTTAGCTATTCTTTAAATAAAATAATAATAAATATCCTAATCTAATCCAAGTGGACCTAAAGGGAAATATTTTATTCCTAAGGTTTTTTTGGTCGAATTACACTTATCCAATAGAATTAGGATATGTGTTAGGGTAATAATAATATCATTTTTACCCTTAATTACCCTATTTACTTTAAACCGTGGAAAATAAAAGTAAAAAGTTATTATTCACTAAAAATTATTTTTATCTTATTGGACCACATTTTACTCCCAGATATTAACCATGTCTCTCAGATTTTATAAATTCAACTCCCAGAAGTGGTAAAATTTTGTTTTATTTATGTTTGCAAAAAGCTCATAGGAGGTAGGTAAAAGACGGTGAAAAGTTCAATAAAATTTGAATATATCGAAAATTATTAGAAAATGACTCAACTGAATAACATTTATTTTATATAGGTATTATGTATCAATTATTCCAAAACAAATTAAATAAAATAAATAATTATTTAAATAAAATGTCTATTTTTAAATAGTAACCCAGTGTTTTCACTACTCATCAATAATTGAATGTTTTCAGAGAAATAACAAAAATTCACCCTAGGCTAATTTTGATATTACGAATCCAAAATTGAATTTCATTTTGAAATATAAAATTTCAAAAAGTAGGTATTACTATTCATAATGGCTAGTTTATATAATATTATAATAACATATCGTTGTATAGTGAAACTCGGTATTGTGTACAACACACGCTTTTGTGGATGTTCGCGATTTCGTGTAATGAAATCCATGTCAGGGTTATGTGTAGTGCAAGATCCTTTTGGTGTATTATACAACACAAGACATCAATTAAATTAAAAATAATATATCTTATAAAATCTCAGGGTTTTATAAAACCTACCATTCGAAAAGTCAATACTTCAACCGTAAACCATGAATAGTGTCAAAACAGCACATCCATAGCCAAAGATATCATAATTCATTCAATAAAATATAGAACATCGTATATAGTAAATAAATCTCAATCAATAATAACATCCTGGAAAGGATGTGGACATAGTTGAAAATGATCAGTGAGAATCTTTAAGAGAAATATACCGTTTTCATGAAATCATTTAAATGTCAAAAAAATTTAGAATCTAATGCATTTTAATGGCATTTTTTAATCAAATGTGTCCCATACCACATTAAATCATTTGAATGGAATTAAAATTTTAAAATATTCATGTCCATAATAATAATTCCTTCAATCCAATTTGAAAACATGGAAATTAATGAGAATGATTTAGAAGAATAGATATTCAAACCATATAAAATGATGAATTAGTTAATGATTCCCCTAAAAATATTCCTTTTGAACATTATATTATGAAACATCGCCATGTATAATAAATATGTCCCAGTAAAACCATACACATAAACAATCTTGTATAGTAATGAGATTGAGGAATTAATCATTTCTGTTATATTCCTTTAGTCGAGGGTATGATTAACCTCTTATATAATGACCATACTATGTTATTAAATTATACCAGAACCATATTAATATTTAAGATATCATATATGATTCATTTATTACATTACACTATTCATTTAATAAATATTTATATGTAAAAGTAACATTTTGGGTAATAATCACTTTCTTTATCGTATGTGTTCTAAGATGTTAATCTGGATGGTATCCAAAAGATCCCGATTTATCAACTTCCATAATATAATAAATGATTTATATATCATATATATTAAAAATATATATATTTATTATACATGGATATATGAAAGGGAAACATTGTTCATGGAGACAGTAGTCCATAAGTACGCATGAACATTTTTTTGTTTTCTTATCATATATAATGGAAGTAAGTAAATGAAAAATACATATCTATATAAATATATATTATTCCTATAGAAATATTATATCATATTTCTCATACTTATTCATTATATATATTTGTAAAAAAATTCTTGAAGAATGATTGCTGATAAACAATCTCATCACGTCGTGGAGATGGTAATCCGTACGTACGCACCAACGACGACATATTTATATTGATGTTGAAATAGAATGTAATTGGATGTGATATTTTATATAATGAATCATTAAAATGTTATATTTATTATTTATATCAATTATATTAATTATTAAACCCATCAAAATAATGAATTGTGGAATAACAAACTACACCATGAGATGGAGACAGTAAGATGTACGTACACACGTATGGTGACTTTGTTATTCATATGATAGATAGAATAAGGAATATGGTTGTAACATATTTAAAATAACATCAAAGTATGTATAAGGTACTGTAGTTATTATTTTGGCACGGAAACAGCAATGAAAAAGGAAGTGGGAGAAGAAAACAACTTTGAAATATATGATGAAGTAATTACCTTTTCTCCAGGGTTTTCCTTTTGATTTGAACAAAATGGATACTTAGTTTTTCATTATGATCAATGTATATCCCCTAGGTAGATTTGAGGGTAGATGAGAAGATACTTGAGCAGATATTGGAAGATCCAAATTAATGCATCCTGCCTTTTTATAAAATAACTTTTTTTTACATTTTACAAAACAGAGGATATCTAAGGTTTAGTGTCTAGGAATTGAAGAACATAATACATGACTACATAAAACAACCTTCTTAGACACTTGAAATGATTTCTCATTTTTCATCCTAAGTTCATTACAGAATCTCATAACCAGAGAGCATACATCAAAGGAAAGGGTGAGCAGAAGGCCCTTTGTGGGAAACAAGAGAAACATTTTACATTTGAACATTAGATACATCAATAAAGTCATGATAAATAACATTAATGAACGAGAATGTGATCATGAGGAATATGATAATAAAAATAACGTGTATACTAAATTGAATATGTGGCTATAATATTAAACATAGAAAATCATTTCTGTATCACCTAGGTCCATCCCTAGGGTGTCATAAAAAAATTACCAAGGTTATTCACCAAGGTATCGTTAAAATGGTAATCTCAATAGATTAAGTCTTTACCCAATGCATTGGAGCACTATCAGGGTGAACCCTTAATTTGTCTTTATTATCAAGTGACCCACATATATCACCATAAAAAATTTCATAAATAACCCATATAGCATAAAATAAATGGATTTCATTTCATAATCATAACGTTTTAAAAACTGCTATAAAGACAAGATCTTTATGTCACATTAAACCCATGCAAAAGGAAAGTGGGTCTCATGTATGTAAATCCCTGAATTAAATTATAACACTTTGATATATATTTTAATACCCCTATAGAAGAATTATCTTTGAGTATACACTTAATAGAAAAATAGAATTTTGGAAAAATTGAAAGACATTTTGATATGAAAAATCTGCAGCATAATGGCTATGTTACAGGGTTTTATAAAAAATTGAAAAGAGAGGCTACATGGGTCACCAAATCATAAATGATCCATAAAACAGTATGTGGATAGAATATAAAGGATTCAAGAAAATGGAAATGAAAATTTAAAGATATAGAAAATTAAATGAAGAACATTAAAGGAAGACAAAAATAAGATTTCTCCTATGAAAATTTGGCAGCCTAACAGTGTTAATTAAAACATCAAAAAATGAATTGATGAGATCAAATAGGGTATATCATCATATGTACAAAAAATTTACATTATGATAGATAAGGAGTATTATAACAAACCTTAAGAAAAGCAACTTGAAATAAATGAAATGAAAATAAAACATGAAAAATGAGAAGGGTGGAAGAATCCCTTACAAAAATTCGACAGCATAACGACGCCACTTAAACATTCATAATACGAAATGATGATAGTAAGAGGGGATCTATCATCATATGATCTTTAAAAGGGCATTAATATGAATATAAAAGAACATCCCAAAACATAATAACATGGGGATCAAATAAAATGACATACAAAAAGGTACTTGAAAAAAAAAGAGAGGTATGATCCCTTACCTTGAAGAGTAACTTCAAAAGCATGATGGTCGGGACCTTGGAAGGCTTGAGGGAACCTTGGGAGGACTCCTTGAAAATTAAAGAGACCAGAACATCGTTGGGGAGGATATCGAAGTGAAATTAATGAGGGAAATGCTTGGTATTTATATGAGAAGTGAGGGGACAAAGCATTAATTTCCCATGGACACCTCATTTGTGGTATTGGCAAAACCATGGGATTCCCCATTTTATTTTCCCATGGTATTGTCCACTTAGGACACCACATACCTTACTGTACTATTCATAGGTCGACCATAATTATTGAATAATTAATACATCCTTAATGATGTCATTAAACACCTGAAACTCAAAAACTGTATTTTCACTATTCACCAAAAAATCAACTTTCTCAGAAAAAATCCCAAATTTCACCTTAACAAAATATCGTTGCTATGATTTTAAAAATGAACTCAATTATATGAAAATAATTTTCTAAATATTTTCAATTTAATTTTTAAATAAAAACACTATTAACTGGAAATTCAACTATCTCAGAAAAATCCAAAAAATTTACCTTAACCAAATATCGATGCTCGGATTTTTAAAATGAACTCAATTTTATGAAAATATTTTTATAAATATTTTTAATTTAATTTTTAAATAAAAAAAACTATTCACCCAAAAAAAATAATACTTAACCAATAATTTCTGAAATAGTTATTTACCTATTTTATTGAATCACATTACTTAATCAAGCTACCTAAATTATATTAATACTTTATTTAAGTGAGATTACTAATCCATTTGGTCACATTACTAATCCTAAGTGTAAAATCACTATTCATAAATTACTATTATTCAAAAATTATGTTTATCTTATTAGACTCTAAATTTTCTACTGAACACAACTGTAGAAGACTATTTATTAAAAATCATTTCACATTTTTAATTATTTAAGGTTTAAATAAATATTATTAAAATATCTTTTTTTCTAAAATTCCACAATAATTAGAATATTATAATTATCCAGGCACATGAGATTCACAAACTTCACTATAAGGAGAAATCACATTTTTTATTTAATTCAATTCATTACACAAGGGTGTAATGGTCTCATTACATATCCCCTTATAAAAACATCATAGGACCTACCAGTAAGGTGTGCTAGGGTGATAGAATCTAGGGGCGGCACGACCATCATTTCCAGAGTAGTGATTTCTATCAGCTTGAACATCTCATAAAGGTGATTCCATTCCTGCTTCACATGATGAAGTTCGACTTGGGTTTGGTCTAGAGGAAAGACCAATGGTGATACCTCTTTCCTGATTTCTATCAGATGGACTTCGATCGGGCTGAGACTACTGTATGAGCAATCAAATATTCATTCTATATTAATTAAATCAAGATAACATATATTGATAGAAAATAATTTTAATAATTAGTTTCCAACGGTCATATTGACCAACGGTCATATAACAGTGGAAACCCAACGGTCTCATTTTACTCATTCAATTAAATGAAATAGTTTTGTTGAGTATAAAATATAATAAACCAAAAAAATTAGGGAACAATATTTTTTTGAAATTCCAGGTCATTACATTCTTCCCCCCTTAAGAAATTTCATCCACACAATTTTACAATTGGGCTTGTAAATTCTGTTGAAAGCCCCACATCAGAAAAAGAGTCAGTAAAACTATTATTTAAAAATAAAAGGGAAGTACAAAAGTCACCTGAGTTAACCCATACTAGGATTCCATGTAGGAAACCATGGATATGGAAGTGAAAACCAAGTGTCATGTTATGAAGGATAGTGATATAAAACATGATTAGGATAAAATTAACCCCAACAAGATCACAGACTAAAGATGTGTTAAACGGTCTATGATTACCCCGTAGGAAACGTAAACCAACAATGTTTTGTTTCAATTTTCTTTACATAATTTCAAGGAATTATTTTACTACATAGAATAAAAACCTATGTAAATATACTTACCGTCATGTAGAGTTTCATCCCTTAATTACTTTTCACCAAGACTAATATTTTATCCAATCAATGATCATTCAAAAACACTTGGTCTCATCAAAAGCACAAGAATAATCTCCTAGAGAATCACATAATCCACAAAAGGTTAACTATATATTTCTTCAATCTTTAAACATTATCCTAGAAACAAAAAGGGTAAGATAAAACAACTCTTCAAAAAGAAATAAACCCATAGGAAGGGAAACTACTTTTAATCTTCAATGTTCCATGGTACTACCCAGAGTTCATCATAGAACATTCCATAAATAATCATCCTCATAATTACTCAAAATAAACCAAACTAAGATTGAAACCCAAATATAAGAAGGATTTGATAAAATAATCTTCCAAGATAAACTTTATCGTTCATCTCCAAACAACATCAACCAATATTAACGTCTTAAAAAAAATTTGCTAACCTAATCACATTTTCCCCAAGATAGGTTAATAATTTCCATAAGTTACATAAATTATCATAAGATCACCTTAAATTCATCGATTCTTAAAAATATAAATCATCCTTTACATCTTAAAGAAAATACCATAGTAATTTATTTACCTTGATCATATAGGTTTCCTAAATTAGTTATTGCCTTCCAAACTAATATTCATCTTTTAATAAGCTAATTTTTTTTCATGAAGAATAGCATCACAACATTGGAATGTGATACATAAAAATAGATGTCTTCTTTAATGATATAAAACCATCTTACATATTGATACGATGTTCTTAGAAAACATTAAATATATTCTCATAGAGCACAAACTAAAATACAACATGACATAGACAATTATTTCAATGAAGTTACATGTACTTCAGTCATCATGATCCATCTCCGCATAGGAATTTAATTGTTCCCATATCCTTGAATATTTTTGATGCTCATAATGATTCTCATCCCTTCCAAGAGATAATTTCCTCAGATTATCTCCACCTTCTCCATATTTACGACATTGAATAGTATAAGGTACATTAGATTGAACCTTTTCTCCATTCATCACATTATCCATTTTTTTAAAACAATTGGATACTTTATGCCTTATCATCCCAAACACAAAACATATCCTGGTTCCTTAATGTCATTTTCCTTGGTGCCACTTTCCACACATTTTGAACAATGGAAATTGGGTTTTCTTTCCCGTATCACCTTTATCAAATGAAAATCCATGAGACTTCATCTTCTTCTTCCTGGATGAATTTGGGCACTCCACTTTGTACCAATTATTAATTGTGATTTCTGATAGCTGGCTTGGCATAATCAAAATATGTTCAACTTGATCTCTTGTCGTCTCTATCATATTAATAGGGAAATAGTCACATTTCGTATTCCAATGGTTGTTGGGACATGTTCTTCTATTTCCCTCCATTAACTATGAATGCAAAGTATAATTATGGGGCTTAAATACATAGCCAATAATCATGAAAAGGAAACTATATGCATATAAGGACAAAAATGTAGAAGAAATGTATATACTATCTTGTGATCTCATAGGTTCCAATCTAGGATATCGATTATCATATATTCTAATGTGAATCATTATTTTATTTTATCTTTGTTCTTTTAATAATGGCTCATTCTAAGATTATGAATTTAACAAATAAAATCCCCCAGGAGTGTCAAACCAAGAGTGCAGCAATGCCTTTTGTTCTATACCAGGATACCTCGAGTCAAGCCCGAAACACCTTGTCAGAGGTTTCAGTCCTAGGTACATCTGTGCCAAAGCCACCTCTACTTGTTCGTATCCATACATGGATTTATTTGTTTGGAATCCACTTACTCAATACTTCACCAAAATACCTGGATGTTTCCAAATTTTTAATATTTTCATTAAGAAAACTTTTAAGGTTTTAAAATATTAATTTCCACAAATAACTAAACCCTCCTTTGATACCAACTATATTATCCCACCTTTTTATAACATAACATTTTATTACAATTTACAAAACTGGGGATCTCTAAGGTTTAGTTTCGTGGAAACCAGGAACATAATACATGATGACATAAAACATTATTATTAAACACTTGAAAGGATTCTTCATTGTTCATATGAGGTTAATTACAACATCTCATGACCTAAGAGAATACATCAAAGGAAAGGGTGAGAAGAAGGCTCATTAAGGTAAACAAGGGAAACATTTTACATTTGAACTTGAGATACATCAATAAAGTCATGATAAATAAATTTAAGGGATGAGAAAGAGATCCTGAGGAATATCATAATAAAAATAACATGTTTCATAACATGAATATGTGGCTACAAAATTTAACATAGACAATCACTTCCGTATCACCAAGGTTCATCCTCAAGGTGTCATTAAATAAAATTACCATGGTTATTCACAAAGGTATCGTTAAAATGGTCATCTCTAGAGATTAATTCTTTTCCTAATGCATTGGAGAAATATCAAAGTGCACTATTAATTTGTATTGATTATAATATGATCCACATATATCATCATAAAAAATTTCATAAATAAACCATATAGCATAAAATAGATGGGTTTCATTTCATAATCATAACATTTTAAAAACTTCATCAAAGACATGATCTTTATGTCACTTTAATCCCACGGAAAAGGAAAGTGGGTTTCATGTATATAAATACCCGAATTAAAATAGAAAATATTGATATATATTTGTTAATAACCATGTATAAAAATGATCTTTGAGCATTCACTTAATAAAATAAATGAATTTTAGAAAAAGAGGAAGTCATTTTGAGATGAAAATTCTGCAACAAGAAGGCTATGTTACAAGGTTATAGAAAACATTAAAAAGAGAGGGGAAATGGATCACCCACCCATAAATGATACATATAATAGTAGGGGGATAGAATATATATTATTTAAGAACATGGTAATGAAATTTTAAATATATAACATATTAAATGACGAACTTGAAAGGAAGACAAAAATAAGATTTCTCTTATGAAAATTCAGCAGCCTAACGACGTTACATAAAACATCAAAAATTGAATTGATGAGATAAAATTGGGTATCTCATCATATACACATAAAAATGAAAGTATGATAGATATTTAATATCATAACCCAACATAATAAATGTAATTTGAATGAAATTACATGAAAATGGAACTTTAAAAATGAGAAGGGTGGAAGAATCCCTTACAAAAATTCGGCAGCCTAACGGTGCAACTTAAACATTCATAAATTTGAATGATGAGAGTGAGATAGGATCTCTCATAATATTATAATAAAATGGTCAGTAATATAATTATTAAATAACATCCCCCAACATAAGAACATGGGGCTTATGTGAAATGACCTACAAAAGGGTACATGAAAAGAAAAAGAGAGGTATGATCCCTTACCTTGAAGAGTAACCTCAGAAACATGAAGGTAGGGACCTTGGAGAGCATTAAGGAACATTTGGAGGACTAATTGAGAGGTAAATATACCATAAATTCATTGGGGAGGATTTTGAAATTAAATTAATGAGGGAAAGGCTTGGTATTTATAGGAAAATTGAGGGGAAAAGCATTAATTGTCAGGGGACATCTCATCGGTGGTATGGGAAAAACCATGGACATTCCCATGGTATTTTCCCATGGTATTGGCCACTTGTTACACCTCATACCTTATCTTACTTTTCATAAGTCTACCAGAATAATTGAATAATTAATACATCCTTAATGATGTCATTAAATACCTGAAACTCAAAAACTGTATTTTCACTATTCAATGAAAATTCAACTTTCTCATAAAAAAAATCTCACCTTTACCAAATGTCAATGATCTGATTTCAAAAATTACCTCCATTTTATGAAAGTGATTTTATAAATAATATTAATTTAATTTTTAAATAGAAACACTATTCCCTGAAAATTCAACTATTTCAGAAAAATCCAAAAAATTTACCTTTACCAAATATTGATGCTATGATTTCAAAAATGAACTCAATTTTATGAAAATAATTTTAAAAATTTTTATAATATTATTTTTAAATAAAAAAACTAATCACCTGAAAAAAATTATACTTACCCAATAATTTTTGAAACAGTTATTTACCTTTTTTATTGAATTGCATTACTTAATCAAGGGGCCTAAATTATATTAATACTTTATTTAAATTATATTACTAATTCATTTGGTCACATTACTAATCCTAAGCATAAAAGCCATATTAAAAAATCACTTTTCACCAAAAATTATGTTTCTCTTATTAGACTCTAAATTTCATACTGAACACAATTGTAGAAGACCTTAATTTTAAAATCATTTCATATTTTTAATTATTTAAGGTTTACATAAATATTTTTAAAATATCCTTTTTCTAAAATTCAAAAATAATGTGCATACTATATTTATCCGGACAGTTGATATTCACAAACATCGCCATAAGAAAAAATTAATTTTTTTAAATTAAAGGATTACACAAGGAAGTTATGGTCTTGTTACATACACCTTATAACACCAGCATAGGACATAAGAGAAAGGTGTGCTAGGGTGATAGAATCTTGGGGCGGCTCGACCAACCTTTCCCGAGTAGTTATTTTTATCAGCATGAACTTCTCGTAATGGCGATTTTATTCCATCATCACACGATGAAGTTCGGATTGGGATTGGGGCATAGCAAAGCCCAAATGTGATACCTCCTTCCCGAGTTTCGTCAGATGGGCTTTGATCTTTGACGCACGCCTGTCGTAGGGCGTGGCAAAACAATTTTTTCCTAAGTTAAAATGTAGTAATGTGGTTGACCTAGGATGTCTCCCGAAGAGGAGTGCACACAAAATGGGTTGTCACTTTAAAACGGGGGTAAAAATGTTGTGAAAGGAAATTTGAAATTCAAATGATTGAAAAACAATGAAATTAAAAGGGTGATTAGGTCGGGGTCGGTTTCCTAATTATAATGCTATCCTGTTCAATTTAATTCAATCCTCTTCTTCTTAGTTGATTAAAGTGAGTTTCCACAATCGTTTCCTCTCACTTCCTTGGTGAAATTATTATTGTGAGAGAAAACCTTACCATGATCTTGGTTTGGTCAACTCTCCTTCCATGTGTAAAATAGTTGTATTGAATATCCTTAATTGAAATGGGCAATTCCCGATTGAGTTTTGTTTATACCAAACAATCAAGAACATTCACTACACGTTTTACACGTACTGACGATCGTCGAGTACTTCACCACTAATTCCTGGCTTATTCCATCGTATATAAACTAGAAATTAGTGGAGGGAGATATTGATTATTTTACCAAGGCAAAAATAAATAACAGAATTAATATTCAAGAACGATCGCACCTGATTATAAAATCCGCTATAAGAAATTGAAAACAACTTTGAAGAAGAAAGAAATTTATTCAATTGCATCCAAGAACTCAAGCATTACAATGTAGAAAACCAAACCTTCCCCAATCACTCTAAAAGTTTACCCCACCATGGTAAGGGTAATCGAGTTGAATGGGGAAGAAGAAGGCATTACAAAACTATGAAATAGAAAATAAAAAAAAACAAAAAGATCTTCTTCTTGGTGTCCCGGAAGGAATGGGTGGACAATTGGATGCTTTGAGAGGGTGGAGCTCTCCTCCTTTTATAGCCAGAATTCTTCACCCGAATTTCGACGCGTTTTAGCCCCACTAAATGACATCTTCTCGCGTTGAGCCCTTATTGAATGTTGTTCATAATTCACTTGTCCGTGTCCCCTCAATATTGCAGCGGATTTGGACATGTATTCCGAGACTTATGACCGTTTTACTATGAGAATTTATTCTGTCCAGTCAGACTCTCCAAAACGAAATCCTCCGGATTAAGGTGATTTAATGGCCCCATAAACGGCCAATTAACTCGGTTCTTCCTTCATAAAAGATGCTCCAAAACTCCTTGCGCGTCCACCCACCGAATTTCACAAGCTTTGGGCCCACAGTGGATGAGTTATGGATCCCACATCAAAACTAGGCAGAACTGAAAACAGTTTTCTTGAGCCAACTTGTGAGCTTCTTTTGAGCTTCCATATGGGCGATTAAGATTTTGGTCCAAATATATTTAATGAAGCTCTGGATGTTTAGAATCTGAAAAAGAAATAATTTGGCAATTTGGATTAGTGTAGATAATGTTATGGCCAACCTACCGAAATAATTTAAAACTGTTAAAAAATCCAAAATGGCCAATTTTTACTATTCAGCTCAAAATAACACCATTATCATAAAAATGAAATAATTCATCTTAGAAGAACAATTTTGTGGGTTTAAAACAATGATATTCAATATAAATTACTTGAAAATATTTGCTCTATCAATCTTTCCGAGACTAGTGGATGTTTCATCAAATCTTTTTTCTATATTAATTAATTCAAGATCACTTGTATTTATAGAAAATAAATGTAATAATTAGTTTTCAATGGTCATATTGACCAACAGTCATATAACAGTCGAAACCCAACTGTCTCATTATACTCATTTTATTAAGTGAAATAGTTTTGTTGAGTATAAAATAAAATAAACAAGAAAAATTAGGAAAATATTTTTATTTAAAATTCCAGGTCGTTGCATTCTTCCCCCCCATAAGAAATTGCATCCAAGAAATTTCAAAATGGGGCTTGGAAATTTTGTTGAAAGTCCCAATTCGAAAAAAGATTCTGTAAAACTATTACTTTAAAAGAAATAAAGAGAGGTACAAAGGTCACCCGAGTTAACCCATACTATGATTCCATGTAAGAAAAAATGGGTATGGAAGAGAAATCAAAGGGTCAAGTTCTGATGGAGAGTGATAGAAAACATGATTAAGATAAAATTAACCACAGAAAGATCAAAAAATTAATATGTGTTAAAAGTTCTATGATTACCCATTATGAAACGTAAACCAATAACATTTTTTTCTTACGTTATTTTTCATAATTTTAAGGAATTCATTTACTACATAAAATAAAAACCTAAAGAAATATACTTACCTTTAAGTAGAGTTTCATCCCTTAATATGTTTCCACCAAGACTAATCTTTTATCCAACCCATGATCATTCAATAACACATGGTCTCATCCAAAGAACAAAAATCATCTTCTAGAGAATCGCATAATCCACAAAAGATTAACTATCTATTTATTTTATCTTTAAACATTTTACCAAAAACAGAAACGGTGTGATAAAACAACTCTTCAAAAAGAAAGAACTCCACAGTAAGGGAAACTACTTTTAATCTTCAATGTTCCATGGTATTACCCAAAGTTCATCACAGACCATTCCATAAATAATTATCCTTAAAATTAATCAAAATAAACCAAACTAAGATTGAAACCCAAGTATAATAAGGCTTTGATAACAGAGACTTCAAAGATAAACTTTATCGTTCATCTCCAAACAACATCAACCACTCTTAACATCTTATAACAAAATTAACTAACCTAATCACATTTTACCCAAGATAGGTTAATAATTTCCATAAGTAACCTAAATTATCATATGTTCACCTTAAATTCATCGATTCTTAAAAATATAATTCAACCTTTACATCTTAAAGAGAATACCGTAGTAATCTATTTACCTTGATCATATAGGGTTCCCAAATTATTGAACGTCTTCCAAAATAATATTCATCTTTTAATCCCCTAATATTTTTTTCCAAGAAGAACAGCTACACAACATCAACATGTGATATATAAAAATAGATGTTTTCCTTAATGATATAAAACCATATTCGATAGTGACTTTATTTTCCTAGAAAACATTAATGATATGCTCATAGATCACGAACTAAAATACAACATGACATAGACAATTATCGCAAAGAAGGTACATGTACTTCAATCATCATGAAGCATCTCAGCATAGGATTGCATTGTTCCCTTGTCCTTGAAGATTGCTGATGCTCATCATGTTTCTCATTCCTTCCAAGAGAGCATTTCCTTGGATAATGTCCAACATCTTCATATTTACAAAATTTAATTGTATAAGATACATTAGATTAAACCTTATCTCCGTTCATTACATTATACATTTATTCAAAGCAATTGGATACTTTATTCCCTATCATCCCACATTTAAAACATCTCCCAGTTCCTTGTGTGACATTTTCCTTCATGCATCTTTCAACACATTTTTCCCAAAAGAAATTGGGTCTTCTTTCGCTTGTCACCTTTATCATATGAACATCCATGGGACTTCATCTTCATCTTCAAGGATGAATTTGGGCATTCAACTAGGAACCAATTATTAATTGTGATTTTTGATAGCTGGTTTAACATAATCACAATATCTTCAACATGATATCTCTTCGTCTCTGTCATATTAATAGAAAAATGTTCACATTTCTTATCACATTGGTTTTAGGGACATGTTCTTCTATTTCCCTCCATTAACAATGAATAGAAAGTATAATTAGGGGTATTAAATACCTAGACAATAATCATGAAAATAAAACATTAAGTATAAAAGGATAAACATATAGAAGAAACGTATATCATAACTTGTGATCTCCTAGTTTCCAATCTAGGTTATCTCGGATCATATATTATTATGCGAATCATTATTTTATTTTATATTTGTTCCTTTAATAATGGTTCATACTAGGCTTATGAGTTTACCAAAGCATATCCCTTGAGTGTGTCAAACCAAGAGTGCAGCAAGGCCCACTGTCGTGCACTAGGTTACCCCGGGTCAAGAACAATACACCTTGTCAGAGTTTTCACGCCTAGGTACATCTTTACTAGATCCACCTCCACTTGTTCGTATCCAGGAATGGCTTTATTTTTTTGGAAACCACTTACTCAATATTTCACCAAAATACCAGGATGCTTTCTTATATTTAATATTTTCATTAATAAACCATGTAAGGTTTTAAAATATTAATTTCCACAAATAACTAATCCTTACATTGATACCAACAATAGCATCCCACCATTTTATAACATAACTTTTTATTATATTATACAAAACCTAGGATCTTTAAGGTTTAGTGTCGTGGAAACTAGGAACTTAATACATGATGACATAAAAAATTATTTTTTAAACACTTGACATGCTTATTCATTGTTCATCCTAAGTTCATTACAACATCTCATAACCAGAGAGCATACATCAAAGGAAAGGGTGAGCAAAATTCCTAGTAAGGGAAACAAGAGAAACATTTTACATGTGAACCTTAGACAAATCAATAAAGTCATGATAAATTACTTTAAAGCATGAGAAAGATATCATGAGGAATATCATAATAAAAACAACGTGTTTCATAAAATGAAGATGTGGCTACACCATTTAACATAGACAATAATTTCTGTATCACCAAGTTCCATCCCCAAGGTGTCATTAAATAATATTACCATGGCTATTCACCATGGTATCGTTAAAATGGTCATCTCTAGAGATTAAGTCTTTACCCAATGAATTAGAGCACTATCAGGGCACACCCTTAATTTTTATTTATTATCATGTGATCCACATATATCATCATCAAACATTTCATAAATAACCCATATAGCATAAATGAAATGGGTTTCATTTCATAATAATAACGTTTTAAAAACTAATTTAAAGACATGATCTTTATGTCAATTTAAACCCACAGAAAAGGTAAGAGGGTTTCATGTATGTAAATAACAGAATTAAAATAGAAAATTTTGAAAAATATGTTAATACCCCTATACAAGAATAATATTTGAGTATTCACTTAATAATATAAAATAATTTTAGAAAAATAGAAAGGTATTTTGAGATGGAAAGTCTGCAGCATAACGGCTATGTTATAGGGTTTTTTAAAACATTGAAAAGAGAGGGAAGATCAGTCACCCTCTCATAAATGATCAATAAAATAGTAGGGGGGGAAGAATATAATGGATTTAAGAACATTCTAATGAAATTTGAAAGATATATAATATTAAATGAAGATCATTAAAGGAAGACAAAAATAAGATTTCTCTTATGAAAATTCGGTAGCGTA
Source organism: Viscum album (assembly GCA_963277665.1). Taxonomy (NCBI): domain Eukaryota; kingdom Viridiplantae; phylum Streptophyta; class Magnoliopsida; order Santalales; family Viscaceae; genus Viscum; species Viscum album. The sequence continues at coordinate 787,061,406 of OY728153.1, forward strand.
ACGGCGTTACTTAAAACTTCAGAAAATGAATTGATGAGATCAAATAGGGTATCTCATAATATGTACCTAAAAAGTAAATTAAGATATATATAAAATATCATAAACTAACATAAGAAAATAAACATGAAATAATTGACATGAAAATAGAACATGAAAAATGAGAATAGTGGAAGAATCCCTTACAAAAATTCGGTAGCCTAATGGCGCAACTTAAACATTCATAAAATGAAATGATAAGAGTAAGAGGGGATCTCTCGTCATATGACCATTAATGGGGAAGTAATAGGAATATAAAAGAACATCCCCCAACATATGAATATGGGGCTTAAATGAAATGACATACAAAAGGGTACATGAAAAGAAAGAGAGAGGTAGGATCCCATACCATGAAGAGTAACATCAAAATCATAAAGGTTGGGACCATGGGAGGATTTAGGGAACCTTGGGAGGACTCCTTGAAAGGTAAAGTGACCATAGTGAGGATTTTTAAATGAAATTAATGAGGGAAAGGCTTGGTATTTATAGGATAAGTGAGGAGACAAAGCATCAATTGCCAAGTGATGCCTCATCGGTGGTATTGGAAAAACCATGGGCTTGACCATGGTATTTTCCCATGGTATTGGCCACTTGGGACACCTCATAACTTATCTTAATATTAATAACTAGGCCAGAATTAGTGAATAATTAATACATCCTTAATGATGTCGTTAAACACCTGAAACTCAAAAACTGTATTTTCACTATTCACCGAAAATTCAAATTTCTCAGAAAAAATATAAAATGTCACCTTATAAAAATATCAACTCTCTGATTTCAAAAATGAACTCTATTTTATGATAATAGTTTTCTAAATATTTTTAATTTAATTTTTAATTAAAAACACTTTTTACTGAAAATTTAACTGTTTCAAAAAAATCCCAAAAATTCACCTTAACCAAATATTGATGCTCTGATTTCAAAAATGAACTCCATTTTATGAAAATCATTTTGTAAATATTATTAATTTAATTCTTTACTAAAATAACTATTCACCTGAAGAAACTAATACTTAACCAATAATTTATGAAATTGTTATTTACCTATTTTATTGAATCACGTTACTTAATCAAGGTGCCTGAATTATATTAATACTTTTTATAGGAGGGATTACTAATCCATTTGGTCACATTACTAATCCTAAGAAGAAAATCACTATTCATAAATTACTATTTATAAAAAATTATATTGATCTTATTAGACTCTAAGATACATACTGAACACAACTATAGAAGACAATTTTTTGAAAATAATTTCACATTTTTAATTATTTAAGGATTACATAAATATTTTGAAAATATCCTTTTCCTAAAATTCAACAATAATCTGTATACTATATTTATCCTGACACTTGATATTCACAAACTTCACCATAAGAAGAATGCAAAATTTTTATTTAAGTTAAATGATTTCACAAGGCAGTTACGGTCTCGTTACATAGCCCCTTCTAACACAAGAATAAGACCTAAGAGTAAGGTGTGCAAGGGTGATAGAATCTTGGGGCGGCTTGGCCAACATTTCTAGGGTAGTGATTTCTATAAGCTTTATCTTCTTGCAAAGGCATGTCCTTTCCATCTTCACACGATGATGTTCGGCTTGGGTTTGGTCTAGAGTGAAGTGCCCAGATCAGTGTGAATCACTGAGATGGGGAGGGGGTGAATCAGTGATCCTTTAAAGCTTTTTACTAATTGATTCTTAATCAATTAAACCTCTATGTCTTGTTAAGGCCTCGATCCACTCTTCTTATGTCTCTCAACCTTTCCCGGATAATGCAGTAATGAAAAGGCACAGGACACAAGGATTTACAAGGTTCGGCACCAAAGGCCTACATCCTTGCCATGCTCTCCCAGCATGGATTCTCCCATTATAATCTGTTAGTATTACAATGGTCGATACAACTTCCCACCGTATCTCTCCTGAGTCCCACAGGAGGGTCTTTATACTGCTTCACACAGTGTTACCAGAGTCCCACTGGCCTGCTCCAGAATCCCACTGAAGACTTCTTCCACCCTGAGTCTCACATGGGGCTTCTCCTGGCTCCTCGAGTCACACGAGTAGCTCTTCTTCACTTTAAGTTCTTCAAGTATCCTCAGCAGCCTGGGATAAAGGCTGTTGGCCTTGCTCTTCTTCTGATCAATTGTGGTGAACATGTCTTCTCGTCTTTCTCAGGATTTATCACCTTCTTCTATGGATGACCTGGCTTCTCTATTCAACTACTGAATACTCAGACAACTGATATCTATACCTCCAGTCTGGTCCAGTCTCAGCTCAAAACAACTTCATGCACTGAATTCATGGAAACTCTGAATCCTCATGCACTGACTGCATGGCCTTCTCAATCTCTTCAAGATCTTTCAGTATTGGTCAACTCAAACGCACACCACTGATTTAAGCTTGTTCAGTGTGCGCGTGCATGCAGGCATGCATGCACTTCCCTTTACTTCTTCTTGGTGTGATAAACCCACAAAGGGTGTAATCCTTTTCAGCACACACCTTCTCACTTCCTTCACACACTTTGTTCTTATTGGTTACACACTTAAATGTGTGTTCTACTTTAGTGTGAGGTATCCTTCTTCTTCTCCTTCTTAGTGTGTACACACCACTTAGGCACACACTAAGGTTCGGCCTCTTTGCTCTTTGCACACACTTCTTCCACTTTTTGCACACAAGTGAGCTTGGCCTCTTCTTCTTAGACATAAATGGCTACGGCCAACTTCTTGTTCACTATGCACACACATTGTCCACGGCGAGGGTGTTTTATCCTTATAGCTCACACACACTTGGTGTGTAATTCTCATCACCCGAATCTCCTACTGCCCATATGAAGGCGCGCAAGTGCTTGATGAGCCGCGGCCTCCTCTTCTTCAACACTGCCGCGCAAGCCACAACAAACCTCGAGGGCGCGCAAGGTACTTGCGGCCTCGGGTACTTCCTGTCGCGCAAAAGAAAGACGCGCAGGGGACTTCACCCAACCTTCTTGTCGCGCAAAGAAGTTGCGTGCAAGGAACTCAGCCGCGCAAATATAATTGCACGGGGGCTTCAACTTCGCGAGGAAGAGCACACGTGGGACGACAGATCTTCAACAAAACTTCAGCACATCAGCAAGAAATCCTCGAGGGCAGGCCTCATTTTTATAGGAAGAGGAGAGGCGGTTCAATCCGCGTGATAAATCTTGAATCACTGAAGATTTCGAATCTTCAAAATCTTTCCAAATTTTTGCGTTTTCTCTTCGGTGCACGCGAGTTCTTTTATTTTTCGCGGGTTTATCTTCCTCTTCCATTCCTCCTCGTGCATGCGACTTAGAACGCATGCACGACCTCTGTTTTGGCCATCCCATGAAAAACACGAACACCACATGGCCTCGGCAACTTCGTTTGCCTCGGCCGAACTCCAAATTTTTCATACATTGCATGCAAATGTATTTTTAAGCATGAATGTGATCAGTAGGCTCAGACGATCACAAAGGACACTTCGGCTCCTTCAATGGTGGCCAGGAACTCAAAATACGTTGCTCGGATGTTGCCTGGTTCTGCGGGGATGTCGGGGGTGCCTCGGCTGAGCTTGAGGAAGAGGATGATGCGGCAGCCGTCGGATCAGGAGTTTGAAATACATCGGACGGGTGGATTAGATTGCAGCGCGCGGCAGATGAGAGGAGTGGCTGAGATCTCACGTGAGATGGGATGAACGACCCAGATTAAATCCTGGGCGAAATCTCATTGTCCCACATCGAAACGCCAGGGGATTTTCATGCGGTATAACAAACAACGCGTGCCATCCTCGGTTCAGTTGGACTTCTCCCCTCCCGGTGCCGCCCCGCACCGGGTTCTCTCTGCGGGCGCGCTCTGCGCCCACTCTTCTCCTTGCGGGCGCGCCACGGCGCCCACTATGCACGCTGACACTCTTGGGGGCGCGCTCCTACTCCCCTTCCGCGCTCCTTCGGGCGTGCACCAGGTGCCCATGCGGTGTCTTGGGTGCGCCCTGCCGCCCTGGCTCGCCCCACGGGTTCCCCCATGGGCGTGGTGCCTTAGCGCCCATGCCTTGGGGTTGAACCCTCAAGGTGCCTTGGCTGGCCATATTTTTTGCAAAGGGACAGAATGTTACTTTGTCAAAAACAAAGTACTCCATATGAAAAATTCTCTTTCTAAATGCCAAGCCATCTTCCTCTAAGCCATTCTTCTTCTACATTTTTCTTCTTCTTCTTAAGAATTCCTCCATTCATCCTCAACATTTATTTATCACTTAGGAATGGAAATTCTTGAAGGTTCTTCATCAACTGAGCTCTTGAATCACAGCAAATCTCCAATGAGCTTCATTGATCAAATCAGAGATCAATTGGATCTTCTTCACATTCACATGCACTAAGTGTTAGTGCATGGACTTCATTAATCCACTTCATCCACTTAGAAGTTGTGGATGGATCCCTTTCATCTCCTCATGCATTGTGAAGACAATGCATGGTCTTCAATCAATGTTGTGACATTGTATCATCAGGATACATGTTCTTTGAACAAAAAGACCAGTTCAACATTCGTCTGATATTACTAGAGAATGTTTCAACCACATCTCCTTTACCACTTAGTGAATCTCCTAAGTGACATGCATCTTAGTACCATGGCCATTCTCCTTCACCACCAACACCATCACAACCTTTGGCATTCACATCTTGACAATTCTTGACATCCATTCATTCTAAGACAACAACATGTCTCATTGACAACAAATGCAACACAGTTCACTTCAATCTCCCCCTTTTTATTTGTTGTCAATACACCACTTCAGCACATATGAATGGGTCAATATGTGTGCCAATATTTCTCCCCCTTATTGGAAATCAAATGCAAAGGTGTGGTGTGGTTCTCTTTCAAAAATCTATTCCTACCTTATAAAAGCATTTTCTTGAAAAACACTGAGAGAGGGATGATGTCACATGTTCTCTTTAGCAAAGAACCTTTAGTAAATCAACTCTAAGTCTACTTGGGCTAACCCGGTGTAGAAAACAAGAGTGATATGACCAAGGAATTCAAAGTTGTCCATAATTCTCTACACATGTGAGATCATGTTTAGGGGTTTGAAATTTTTCAGATATAACAATAAATTTGCTAAATCCTGCACAACTTCACAAAACTCTTTAGAAAGTTCAGGTGCAAAGATAAAGCTCCCCCATTCATCCATTTGTCTTCAATCCATAATCCCCCTTAATTGACAAGATAAACTCAATTAAGAAACAAGGGATGAAAGTATGATTGGAATACCTTCACTTTTCTCAAGATGGTATTAATCTAAGAATCCCATCTTCTTCAGATTGGATCCCCCTTAAGGGGTGCACTCCATTCTGTCCAAACCACTCTCCAGATGAGAATGATCATCATCTTCAATTCCCTGCAATGTTAGCACATGTAAATACCAATAGTATAAGGGAATAAGATGGAACCTCCTTGGTTCATCAATGTGAACAACAAGGTTGAGAAGATTCTCTCAACCGAGATGTCCCATTTTCACCATTCTTCACACTTGCACATCTGATCTTCTTTGATGTTTGTGCTGGTGTGGATCTCAACACATCTTCATGTGAAATATTCTTCTTCCCTTTTGCCTTAGCAATTGCCAGAACTTTATCTTCAGCTTTTTCCAGATCTTTGGCAAGTTGCAACTGATTTGGCCATATGACAAGTAAGTCACTTGGAAGTGTGGCCTCAGTTCTGGAAGTTCCACATGGTTCTTTTGATGCGGTTAAGCTACCTTTCTTAGGTAAATTATTTTCACCCAATCCCTTCTGCTTCTTCTGGATTGATTGTCTGTTTGAGTTCAGTCTGCCTCTATTGAATTTCATGGCTTCTTTACAAAGATCCATGATATGACCTTTCTTTCCACATTTGAAGCATTTCTTCTTGGTGGTCCTTCTGGATGCATCACCCTTCTTGGATTTATACTCCAAGGTCTTCTCTTCCTTTTTCAACATCTTCTTGGGAGCATTGTCACCTCTCTTCTGTTTGCTTCCCAAGGATTCTTTCTGAGCCAGGTTCTGTGATCTTTTCTTCTTTTGAGCTCTGGATATAGTTGGAGATTGACATGTATCTATTTGACCACTTTTGCAATCATCCCAGATATTGTCAAGTAATCCAAATCTATTTGCAGTAAACAGATGTCTCTGGACCTGTGGATGCTTCTTCTTTTCTTCTGGCTTGCTCCCCCAAGGCATGGGCTTCCTCTGTGCTTTGGAATTCAGTGGATTGTACCAACAATCCTTTGCACAGTGCCCATACTTGTTACAACACCAACACTGACCCACAAATCTTGACCTCTTCAGTCCTTCTGATTGTTGGGTACTTTTCTTGAATTGTTGTGATGCTTCAGGAGAGCTCTGCTTCTTCATTTTCTTCATCCATACTTGTTTGGAATTATTTTTCCATCCTGCACTTTTTGTGGAAACACAATTAGAAGAATCAGTACAAGATGGTATGGATGGTACCTTCTTTTTAGAAGATGTTGCCCTTTTATTAGAGGATTTCTTTCTCTTAGAATCATCCTTCTCAAAGCTTACTTGAGTAGCAACATTTCTTCTTTCAGCTGACTGGGAGGATTCAGCTTTGGGTGATTGCAGATTTTTCAATATCACCTCTAGTTCGAAGCATTTCATATTGAGGGAGTTCTTCTCATCCTCAATAGTTCTTAGCCTTCCTTCCCAATTTTCTTTCATCTGTTCTAACTGGTCTTCATGCACCTTCTTCATTTCTTGTAATGAATTGTCAAGCTCCATTACCCTGTTTACTTTGTCTTCAAGTTGAGCATCTCTGACATTCATTGAAACTTTGTGCCTCTTTTCCAGTGCATGGAAAACTTCTTTGATCATTATCGTAAATATTTCTTTCTCAGAAAGGCTTCTTTGCAATTCTTCACAAGTATCTTCATATCTATCATTGCAAAGAGAAACTGTTTCATCCGTAGCCTTCACCAGCTTTCTGAGAGTGTTGGTTATGCCAACCCTTTTAGCCAATTGGACTTCCAGAGAATTGGCTTCATCTTCTAGCTGTAATTTTTCTTCTTGAAGATCAAGGAGGCCTGTAGCTATACACATTGCCACTTCCTTGGGGACTGTCTTCTGAAGATATTTGATTGCATTTAGAAGATCATTGTTCCTTCCATATTCATCACAGCTAGAGCAGGCTTCATCAGAAGAATGATAAAAGGAATTGTCATCTGATGTGACATTCACATTTCTTTCCATAGAAGGAGTTTCTCTGATTGCAACAACCTTCTTCTTCATCTTCTTTGCCTGTTTCTTCTTTCTATTTTTCTGAGTCTTGGCAGATATCTCCATTTGAGGCTGGTCACTCATTTCCTCAAATCTGCACTCCATAAAGACTCCCTTGGATCTTTTAGAGGTAACCTCCCTCTGATACAAATTGAAGTGCCCAGATCAGTGTGAATCACTGAGAGGGGGAGGGGGTGAATCAGTGATCCTTTAAAACTTTTTACTAATTGATTCTTAATCAATTAAACCTCTATGGCTTGTTAAGGCCTCGATCCACTCTTCTTATGTCTCTCAACCTTTCCCGGATAATGCAGTAATGAAAAGGCACATGACACAAGGATTTACAAGGTTCGGCACCAAATTCCTACATCCTTTCCATGCTCTCCCAGCATGGATTCTCCCATTATAATCTGTTAGTATTACAATGGTCGATACAGCTTCCCACCGTATCTCTCCTGAGTCCCACAGGAGGGTCTTTATACTGCTTCACACAGTGTTACCAGAGTCCCACTGGCCTGCTCCAGAATCTAACTGAAGACTTCTTCCACCCTGAGTCTCACAGGGGGCTTCTCCTGGCTCCTCGAGTCACACGAGTAGCTCTTCTTCACTTTATGTTCTTCAAGTATCCTCAGCAGCCTGGGATAAAGGCTGTTGGCCTTGCTCTTCTTCTGATCACTTGTGGTGAACAGGTCTTCTCGTCTTGCTCAGGATTTATCACCTTCTTATAAGGATGACCTAGCTTCTCTCTTCAACTACTGAATACTCAGACAACTGATATCTATAAATCCAGTCTGGTCCAGTCTCAGTTCAAAACAACTTCATGCACTGACTGTATGGCCTTCTCAATCTCTTCAAGATATTTCAGTCTTGGTCAACTCAAACGCACACCACTGATTTAAGCTTGTTCAGTGTGCGCGTGCATGCATGCATGCATTCACTTCCCTTTCCTTCTTCTTGGTGTGATAAACCCACAAAGGGTGTAATCCTTTTCAGCACACACCTTCTCACTTCCTTCACACACTTTGTTCTTATTGGTTACACACTTAAATGTGTGTTCTACTTTAGTGTGAGGTATCATTCTTATTCTCCTTCTTAGTGTGTACACACCACTTAGGCACACACTAAGGTTCGGCCTCTTTGCTCTTTTCACACACTTCTTCCACTTTTTGCACACAAGTGAGCTTGGCCTCATCTTCTTGAACATAAATGGCTACGGCCAACTTCTTGTCCACTATGCACACACACTGTCCACGACGAGGGTGTTTTCTCCTTTTAGCACACACACACTTGGTGTGTAATTCTCATCACCCGAATCTCCTACTGCCCATATGAAGGCGCGCAAGTGCTTGATGAGCCGCGGCCTCCTCTTCTTCAACACTGTCGCGCAAGCCACAACAAACCTCGAGGGCGCGCAAGGTACTTGCGGCCTCGGGTACTTCCTGTCGCGTAAAAGAAAGACGCGCAGGGGACTTCACCCAACCTTCTTGTCGCGCAAAGATGTTGCGCGCAAGGAACTCAGCCGCGCAAATATAATTGCACGGGGGCTTCAACTTCGCGAGGCAGAGCGCACGCGGGACGACAGATCTTCAATAAAACTTCAGCACATCAGCAAGCAATCCTCGAGGGCCAGGCCTCATTTTTATAGGCAGAGGAGAGGCGGTTCAATCCGCGTGATAAATCATGAATCACTGAAGATTTCGGATATTCAAAATCTTTCCAAATTTTTGCATTTTCTCTTCTGTGCACGCGAGTTCTTTTATTTTTCGCGGGTTTATCTTCCTCTTTATTTCCTCCTCGTGCATGCGACTTAGAACGCATGCACGGCCTCTGTTTTGGCCATCCCATGCAAAACACGAACACCACATGGCCTCGGCAACTTCGTTTGCCTCGGCCGAACTCCAAATTTTTCATACATTGCATGCAAATGTATTTTTAAGCATGAATGTGATCAGTAGGCTCGGACGATCACAAAGGACACTTCAGCTCCTTCAATGGTGGCCGGGAACTCAAAATACGTTGCTCGGATGGCGCCTGGTTCTGTGGGGATGTCGGGGGTGCCTCGGCTGAGCTTGAGGAAGAGGATGATGCGGCAGCTGTCGGATCAGGAGTTTGAAATACATCGGACGGCTTGATTAGATCGCGGCGCGCGGCAGATGAGATGAGCGGCTGAGATCTCACGCGAGATGGGATGAATGGCCCAGATTAAATCCTGGGCAAATCTCGTTGTCCCACATCGAAACGCCACGGGATTTTCATGCGGTATAACAAACAATGCGTGCCATCCTCGGTTCAGTTGAACTTCTCCCCTCCCGGTGCCGCCCCGCACCGGGTTCTCTCTGCGGGCGCGCTCTGTGCCCACTCTGCTCCCTGCGGGCGCGCCACGGCGCCCACTATGCACGCTGACACTCTTGGGGGTGCGCTCCTACGTCCCTGCCGAGCTCCTTCGGGCGTGCCCCAGGCGCCCATGCCGTCTCTTGGGTGTGCCCTGCCGCCCTGGCTCGCCCCACGGGTTCCCCCATGGGCGTGGTGCCTTAGCGCCCATGCCTTGGGGTTGAACCCTCAATGTGCCTTGGCTGGCCATATTTTTTGCAAAGGGACAGAATGTTACTTTATCAAAAAAAAGTACTCCATTTGAAAAATGCCCATTCTAAATGCCAAGCCATCTTCCTCTAAGCCATTCTTCTTCTACATTTTTCTTCTTCTTCTTAAGAATTCCTCCATTCATCCTCAACATTTATTTATCACTTAGGAATGGAAATTCTTGAAGGTTCTTCATCAACTGAGCTCTTGAATCACAGCAAATCTCCAATGAGATTCATTGATCAAATCAGAGATCAATTGTATCTTCTTCACATTCACATGCACTAAGTGTTAGTGCATGGACTTCATTAATCCACTTCATCCACTTAGAAGTTGTGGATGGATCCCTTTCATCTCCTCATTCATTGTGAAGAAAATGCATGGTCTTCAATCAATGTTGTGACATTGTATCATCAGGATACAAGTTCTTTGAACTTAAAGACCAGTTCAACAATCGCCTGATATTACTAGAGAATGTTTCAACCACATCTCCTTTACCACTTAGTGAATCTCCTAAGTGACATGCATCTTAGTACCATGGCCATTCTCCTTCACCACCAACACCATCACAACCTTTGGCATTCACATCTTGAAAATTCTTGACATCCATTCATTCTAAGAAAACAACATGTCTCATTGACTACAAATGCAACACAGTGCACTTCAATCTCCCCCTTTGTATTTGTTGTCAATACACAACTTCAGCACATATGAATGGGTCAATTTGTGTGCCAATATTTCTCCCCCTTATTGGCAATCAAATGCAAAGGTTTGGTGTGGTTCGCTTTCAAAAATCACTTCCTCCCTTATAAAAGCATTTTCTTGAAAAACACTGAGAGAGGGATGATGTCACATGTTCTCTTTAGCAAAGAACCTTTAGTAAATCAACTCTAAGTCTACTTGGGCTAACCCGGTGTAGAAAACAAGAGTGATATGACCAAGGAATTCAAAGATGTCCATAATTCTCTACACATGTGAGATCATGCTTAGGGGTTTGAAATTTTTCAGATATAACAATGAATTTGCTAAATCCTGCACAACTTCACAAAACTCATTAGAAAGTTCAGGTGCAAAGATAATGCTCCCCCTTTCATCCATTTCTCTTCAATCCATACTCCCCCTTAATTGACAAGATAAACTCAATTAAGAAACAAGGGATGAAAGTATGATTGGAATACCTTCACTTTTCTCACGATGGTATTAATCTAAGAATCCCATCTTCTTCAGATTGGCTCCCCCTCAAGGGGTGCACTCCATTCTGTCCAAACCACTCTCCAGATGAGAATGATCATCATCTTCAATTCCCTGCAATGTTAGCACATGTAAATACCAATAGTATAAGGGAATAAGATGGAACCTCCTTGGTTCATCAATGTGAACAACAAGGTTGAGAAGATTCTCTCAACCGAGATGTCCCATTTTCACCATTCTTCACAATTGCACATATGATCTTCTTTGATGTTTGTGCTGGTGTGGATCTCAACACATCTTCATTTGAAATCTTCTTCTTCCCTTTTGCCTTAGCAATTTCCAGAACTTTATCTTCAGCTTTTTGCAGATCTTTGGCAAGTTGAAACTGATTTGGCCATATGACAAGTAAGTCACTTGGAAGTGTGGCCTCAGTTCTGGAAGTTCCACATGGTTCTTTTGATGCTGTTAAGCTACCTTTCTTAGGTAACTTATTTTCAACCAATCCCTTCTTCTTCTTCTGGATTGATTGTCTGTTTGAGTTCAGTGTGCCTCTATTGAATTTCATGGCTTCTTTACAAAGATCCATGATATGACCTTTCTTTCCATAGTAGAAGCATTTCTTCTTGGTGGTCCTTCTAGATGCATCACCCTTCTTGGATTTAGACTCCAAGGTCTTCTCTTCCTTTTTCAACATCTTCTTGGGAGCATTGTCACCTATCTTCTGTTTGCTTCCCAAGGATTCTTTCTGAGCCAGGTTCTGTGATCTTTTCTTCTTTTGAGCTCTGGATACAGTTGGAGATTGACATGTATCTATTTGACCACTTTTGAAATCATCCCAGATGTTGTCAAGTAATCCAAATCTATTTGCAGTAAACAGATGTCTCTGGACCTGTGGATGCTGCTTCTTTTCTTCTGGCTTGCTCCCCCTAGGCATGGGCTTCCTCTGTGCTTTGGAATTCAGTGGATTGTACCAACAATCCTTTTCACAGTGCCCATACTTGTTACAACACCAACACTGACCCACAAATCTTGACCTCTTCAGTCCTTCTGATTGTTGGGTACTTGTCTTGAATTGTTGTGCTGCTTCAGGAGAGATCTGCTTCTTCATTTTCTTCATCCATACTTGTTTGGAATTATTTTTCCATCCTGAACTTTTTGTGGAAACACAATTAGAAGCATCAGTACAAGATGGTATAGATGGTACCTTCTTTTTAGAAGTTGTTGCCCTTTTATTAGAGGATGTCTTTCTCTTAGAATCATCCTTCTCAAAGCTTACTTGAGTAGCAACATTTCTTCTTTCAGCTGACTGGGAGGATTCAGCTTTGGGTGATTGCAGATTTTTCAATATCACCTCTAGTTCGAAGCATTTCATATTGAGGGAGTTCTTCTCATCCTCAATAGTTCTTAGCCTTCCTTCCCAATTTTCTTTCAGCTGTTCTAACTGGTCTTCATGCACCTTCTTCATTTCTTGTAATGAATTGTCAAGATCCTTTACCCTGTTTACTTTGTCTTCAAGTTGAGCATCTCTGACATTCATTGAAACTTTGTTCCTCTTTTCCAGTGCATGGAAAACTTCTTTGATCATTATCATAAATATTTCTTTCTCAGAAAGGCTTCTTTGCAATTCTTCACAAGTATCTTCATATCTATCATTTCAAAGAGAAACTGTTTCATCCTTAGCCTTCACCATCTTTCTGAGAGTGTTGGTTATGCCAACCCTTTTAGCCAATTGGACTTCCAGAGAATTGGCTTCATCTTCTAGCTGTAATTTTTCTTCTTGAAGATCAAGGAGGCCTGTAGCTATACACATTGCCACTTCCTTGGGGACTGTCTTCTGAAGATATTTGATTGCATTTAGAATATCATTGTTCCTTCCATCTTCATCACAGCTAGAGCAGGCTTCATCAGAATAATGATAAAAGGAATTGTCATCTGATGTGACTTTCACATTTCTTTCCATAAAAGGAGTTTCTCTGATTGCAACAACCTTCTTCTTCATCTTCTTTGCCTGTTTCTTCTTTCTATTTTTCTGAGTCTTGGCAGATATCTCCATTTGAGGCTGGTCACTCATTTCCTCAAATCTGCACTCCATAAAGACTCCCTTGGATCTTTTATAGGTAACCTCCCTCTGATACCAATTGAAGTGCCCAGATCAGTGTGAATCACTGAGAGGGGGAGGGGGTGAATCAGTGATCCTTTAAAACTTTTTACTAATTGATTCTTAATCAATTAAACCTCTATGGCTTGTTAAGGCCTCGATCCACTCTTCTTATGTCTCTCAACCTTTCCCGGATAATGCAGTAATGAAAAGGCATAGGACACAGGGATTTACAAGGTTCGGCACCAAAGGCCTACATTCTTGCCATGCTCTCCCAGCATTGATTCTCCCATTATAATCTGTTAGTATTACAATGGTCGATACAGCTTCCCACCGTATCTCTCCTGAGTCCCACAGGAGGGTCTTTATACTGCTTCACACAGTGTTACCAGAGTCCCACTGGCCTGCTCCAGAATCCCACTGAAGACTTCTTCCACCCTGAGTCTCACAGGGGGCTTCTCCTGGCTCCTCGAGTCACACGAGTAGCTCTTCTTCACTTTAAGTTCTTCAAGTATCCTCAGCAGCCTGGGATAAAGGCTGCTGGCCTTGCTCTTCTTCGGATCACTTGTGGTGAATAGGTCTTCTCGTCTTTCTCAGGATTTATCACCTTCTTCTAAGGATGACCTGGCTTCTCTCTTCAACTACTGAATACTCAGACAACTGATATCTATAACTCCAGTCTGGTCCAGTCTCAGTTCAAAACAACTTCATGCACTGAATGCATGGAAACTCTGAATCCTCATGCACTGACTGCATGGCCTTCTCAATCTCTCCAAGATATTTCAGTCTTGGTCAACTCAAACGCACACCACTGATTTAATCTTGTTCAGTGTGTGCGTGCATGCATGCATGCATTCACTTCCCTTTCCTTCTTCTTGGTGTGATAAACCCATAAAGGGTGTAACACTTTTTAGCACACACCTTCTCACTTCCTTCACACACTTTGTTCTTATTGGTTACACACTTAAATGTGTGTTCTACTTTAGTGTGAGGTATCCTTCTTCTTCTCCTTCTTAGTGTGTACACACCACTTAGGCACACACTAAGGTTCAGCCTCTTTTCTCTTTGCACACACTTCTTCCACTTTTTTCACACAAGTGAGCTTGGCCTCTTCTTCTTGCACATAAATGGCTACGGCCAACTTCTTGTTCACTATGCAGACACACTGTCCACGGAGAGGGTGTTTTCTCCATTTAGCAAACACACACTTGGTGTGTAATTCTCATCACCCGAATCTCCTACTGCCCATATGAAGGCGCGCAAGTGCTTGATGAGCCGCGGCCTCCTCTTCTTCAACACTGCCGCGCAAGACACAACAAACCTCGAGGGCGCGCAAGGTACTTGCAGCCTCGGGTACTTCCTGTCGCACAAAAGAAAGACGTGCAGGGGACTTCACACAACCTTATTGTCGCACAAAGAAGTTGCGCGCAAGGAACTCAGCCGCGCAAATATAATTTCACGGGGGATTCAACTTCGCGAGGCAGAGCACACGCGGGACGACAAATCTTCAACAAAACTTCAGCACATCAGCAAGCAATCCTCGAGGTCCAGGCCTCATTTTTATAGGCAGAGGAGAGGCGGTTCAATCCGCGTGATAAATCTTGAATCACCGAAGATTTCGGATCTTCAAAATCTTTCCAAATTTTTGCGTTTTCTTTTCGGTGCACGCGAGTTCTTTTATTTTTCGCGGGTTTATCTTCCTCTTCCTTTCCTCCTCGTGCATGCGACTTAGAACGCATGTACATCCTCTGTTTTGGCCATCCCATGCAAAACACGAACACCACATGGCCTCGGCAACTTCGTTTTCCTCGGCCGAACTCCAAATTTTTCATACATTGCATGCAAATGTATTTTTAAGCATGAATGTGATCAGTAGGCTCAGACGATCACAAAGGACACTTCGGCTCCTTCAATGGTGGCCGGGAACTCAAAATACGTTGCTCGGATGGCGCCTAGTTCTGCGGGGATGTCGGGGGGTGCCTCGGCTGAGCTTGAGGAAGAGGATGATGCGGCAGCCGTCAGATCAGGAGTTTGAAATACATCGGATGGATGGATTAGATCGCGGCGCGTGGCAGATGAGATGAGCGGCTGAGATCTCACGCGAGATGGGATGAACGGACCAGATTAAATCCTGGGCGAAATCTCGTTGTCCCACATCGAAACGCCGCGGGATTTTCATGCGGTATAACAAACAACGCGTTCCATCCTCGGTTCAGTTGAACTTCTCCCCTCCCTGTGTCGCCCCGCACCGGGTTCTCTCTGCGGGCGCGCTCTGCGCCCACTCTGCTCCCTGCGGGCGCGCCACGGCGCCCACTATGCACGCTGACACTCTTGGGGGCGCGCTCCTACGCCCCTGCCGCGCTCCTTCGAGCGTGCCCCAGGCGCCCATGCAGTGTCTTGGGTGCGCCCTGCCGCCCTGGCTCGCCCCACGGGTTCCCCCATGGGCGTGGTGCCTTAGCGCCCATGCCTTGGGGTTGAACCCTCAAGGTGCCTTGGCTGGCCATATTTTTTGCAAAGGGACAGAATGTTACTTTGTCAAAAACAATGTAATCCATATGAAAAATGCCCATTCAAAATGCCAAGCCATCTTCCTCTAAGCCATTCTTCTTCTACATTTTTCTTCTTCTTCTTAAGAATTCCTCCATTCATCCTCAACATTTATTTATCACTTAGGAATGGAAATTCTTGAAAGTTCTTCATCAACTGAGCTCTTGAATCACAGAAAATCTCCAATGAGCTTCATTGATCAAATCAGAGATCAATTGGATCTTCTTCACATTCACATGCACTATGTGTTAGTGCATGGACTTCATTAATCCACTTCATCCACTTAGAAGTTGTGGATGGATCCCTTTCATCTCCTCATGCATTGTGAAGACAATGCATGGTCTTCAATCAATGTTGTGACATTGTATCATCAGGATACAAGTTCTTTGAACTTAAAGACCAGTTCAACAATCGTCTGATATTACTAGAGAATGTTTCAACCACATCTCCTTTACCACTTAGTGAATCTCCTATGTGACATGCATCTTAGTACCATGACCATTCTCCTTCACCACCAACACCATCACAACCTTTGGCATTCACATCTTGACAATTCTTGACATCCATTCATTCTAAGACAACAACATGTCTCATTGACAACAAATGCAACACAGTGCACTTCACAGAGCAAAGCCCAAAGGTGCTACCTCCTTCTCGAGTACCCTTAGATGGGCTTTGATCGGGCCGAGACTACTGGATGGGCCATCAAATATTTTATATATATTAATTAAATCAAGATCAGTTTTATTTATAGAAAATAATTGTAACAATTAGTTTCCAATGGTCATATTTGACGAACATTCATATAATAATAGAAACACAACGGTCTCATTATACTCATTTTATTAAACGAAATAGATTTGTTGAGTATAAAATAAAATAACACACAAAAATTAGGGAACAAAATTTATTCAAAATTTCAGGTTTTTACAAAAATGTCTTTGGAGGTGTGAAATTACGAGAAGGGGTTGTACCCTTTATAGGATATGTGAGGTCCACTTTACGAAAATTTTCAAATAATATTTTTTTATAAAATGATTTTCGTTTTCTAATTGCTCCAAATGGATTTATTTCGAGGCTAAGATGGGTATAAATTGAAATCCTCTCCACCAGTAGGTTCTAGAAAATTTTATGTCCCCATATTAACATAATCATTTACATTCAACTCGGGGTTAAATAGTTTAAATTTACCATGTCTCCTTGGATTTTTATATTATACCGTTAATAAAAATAATATAAAATTCCAAGATAACCTAAAGTGGTTAATAAATGATATATATATCATTATATATGTCATATGTCCCAACATTATGTTTTTAGTAATATAATATCATTTAATAAAATATTATTTGGATTAAAACCACAGTTTTGTCAATTTTGACACTATTTACCAATTGATTTTTCATAATGTCATAACTAATTCATGAATTTTCAATGAAATACAATTAATCATCCCTAAAATGTAATATTATCCTAGAAAATTTTTGTATGGCATCCAAAGTCTCTATTTACATCTATATTTATACTTATAATATCATTTATTTTAATCCTTCATTCATAAGGTATTTACTACATCATCATTGCGTCAAAAATTAATTTAATTGTATAGGGTCTGAAAATTATAAATCAAATACCATCATATAGGAAATATTCTTACCCTTATAATGAATATTTATAGACATATTATATTATGATTATCCCTATATTAAAAAAGGGTTAGTTTTTAAACGTCCAATATAATACTTTTTACTCCTCTTTATATAAACTATATTAAATGTCCTAATGTAATTCATGTGGATCAAAAAAGATAATATTTTTTTCCTAAGGTCTATTTTGGAAGAAATGAAATTACCCAATAGAATTAGGACATGGGTAGTGGTAATTTTAATATTATTTGGTACCATTAATTAAATTATTTAATTCTAACCGTGGAAAATAAAATTCAAAAGTTACTATTAAGAAAAAACTATTTACATCCTATAGAAACATATTTTACTTATATATGTAAACTATGACTCTAGTATTTTATAAATTAAATTCACAAAATTGGTAATATTATGTTTTTGGCATATTTTCAAATGTCTCTAGAAGGATTGTAAAAAGATGTTAAAATGGTTCAATAAAATTTTATATATAAAATTTTATTATAAAATGACTCCAATGACTTACATTGGACTGATATATGTATTTTTTATCTATTTTTACTTTAATATACATTTTTTATTATAAATTACTATTTAAATAAAAAATTCGGTTTTTATCTATAAAGTAGTGTTTTTCACTATTCATCAAAAATTTAATGTTTTCATAAAAATAAGAAACTTTTACGAAAATAGAATTTTGGTATTCCAAATTAAAAAATTAATTCAATTTTAAAAAATTAAAAACATATGAGTTCCATTACTTAATTTAAAATTAATTACTACTGTTAAAACTAGAAAACAAATTTTTATGAAGTAAAAATGATCAAAATATTGACGTGTGTTTATATACAATTTAAATGTGAAATTACATAAAATGACCATCATTATATTAAATTATAAATATATAATCTAAGGATACAATAATACCATTAAAATTTATAATTTAACACTATAAATTATTTTGATTAAAAATGTTGTTTTTAATTAAAATTTAGTATTTTTCACTATTAAAAAAATTAATGAAGTTATCAGAAAAACACCAAAACATTATCCAAAATAAATCATTATGTCATGATACATAAATAAACATCAATTTTTTCAAATTTAATATATTAAAGTGTCAAATATTGTATTTAAAAAGAGATATTCATTAAAGGACTGTAAAATTGCATATTTTGGAAAACTGATATTTTATCAGAAAAACTAGATTTTTCCGTATAATATGTATTAAAATCACATAATATAGATGTTTAAATTATATGGGGTATTTTAAATTCAAAATGTAGTTAATAATATTCATAATCTCATTTTAAATAGCTAGTTTGGTATGTCACGGTCCGTTCAAACTTGGTGTTGCGTATAACACAAGCTATTGAATTACTTTAAATATATAATATACTATGAAATATTGGTGTGTTAAATTCTCTCCTACAATAAATTGTGTCCTTTAAATTTGTAATTGTTGTTCGAAAATAAATTTTTTAAATATATAATAACTTTGTGCAAAACCTCAATCAGATATAGGGTTAATTAATTTTAGTCTTAATAAGAGGGGAATGAAAATGAAAAAGTCACCACCATATTATGATCTATAATAAGAGAATGATAGTTGAAATTTGAGGAACATAATTTGTTGGTAAATATAAATATTTATAGGGATTGATTGATGTTATAAATCACAAAAAAGTGAAAAATAAATAGAAAATTGAGTTCCTCAAATACATAAATCTATAATGATTTAAAAAATCATCAGTTCCAAAAAATTTAAGGTATTAAAATAACACATTATTGTAGATATTTTTTTGAAGAGTAATGATTAATTTATTATCATGATAACAACCAACGAAAAAATTATTTATTTTATTACCTGTCATAATCATAATCTCATCATTGGGTTTTTCTACAATCTACATTCACATCATCCCTTACACTAGAAAATGAATGTCCAAAATTATTTTCTTATGCATAAAGAACATTTGATAAATCATAAGTTCCAAAAGTATTTACTTAATCCTCTATATCTCTACTAATTTCAAAAATGTCAAAGTATCAAATAAATTATACTTTAACCTCAAAAAAATACCAAGTGCTCAACTTAAACCATTCCAACCATTAGACATATCCAAAATACTTGTGTCCAAACTCACCATCCAAACACATTATATGGGAAATTAGAATAATGAATATCTATTTTTTCCATTTAAAATCCTGTCAATACTGTCATCATGTCTTCTCTTAAGACATGGTTACCCCTTTAATTATGAAAAAACCTTACCGAATACTTTGATTCTCCCTTTTTTCCTAATAGAATACTGGATATACACCTTATATCCAAAAATTTTGTATACTCATACAATTATGGAAAAAAAATTAACCCGTTTCAAGGTGCTCAAGAATATCAAATAGAATTTATCCAAATCAATTATCTCTTATTTTGAAATCACTACTTTAGTATTAGTACCATGTTATGGTATATCTTTTTTACACATCCATGTATTTTCCAATAATATTAACATGCTATTGAGTCACTATTCATAGTACCATATAATCTCAAATACTCAATGAAATAGTAATATAATATAATCCATATTTATTTCCATAATTCATATAACCAGTAGATCATTGATACAACACTCAAAAGACATAATTCTTCATTCCAGAAACATAATTACATTAATTATTCTATTTTGACTTTAGTAACTGTTTATTCTTGACCATAACCCCTATGATTATTCTGGGAAATGATTCCATGACGCTTAGGAAAATTATTTGCATTATTCCCCATTTAACTATAGATGAACCACCTAATATTATTCTTTTATTTGTTCCCATTGCATTATTTTTCCAAATGAACAATTTATGGACACTTATAACAAACACTGAGTCCTTTGAAGCACTTCCCAGTATTACTCATTCCACATCTATCACAAATGGGAAAACCCTTTTTTCCTTGTTCCCTTTATCCATCTTTCTCTCTACCATCCTCTTCTTCTCTATCTTCCCTTAAACTCCATATGACATAGAAATTATTTTATATATATTGTTAACACATGAAACTATTTCCTCATATGATGAGAATATGTGAGAGACTATTTCTCTTCTAAATGATGGATTAAAACCCTATATGATATGATACACCATTCTATTTTGAACATGCGTATTGCATGAGTTCTCATTCCTTCTACTGGATTTCATTTCATAATGACAAAATACACTTGGTTAGATCATATCATAACGTATCATCCAAAAACTATAAAAATTATTAACATTAATTGAATATTTGCACACATCTACTATCATCATCATAAAAATGGCTTAGTTGATGACGTATTTACTAATTAACCATTATTAAAAGATTTTAATGAAAATAAGGATTGTCATAAGAATATACCCCTTGAGAGTAGCAACCAAGAGTGCAGCAAGGTCCGCTATCATGTACCAGGATTCCACATGTCCAGCCCGAAACTCCTTGTCAGATTTTTCACTCCTAGGTACATCTGTGTCAGAGCCATCTCTAGCTTCACATGTCCAGATAGTAATGTATTTCATGGTAAAGTCAAAAAAATATACTCTATCAAAATTCTAAGAATTTATTCTATACTAATTTTCAAAGTCTGTATTAGTGTAATGTTCTCTAATCAGAGTATTTCTAAATCTAATTTCCAAGGATTGTACTAAAATTCAACTAATAGAAATTGTAACACCATGACCCCAAAATCCTAGAGATGGTGAATTATTTTAATACATTGGCATGATTGCGAGGAATGAAGTCCTGAAGGACCAATCAATTTAGCAATCTTGTGAAAGCTATTAAATACAAGAAAATTACATTACACATTAAATCATAATACAAAAAAAAATATTTCATTAATAACGCCATTATTCTCTTAGCTTAATCCTACATATCAATAATAATACACTTCTTTGAATCATAGGAAAACAAAATAACAGAAAGGGGTGACCTAAGATGCTCCTTAAGGGTAAATAATTTAGCTGAAGCAATAAAATTTAATGTAAGATATGTGATAAAACAACAACCTTTTAAACATAAACATGAACATAATATGGGAAAAAATAAATAATAAATTACCATATTTACATTCATATTGATATTATTCTAATCAAATAATCACATGTAGTATCTAATATCATAATGAGGGAATACATAATGTCATAAATCATAACCATATAGTCAAGGCCTCATGTCAAGACCACTTGTAATTTTTTTTCACGACCATGTGCCAAGACATTAATATGTACAATGAGACCTACCGAAGTATCATGGGGATTTTGCTGGCCCACCCATCACATACTACGTCCAATTCATTCTTCAGATGAAAAGGGTGAAACCTAACATAAATAAGTATATTAAAACTAGCATATGAAATGTAAATACTTCAACAGTAAACCATGAATGGTATAAAAACTGTACACCCACAGACAAAAATATCATCATTCATTTAATAAAATATAGAACATTATGTTATAATAAATAAACATCAATCATGAATAATTTCCAGTAATGAACATTGATATAGATGAAAATTATAAGAACAAATCTTTGGGGGAATATCCATTTTCCATGAAATCATTTAAAAGTCACACATTTTTTAAAGGAAGACATATAAAATACATTTTATTAATCCATGTTTCCCATTCCACTTTGAAACGTTCGAAATGAATTATTAGATTAAAACATTCATGTCTCTATAAATAAATCCATAAAACCATTTTGGATACAGGGAACTTAAAGATAATGATTAAGAAAAATAAATATTTAAACCATTTAAAACGATATTATTTATTAAAGAGTACCTTAAAAAGAATCCTTTTGAAAACTATTTTATGAAACATGAACATGATTAATAAATTTGTCCTAGTAAAAACATACACCTAAATAATCTCGAATAATAATGAGATTGAGGAATTAACCCTTACCTTGTACATTCCATTAGTCGAGGGTAAGTTTAGCATCCTATATAATGACCATAGAATGTTATTTAATTGTACCAGAACAATTTAAATATTTATGATATAATATATGATTAATTTATAAGTTTGTGGTACTCATTTAATAATAATTTCAATGGTAATGTAACATTTTGTGTAAAAATCACTTTCTTTATCGTACATATTTTAACTAGTTATTGTTGATCGTATTACTTAGATGATGATTTGCATACATTAAGAGATAAGGAACGATTTATATACCATATAAATCAAAATTATAAATTTTTATAATAAATAGATATATGAAATGGATACAATATTCAAGTATATGAAAGTCTGTACATATGCATGAACATAGTTTCAATTTTCTTATCGTATATATTGTGTAAAAAACTAAAAATTAATTATTGAAAATTCCTCCAGGTTAATTTAAATGTATTATTATGGTCATGTAAAATGTATGCACTTATTTGGTTATATGTTTTGTTTTGTTAAATATCATTATGAATTGTGGCCAGTTTTAATATAGTAATTGAACAGGGATCACATGATTAGTATAAATATTGGGCTTCAACAAATCTAATTTACTCAGAAAAAAGAAGTGATGGCCTAATTCAATAGATTTTCCCCATACAAAGAACATTTTTTGGAACATAGAAATGGGTTGGCATTGTTGTGTATCGCTATTGACCATGCTCAAGTAGAGCCTGAATACGTTAAGCTCGA
Source organism: Viscum album (assembly GCA_963277665.1). Taxonomy (NCBI): domain Eukaryota; kingdom Viridiplantae; phylum Streptophyta; class Magnoliopsida; order Santalales; family Viscaceae; genus Viscum; species Viscum album. The sequence continues at coordinate 787,084,429 of OY728153.1, forward strand.
CCGGAAATGCCTATGAGAGAAGTGGAAGCTGATAGAGTTCACCACTAGAAGAATGTAATCTGAGCCCCCCCCCCCCAAGAGAATGTCAGCATCGCGAACCTTACCCAATGGTCTTATACTGGTGTTTTAGGGGGTTATGTAATAATAACCTAGTAATACAACTCTGAACATTATTCTTATATAGGGAATATACATTCTTTTTATTATTGTTACTCTGTAAATAGTTTTTAATGCGCAAATAGTATTTTTATTTAATATTCAACTAAGAAATATATTTTAATGAGTTAGTGTATTTTTGAAATATATAATACTTTAATAAAATGTTATTCTTATTAAAAACTATATATTAATTATAAATTATCTTATTATTTTATGAATGCAATTGTATGTTTTATTAATGATTGAACGTTGTTTATGTCCAAAAGAATGAATTTTCAATAAATGTCGACTTTTATTTTCCTTGTAAAAATTCACATATTTAGAAATTTATTTAGATAAAATTTAATATTATTTTTTGTATTAGGATTTCAAAATTATCCAAAAGTGAATTTTTCATAATTTTCTACGACAATCAATTTTTTTTGGTAAAAATTAAATATCATGTAGATATATTTTATGTTTTATGACATCATAATTACCCAATAGTGATGTAATAAAATAGAATAAACTTTATTTTAGGACAATATATGTTTTAACAATTAAATAATGATATTTTCAGATTGTTATAATTATTTTATAAAGCTTTATTGAACCTTTCAAGGCTTACAAAACATTTTTTCATCATAATTTTGTTTTCCTTGAGTGTTTGACTCACCTCCACATTAGTTACATTTTTAATTTAATAAGATATTCCATTTTCCATATAAAATATTGTTTTCTACTCCCCATTGGAAAAAACCATGGGAAAACACCATGGGATGGTTTTTGGTTTTCATTAGATTAATATGAGGTGTCCCAAGCCTCAGTAATAATGTATTCCCGATCCATTCCTATATAATCACAATTAAGCTCCCAATTCCTCTCCATTGGTTTCATTTGGATTTCGACCATCATCAAACATCCCATCTCTATAATCCTCTAATGGTTCCCTGATCTCCCAATAAGTCTCTCTCAAGCCCCTCCTAAGCTTTCGGGATCACACTTCCATGTAAAGGATTCTCACGTTCCTTATTTATGTGCATGATTCCTTATATTGTTATTCCCTTTTATTTTCAATTACAAATTATAGGTTATGATTTCCAACCTCCAATATACTTCCCTCTTTATCTTTGAATAATGACTGATCCTTTTTCTCCCTCATTAGTCCCTCCTATGTATACATTTTACCGAGCTAAAATTCTGTAAGGAATTTCTCCCTACTCATTTACATTCTAGTAATTGTTTTGTATCATTAATCTAAATTCAATTAAAATTTTTGGGAAATGTATCTATATAACCCCCTTATTTTCCATTTCATGTACAAATGAAGAGACAACCTGCTCTCTCTAATCAAATTTTTATGAGTACTTATGTCACGACGTTACTCCGTCGAAAGTACACCATGTTTTCCAAGCCACGATCATTGTGTAGTGAATTCCATACACATGTCTGTAACACCCCGAGATTTTATGAAAAATATTCTTTTTAATTTCATTGATGTATTGTGTTGTACTCTCCACCAAAATGAGCTTTCACTACACGCATCCCAGACTTGGATTGCATTACATTCAATCGTTACATTCCACGATAGGGTGTCCTGTACGCAATACCGAGTTTCACTAAACAACGATAAGTTATATAAACTAGCCGTTATGAATAGTAAGACCTAATTTTTTGAAATTTTATAAACATTATATATCAAAATGGACTTCATTTTGGGATTTGGAATATCGAAATTAGGCTAGGGTGAATTTTTGGTATTTTTCTGAAAACTTGTAATTTTTGATGAATAGTGAAAACACTAGGTTACTATTTAAATACCGAATTTTTATTTAAAAATTTATTAATTTTATTTAAATTTATTTTAGGTAAAAATTCATACATAATACCTATATATGTTCAATGTAATTCATTGGAGTCATTTTAGAATAATTTTAGATATATAAAAATTTTATTTAACTTTTCACCGTCTTTTTTCATCACCTCCTAGGAGAATTTGAAAATTTACACAAAACCTATTTTTACTACTTCTGTGAGTGAAATTTAAAAAATCTGAGAGACAAAATTAACAAAAATATGTAAAATTTGGTTCAATAAAATAAAAATAATTTTTGGTGAATAGTAACTTTTTACTTTTATTTACCACGGTTAAAAGTAAATAGGGTAATTAAGGGATAAAATGATATTACTATTACCCTAACACATGTAATAATTCTATTGGATATGTTTAATTCGACCAATAACAACCTTATTAATAAAATATTACCCTTTAGGTCCACATGGATTGTATTAGAACATTTATTATTATTTTATTTAAAGAAGAGGTAAAATGGTTAAAATCAAAGTTTATTAACTAAAACATTTTCAAAATAGGGTATTCCATAAGATAAATTCGACTAAAAATATTCATTACAAATATATAAATATTTCCTACCTAATGGAATTTTTTTTATAATTTTTCGACATTAAATCATTTAATTTATTTATGACACAATGATGATGTAGTAATTACCTTATTAATGAAATATTAACATAATTGATGTTTTAAATACCAAAATAAATGTAATTTGAGACATTTTATGAATTAAATTAATTTTATAAGCTAATATGATAGGTTAGTATTGACTAAGTTCACTTTTTTTGGACTAAAAATGTTGTTCTGATTTTTACAAAAATCAATTACCAAATAGTGTCAAAATTGACATAAAATAGTTTTTAAAACAAATATTATATTATTAATTGTTATTAGATTCATAAAAATCAAACGTTTGGAAAACTGACTTTTAAAATGTTATATATATTAATAATGAACCACTTGGGGATCGTTTGGCTTGTTATAGTATGTTTATTAACCATATGGTGTAAGAAAACAAGAAGAAAGGATAAAATTTTAATTATTTATCATAGAGTTAAATATAAATGATAAGGTTAAAATAGAAACCTAAAATTATCTAAAACCAATTTATTGAAAGGATTTCGACCCTTCCCCACATTAGATACTAAATAAATCAATTTTGAGCTATTATTAACCGAATATGACTTCATTACAAAATAATATTTTATGTTTTATCAAAGGTTCTTCTCTCCTCCCTTATAAAAAGGGCACCCTTTCCCTCTTCCCTTCACAACCATTTGAGCCTTGAAGCTCGGAAAAACCCTGACCATTTACCCTATAATCATCCCTATAAATATTATATAGTTCTGGTCTCCTCAAAAGTCCAACCCTAGTGCCTTAATTGGAGGTTTAGAAGAGGCGAGTAAAATAAGAGGTAATATCCTTTACCGATTCATTCCAATTTATTTCTTCATATACATATTCTTCATTATTATTTTCATCATAAATTAATAACATCAGTATCAATAATATAATGATATGTTATTATAAATATTAAGCAACCCTATTTCACCGTCTATCCATCCTATGGAATATGAAATCACTGAGCGTGCCCACGTACAGAATATCGTCTCCACGCCGTGGGGTAATCAGTTTTTTCACCACCACCTTACATGGATGGGTATAATGGTGTAAATAATAACTATATATTATTATTATAAAATTATAATGATTCTAAGATATTATATCATTAGCTCAAATTCCATTCAATAAATATGTAAATGATATCATCCATTGTGTGTACGTACGAATTACCGTCTCCACAACGTGATGAGATTCATTTTCCATGTTAACAATTCAAGAATGATTATAAAGTATTTATATATAGTAATCATGAAATATATTATGTAATAATTATATTGGATTTATGTATCTATATATGTATGTCATCTACTTAATTTCATTCAATTCAATAAGGAATCGAAAAAAGCGTTCATGCGTACGTACAGCCTACCGTCTCCATGAACGGTGTATTTCATTCCATTTTTAGATATATTATATATATGTTTATTCTAAATATATTATATATATAAATCATGTTTTGTATTCTGGAATTAAATAATCATGATCTAAGTAATCATATTATTAATTACAAGTCAAAACAGGGACGATAAACGAAACGATTTAACCCAAAACGCTACTTTAAGATGGAATTTACAAATGAACGAATATTATAAAGTCGTAAGTGAATCATATATGATATCATAAATATCATTATGGTTCTGTTACAATTTAACAGTATGTTTAAACCCACAATACAGGAGTCTTGGACACATACGGAAGAAATTGGACATAAAGTAAGGGATAATTTTGCAAATCTCATTTTTTTCGGAGATTGCTTATACATAAGTATTTACTGTGGTTATATTTCTCATCCATGATCATAAAATGTTTTTCATAAAGTGTTTAATATTATTCCATGTATTTTTAATTTCATTCTTACCCCTCTTTGACTTTTACTTTGTCTTATAGAAGGAATCTTTTTTTTGTTTACCATACGACGAACTTTTTGACTTTTCCAACAAAAGTACGAGTAGAATGTTTTTTAACTTATACGGAGGGAATAGATTTTTACGGTTTAATAACGACTTATTCCAATGAATATTACTCTAAAAAATTCATTTTTATTTTCAATAAAATCATTTTCTTTTAAAATTGTGAGGCATTTTGGGAAAAGAAAAAGATTTCGAAGAAGAAAGGATATTTTCCTCAAGAATTCATTTCAAGTGTTTTATCAAAAATATCTTCTATCTCATATGAAATTATTTAATATGTTTATGTTTCAAGTATAATATCTCTATTATTTACATGGTTTCACTTTTCTTATGAGGTAATGATATTCATTTTTTATATGGATTATGTGATGATGGGATGATGTTTATGAAACCCATTTCCTTATTTGGGTAATGATGAATGATTTATGTTTATTTTGTGGCACAAGTAAGAATGATTTCATTATGAAATTGGTGGGACCTATATCTCCCTCCAATTCATTGGGTAAAGATTTATATCTCATGAGATAGACATGGCTGGAAGGACATGTTAATCCGGTTCAGTGTTACAGGACTGAAACGAGGAGTGAACTCTATTTAGAATGGGACTGTGTCCACTATGATAGTAATGAAACAATTCCTTGGCTAATATGGAAATAATATCATGTTCTTAATGTTTTCCCACAATTACATTTTTTATTCGCATTATATTTTATCATGATTTATGTTCCATTATGATCTAGCTTTACGTACTGCTATGTTTTATTTCCTTGCTCATGATTTTGAAATTTAAACATTATGTTCAGGTTATTATGTTCAAATGTATAAGGTGGGATTTATTTTATCCATGACTACCCTTTCTGAGAAATTGAGCTCACCCTTTATATGTTTTCTTTTCCCCATGATATAGAGAAAGGTTTTAAGTAAAAAAAGGGATGATCTTTATGGGAAATGTTGAAGATCTTTCACCATGATTAGAAGATTATGTTCTGAGTTTCCAAAGACACTAAACTATTATGGTCCATTGGTGTCTATTTTTGTTATGTATTATGTATTCCAAAAAAGTAATATAATGTCCATGTACGTCAATATTTGGGTCACTACAGTTGGTATCAGAGGAATGGTTTAGTTAACGTTTGGAAACTAGGATGCGAAAAATTTAGTGAGATCCCTAGTGATATTTCTAAGGTATGTATAGGGATGTCCCTATAGTTAAGTATAAGTATTGGTTATAGTCCTAGAATTATGGTAAAAATATTATAATTAACACTAAGATGTTATATATTGATGGTACTCCCCCTTTATTATGTTGTTTTCCCTAACATTATTTTTTCCTCTCACACTATTTTCTTTGGGTTTTAGACGATGGATGGAACACGAAGGAACCGTATTGATCAATGTAATGGACAGTGCAATGATTTTCCTCCTGAACAAATCAATGTTATGGGAGATGGAGTGTAAAATACTATTGGAATACTTACACAAGCTATGAATCATTCTGGAATTCAAAATGTGAAGAGAAGGAAACAATATTTTATTGAGTCCTTCATGAGGAAACACCCACCATATTTCAGTGGGTCTTCTGATCCACTTGTTGCTGAACAATGGATCAGTACCATTAGAAAGATATTTTCCATAGTTCGCTATTCGTAAAATGAAAAAGTCATTCTGGCTATTTACCATTTAGAAGGTATAACAGATCAATGGTGGAATCTAATTAAGAATAAGAGGCCCCGAGAAGAAATTGAATCCATGGAATGGGATGAGTTGAATAACTTATTTTTTAATAAGTACTTACATTGTATTCATCGGAAAAATATGGAAAAGGATTTACTTGATCTTAATCAAAAGGATGATGAATCTGTTGGTATATACGAAGATAATTTTACATGGTTTTAAAGGTATGCATTTCACTTTATCATCCAACCTGAAAGTAATGTTGATTGATTTTTCAGTGGCTTAAAACAGAGCCTTCAAAGGGCATTATCTATAAAAGACGTCAGAAGCTATGATGAAATTGTGTGATGTGCAATCAAGTTAGAAATGGATGTTGGTGTTACATATCCATCTCATGTTTTTGACAAGAAACAAAAGGTGGTGTTTAATGAGGAATCTCAGAATAATGGTGAAAAGAAGATGAATGTCTCTTTATGCTAAAAGGGTGGAAAAAAGCATGGTGGATATTGTATTAAAGGTACTAGAAAATGTTTTATGTGTGGAAAGAAGGTCGTCGAGCAGCTGAGTGTCGATGTAATGGAAAAAGGGTTTCTCATGATGTGAATAAAGAAAAGACTCTGGAGAACGCACCACCAATACTCCAATTATTCAAGTGAAAGGAAATGGGGCATTATTCTAATAAATTCCCTAATATATGGGTTAATGATGATCAACGTGAGAAACCACATACGGTAAAGGATAAAGGGTAGTCACATGAGATCACTATTTGTGATGTTGAGTATGAAAATGATGTTGTGTAATGATTAAGTGTTTATGTAATGGGATTTCAAAATAGTGTCATGGAATCTCATTTATGGCATCGTGGAATCATGGAATATGTGTGTATTGGTTTTCAATAATTTTATGGTACCAGTAACCAGTAAAAGTGATTGTAATATTTTTATAATGTAGATGATATGCGCATAATGAAGGGATAAGGAGAAAATGAGATGTTTGATAGTATTATTAAGCTCATGACTGATGTAAGGACAATGTGATATCATGTTTTTAGTATATATAAATTTTAGGATTTTGGTATGTGGAAAGTGTTAAATTATGAAAAAATTCATGTTTTCACTAAGGTTCAATGGGTATTCATTTTTCAATATAATACATGACTAAGGTATTCACATGTTTTTAATTTGACCAAAAAGATATATCATATAATATATGGGGGATAAATGATGGTATTCACATGCTTTACATATAAAATTTCTTGTAATTGTTTTCTTTATACTATGAACTTGGAATGAAGTGTTTTGGATAAGCCTAAATATTGGAATTGATTATATTGGACATAAGTTAGTATTGATTAATGATAGAACTTTTTTCAATATTATTTTTGGAATTTTATAATAGTATAGTTTTAGAAAAAGGATAACCTGTCACGTCAGACAAGGATGTGTGAATCGAACCCACAACCGAAGAGCGATAAGCCTTTATCCCCTACCACTGGCCTATAGGAAGTACATGGTTAGAATAAATTAGTTTCAGTTTATTTTGTGCTGTGATATATGAAGTATATGTCAATTTTAGGAACCATATACGATTAATCTCACCATAGATGGTCTTACGTATATAACGTTTGGTAACCTTATGTTTGAGACAGATGTAATGATATATCACTCAATCACATGATCTTATAACACTTCAAGGAAGAAAAATTCAACTTCATTTCTTTAATAGATGATTGGAAAATTGTTCAAGGAACAAACAACAGTATAATTGTACCAAAATCAAGTAAGTATTTCATTTAATTCAACAATTCTTCAACATTAGGGAAATGATATTGAATACCAAAAAAATGTTCTCTTAGTGTCCTTATATCTGATGAATCAGATGGTACCTTAAATCATCAAACAATTATGGCTTTGTTATTGTTGGCTTTTTCATTGCCATGTTCTCTACCACTCTCCATCAGAACATGATGGTTATATTTATCTTCCATATCCATATTTTCACCTATGTTCTCCTATGTGGAAACCCGGTGATTAGTTAATTTGGGTAACTGTTACGTTTCATAATATAGTTTTTAATGTTCAGTTTTGGTATTCCTTTTTATGGTGTGGGTTTCTATGAAAGAAATATTCAAGCAGAAAACCATTTATAACCCCGACGAATTTTGTGGGCGAAATTCATTTTAATGGGGGTAGAATGTTACACCCCGATACTTTATGGAAAAAATTCTATTTAATTTAATTGATGTATTATGTTGTATGCTACACCAAAATGAGCTTTCACTACATGCATCTCTGACTTGACTTGCATTTTACGCAATCGCGACCTTCCACGATAGAGTGTGTTTTACGCAATACCAAGTTTCACTAAACAACGATATGTTTAAAACCCGACTTTTTATTTAAAGAATTAATTATTTTATATAAATGTGTTTTAGGTCAAAATTGATACATAATACCTATATATGTTAAATATAATTCATTGGAGTCATTTTATGATAATTTTAGATATATAAATATTTTATTGAACTTTTCACCGTCTTTTACCCACCTCTTAGGAGAATTTGAAAATTTACACAAAACATTATTTTACCGCTTCTGTGAGTGGAATTTCAAAACTCTGAGAGACCGAGTAAAAATCAAGCAGTAAAATTTGGTTCAATAAAATAAAAATTATTTTATGTGAATAGTAAATTTTTACTTTTATTTACCACGGTTAAATGTAAATATGGTAATTAAGGGTAAAAATGATATTAATATTACCCTAACACATGTACTAATTCTATTGGATAAGTTTAATTCGACCAAAAACAACCTTAGGAATAAAATATTACCCTTTAGGTCCACTTGGATTGGATTAGGAAATTTATTATTATTTTATTTATAGAACAATTAAAATGGTTAAAATCAAAGTTTAGTAACTAAAAAATTTACAATATAGGGCTATACATAAGATAAATTATACTTTAAATATTCATTAAAAAACTAAAGAAATTTCCTACCAATTTTTATTATATTTATAATTTTTAAACGATAAATAATATAATTTATTTATGAAACAATGATGATGCAGTAATTACCATATTAATGAAATATTAACATAATGGATGTTATAAATACCAAAATAAATGTAATTTGAGACTTTTATTGAATTAAACTAATTTTATAGGTTAATATGAAATGTTAGTGTTGATTCAATTTACATTTTTCTAACTAATAATGTTGACTTTATTTTCACAAAAATCAATTACCAAATAGTGTCAAAATTGACATAAAATTGTTTTTAAAACATATATTATTTTATTAATTGTCATTATATTCCTAAAAATATAAAGTTCGGCAAAGTGACTTATATAAGAGTATATATATTAATAATTAACTACATGGGGTTCTTTTGGCTTGTTATAGTAAGTTTATTAACCATATAGTGTAAGAAAACAAGAAGACACCGTAAAAGTTAAATTATTTAACTTTGAGTTAAATCTAAATGATAAGGTTAAAATACTAACCTAAACTTGTATAAATCCTATTGGTTGAGTGTATTTAGATCCATCCCCACTTTAGCTTCTAATTAAATCAATTTGGAGATATTATAAACTGAAAATGACTTTATTATAAAATAATATTTTATGTTTTTCAAAAGGTGCCCCTCTCATCCCTTATAAAAATGGCACTCCTTCCCTCTTCTCTTCGCACGCTTTTGAGCCATGAATCTCCGCAAAAACCTGACCATTTACCTTATAATCCTCCCTAGAAACATTATAGTGGTTATGGTCTCCTGAAAAGTCCAACCCTAGTGCATTAAGAGGAGGTTAAGAAGAGGCGCGTCAAAGAAGAGGTAATACCCTTTACCAATTCATTCCAATTTATTTCTTCTTCTTCTTCTTCTTATTTGTTCGTTTAATAATAAATTAATAACATCAGTATCACTCATATACAGATATGTTATTGTAAATATGAAAAAGGACTATTTAACCTTCATTCCATCCTACGGAAAACAAAATCACCATGCATGCGTACGTACGGAATACCGTCTCTACATTGTGGTGTAATCAGTTTTTCCACCACCACCTTACTTGGATGGGTATAATGGTGTAAATAATAACTATATATTATTATTATAACATCATACTGATTCTAAGATTTTATATCATCCAATCCAATTCAATTCAATAAATATGGGAACAATATCATCGCTCGTACGTACGTACGGATTACCGTCTCCACGACGTGATGGGATTTATTTTCCATGTTAACAATTGAAGAAGGATTATAAAGTATATATATAAAGTAATGCTGAAATATATGAAATAATAATGATACTGGATTTATGTATCTATATATGTATGTCATCTACTTAATTCAATTCAATTCAATAAGGAAACAAAAAACAACGTTCATGCGTACATATGACCTACCATCTCCATGAATGGTGTATTTCATTCCATTTATCGATCTATTATATATATGTATATTCTGAATATATATTATATATAAATAATGTTTTATATTCTGGAATTAAGTAATCATGATCTATGTAATCATATTAATAATTACATGTCAAAACAGATACGATAAATGAAACGATTTTACCCAAAATGCTACTTTAACATGGAATTGACAAATGAACGGATAATATAAAGTCATAAGTAAATCATATATGATATCATAAATATTATTATGGTTATTTTACAAGTTAATAATATTTTTAAACCCACTATACAGGAGTCTTGGACACATGTGGAAGAAATTCGACATAAGGTAAGGGATAATTTTTCAAATCTCATTTTTATCCGAGAGTGCTTATACGTAAGTATTTACTAGGGTTATATTTCTCATCCATTCCCATAAAATGTTTTTCATATAGTGTTTAATATTCTTACATGTATGTTTAATGTCAGTTTTACCCCTCTTTTACTTTTAATTTGTGTTATGGAAGGAATATTTCTTTTGTTTACCATGCGAGGAACATTATGCTTTTTCCAGAAAAAGTACAAGTAGAATGTTTTTTAACTTATACGGAATGAATGGATTTTTACAGTTTCATAACGATTTATTCCAATGAATATTAATCTAAAACATATCATGGTTATTTTCAATAAAATCCTATTCTTTTAAAATTTTGAGGCATTTTGGAAAAATAAAATGATTTTGAAGGAGAAAGGATATTTTTCTCAAGAATTCATTTCAATTGTTTTATGAAAGCTATTTTCCATATAAGATGACATTATTTCGTATATGAATGTTTCAAGTATAATTTCTCTGTGATTTTAATGGTTTCACTTTTCTTATGATGAAATGATAAACATTTGTTTTATATGGATTATCTGATGATGTGACGATTTTTATGAAACCCATTTTATTCTTTAGGTTATGGTGACTGATTTATGTTTATTTTGTGTCACGAGTAAGAATGATTTCATTGTGAGATGGGTGGGACCTATATCTCCCTCCAATGCATTGGTTAATGATTTATATCTAATGATATGTAAATGGATAGAACATCAAGTTAATCGGGATCAATGTTACAGGACTGAAACGAGGAGTGAAATCGATTCAGAAAGGGACTTTGTCCACTAAGATGGTCTTGACGGCAATGTCTTGGATAGTAAGGAAATCATATCATGTTCTTAATGTTTTTCCACAATTACATGTTTTATTCCAATGATATTTTATCATGATTGATGTTCTATTATGATCCATGGCTTACATACTGCCATGTTTTATTTGATTTCTCAAGATATTGAAGTTTAAACATTATGTTAATGCTTTTACGTTTAAATGTATATGGTTGGTTTTATTTTCTCCATTATTAAACTTAGGGAGAATTTGAGCTCACCCTTTATATGTTTTATGTTCCCCCAGATATAAATAAAGGTTTTAGATAAAAAAGGAAGATCTTTATTGGAGATGTTGAAGATCTATCACCGTGATTAGAATATTATGTTCTGAGTTTTCAAAGACACTAAACTATTATGGTCCTTTGGTGTAAGTTTTTTTATGTATTATGTATTCCGAAAAAATAATGTAATGTCCATGTACGTCATGATTTGGGTCTCTACAATGTCTCTATAAAGGGTGTTCACCTTTAAGAACATATACATATTGAATAGTACTTTCATGTATTTATTACACATTCCTTAATTGTGGAATAACATATGATGTTGATTGATTCTATTTTATATGATCAATGTGGCACACTTTTCCATTAATTGAAATGTTTAAGAAAGGGTGTTCCTTGATAGTGCTCCAATGCATTGGTAAAAGTGTAGTATCATGATACATCATGTGACATGAAAGTTGACTCATGATAATTCATTTGAATTAATGTTTTATTCATGATTCATGTGAAATGAAGGATTACTCTTTCTCCATGTGCAATGATCCTCTGCTCATGATAATTCAATGTTATGTGTTGTTTCCACATTTCCATGTTATTAGTATCTTGGTTTATCATGCCATTATTTTCATGTTTCTCTTGTGATATGTTGATATTCCTATTTTCTAACATGTACTATATTCCCCAGGTTATTCCATGTTTGTTCCACTAATGAGCTTTATAGGTCACCCTTTTCTTATGCATTTTATTTTGTTATCCTATGGAATGCAATGTAAGAGGGAATTTAGTGGTCATGTAAAGGAAGTTTTCAATAAATATGTTTGGTGTTTTGTGTTCTATATTTTTATATAATGATTATAATCACCAAAGACACTATACCTATTAATCTTCTATGTTTTATAAAGTGAATTTTATATAATAAATCTATTTTATGTTTGTAATAAAGTGGATGGTTGTCATAGTTGGAATTAAAGGATAGGTTTTTTTGGATTATATTTAGAAAACCCTAGTGAAGACTTGGAGACATGACTATGTATAATAAAAATAACACTATGTTTTGGTGGGTACTCAAAATGTTGTTTATCAAGAAAATGCATCCCTGTCTTGATACAAGCAAGTAGAGGTCACTCTGGCAGAAATGTACCTAGGTGTGAAATCCCCGACAAGGAGTTTCATGAATAACCTAGTGTATCCCAGTACATGAAAATGGGCCTTTATACCATCTTAGTTATGAGACACCCAAGGGATATGCATTGGTAAATTCAAAATCATAGTATGAACCATTTTAAGCGATTTAAAATATTCCCCCTAATAATATTTGTTTGAATGTAGATCACAGATAACATATATTGAAGCCTATAGATTTATAAGTTAAGAAAATAAAATCTATTTTTATGTCATATGTTTTGTCCTTGGATTACCCTTTATGTGTTTACCCTAACAATCCATTTATACCAGCCAATGGCCGGTAATATGAGAACTCGGGCTAACAATCGATGTGAAGATCATTGTGATGACTGTGCTAATGAGATATCCAATTTGATGGGAGCGGGAATCATGATGATTGTGACTATCCTATTTCAATTAACTGAAATTTAAATAGAAACATGGGTCAATAAGAACATTTAACCCCCTAAAAAATAACATTTCACTATAGAAAGATTAATGAGACTAAGTCCTACCACTTTTAATGGATCATCTAATCATTCAATCACTAAACAATGGATCAATTCCTTTGAAATGACATTTTCCATACTTCAATGTTCCAACCAAGTGAAGGTTCTCCACTCTACTTATTGTATGGTCGGATAAGCTGATCAATGGTGGATATAGATCAAAATATGATGCCTGAGAAGGAGATCGAGTCATTAGAATGGAAGATTTTGCAGAAGATTATTTTTTATAAATATTTTCCGTACACCCTCTGACCTAAGATGGAAATGGACTTCCTTGACCATAGATAAAAAAGTTAAATAATTCATCGGAGCATACAAGGAAAAATTCGCAATGCTTGCATGATACGACTTTGGCTTTGTTGTTACCCACAAATGTATGCTTGACCAATTCTTTGGTGGGATGAAACCATGCCTGCATAAATCCCTAGTGATCTGTGACTTTGACAACTATAGGGAAATTTTTGGATGTTCCCTCATGGTTGATGTAGAAATTGGTGAATATCAAGGGTTTCATGGTGATAAGAACCATAAGGTGGACTCAATTCTAGTATTCCGATTGACAAATCGAATGGTGATATGAAGTTCCAGCGCCACACATTCCAAATGTGTGAAAAGAAGAAACCGTGAAATTACCTGAAGGGGATGAGCATATTATTTATGTGTGGAAGAGAAGGGCACTTAGCTGTTAACTACTAACAAGAAAAACATATGATTGCGATAGAGGATAGGAACACCATGTTCCACTCTCAACACATTTTTCTTTTCATCAACAACAATGAACCAGGTAATCATGGAAATTAGTGCCCTAAGACAAGGGTTTTTGGAGGCAACCAACAATATCCAATGTAGAGAAGGTGATCTTTTTCCATCACTACCACTGAAGTGAACCCCGAAAATGAAGTAGTGATAGGTACACTACTTTTTCATTCAATAATATTTAATATTACTTGTTGATTAAAGTTCTACACATTATTTTATATCCCGATTGTTTAGTAGAACAATCCCAAAACCAAAAAAAATCATTGAAGTAAAGATATCGGTGAGCACCAGAAATGGGGAAATAATTGCATCCCATTAATATAACTCATCCCATATCATAATAGGTGGAACAAACATCCCAGGAAGCCTCATCATACTCCCTCTAGAGGTATTTGATGCAATTCATGGCATGTATTGGCTTTCCCTATACAGAGCAAACCTAAATTTCCATGAGAGGGAAATCACTCACCATATGGAGAATCGACCACTAATATTGTAGATTTGAAAGGAAGAAGATGAATCTTTTTTAGATTCATCATCGTAATCAATGATATTACCACCCAATGAGTACACATATCTATCTCTGATGATTGAGTATATGGAATAAACCATCCTTGAATACATGCCTATTGTGAGGGAATTCACTGATGTGTTTCCTTAGAAATCGTCTGGTCTTCTTCCGACAAGAGATGTTGAATTCTAAATTGACCATACACCTGGGGAGTTTCCAATATCCAAGACTCTATATTGAATGGTTTTTATGGAGTTTGAGGGGATTAAGAATCAACTACAATATAATTTGGTTAAATAGTTTATACACCGAAGTGCTTCACCATGGGGTGCACTAGTCCTGTTTGTCATGAAGAAGGATGGGTCAATGTGCCTTTGCATCGATTATCATGAGCTTTAAAAAATAAATATAAAGAACATTTATCCACTCCCATGAATTTAATAATATTTCAATCAGCTATGTGGAGAGATATACTTTTTCAGGGTGGATTTGCGTTCATGATATAATTAAGAAAGGATGAAGAAGAAAGATATCACCTAGACTTCTTTTCATACAAGGTACAAGAACAATAAATTCATAGAAATTCCTTTCAGACTCACTAATGATCAAGATATATTCATGGAAATGATGAAAAGACTCTTTATATTTTACCTCGAAATTTTTTTGGTATTATTTATGAATGATATTCTAATATACTCAAAACCAAGAAGGATCATGTGGATCATCTATAAACTGTACTAGAGACCATGGTAAAAGGAGAAGCTCTATGAAAATCCCAACAAGTGTGTGGTATTGTTGAAGTAGGTCTCATTATTAGTCCATATAATCACAAGAAATGGGATATCAATGGATCCCTCCAGGATAACTGTAATAGAGGGAAGGATGAGGCCAAAATCAGTATCTGATGTCTGTCGCCTCTTGGGGTTAGCTGGATATTATCGATGATTTGAGAAAAATCTCTCACGATTTTCCAATACTCATACCATGCTTACTCAAAAGGTATTATATTTTTCTTGGAGTGATGAATGTGAAGAAAGCATCATGTATTTGAAAAAGAGTCTTATCACAGTGCTTGTGAACACTTTACCCATAAGGGGACAACTTTTTGTGGCATTCGGTGATGTTTTGAAGAAGGGAATGGTTTGTGTGTTGATGTACGTTGACAAATCCATTTCCTATGATTCAAGGAAATTGAATTTTCATGAGAGGAATTATATAACACATGATATGATGTTGGTTGTGGTGATCTTCACATTAAAATTTTTTCAGCATAAACTCTTTGGGAGAAGTTTTAAATAAATATGGACCACAAAAGCCACATGTATATATTCAAATAGAAAGAGTTGATCATGAAACAATGAATAGGGTTAGAGGTGATCAAATAATATGACTTCTCAATCCATTTCCACCATATTAAATATAACAAGGTGGATGATGATCTATGTAGAAAGGGCATTGTGTTTCTATCATTGATGATAATTTAAAAGGATCCAGTATTTATATATTTTATGAAGATGGACATGGGAATCCTAAAGTGGAAAACATTAAAAATAATTTCCCGAATGATTTCTCAACCATCTCTTTTGGAAATGTTAAAGGATTCTCAAAAAGATGATGTGGGAATTCAGATGAAAGTGGAAGATATCAAAAAATGGAAATCCTAAGAGTTCAATGTTAATGAAGAATGAATTTCAAGATTTCGGAAAATACCATTTGTTCCATCAAGACTAGAGCGGAAGAAGGATCTTTTGGAGGATGTACATAGTTAAAATTTCACAATTCACCAGGGAAACACAATGATGTATCGAGATATCTGAGAAAATTATTAATGGTACAATATGAATAATGAGATCATTGAGTATTCATCAATGTGTCTGGGGTGTTAGAAAGTGACGGTGGAGAGGTAGAGGTCTAAGTGGATTATGCAACCATTTATTATAACAAAATGGATATGATAGATCATCATCATGGACATTGTCACTGGAAATCCAAAGATATTCAATGGAAACAATTCAATCAGGGATATTGTGGATCATCTTAAAAAATTTGCACACATCAATGCAATTTGGGTGGATTTCCCATTGGATCAACTAGCATTGATATACATCAAGGAAGTGTTAAGGAAACATGCAATACCATTATCTATTATATTCAATTGTGATCCAAGATTCACCTATATGTTTGGGAATATTATTCAACGTTCTTTGGATAGTGAACTAAACATCAGTACAATCTATCATCCTCAAACTGGTGGCCAATCTAAACGAACTACTCTGACACTGGATGATACATAAAGGTCATTTTCAATAAAATTTAATGGAGGGTGGAATGAACATATTATTATTGTTGAATTCTCCTATAATAATAGTTTCCACTCATACATATGAATGGGACCTTATGAATCCATGTATGGAAATATGTGCAGAACACCAGCATGTTGGGATGAAGTCAGTAAGTGTATACTAATAGGACAATAAATATTCAGAGAAATGGTGGAGAAGGTGAAAACCATTCACCAGCAAATCCAGGAAGCCTGAGTCGACAGAAGAGATATGCATGATAATGTCTATGATATAATGAGTTTAATATTGGAGACATTTTATTTCTATGCATATCTCTGTGAAATAAGATTATGTGGTTTGGAAAGAAAGAGATGTTATATCCTTGGTACATTGGCCCCTTCGATATTCTTGATTGTGTTGGAGTCGTGGCCTATTGATAAGAACATCCACCTACCATGGAAAAAGTACATGAAGTATTTCATATATCCCTATTATGGATGTACATACCATACCCTTCACATGTAATCTCTTCAGAGGGAGTACAACTAGAGGATGATCATTCTTATGAGGAGTTTCTAGTGAAGATCTTAAATCATAGAGAAAAAGTTCTACCAAATAAGACAATTCCTATCATCAAGGTGTTGTAGAAATACAATAAGATTAAAGAAGGGACATGGGAATCATAAGAAGTGATGTAGCAAAGTTACCAAAATTTGATTTATGGTGTGAAAAGAAAATTTTAATGGGGAAATTTCATAAGGGGGGAAGACTGTAACGACCCCAAAAATAATTAATGAAAACTTTTCAGGTTAAATATAAATGTATTCTTATGGTCATGTACAATGTATTCACTTATTTTGATCTATGATTTGTTTTTTTAAATACTGTTACGAATTGTGGTTATTTTCAATATTGTCATTGACTAGTGATCACATGATTAGTATAAATATACGACTTTAACAAATCAAATTTACTCAGAAAAAGGCGATGGCCTAATCTATTAGACATGCCCCATACAGAGCCCTTTTTTCGTAGCTTAGAAAGAAATTGGAATCATTGGTCTTTTCTCTTGACCAAGCTCAATCCATTCTTAAATATGTTATGCTCCAGTGGAACCGCCTATGAGAGAAGTGGAAGTTGATATAGATTACCACTCGAGAGATGTTCTCCGAGCAACCCCAAGAGTCTGTCACCATCACACAACATACCATAATGTCTTATGAAGTTTATTTAAGGGGTTTTTAACAATACCCTAGTACTAAGATTACTTTTATTATTTTTGTATAGAGAATATACATTCTTTTTATTATGGTTATTTATAAAATAATTTTTAAAGCTCAAATAGTAGTTTTAGTTAATATTCAACTAAGAAATCTATTTTGATGAATTAAAGGATTTTGTATTAAATAATATTTTAAATAATTATTATTGTTATTATTATATTATAATTTATTAAATATATTTTATCATTCAATTTTATTAATGCAATTTTAATTTTTATTATGGTTTGAATGGTGTTTTTCCCAAAAATTATGAATTTTCGATAAAAGTCGGTTTTTATATTAAAATAAAAAATTCATATAATTAGGAAATTATTTAGATATAATGAATATTATTTTTTTAATCATGATGTCGAAATTATCCAATGGTGAATTTTTCATATTTTTCTGAGACAGTGGAATTTTTGGGTAAAAATTAAATATCGTTTAAATATATAGTGTGTTTTATGACATCATAATGACCCAATTGTGAGGTAACAAAATAATATAAACATTATTTTCAGAAATATAAACTTTACCATTAAAATATAGTTATTTTTTTATGTTTCATTTATTTTACAAAGCATTATTGGACCATTCAAAACATAAACACATTTTGTCTTTTTAAATTGTTTTCCATGAATGTGTCACTCACCACTACATATGAAACCCTATTATATTATAATTTTCAACCAAAGAAAATATAAAATATTTTTTTCCACTCCCTTTTTGAAAAATACCGTGGGCCGAAACCATGTTCGGGATTGTGGTTTTGATTAGTTTAATGTGAGATGTCTCGAACCTAACTAATAAATTATTCCCTCTTTTTTCTTACATAATACCACCCAAGATCCCACTTCCTCTTCACTCAAAGCCTTTATAGTTCTAATATCCACTTCTATACTCTCTCTATAATCATCCCAAGGTTCCCCATGTTCCCATGATATCTCCTTGAATCCCCTCACATGCATTTGGGATCACACTATCAAGTAAGGGATTCCCAATTTCTTTATTAAAATCAACGTTTTATTATACTGTTATTCCGTATTAAAATCAATAAAAAATGATGGGGTATGATTTAACACTTTCCCCATACTTCCATATTTATGTTTGAATAATGTGTGATCCAATTTATCTTTCATTAATTCCTTCCATGTATACTCATTACCATAACAAAATTCGGTATGGAATTACTCCCTCCTCATTTACATTCATGTAATTCATTTGTATCATGAATCTAATTTCCATTATAATTGATTGAACATGTATATATATGAAACACATACTGTTCATTCAATTATATATAATTATACAACTCGTTCACTCTCATTACCAATTTTTTATGAGTTTTATGTAACGTTGTTATGCTGCCGAAATTGGATAGCGTTTCTCCAAGCTAAGAACATTGTGTAGTGAATACTGTACTCCTGTATCTATTAGGGGTATTAAAAATTATGAACATATACATATTTAATGGTACTATAATGTATTTATTCCACATTCCTTAATAGTTTAAAAACTTATGATTTTGATATATTCTATGTTATATGATCCATGTGGCGCACATAACCATGAAATGAAATGTTCAAGAAAGGGTGTTCCCTGATAGCGCTCCAATTCATCGGGTAATGTATAATATAATGATATATCCTATAAAATGGGTGTTTACTAATTCCAATTCAAGTGAAATGAGGGTTTACTCATCCCTCAAGTGAAATGTGGGATTAATCGTGCTCCATGTGCAATGAGCCTTGGGACATGTTAATTCCACGTTCATTGTTATTCCCACACTTCCATGTTATGATTATCATGCATTATCATGCCATTATATTCATGTTTATCTTGTGCTACATTGATATGCCTATTTTATATCATGTACTATATTTCTCATGTAACTCTATGTTAATTCCCTTACTGGGATTTAAAAATCATCCTTTTTTTATGCATGTCCTCAGGTTATCCTATGCAATGCTATGTACGAGAGAATGTAATGGTAATTTTGAAGATATTTTCAATAAATATGTTTTGTGTTTTAGGATCTATATTGTTATGTAATGATCCTTATCCACAAAGATAGTTGACATCTCTTTCTTTTATGTTGTATAAATTATTTTTATGTAATTAATCATGTTTAAGTGTGTAATAAAGAGCAAGGTTGTCATAATATGGATGTAAATTAACGAAATATAATTATCTACATAAATATATATTAATTCAGTAGAAATTTTATATCATATATCATATACTTAATCAGTATATATATATATATATTTACAAATTTATGAATGGTTATCTTTGAAGAAGAATCTCATCGCGTTGTAGAGACGGTAAGTTGTACGTACACATGAGGGATGATATCATTCTACTGATGATGAAATATTATGTAATTGGATTGTATATTATGTGTAAATAATAATTTAAATGTTATATTTTTTATTTACATAAATTATACTAATTATTATACCCATCCAAATAATGAAGTGTTGAACAAGAATCTATGCCCCGACTTGGAGACGGTAAGTCATACGTACGCACTTATGGTGACTTTATCATTCATATGATTGATAGAATATTGAATATGGATTTAAAAAATTTATAATAACATCACAGTAAGTATAATATACTGGAGTAATTATTTTTGAATGTAAAAAATAAAGATACAAGAAGTGGAAGAAGAATACAACTTTGAATGTAGTGATGAACTAATTACCTCTTTAGGGTTGTTCCTTTTGATTTAAACAAAATGGCTCTTTAGGTTGCATTTATGATAATATTATGTCCTATATGATAAGGTGAGGATAGATTAGAAGATATTTTAGTCGGGATTTTCTGATCCAAATGGCTTTGGATATGTGAAATTATGAGAACGTTAAATACCTTTTTATAAGAGAGGTGAGGGTCACTTTAGAAAAAGCTTGAAATATTATTTTATTACGTATTCAACATAGTTTTATAATGGCTAAAAATGGATTTATTTCTAGTATAATATGGGTATGGGTCTAAATACTCTGAACTAATAGTATTTAGACAAGTTTAGGTCACCATATTAACTTTATCATTTAGATTTTACTCTTGGGTGAATAGTTTAGCATTTACCATGTCTCCTTGTATTTTTATATTATTTGGTCAAAAAAACATTAAATTTACAAGGGAACATCAATTGGATGATTAATGATATATATATATATATATATATCATTATATAAAGAAATTTTTCCAAACATTATATTTTTATGAATATTGTATAATTTAATAAAACAATATTTGTATTAAAAACCCATTGATGTCAATTTTGTAACTATTTAGTAATTTATTTTTCATAATGTCTTAAAAACATTATGAGTTATACAAAAATAAATTTAATCATGCATAAAATTTCATATTCACCTTGAAAATTTTTCAATGGTAACAAAAGTTTCAATTTTCATTTATTGTGATATTTATAATATCATTTATTTTAATCATTCATAAATATAATAATTACTACATCATCATTATGATATAAATAAATTTAAATATTTAATTTCTAAACTCTATTATTAATATACTATGAAGTAGGAAATATTTTTATCATTATAATGAATATTTATTGTCGAATGTATCATATGTTTAACTCTATATAAAAAATGGATTTGTTATTAAAAAATGAATTTAACACTTTCAACTCTTTTTTAAATAAAATATAATAAATGTCCTAATCCAATCCTAGTGGATCGAAAAGTATCATATTTTTTAGCAAAATTTGGTTTTTATCGAAATACACTTATCCAATAGAATTATGACATTTTTGGGGTGATTTTAATTTTATTTTTACGTTCAATTACTTTATTTACATTTAAAAGTGGTAAATAAAATTAAAAAGCTAATATTCTCCAAAAAGTACATTCATCATATCCATCCACATTTTACTTACTAATGTTAACTTTGTCTCTCTGTATTTTTAAATTTAATTCTCGGAAGCGTTAAAATATGTTTTATGAAAATATGAAAATGTTCCTAGAAGGTGGGTAAAAAATGTTAAAATGGTTCAATAAAATTATTTATATAATCTTATATTAAAATACACCAATTACATACATTGGACTAACATATTTATTATGTATCTATTTTTTTATTCAGATAAATATTTAATTAAAAACAATTATTTAAATGAAAAATTATGTTTTTACCAACAACACATTGTTTTTCACTATTCATAAAAAATTTAATGTTTTCTGAAAAATAAAACAAATTCACCAAAAAAATTGATAATCTGAATTAAAATATGATTTCTATTTTTTCAAATTATAAACATATATTTTACATTTATTAATTTAATATTATTTCTCGTCGTCAAAACTAAAAAGATGGGTTTTAAGAAGTTGTAACTATGAAAAGATTGGCCTGTGTTTATGCACACTTTAAATGTGAAATAACATCAAATGACTTAAATTATACTAATTGATAATAATATAATGTAATTATACTTTAAAACCAATCCAATTTATAATTTAATAGTGTAATTTATTTTGATTAAAAAAGTTATTTTTAGTTAAAATTTAGTATTTTTCACTATTCTTCAAAATATAAAAGTTATCAGAAAAACACCAAAAATTTATCCAAAAAAATATTTTATGTCCCTATTCTAATGAAGATGGTTATTTTTTCATATTTAATATATAAAATTTTCAAATATTGTATTTACAATGGGTTCTCCATAAAAATGTGGTAAAATTGATTTTTTAAAAAACACTTCATTTATCTGAAAAAATGGATATGTTATTATATTATGTCTAAAAACATATATTCAAGATGTTAATATAATATGGAGTATATGAAATTTAAAATGAAATTAATACAATTCATAAGCTCTTTTTTAACTGGCTAGTTTGGTAAGTTGTTCTGCGCTGGAACTTAGTGTTGTGTGTGACACAAGATATTGAATTACATTAAAGAGATTATGTATTATGAAATATTGGGGTGTTAAATATCCGATTACATTGTCAGTCACATAGTCAAGCACCACACAGTTGACTCTACACAGAATCTATAAACAGAACACAACATGTACCATATACATTTTATATACATGTGTCATTAGTCACACAGCCGTATACATGGTCTCTTACAACATGTAGTGTACTCCTACTACACGGTGTGTTTTACCAAGATTTTATCTACCCCTGTCTCTTCTCACACAATCACTCACATGGTCATGCACTACATGGCTTATACTCGAAGTATATGGTGTTTAATTTTGAAAATTAGTTTCTTCCTGAATAGAAGAACACATGGTGTGTGTTCTTAACCCCACATGTCGTGTTGTCTGGGATTTTCCAAAGTTAGCCTATTAAACTTCTCCATAACCCCTATAAAGATATTATTTTGTTCATGGATTGGAAAATTATAACTTGGGATATCCCATACTCCCACAAATCAATGATTTGAGTCTTTATTCATCTCATAATTTCAGAAAATTCAATTACCGTTCAATCAGGATCCACAAATTGCCAATCTGAGACAGCCCATAACCCCTCAATGTCCATTGTTTGGTGTCCATAAAAATGAAACACTAAAATCATAATACCATATCATAGTAGAAGTTATTATATCAAGACATATATCACATGGGCAAGAAAATCTAGAACAATTTCTATCACAACATGATGCAATCGGTAATGCACCCTAAATGGAATTACATGAATGCATTACATGTGACCTCTATCATTTTCTTATATTATGCATGAAATAGAATACCCTATTCTTATTGGGATGCAACAAAAATAGAACCACATTGATATAAATCTTATAATCTCAAAAAAAGAGTGACACCAAATTATTAAATCAAATCAACTATAACAATTTCAATATTAGAAAATTTGGAATATTAAAGGTAACATGGATTTTCCCTATACACATGTTTGCAACTCCCAGGCACAACTTATTACCAAATACCCATTCCATTATATCATAGTCTATTGGCTCTAATCATCTTGTAAAATCATAAAAGAAACTCCTCTAATACCACTTTTTAATGTCATAGTTCTAGGTGCCGCCCAAAGATGCCTTGTACCAGGTTGGTCACATGGCATCAAGAGAATTTAACAAAATTCTAGAGGATTCTAACTAGCATCTGGGGCCTTGGAAGTGATTTTGTGGAAACTACGCCCTCATTTCCAGAATAATATAGTTGAAACAAGTAGTAAATATTAGTAGAAGTAGTAATACATTAAAACAAAAGTAAATAGATGAAGGCTAATATTATAAACAATTACAGCATATATATTATTAAAGATTTCTTGTATCATGTTCGAGGAAAGTAAAAAAACTAGTCATAATGATGGAAATATATTAATGGAAATAATGAACAGAAAAAAATAAACTCCAATAGCATCACAAGCCTTAGCTTGATCCCAGGCTCTCCTGCTACAACATCAATCCAGTACCTGATCAAGAACGGTGCATGACCATATCTATACGTACAACCATATAGTCTGTCTAGGTCCAAAATCAAGACCCAAACAGTGTGTGAGATGAATCCTATAGGAAACCAAAAAAAGATATGTTCATAAGAGTTAGTTAATATATATATAGTAGCAAATATGCAGAAATGAAGTAATAAACTAAGAAGTACTCATAAGTAAACCATCCCATAGTTTTCAATTAAATTAATTTTAATTTCTCTACTATTCAAAACATTGAATAATTTAGCCTCGAAATCGAGCCTATTTTTATATCCCTCTATATAGTAGCAACCACAGACATCTCAATAGGCTATCTAAACAATCAAATAAGTACGAGCCGAATCTTGTTCTTGGGGTTTTAAGACTCTTTATAATCATAGAATCATTCAGTAAACTACCCTCTGGGATACCTCCCCAAGCCTAAAACCTCATGTTTAAAATGTCATCCATTATATAAATAATTCAATGACCCTATGGAAAAGGTCACACCGTCTAACCTATTTGGTCCCATAATGAACTAAATAGTTACAAACGACCATCTAGGCAACTCTCTAGTTAAAAAACCATTTTTCCCCATAGCATCAAATAAATCTAATGAAAACATTGAAGATATCATAGCCAATTCCATTTGGAGAACGTCAATTTAATGAAGACCCTCTAGGAATATCTCATGGTCATCACCCCTATTGTTTATGACCACCCGTTTTCTCTCACAGTCAATACCTCTGGGTTAACATAACACTTTAATATACCTATATGACCCTACATCAAGAATATCTCATAGTCAACTACCCTAGGTCATACATTCACCATGTGAATCACATGCACCTCATATAAATAGTAACTCTATCCTAACAACAATAGGCATGGAAAACAAATATATCATAGTATTTTTTCTAGACCCAACTGCTATAGTCAATCAAACATTGGAAACACCACAATAATCATGGAAATAAACCTTATTTATAATCAATAAACTATTCTAAAAATCACACCATAACATATATTAAACATAGTTAAATTCCAAAATACACAATACCCTAAACATGGGTATACATAATTTTTTTCATATATAATTCATGTACTATCAATGTAAGGCATAAGCCACCTACCGTGATGTTGTACAATGAACATTGTTGAATGTCGAAACATGAATCAGCCTATAATTTCCTATTTATATAAAAAGTCACTATAATTCATCCTAGGATAACTCAATAGAGAGGATAAATCTAGAAGAGATGTTCTATGGAAGAGGGAAATCACCAATGGGAATCCAATGTACCCAGTGAGGTCTCAATCCGAGCTCAAACAGAGGAACAAAAGGATATCAATTTTTTTCCTATATGTCACAATCTGGTACATGAAACGGTAAGAAGAATAGAATTTTGGTTATTAGATGCGAAACTTCTCCAATAAATCAATTAAAATGAAAATTAAATTGTGGGATAATTTAATGTACACGTAGTGTACTAGCCTCATCCAGCCTCCACTTTAAGAAATATTCATGATCAACCACACAACCATGTACTTAGACATTTCATGGCTAGTACACTAATACACGTGGAAACTAGGGACACAACATGTACTCAAAAGTGGACATCATGTACATAGAAAATTTACCCATTGATCGTTTTTCCACAATAACTACACGAAACAATGATTCATACCTGAAATAAAGATCATGGTTCTTATATATTAACATGTAAAGATCAAATGGACATTAAATTTAGGTTGTTATAATTTGGGTGACTATATAATACATTTCAGTTTCTCAACCGTTCCAATTATTGAGAACCTATAAATAGAGAGGAATGTAAATAATAATAAAACACTACTCACTAATTTAAAAGAATATGTTATGATGAATTAGTTTTAAGAGTAAGTTTTCCAACCAAAATTTGGTTTGAGTGGATGCACCATTTTTGGTTCATGAATTCAAATTAGATAATCATGCCAAGGAAATTATACCCAAGAACATTAGTATGAGATTTTAGAAAGATCATTTCTCGAGAAAAACATTGTGTTTACTTCCAATTGTGTCTAAAAATATTGTACAATTTTTATGAAAATTTTATGGATACATTATAATCATTCCAAAAAAAAGATATATGGAATCCAATGGGAGTTGACACATGTTTTTTTTCACTTATTTAGTAATTTATTTTTCTACATAACCATCGGAGTGGCTATGAGTAGGATATAGATTCTCACACTAAATCCTAACCTTGTAAAACATGTGTTATTTTTTTACTATCCTATTCTTGAATAAATTAATGTATCAAAAATTTTGATAAATAATACAATCAACGAGGGTTTAGGGTTTATTTTTCTTAATGTCTGAAATTTGTAAAAATAAATAACTCATTCCACCCCAAATTAGACTTCTTCTAAAATCCTTTTGACAAAAAATTTGTATTAACGAGATGTTTATCGCATTGAATACATGTCCTGGATAATGTCAATTATATCAAAAATAGTGGAAGACATAAATATTATATAAAAATATTATTATGGTTTTAAAATAGGATGATTCAATAAAATCTATCTCTTTCCCGAGATATTGTTTATGTTTTTACGTTTCATTTTCACCCTATTGAAAAATATTCCCAAATGACTTTTAACAACAATATAAAATATTGATATTGAAGGGAAATCTAGAAATTATATTCTTGTGTATCTATTAGTATATTTTTATATGAAAGAGCTGGGTCTCAAAAAATCCAATAGTATGTGGGGAATGATATAAGTTATTTATGAATATAATGCTAGTGTTGAAGAAGTTAATATAATAATATGGGTTATAATTACTGATTATGTGATAATGATCAATAATTAAATTATTCGTATATATATTAGATGAGTAAATAAAATAGATATAAACATTGATGGTTTTATAGATGTTTTATAATATTTTAAAATTGTTCAAAATCCCATGTGAATCATTCTAGATAGGTTTTAATATAAATGGTTTCATTATACTATAAAAAAAATTAGTCATCAATTAATGAATTAGATAACATTCTTATTTAAAATCATGTAAGAGAAAATATAATTTTTAAAAATATTTTGAATGATTAAATGGATTTTCTAGTTATGAGTAAAATGGGAATTAAATATAATGATGATGTGGACCATTATGATTATAAATATAAATAGAATTACGATTTTAATGGTAAAATATTATTTCTTTAGTCCAAGAAAAATCTAAGAAGACTAAGAAAGTATTGAGGAAAACTTCCTCTCAAATGATTTGACTGTGTTTGAATCAGACACTTTTATATGAATTTACCTATGAATAATTTTGGGGAATATGTATGTTATTATGATAATATTTCTTGATGTAATAAGTGGAATAATGTTTTAATGAATTAATTTTCCAAAAAAACATTAAAAATATTTGAATGGAAACAAAATAAGAATGCAAAGTAATAATGTTGAATCAGAAACATCTAAGAACAATTTTTTATAAGTTGATGTTTTGAAACTATCAGAAAAATAATTGGAAATTTAATATAAAATAAATTATTTCTCAGAATTTGAAGAAAGAGAAGGTGACTAATCTTAGGGCTTATATCATATCAGATTAGATCTTCTTTCATTATTGAAGAGAAAAAGAATTTTTTTGAATAAATTCATAATGATGAATAAATATATTTGAAAAGTTATTTTTGGTCAAAAATATATTTTCAGAGATAAATAATAATTAATCAAGGATATCAAATTTTTCAATCAAATAATTGATGAACATTTAATGGTGATTGAATATCTCCATATTATGATGTAAACTAATCGTGAATGTAACAATTTATTACGAAAAAAATGATGAGGTCAAAATTGCATTATGAACGATGAATAGAACCAAATATTATTCATTATATGTTAAAAGTGATAATTATTATTTTTTTTTATTAATCACTAATCACGAATTAGTTGAAATCCTGAACCACTAAAAAATAATTCATCTGATTTTTCATACATTTTATGTGAGAATAATAGAGTTGGGAATTCATGGGATTATGAGGGAGGTGAGAACCCTCTCTTATCTAATAATTGTGAAAACACCATTTATAATAATTAGTGTCCAGGAAGAGATTATGATAGAGAAGAAAAAAATACACCTCAATAATTTTGTTATAGGGAAAGATCTTATTTCAATAGAAAATCTATATTGGATGGCTTTTATCACTACTATACAATCTAATGGAATATGGAATATTTTTTTCATAATATGTCACTTCATAAAATAATTTTTTCATATATTTTGATCAAAATTTTAAGATTAATAAATCATTATCAAAACAATCTTCATATTGGAAATTTAAAAAAATAATGATGAAAATTTCAACAGAATTTTTTTGAATTCCTGAAAGGAGACTATAGTATATGTCTACACACTAATCATTATGACAAATAATGAATGAAGCCCCTTCTAGAACATCTATCTTACAGTACAAAATGAATTAAATCTATAAATAGTAATTATGATTAAAGAGAATATGTTGGTGAGACAACATTAAAAGAAATTAAAATGAACAACACGTTGATAAATTATAATGGGTTTTCATCAAAAATTAATGGTGAGTTAATATCCCAAATGAATTTTTAAACCATTATGAGGTTGTTTTAACCTGCAAAAATTACACTTTCAAAAAAAATAAAAGTTATTGGAACTATTGATTTTGAAGAAAAAAAATTTAGTCCAATAAATTTCTCAATTTTATGGGATAAAATATAACATACTTATTATAAGTCAACAATGTGATAATAGTTAATAGTTAATCCCCATAAAATATGCATGCATTGGAAGATGTGTAGAATAATGAAATATTATTATTAATGTATAATAGTTTTGTGGAATTAAATTTCAAAAAGGAAAACATTACAACACCATTGACATGAGTGATGAAAATGAAAAAAATTTGTTTCAAAAAAAATATGGGAATCATATACTAAAAAGCATGAATAAATATTATAAAGTGTTGGTTTCGTTAAATTTTAGATTATAGAATTTAAATGAATATTATATTATCATAACATGTCACTAATTCAAAATGAATAAAAACAAGATGGTAGTTGAGATTCTGTCTTCATGACCTCTTAGAATATATTCATTCAAATTTATGTGGGTAAACAAAACATCCAACAACAAAAGAATACTTTTTAAGTACTATATTTACTGTTTATTTCACATGGATGAAAAGGATTAGATTTATTATGTAAAAATATGAGGAATAATATGTGTTAATATTGTTTATAAGATAAGTTTATATGTAATAGGGTGATAACATAAAGAATTTGATATCAGATAATGGAATATAATTCAAATGAATTCTCATTAAATAATATTTGCTGAAACCTGGGATTAAAAATTAGTACATTCCTTCATACACCCATCCTTAAAATATATTCATATAATTGAAAAGAATTTGTTTAGTGTAAATGGGATCAATCATGTTCGAAAGATAAAAAAGATCAATGTTTTTTATAGTTAACTTTTTAGTATTATTTTACAATTTCAAAAAAACATGTCTTTGATGTTGGGAATTCATCATGAATTCCTAATAAATATTTTATAAAAAACCTTCATGTAATTATATCATTACATTTGGATTACCCTAGTTTCTAACAAATAAAAAATATGTATCTCAAAAAATTTGATATGAAATATGATGAAGGAATTCCCATTGGATACTCAGACAATGTAAGAAATTATAAATGTTTCAAGAAAGATTCATAAATATTTTTAGATTAATATTGTTTTTATTTCATTTAGAATACAAATTACATAACCAAAATTGATCATATTATTGAAGAAGAATACCTGATGATTGCCAATGAAACAAATTTGATTAAAAATAGTCTTATCCTGATTCTAAAGAATCCATTGATGATGAATTTGAATATGGACGAGAAATTGTGAAATTATTTACATTAAAAAACATTTTGATCCCAAAAATATTCGTGGTATTCCAAAGAGTATGGTCCAATCAAGATTAAAGATGATATTAGAAAATCATACATCAATCCTTAATCAAATTGAAATATAATCAATTTTAAATTACAAGGAAAAAATAAATGCATTTATTCGAGGAATAAATATGTGGATGAGATCAAGAAATAAATTATTGAGATATGTTTACATATATAGAAAATGAAATGGTCATTGCACAAAATTGTTTATACCTAAAGAATAAAAATGAGCATTGATGATTTTCATGAAAAAATGAATTATTTTTTTTCAAAGGATATTTATTACTGTAATATTTAGACTATGATGAAACCATTTCCCCATTTGCGAGATTCAAAATTTTTTGAATGTTTTTAACAGTGGATACACATCAAAAAAATTATTATATAAATGTAAATTTTTATATAATAATTGGTGATATTGAAAAATAATTCACAATGAACTACCTTATATGTTTCTACTTGAAGAATATAAAAGAAACATTTATAATATGAATAATGGTTTTGAAGGGTTGAAATAAGACACACAATCATGGAATTAAATACATGACTTTCATTTTTCATAATTTTGATTTTTTCTAATGAAAATAAATAAATATATATATATATAATGTTTGAAGGATTTATTCTCTGATACCCTAATTATTATTTTTAGGTAGATAATTTAATAGTCACTGGAGATGGAGACAAAATTAATCAATATATCCTGGAAATGAAGTGTATTTTTGAAATGTGGTTGTTTAGAAAAATTTGGTTGATCCATATCTTTCATGTTCAAAAAAAGGAAAAATACATTTTATTATCTCATGAATAATATGTCAGTGGATGGGAAATAAATTTGGTATGGATGAATCTAACAATGTATCAAGTCCTATTTCATTAAAAATAATGTTTAGTATGAATTGAACTGTAAAAATCATGAAAAGAATGACCATCGAAAACTGATAAGTTGTTTTAATTTTCTCACACACTTATGATTTTTTATTTTTTATATTTTAACGTCTGTTCTAGATATCTGAATAATATGAAAGAGTCTAATATTTTTATAGAATAGAAAATTTGTAATTATGTTAATTAAACAACATTACATGGACTTTTATAAAAACGTATTTTTTAAACGAACTATCATGTTTATATTAGTGAAAGTTGGGATAGAGATAACAATGACGAAAAATGAAATTCATGAGGATCATTTTAATTTGTATAATTTTGATTATTTTTGATTTGAATGAATCAAATTTCAGTATATTTGAACACATAAAAATTATAATATGTTGATAATACACTATAATTTAAAAAATTCTAAATATGTAAGTTCTGATGGATGATTTGATGTTTGAATTTAGTAAAATATTAACGATAAATTTTGATAATCATAGAAAAAGTGACCTTTCTAATATTATTCTCCAAAATTCATGTTCAAAAAATAATTAAATTATGTTACACTTCATAAGTATAACAAATTCTTGTGTTAATTTTATCCTTGAATACAGTTCAACATGGTTTGGAATTTATGATGTTTTCAAAACATTAATTTCTAATGATATATTTGTGGAATTAGGACAGTGAAATAATGTTAATCCTCCAACATCCACATCAAAATAATCTTAAGGAATTCCCAAAATTTGATTTACACTGTGTTGTTGAAGGTATAGAATTTTTAGAATCATATCAAAAAATGGAGAGATGGATACTTTTCATAGATAAATTTATTTTATTATGCAGTTATCATAAATTTGTGTTGAATTATAAAAGTTATAGGAAAATATATAAGTGAGAGAGATTTTATCAGAACATGGATTCAACATTTTCTTATCACTGTATAATGGAATTCATTGGAAAACAATACATTATCTAGCAGTGTTGGGGTTGGACACTCTATTTTGATTATGGATATGTTTTGGTAAATATTAAAAACTAAATTTATGTATCAAAATTATTTCTTTAGAAAATTATGAGTTGAAATTTTCTCTTGAGGTATTTTTTCACAAATCAAAGTGTATATAAAAGATCATTTTTATTGATTTATAAGTTTTGCCTTTTATTAATCTATCATATGTTGTTAAATAATAATTTTTAAATGAAGGTGAAATATGTGTTGCTAAATTGTAAATGAATTATTACTGAAATGATAATGAGAATAAAAATTAATAAAATATTTTTTCCAAGCTTGTCATCACAAAAATTATAACGACACCAGTTCATTGTAATAAGATGTCTTAAAACGATACATGTTCAATAAATTTGTATTTTTAAATTATTCTATGTTCAAGAGTAATGATGTATTGAATGTTTTTGTATATTTTTTTTATTAAATTCCCTAAAAACTTTGATTTTTTTAGTTATTTCAATTCTCCAAAATATCATGATGAATTCATTATAGAATAAAATGTTTCCAGATGGTGTTATAAAAATAATACATTAGAATGACATTAATGCCTATAAATTAATTTTTTTCCTAGTAGGATATAAATTATACTAAGATGAAAAGGAATATTAATCTTATTTAGCTAAAGAAGAAATTCAATTAGAAGAATATAATGATAAAAATACATTAGATTGATCTAATTAATACATAAAAATAGATACAGATGAGGAGGATAGTCAATCAGGATAAGCTAATGATGAATTTAAATCGAATTGATAATTTGGATTTATTTCAATATGATTAATCTGTGGATGAATTTCAATTACAGTGAGTTGAAGATGAATGTTAGTATGACTATTCTGATGTGTAATTTCAATCGGATTGGTATGAGGATGAAATGAAATTGGACTAAGCGAATGATTTATGCATGCTTGGCAAAGGTAAGGAATACATTCAATTGAATTGAGTAGAAGAACATATACAATTAGACTAATTTATATATGAAATACATTCCAGATAAGATGAAGAATATATTCAATGAAATTGAGATGAGGAATAATGTATACTACATTTAGTCAAGGATGGACATTAATTAGACACAGTCTGATGAAAAATGTAAATTATTCTAAGTAGAGGAATAATGTCAATTAGACAGAATGGTAGAATAAATTCAATATTATTGATATCTAGAATAATGTCAATGTGAATATGCTGAGGAATAAATTCAATTATACTAAATTGAAGTAGAATGCAAAATAGACTAAATTTTCAAATTGTCTAATATTTTATAGACTATATTTTTTCAAATAATCATGAGAGTTCAAGATGTTTTTATGTGAAAATTCAGTTGTCTTTATATGATATAATAAGGGATAAAAATTTTTGAAGTTGTTGATGATTAATTTTAAATGCAAATTAAATGTTGGGGTTTTTAACTTTGTCGTGGGAAATTACATTTCAGTTTCACACCATTACAAATTTAGGAGCACCTTTTAACAGTGATGAAATAACATCATACACTAACACTTTTCACCCATGAAACAAGCTGAAGCCCTATAGATTTAGTGATAGATGGGAGTTTTCTTACTGAAGTTGTTTCTTGTAGATGACACGATTTTTATAAAAATTAATCAAAATAAATGACTGTATTGACTTAATCGAACATTGGAACATCATATTGATGTTCTTGGTTGATCATATTCTTCGAAAAAATAATTTATATTACTTTTAATTTCTTGAATAATTTTTTTCATGATATTAATTTAAATATTGTGATAGTCAGTATAATTATTTGTATCATTATATGGAAGGTGTCTATTGG
This sequence comes from Viscum album, assembly GCA_963277665.1. Taxonomy (NCBI): domain Eukaryota; kingdom Viridiplantae; phylum Streptophyta; class Magnoliopsida; order Santalales; family Viscaceae; genus Viscum; species Viscum album. The sequence continues at coordinate 787,119,051 of OY728153.1, forward strand.
TAAATTACATATGGATTATTAACCATTCCATTGTATGGAATTTTTATATTCCCACGGGAGTGGCTATGGAAATTATTTAAGTAATCATGTTGAGTTTGAAACTTTTAAAACATGAGTGCTTTTACAGTACTTTCATATTAAAAAAATTAATTATGTTTTACTAAAATATGATAAGGGAGAAACAATAAAATGTTTCATGGTAAATGATTCATAATCATTGAAATTTTTAAAAATTAAATAACTAACTATACACCCTATCACTTGTTCCTCTATTTTATAGAACACCAATAATAGAAGGTTTTTTGAATAATTTTTTAATATTGGAATAGATAAATAACTTTTTGAAAATAATAATAATTATTAGTCTATTAAATAACTAGATTGATTATTCAAACTCCATGGAGGTTGATAATTCCTTTATATAATGGATTTTTTATCAATTAAATGTATTTTTGAAAATACCCATTAGAGCCCTATATTTATAAATATTTAACAATAATAATATTGCTTTCAAATTACACAACATTGTATTCAGTGCAAGTGAATTTTTGTTTCATGGAGTTTTATGGGTATTAATAAATCCATGATTAAATCCTTAGGACAAATCATTTTAAAGGTAAAAGTCAACAATACCTATGAAATAAATATTTTGATTCTATTATTATTGGACACATATAGTAAATGTAAGAAATGTAATCATACACAATGGGGTAGACCTCCATATTTCTAATATTAGGGGAAAAAAAGGAAATTTCTCATAGAAATAAACATTAAAAATATTCATGTTAATTATAAGTATTAGTACAGTATTATTCTAGATATACATAGGAGAAATGTGACGATGTAAAAGATACATCTAAATATTAGTGAATATCTATTTTAAAAAAAATAAACGATATACCCTTACGTCTAAAACATTTAATATTGTTTGTTTTTTTCCAAAAATATTATTGTTATTTGGATTATAATGATTTATATAAGGACTAAAATGATTTTTAAATATAGTGTGGAATATATGTGGAACTCTGGAGTTGTTGAAAATAAAAATTTTATTGAAAAAACAACCAAAAATTTCAATTTTTCATAATAAATTTCATGTATGATAATGAAATAATTCATTAGACACATATTTCGATAATGTGGTTAATAACATGACATTTATAAAAACATGAATGATCAAATGTGTTTCTAATGTTCATTATGCCTTCTAACAATGTATTTGTTTGATGTGTTATGTGAATTGTATCATTTTCCACTGAAACATTATTATATTGATTTCATATATCTGTTTTTATCCCATGAGTAATAATAGTTAACAAGATAATCTCATGTCAACTACAAATTTAGTCCATTTAATATAAAAAACAAGTAATTTAGAAAAACAGATCTATTTATATTCATCATTAATCTTTATATCATAACATTTAGATAAAAGGTAAACTGAACTTTTTAATATATGGATAGAAAACTAGTGGATTTACATGACACCATTCATAAATTTTATTTTATAAGGTTCTATTTTCAATCATGTAATATTCAATGTACGAGTTATCCACTCACATAAAATAATATAGCCCATTTAGGTAATATCTCTTAGGATTTTTTTATACAATTATTCCACATGGATTCTTCATTCATGATTTCTTATCTATATAAGAGTTGCGTAAATATTTTTAACTTATATATATTATAATAACATGTGAAATTTTAGTATCATTGTACGAGTTTTGATGTAATTGATCATTTTTAATAAATTTTTATATTTTAACTCAAAATTTATATTAAATGGATACATTTTATTTTAACCCTATGCATCATAATTCCATGTATTGTAGGTTCATAATGTAATGAAAATAAAAAAAATTAGCATATAGTCCATAAGATTATATAAATTTGTTAGAACTAACAAATTATCATCTTAAATAAAAACCATTGTTATATATAATTTAATTATAACTTTGTCAAAATATATTATTATTATAAATTCACTAGTCCCAAAATAATATCTCTTTTCATGGAAGTTCATTCAATAAGCCTACAATTAATAATAATCCATTTCAACAAAAATACCTATTAATCATGTGAACATCATCAATGAAATATGTATCCTTTTGTATTTCCCATGATAGACTATAATCACAACCCAATAAGAGACCCCAAAATCATTAATTATTTTCCTATAATTATATCATAGATCACAGATGTGATAATGGATGGTGATTACATGAGGACCATTCCAACGTAGTAACATCATTATGAAATGTTCATGGGTATTTTGAGGCCACCTATTCTATAATGGGTTCAATATTTATTTTAATGTGATACGAGGTTTCACATTGTTATTGATTTATAAAAAATATTTCCCCTAGTTTGGAATGACTGGGATGATGAAATTATAACCCCACTTGTATGAAATTTACTATTATTACAATCCAATGAATATACAATGTATTTTATCCAACAACATTCATACATCCCCTAACATTATCTTATTATAATTTCCTTTACTCCATCCATGTATATGATATTGTGGAATAATATTTTAGCTTGGTTTGTATTTCATATAGAAAATATGCTTCCCCCCATACAATGTTTTATAATGTATAATATATTATATAGAATTTTATAAAAAATGACCATGTCATATAATAACTTTTATTGAATATATTATTTGAAATGACTCTCTAAAGTTGGTTTCAATGAGTGTGATAATCTTATAAGCGGATCTCAAAAAGTAATTTTGTCATGGAAATGGTTTTTACCAATGATAGATTATTCAATCTGTATTGAAATATAATTCTCCCTTTTTTCAAACCACATCACCATGTTATTTGAGGGAATCTATTATTTAGTTTGAAATATATATTCCAATATTTTTAATCTATGTTTACGTTCCAAATTTCAAAGTCTTTAGTTAATATCCATTTTATATTATCATATGAAAATTATATTACTCATATTTTTATCATAACTCACAGAATTTCTATAATAATTATAATTAAAGGGATCACCCATGTTTTGATTTGTTATGATAGTTTCATTTTTTCATATAATGAACTATTTAGTATATTGATAGAGAAAGGGAAATCTTAATATCAAAATCAATCATATAGGATGTTATCTGTTAGTAGGTTTCTTTCTACATGTATTGATAAAAATGCAATATTTTATATATTAACCAAATTAGTTTTTTAACAAACATTTGGATTCAAATAATAGAAAAATATCTAAAAAAATTAGGGGTTCTATAGTGAATAACATTATATGATCATATGTAAGATGTTTAAAATAGTTTCCCCTTATAACAAAAAAATAATTAGTTTATTCCAATGTTGAGGATATCATATGTTAACATTGGTACTAGTTCTAGACATAATTATAATCATATCCAAAATTTATATTGAGAGGAAATTTAACCTAGTCAACACTGAAACACATTAATGACTACTAAAAATTTATTCCAAATATAGGTATGAAAAATGTCATATTATAACAACCCATTATATAATTATACCAGGATATAATATTTCAATATAAAAACGATCATGTATAATGGGAAATAAAATATGAACTCTAGGATACATACATTGTGAAACACACCATAGATAGGAATGATAAATCATGAAAGAATGTAATAAAAGATTAATAAATAGTGATTTAGGAATTCTATGTTAGTATGGGATTTAATAATTACACATTAAATGATATAAGTATAAATGATCTACTTTTTCCACGAGGTAATCATATTAATATGAATATTGCTTCTACCTTAGTGAATGGATCATCGTTGCATTTTAAAACATTAATGTTATGTCGTATATATTAAAATAATATAGTTCACACTATATATAAATTTTCTCATCTTTATATTTTATTATATAAGGGTTAATGATTACATATATTAACTTCGATCACTTATTTGTTCCAAATATTTTGAGGGAATCGTTATTGACATGGTTGAGACACTCAATTGGGAATGTGGAGAGGATTTTTTAGAGATATATTTTTTCAGTGAATATAAACTATACATTATTTAGAAAACATAACATGATATGGAAAATTAGATATATATATTTCAAATAGAAAATTATGATGTTTAATATTATATTTTCTTTGTATGAAAATATAGATTATCCAAAAAAAATTACGGACATAAATTAATTATTTTCATTTTCATTAACACCAATAAAAACATGAAATTATGGAATAATTTCATTTTTTCAATGAATGCATGTGTTGTAAATAATCATAGGTTTTATCTATAATATTATATAAGTGAATTGGGGACTCAATCCTAAAATAAGTTAAATATTTTTCTAAAATAAATGATATATTAGAGATTCTTTTAACTCACAATTAGTTTCCTCAAATAATCATGAAATAATATGTATTAATAACATTATAATTGAAAATTATAATATTTATTTTTAAATGATTATTTATACCATGTATGCGGTTTATGTGATCATTGTATGTTTAATGTCGCAAAATTCTATATATTGGAATTTGTTATTAAATGAATATCAATGAAAAAGTGATAATTCTGGTTATTTTTGAAATTCGAGGACATGAATTGGTCACCCAATTCCTTCCCTATAAAAATTTATTAAATTAGGTAAAAGTTATAAAATAAACATGATTTTTAAAGATCTTACCCTAGTACGGGATTATGGGGGGTAAAAGTTGATTCTTCAAAGGGAAAAAATCCCAAAGCTCAAAATGCATAAAACATGTCTGATTCCTATCATAACCCACTCATAAAAATTTTCAAGGGAGGGCATAAGTATCTTTTCAATTATGTATCTAAAAGAAATTATTCCCCCAAGGGAAGTGATTCCCTTCAATTCATAAAATGTGATTCTAGTATGAGGAATTAATAATCCTACTTTTTACGATTAAATAATATGATAAAAACTGAATTAGGTGGTGTAATAGTGATCCCATTTTTATCATAATGGTCTGCTCTGGAAACAAAATAATTATCCATATAGGAAACTTATGTATCATCCAAGAAACTGGTATATAATTAATCATGTCTAGATGATAACTTCCAAACACAAAAATGATATATTAAATTTCTGAAATGCTTGTGATATGATCAAGAAGAACATATAGAATAATACCACAACATTCAAGAATTTTATGTTGGACACCACGCAATAGAAATGACTAACTCCTTAAAAAAGGAATGTGGTCCACAAAACACTGCAACTCATGCGAAACAACACACTGAATAAAATAAACCATCAATATGAATCATCTTATAATTCAATAGTAAATAATGAAAACTAAAAAATAATAAAAGAATTCTTATGATATATATATATATTAGGGTTGTTGAGAGACTTATTATTGATAAGTAGTTTTTTTATTCGTAAAACATTCACATGTACCATGATAGTTTTATAAATTGTTAAAAAACATGTCCGATATATTGTTTAATATAATTAATATATACATATTATATATAAATTCATCAAATAACTTGATGGCCTAAATCACAATATGGGTAAAGATAGTTACATGTTCTAGATCAATTTTATCACAACGAAGGACTTACCATTGGGATATATTTTTAATTAAACTATATTTAAAAATTTTATCTATTGGTATTTATATTATTTATACCATATTTATCAAATGTGTTTCACCATATATATAATTGAAATGTGTTCTTAACATATGCCTGAAATTCTAGTAGTTGGATGTTGTGAAATAACATTTCTAATAAGTTTATGAAAAAATATTTATCATTTGTCCTTGTTTTATAGTTGATGTCTCTTATAAATGACAAGAAAATACATCCACTTGAACTATAAATATTTTAAAATTATATGGTATAAGATATAGATATTATTTCAAATTGAAATAGGATACTTCCATGGGAACTCCATAAGTCTAATCCCATAGTAGGAATCATCTATGAATGATCAAATTATTTCATAGCCTATCTGGTAATTTTTTACATTAAAATAATTTAAACGTATTTCATACTCATCGTTATATAATAGAATGCTACAAATGAAATGATTCTCAATGATCCACTATCTCCAATTTTTTGGGATTAATGTTTGCATTTAATAAATGATCTAAATAAAAAAAATTATTTGTAATAAAAGGACTTATAATCCAAAAAAATCCATACATAATATCCTAACAATGTAATATTCATTTAATTAAATCCATTCTATGATTATTAATATTAATTTTTAAAATATAGATAATGTGGTGTAAGACATTATCCAAAAATTGAATGACATGGGATGTATCATTTTTTATTACCAAGAAAATAATTTAATAATTTGGAATAACACAGTTAGAAAATATATGAAGATCAATAATTTGGTATATTTTAATGATATACAAGAATTTTATGAGTTTCATACATATTTATCGATACCTATAAAAATTGGGTTTATATTAAAGTGAAAAAGTTAAACTCAATGTTTTACCCTAATCTATATTTTACATCATAAGAAATATTTGACATAGGTAGTGGATGATATGGTAGAGTTTATTGAGAAAATTTCTTCAATCAAGAAAAAAAATATATGATAATATAAAATATATTTTGAATTTTTTATTATATGTTATAGAGAACATGTCTTATCGTTGATAGATATTATCTTAGGGGCCTAAATATGTTTTTCACATAACTTTTATCTAAAGATAACTACGATTTATATTTAATAACATCAATCTTGCCCCAATATTATCATACATATATATTATAAATTTTTTATAAAAATTCATTACCTTAAAAAAAATATAGCTAGGTATCATAATATTTTACTACCACAAAATAAAATGAAACAATAAAAATATCTCATAGGGAAACCACATCAACTCCCACTATGATCATTATATCTAGAAGACATTATACATATATCATAAATAATACAATAATTCATAACTATATGAAACTTAACATAATTAAGGGTTTTCTCAGATGCTCAATAATTTTAAAAATTGGATATAAATAAGCATAAATTAATGATAAATGTATTAGAACAAGAGAATATTATTTTAAAACCATTCCATTGATATAAATGATCATAAAAATGAGTCATTGAATAATGTTTTTCAGTAAATAATACTTTAATAGTAAGGGAATCAATTAACAAGATCCATGGGAGCATGACATTAGCATAAGATGTATATTTTTTTCATACACAAATGAATAGAAAATACATTCAACAATTGAAAATTCATACTTCTGTGAACAGTATAGTCGAATGGGTTTACTCACCAAAAATTCCTAAGAGACATTAATCACTCCATAGACTATCATAATAGATAATGAAACTTACTATACATGGCGAACTCAAATTTTTAGTCTTTTATATGTAATATGAAATAAATCACTACCCATGGAATTTTAGGGAGATATTGGGCAAACACATATCATATGGAAAAGAATATTTATGTGTTTTGCATGATCATAAAACATTAATCAGATCATAACCAATAAAATAAACATATTTAATAAATATATCAACTTATCATGACTTATAGAAAAACAAAAAGATTAATAATAACTTCATCATTTTATCATATCATTACCTATGAAAAAATAAGCATACATTATAAATTTTTTTAACATAATATAACCTATGGATGTGAAAAAGTTTTATTAACCATATTTCAATCAAAAAAAATTACCCATTCAGAAAAATAATATTAATATTTCCCATATCTCAGATCTATATTAATGAATAGATATCTGAAACAAATGTTACATTCAATGGAGACTGATTATGATCGATAATTAAAAAAATACTAACGAAAATATTCTTTCATTTTTTCAAAAACACTTTTGCAAAAATAAATAAATATTAATGTATGTTGCATTGAAAATGATACTAAAAACATATAATGAATGAATCCAATAAAATAATTATCATGAATATTTCATGTTTATTTCAAGACCTACACATTAAAATAAATGTTATGTGCACAATTTTAGTAAAAGATAAAAATTTATTTCTGGGAAAAGGACATATCGATTCTCTTCAAAAACATTTTTTTAAATAATGGTTAAAATTTCTATAAAATTTGATATTATAATAGTAACACTTTTCATAAAACATTTTTAGAAAACATTCCATCATGGGAACACCGATTTCTGACCAAATAGAGAAATAAAGATTATTTTTTAAAAAATATTTTTGCAAAATATTAATTACAAGATAGGGTAAAATTGTACTATTATGTAAAAATATTATTAATTGTTAGAGGATAAGAATACTTATAAGTTTCATGATATAATAATGTTAATGAACCATCTGGGGTTACCCTCAAACCTGGAACCCGTCCAATTTAATAACATACTTAAAGGGCATACCTGATCCACACCTGCAAGTGAGAAGCACCCATGAATCGAAAAAAAACTCGTTGAGAATGATTTCACCCAATCTAAAGAAAACAATAGAAATATGTATTCAGAAGAAAAAAAACAATACTATGTAATGTTGATGAATATATCCTACAAATGTAAAAAACTATGAGATAAACTATAAAAGTAACAATACCCTTAAAGATAAAGTCAAAATAAAAATCACATGAAAAAATATATACTCTAAATGATGGTGTAGACAAACTCCCACAATCTCACCAAAATATATCCAAACTAGCTTACATGATTCCTCACTACCTCACCATAACACATTCCCTTTACATGAAATGGAAGACATAAAATTTTATATAACACATCGAAGAGGTGATCAGGGTTTGAGCTAACATACATAATAGGATCCCTCCCACGTTTTCTGTAATAATAATATATATAACAATAAATATATGATAAATTTAAATATAACATTACATCTTTAGGAGAACCATAGTTTTTAAGAAAACATGGTGAACATTGCCCATTTATCAATGTTCTAAAACTAAAGCAGGTAAATAAATTTAAAAGAACAATTTTTCTTATCATCTTTCTCAAGAATCAACATGATAATCCTGAATAAAATATAAAATACCAAATAGTACAAAAAATAACACTAGTAGAGACAACATCACCAAACAATGGAATACAATACGTTAGGTAATAGATTAATCAAACACAAAAATCAATGAATATTGCACTAAAGTACATGAATCCAATTATCTACAATCTATATCCTTGGAGACACCATATGAAGAGATATCCCAAAAATATATATGTACCTAGAGATAACATTTAACAATCATAGACAGGAAAACCCCCTAGAGATTCAACCCCTGTAATTCATGGTAGCCTCAAGGTAAACCTTCAACCTAGTACCCATGGTATCCCATGTGCTCACATTCACAGTTTCTTTAATGTTTCAAATATCATTTCAAAACCATTTCATAATAACATTTTCAATGTATTGAAAAAAAAAATTTTGGATCCATTTTCCAATAATTAGGGGTAAATTCATTACAACACATTCTAACTCAGACAAATATATCCAGAAAATTAAATGTAAAAATCATTTTATGATGTATGAATAAATAGGTTCATCATCATAGGTTTGAGACAGAACCAGTTACCTCCAAACTCAGGTCACACACGCCAGCAATAGGATCCACGAATAATTAAAAACCAAAGACATCAAAAAAGTACCTTGAATCCAATTCACAAATCGTAGTATATATTCAATTAAATATAGTTTTAGTTGAGATAAAAAAATAATACATACCTCAATAATAAATATCCGCCACACCATGAAAAAAAAGTCCTTCCAAACAAGATCACCTAACAAATCATGGAATAATACAAGATGAAATTCCAAAATTGGGCTAGTGGATTTAAAAAATTAAATTAAGGGTGAGATCAGGAGAAAAGAAAATTAGTAATTTGAATGATCACTTACACAAATAGTTGTACCACTATAGAAATGAATATCAAGCACTTAACAGATTGATTCATGTGGAACAATGTTGAAATAATTCACCATAAAAAATATTCACTTCAAGGGGATGGGGGAACATAGGGTTGAATGGGCCCTAAAACCACGAGCTACACCTAATAATATATTTCACAGTGAAATAAATGGTGTGTAATTACATTTAAATCCATGAAATCCATTGTGTTTATGATTATTGAGAACTGTGTCATATGAAATTAAATATTATAATTTAAAAAATTCCAGATGTGTATCTCAACTTCAAGATGTGTAACCATTCAGAGAATGGAGACATTCTATACTTCCATCTAGTGACTCATTCATTTCTTGTAACCTAGTTACAACTGGTGAAATCCTCGTGTATCCTTCTTAAAAAGTCAGTTATAGATACAAGTCCAAAAAATATCTTACATCACCATTATAGGTGTCCTCCCAATTTATTCTCGGCCCTATAAAAAAAATTCCGATGGAAATCAAGGATGATAGAAATTACTAACCTCAATGATTAGTAAAATGATGTTACAAACTCCCCACCATAAGGGCCTCGCATCCTACAGAAGTCATGTAGAAGATCTAATCCCTCGTAAAATATGAGGCCAATGATCCCTCATCAGAAACTCACATTCAAAAGTCTCATGATAATATTATCCATGATTCCATAGAACTATGTAAAAAAAAATTAGCATCCCAGGAAGGATTTTCCATGATAGTCAACAATCTCATCTTTTTTATCTTGAAAAGAAACATCTATATCTAAATCAATTTATTCCTAACTCATATTGTGAGTGGTATCATGGTTACACTTCATGAGCTAAGACATGTGGAAAATATTATGAATACTCATCAAATTAACTAGAAATGACACCAATAAGAATTTTTTTTGAGCTTCTCAGTGTCCTCGAATGGTCCAACATATCTCAGAGCCAATATTCCATATTTTCCTTATCAAATGTGACACTACAATGGATAATCAATCAAGAAAACACAGTCACTACAGGAAAACATCTGAGGACAACATCTCAGAATTGAATATGATTTCTGTCGACACAAGGATATAACAATAAATAGATATATATATTAAATCTCTCTATGAATATCATGATCAAAACAAGGTCCAAAATAGTAAAATTATCCAACATTTTCCCAATAAACGAGGGGATATACACTGGATTCCATAACATGCCTCGAATGGATCCTTTCATATCAATGTCTCATAATTATGGTTGTAAACAAACTCAAGGAGTACAAAATGGCTATCATAGGACCAGAATTACATGCGTGTTCTGATGTTCTATCTGCGGATGGTATGTTTCCACCAACATGACATGAGTTAAAATTTTCCCTTGGAGACTCCTCCAAAAAACAAGCTAAAACCAATTTCCCTATCTGAAATAATGGTACAAGGAACTATTTTAACCTCAAAATTTCCTGCATGTACAACATACCCAAATCATCAATCTTTGTGATGTCCTTGAATAGAATGAAATGAAAAGACATCATCCATTGATCATCTACCATCCATATAGAATTCTTCCATCACGGATTACATGGTAATCCACAAAAAAAATACATGGATACCTCTTCTCATTTCCAGATCATCACTAGATGAGGGTGAAGAAAACAACGGGGTTTCATGTTTTCTCCCTTTATCTGTTGGCATGTGTACTAGTGGGATAGAAAATCTACAATGTCTTTCTCCATACTGGACCACCAAAATAGCCATGTAATATCATAATACATTTTTTAGTTCCATTATGAATGGACCAAGAAGAGTTGTGGAATTTAAAAAAGACTAAACACCCGATAGATGTATGGATGGAAATAAAATTCCCATTGTAAAGCATTCCATCTGGAAAATAAGACAAACTAAAAATGGTATCCAAACCATAAAATCATTCTCAATCATTACTAAACACATCATCCTAATACAAAATCTGCATAATAGACTCTATGATAGATGTTGATAAGTAAACATTGTTCATAACCATTCCAGAAACATTCTCTTTACCATCTAGGTGAATCTATGTTATAATCCCCACATGGTTACATACCTTCGATTAAAGAACATCTTGTGATGGTACTTTCCTACTATGAGTGACTGAAATGACATACCCCCTCCCTAGTTTGTAGGAGATATCTATATAAGAAATCTGAAGGTATTCTACCAATTTTATCTATCTAATATATAAATACTTTTTAGAATAGATATATCTAAAACATTGATGATAAAGGAAATCTATGAACCTTTCCAAAAAAAAATATAATGCCTCAATCATTGAAGAGCATAAATTACTGCATCAAGCTCTAAATCACGAGTTGCATAATTCTTCTCATGTGGCCATATCTAACTAGATCAGTGAGCTGCAACATGGTCACCCTGTATATACACACATTCCAAATCAGCACTACATGAATCACAAAACACCATGTACTATTTACCAGAATATGGTAAGATCATAATTCGAGATGAGTTGTAACATCATTTCATTTCAACAATAGAAAACTAACACTTCAAATTTCATTAAAATATTACCATTTTCTAGATTAGATCATTCATCGTTGATGTCAAAAGTGTGGATTCCGAAACAAAAATATTTTAGTATATTGAATTACCATGGAAGCATCGTATTTCAATGACATTACATGGTTCCTCCCCTGATTAAACAACCTTCCCCATGTCTGGATGAACATATAAGCTGTGTTTAGAAATTTTGTGCCATAAGAACATTATTCTTGAATAAAAAAATTTCTAATGTTTTCCATAGAAATGATGAATTGTCTTAATTTCCATGACCAAACTCAAATGGTCCTCATTATAACAATCATATGTTGATTAAACCCCAATATAATCCATGAAAACTACCAAAAAAGAATCATGACATAAGAGATTATCAGAATCATCAAATCTATAAAAATGCAGGAGAATTAGTCAGACCAAAAGTCATCAAATGATATTAATAATTGATATAACTTGTCTTAAATGCTATTTTTGGTACATCAGATTCTCGAACATTGAGTTGATGATAACCCAACCAAATATCAATCATTGAGAGCCAATTTTCCCTATTTACCTAATCAATAAAATCATCATCACTAATAGAATGATACTTTTTCAGAACTATTACTTGGTTAAACTTATAATAGTCCACACACAAATGCAGTGAACCATCTTTCTTCTAGGAAAAGTGGACAAGTGGTCAATAGGATAAGACGATATTAATATTACATACATACATGGAACCCGTACCATCAAAAAATTGTCCACCATCTCTAGTGTAAGATCATTCAAGTCATCTGGGGAAACATTAAAGAAGTCCTAAATAACAACGGGAAGATAAAAAATAGATTAAATGTTATTAGGATCCAACACAATAACAAAAAACAATCTCTTGAGCTTTTTATGGGAAATTCACGTACACCCTAACCATAGGTCCCACTGGACCAGAAAAACTCGAAATATTAAATCAGAACTGATAAATGATACTCATTGATGATAATAGTCAAACTGGTGTTGATGAGGGACTACAAATTACATACAAATAATGAAATCAATCATATCTATATCATGAATGAGAAAATATATGTTCAAGTCTGTATCGACTATCATTAATATACCAGAACACCATAACCCCTATTTTTTCCCCTTACTAAGAGGTTTCACTAATTCCACTATAGGGGGAATATGTTTTTATGAAATATTAATAACATCAAAAAAATGTGTAGATACAAATGAGTGTTAGGATCTATAAAAAGTAATGATTTTTTTTGGAAGATGAAATAATGATAGTACCTCTCACAATTAGCATACATCCATTGACTTCCACTGGACCATAGAAAAAAATTTGAAAGTGATTCACTAATGAGGCTTATGGATGGATACATATAGTACATTAATCTTATTACATAAACATTCTTGTCGTTGGAGCTGATGAACCCTTACCATAATGAGGTTTCATTATTGTCTCAATGAAATGTTAGAAAAAACCAAAAAGTCCATAGTTGTTTCTCGTCTTGGAGGGAATATAACAAAAACAATTGGTTAGTTCATCCTTGAAAAATTGATATCAAGTTAATGGAATACTTTTATCCGTAGTAAACGATGCATAGGAGGCTCACTACTGAGACCCACCACAAAACTTTCTGTGATGATACTACCATTTACATTACATCTCCTCTATTAAACTGATGTTTCTAGTATAAATAAGGGAAGGGGTGAGAAATCAAATTGACCCATGAATACCCATGTCATCCATAATATGGGTATCTTCTATCTCCACATTAGTTAAATTTTCAACATAAACACTTATGATCTGATATATGGTCACAAACCCCTTATGTTCTTTTGATCATTCAACTCCTTGTTATTCACTATGTCCGGAGAAGAATAACCAACTTCATGAAACTGGTAGGTGTATTCCAAAACTGAACACTCTCTCTAATTTAATGATAGAAACTCCATAGACTATTCTAGAATAAATGAATATGGAAAAAAATACAGAAATTATGATGTTTTGAAACCCTTCCAATTCAAGCCCACATGTCTATCTTCCACTATTATAAATTCCCACTATCGCTTTTAGGATCCCCTAATCCTGAATGCAGCACACATCACCAAAAAAATTTAAGTTACCTCCAGGATGTTGAATGTTTGATCAATCCTATCAAGCCATTCCTATACCTCTTGTGATTCATTCATTCATTTAATGGATGGTGTGCTCTCAAGAAAGAATTCACATGACCGACCACTATCACCTTTATCTCCTAGTTATACCTCAACGACGACATTCTAAATTTATGGTACATCCGTATTGATATGATGGACTACATGTACTATAGTCTATATAATATTCTGATCAAAAGGGGGATTCCATTGTGTAGTATCAACTGAAACTTCATTATGATCTAGTGGAAGATGTCTCAGATACATACTACTGCATTCCAAAATGTAAGAACAATTAAAAAAGGAAAAAATCTCAGCTCAATCTACAATACTCACAAGAAGAAACTGATATTTAAGACCAATCCCAACACTAGATTAATGTATCCTAACATTCCCTGAAAACTTGATTCTCATAAAAATAAGATCTAACGAGGAACCTATCACAACATACCTCTCATGTAGTGGAAATCCAATCTCTAGTCAAATAGACATCGTATGACAAGGATAAAGGATGAAGACCCCCCTTCGTTACCAAATGTTAATGAATCGACCCCAGTTACCCTCAAACATAGCACCTATCCCATTATTTCACATACCCAAAGGGTGTTA
Organism: Viscum album; assembly: GCA_963277665.1. Taxonomy (NCBI): domain Eukaryota; kingdom Viridiplantae; phylum Streptophyta; class Magnoliopsida; order Santalales; family Viscaceae; genus Viscum; species Viscum album. Next base: position 787,134,192 of record OY728153.1, read on the forward strand.
TTGATCAACACTTTCTAGTGATATGCACCCAACATTGATTAACAAGAAAGAGGTAATGATTTCACCCCACCTGACCAAGAAACAAGGCATATATATATATACATGATGGAAAATATAAATAGCGGAAGACTGATTAATATATTACATAGTTATAATAATAAATTATAAAAAACATCAAAAGTAACCAAAAAATATTATTGACTAGTCCAACTACAAATCACTAGAACCAAATAGCTACTCTAAATCACCCTGTGGACAAACCCCCATTATCACACCCCCATCTACACAACCCATTTCAAATGAATCCTCAATGCCTCAAAATGGATAACTTCCATTCACTGAAATTGATTACAGACATAGTTCTATTCACCATTAAATAGTATTATATGGTGTGAGATAACATTTTCAATTTGATCCCATCTATTTTTTCTATAAAAATCCTTTGTATAAAAATTCATTTATTTTAAATTTCAATAAAACATGGAATGATATGTAGTAAAGAATTTTTATAGAATACATGTAAACATTTTCCTTTTATGACGGTTCTAAAAAAATATGGTAAACCAATTTCAAAGAACATTTTTCTATATCTTAATTCTCAAGAATCAATAAGAATACCTAGGATAAAACATTGTAAAGTAAGGTAGTACAAAAAAATTGAAGCACAATAATCACAATACCATGAAATAAAATTTTTCGGGGAGCAGACAACCCATACCGAAAATTCATTGAGTAGTGCATTGTGGTACATGAAGATGATATTCTACACTCCTGGACTAGGTAGATACCCATGAATGTGAATCCGTAACTTCATATATGTACGTAGATCCAACAATATACACTCTAGGACTATAGGAAAACCCCAAAAAAGTGAACCCTCACAATGAATGTTGTCCTTATGTTAAATATTCAACCAAGTATCCAAGGTTACACGTGCGATAATTTTCACAATTATTTCATTGTTTTGGAAAACATTTTTTTACAATTTCAAAAAATCATTTTTATTTCTTCTAAAATACACATATTCTTTATATTTACCGAAAAAGGGAATACCAATTTTTATTTATAAATAATTTCTTCACCAGAAACCCAATCATTTAAATTCCTTGTATAATTTATTTTATAATGAAGAAACCACAAGGTTAATCAACATATGCAAGATACAAAACCTCATGCCTCGAAACATGGGACAAAAATTCATGCAATGGTTTCCAACAGAAATAAAAACCCAATTATGTCAATGAATGACCTAGAATCCAAAACTCATGATGCACCACGACGCATAATGGATCATCCTCTAGAACAATATCACACAATGGATCTTAGAAGAAGACATGAAGAAACACCATATTTGACAATATGATCTGATAATGCTACCCATGGGAACTAATATAATCAATGTCAATAAATATGAGAAAATATCACCTATAACGAGAGACTCACTGTAACTAAAATAAATATCGAACACAGAACGGATCGATCTGGAATGAATGATGTCACAAAAAAACACAGGAATGAGTCTTCACTTCAAAAGAATTGGAGAACAGATGGATGAATGTGAATTATTAACCCATGTGGTTCCCCAAAAAATTCATGATTATCTAATTACATGACGTTTAATTCCATTACACACTGTGAAATACACTATGTTTACGTATTCTTAGAAATATAGACCCTCATATTAAAAATTAGTTATTTGAAAAATTGTGAACGTGTAACACCACTTCACAACATGTAATGATTCAATGTTTCAATCCTTTCACTTCATGCATCCAATTACTCTTAAACAACATTTAATGATGTTACATGGTGTGAAATATTCTTACATCCTATACAAAAAAGTCGTTTAATGTAATGATTCCATCAAATCTTTGAATCCACCATTTTTGGTATCCTCCCAATTCCATATTGTCCCAATATATATAGTGGTAAATGGAAAAAATTTCTATATTGAAGACATACCAAAAATATCATTTATTGGATGTTATAAATAATGTAATATTATCATCCGTAGTAAAATCATAAACAATCATGATAAGAAAGGAGATTGTAATATAATCTCATTAAACATTGGTTGCATTAAATAATAATCTCCATGAAGGATTCATAAAATATATAAGTCAAAATGTATTGAGGATATATACATTCATGAAATTAAATGTAAATGTTGTTCTATATATATAAGGCCACAGCCTTAAACATTACTTAATATTGAGTTAATACAAGATTACACATTGAGGATCTTTTCAGGTTTAGAGTTTTAGAGAATTATATCATAATTCATGCATTACATTTCACATTTAAAAAATGTGGTAACATAAAAGATAGTATTAATTTTTTCCCATCAACGGAAACATATTTAAAACCAAACATGGTTTCTTTCATGACACTTCCTTGACCCTATCATCACATCATGTACCTTTTCCTTGACCTGTGAAAAACATTTCAAAAACTTCATATGAGCATAAAAATCATAGTAATGGATATAAAAGTAGGAAATGAAAATATTAGTCCATGTATGAAATCATACTTTACTCATAAAACATAATCATTTTCACATACCTCATCTAATCATGAATAAATCATAGTAATCATAAGACCTAATGGTAAATTGAGACATTCATAACATTCTTACGTAGGGAGTAACCATCATGGTTACATTTAGAATACCCATCACAGTATATTCCCTAAATATCTTCAGAGATACCTTAACGATTATCCCCTTCACGTTACCCAATGCATTGGAGAGCTATATCGGGCTCACCCACCCTTAGTTTATCAAGGAACCACTAGTCTTCATAACAATTCCCAAGAACCATAACATAATCGTATCACATAAAACATGCATAAAGGAAACATAACATTTTCACATTTAAATTACAAGATATCAATACAACACATTAATATAATAAAAAAATTATAAAAACCATTTTCAATACCAAAATAAAAGAAAAGTAAAACATGGTATTTACTTTTTCATTTTAAAAAAAGGTTATGGCTTGTAGAGGAAGACGAAACTCAAATAATGGTAACGGCGGCGGAGAAGTCGTCGTTGCCGCATACGTACAAAAAAAAAGCATTCCCTTTTGTCATTTAGTAAATGATTAGTATAAAAAAGATTCCATTTGAGTAAATGTAAAATTCAAAGGGGTTTATACACTGTATAAACTAAAGTTGTGTATAAAACATAATACGCCTCAATGAAAGGAGATTGAGACGAAGTCCCATACCTTGGGTCCGACGTGACTTGATCGTTCTTTAACATCCTGAAAAATAAACATGAGTTAATTTCTACTTTCTTAAGAACCTTTTTCAAGATCATTATTCCTTTAATATCACTTATTACCATGTTATGAACACTATGTAATTATTTATGTTAATAATGGTCGTTTTGTCGATCATTGGTATTTGAGTCAAAAATAAACTCTTTATAATTACAAGTTGTTCAGGTGGTAAAATATCCATTATATCCAGAATTTTATTCATGATGTAGATATCATAAATGTCATATATATCCAGTATATACATGAATTTACCATATTACATAACATTTACAGGTAAGACATGAAATGCACCGTTCATGGAGACGGTAAGCTGTACGTACGCATGAACGCTACTTCCATTTCTATTTCATATTTAATGGAATTAAAACATATTGATACATAATATTATAACAATTACAGTATGGTATCATATATGATATAATTAAATCTATCCTTTATACGTACCACATATGGTATGAACAAATCAAATCATTTTGAGGGGGCGGTAGTCCGCACTTCCTAAAATGAATATATCACGTATACCCATAATGGAAGCCATAAAGGAATGCCATAAATGAAAAATAAAAAAGAATAAGGAAAACATAAATATATTATATATTATATATAAAAATATTGACATCTTAATGGACTCCTTTTAAGGTGTTATAATAATATTGAATAATCATCGTTTTATGAGGCAGAAATTCACCATCAACAGAAATAGTATGTTCCTTAACCATTAGAAGTAGGTGTGTGTAAGTGTAGCTCGAATAATTATTATAAAAACATCCTAGTGTATTAAAAATACTTGTGTTTTTTAAAATGAAATGAATAAAAAGTGTTTAGGTGGTTGGAAAAGAAAAATAAAAAAAAGAACATTAGAGAAGTCTTTACCTTTAAATCGCGTAACTCCTCTTGGTTAGAACCAAAAGTGTTTCTTGAAGAGGTTTCTGCCTAAGGTAAGGCTTATAGGATGAAGAGAGGGGTTTGAAGACATGAAATGAGCAGAGATTGGCCGATCCAATGGATTGAGGAGTGTGGTTAAAGAGGTAGAGGTGGGGGCCTTTTATAAGAGGAGATGAGTGGCACTCTTGGAAAGGTATAAAATGTTACTTTATTTTCAATTCATTTTATGATTATAAAGGTCTCAAATGGATGTATTTCAAGTATAAAATGATAAGGGTTCTAAATATACTCATCCAATAGGTCTTTGAAAAGTGTAAGTCTTATATTTTACATTATCTTTTCATTTTATTTAAATCGTTCATTAATGAGGTAATCGTTGTATCATCATGATGTCATAAATAATTTAATTTATTTAATGTCCAAAAATTATAAAAAAATACTATGATGTAGGAAATATTCATATATTTATAATGAATATTTATAATACAATATATCATTTATTTATAAAAAATGAAAAATGTTTTACTCAGGTGATACATTCTTTGTAATATTTAACTTTCTTTAAAAATAAAAAGATAAAAAATCATTATCACACAATAGTGATTCCATGGGGTCCCCAAGTTTAACAAAAGGCATACCATGGTCGTCCATGACACTACCAGTAGAATTATGACACATTTTGGGGTCATTTGTTATTATTAGGATATTATTTTATTTTCCATAACTACCTGATTACTAATTAATCAAGATAGTTAAAGATAATTACCATCATTACTATATATAATGTCCAAAAACAAAAGAGTCTTTATTACATAATTTGTAAATTCTGATTCCAAATATATAATCCATTGTACCAAATTCAAAACACAGTAATTTCAATAATTAATTTAAAAATAATTCCCGTTGTCAAATCAAAAAGCAGATTTTTTAGAAATAATATATATGAAAAGATTGGCACTTGTTTATGACCAATTACAAAATGAAATTAATCATAATGACCAACATTAGATTAAATGGTAAAAAACTATTCTAATTCAACTTTAAGACCAATTCAAAAGATAATATAACCATATAATTAAATTATATTAAAAAGCAGTTTTGATGTAAAATGCTGTATTTTTCACTATTCATTAAAAAATGAACATTGTCAGAAAAATACCAAAAAATTATACAATGTAAATTTAAATGTCCCAATCATAAAAAAAATATTTTTATTTTGAAAAATAGAGCTTATAAAATTGTCAAAAGTTTTATTTAATAATGGTTTTCCAACAAAAGGTAGTAAACCAATCTTTTAAAAATATTAGTGTATTCCAAGCTTATGATTGGATTTATTCCTATTTTAAGCATATAAAACAATATATAATTCATAAATAAGATAATATTAGAATATCTATTATTCATTACATACTTGGGATGTTACCTCTCGAGTGAATATATTTTTATTAGAGAATTTATATCTCAAAAAATGAAAATTCATTCAAAAATCCCTCAAATCCGGAAATGAATTTCTTCATACAAGTTCAAAAATCTTGTACAATAAACAAAAGTTAAATATAAATATATAAAAGACACCTAATTATATATTATAGACCATATATTATTTTATTATTAACTTTTAATTCCCATTTATCTACAATTCCATGTTAATGTTACATTTTGGGTAATAACTACAATGTTTTTGGGTATAAGTTTTGATTTGATACATTATATAATATTAATTTGATTAGGATTTCACAGTGAAAAAAAGTATATCATAGATACTAATATCAAATAAAATCAGTATAAATTTATTTATATTAATCCAAATGTTTTATTGATTATCAATTAAATACACATTTCATTGAAATAGAAGGTTGTACTTACGTGTGAACAATGTTTCTATTTTCTTATCCGATTGAATGATAGAAAGGTATAACATATATTACAATTGTAGAAAAATATTTTATTTAATATATATAACATTTTATCATTTAATACATACTTATTATATTTCATGTAATGTGTGAATGAATCACATCATTTCACGTGTTGGTTGTTTATTATACACCAGAGCGACATTATTGTATTACCCATTAAAAGATATTAAATATATATGGGTTATATAATATTTTTAGAAGTATAATAATATAATTAATATTATATTTAAATAATAAATAAATCTTTATTTTTGGAATTTTTTATATTTAATAGAAAACTGAATGACATTAGTTCTCAAGGATGTATTCCTTTACACACATGAATGATGATTTCACTACTATTTTGATGGTAGTTGAAATGGTTTTGCATAATTTATTTAACAAGAAAGTATTCCAGTATATTTTTTATAATTAGGATATTATTTCATCAATATATAATTATAATTTAATTATGTTTTAGATAAAATTAAACAAAAACACTTTTTTGTAAAAGTTACATATTCTTCTAGTATCCTCCTTATGTTTACATCATAAGACATCCAAAGATATATTTTTGTCCAAATTATAGCCCCTAGGGTGATTTGATGAATTTTAAAAAGGTATTTTTTAGGAACAGAACTATAAAATAGGATTTTATTGAGTAAAGAATATTTGAGATGGGGTGTCCTTTTACAAGGGAGGTGAGTAGAAGACTTGTAAATTTTTTAAAAGAAAAAAGTGTAATCACATTTTTCTCATTCCCAAAAACTCAAAAATGTACCATAAATGATCCTAAAAGAAATAAGTTCTAAATATTGAATGATAATGGTAGATTTATTTCTTTTTTAGTTATTATAAACCTATTTATTTTATAACACCCCTACTAATCCCATGTTTACATTCACCGTGCTAAATAATATAAAATTTTTCATAATTAATAATATAATGAAATTAAGTTCAAAATATAGATAATATAACATATAGAGATTCCAAATATAGATTCAATTTTTCCAAATTTTATTAACATTTTTGAAAAAATAATAATAATTAATCCTGCATACATAATGAGAAAGTATATTATTCAAGATAAATCTTTTAGAAGATTACAATGTTATTATATAAAAATTTAAAAAAATTGATTACAATGACCTATATTTGAATAACTGATGTACTAATGAACTAAATTATATTTAAAAAGATTTAAAATAGAATTATATTTTTAGATAAATTAATAAAAATTGAAAATTAAAATTACAATTCAATATTTTTCAATATTTATAAAAAATAAAAAATTTATATACATCCAAAAAATCTCATAAATCTAATTATTACATTCTTATTTCAAAAATACTATATATATTAACAAATATAATTTATAAAAAATCATAATAAAATTATTATCATTCACAAAACAATATAAAAATCACTTTATGAGAAAATAGTAATTTTAAAACATATTAACCCATTAACAAAAAATATGTAATTTTTTTACAATAATATCCTAATAAATCATTTTTTAAAATTAATAATTCAATTTTTTTATAAATAATCATAATTTTAGGATTAATTATATGGTTATGTTGATCGTTTTTTAATTAAAATATTAATAAATTATTGTTGGATTATTAAAACTCAGTCTCTGGTGTAATGAAATCTGACCACATGTCATGGGTAGAACATGCTTTAAATGTTGTGGTGTTTAAAAGAATATATAAAATAAATTTAACATATTTGATACAAATTGCACAAAAACATGGGTTTTAACATATGTGTTCAATAAATATCATATATATATATATGTTAATCAAAACAAAATACTGTATTAGAAATACATATTAGTCAAAAATTGACCAGAATAATTTTATGACCCTAATTTTATTATATATACATGGTTCAAGTGGTTGTATCCCCCTTTGATAATAATTAATAATATTTGGGATATATTTTATGGATATAGTCAATATTTTTGTGTACTATTAGAAATTATCATAATGTAACAATCAATCAGTTTCCATAAATACATGAAATAACATATTTTAATGATGTTAATGAGTTGGTCATATTGTAACATCGCCATAATTAATAGAATGATTCATAATATCATAACAATATGTGTATTTTTTAGAACAATAATAAATGCATTGTTGATAGAGGTAGGTCAATCAATTCTAGTTCTAAAGTCAAAATTGAAATATCTGGGATTCCATCACCATAACATAGTTCATATATGAGTAATCTTTTATATATTAACTATACAACATAGTTCTTAGGTTCATCTCTTTTGAATCAATAATAATAAATTTCATGGTTTTGTGTATTTTACGAGTTCTGTCTAGTGAAAATATCGTATAACATCTATATATAATTTTAGTGGATTTATAGAATCAGGTTCAATTATCCATTGGGACATGAATTATGGATTATTATTTAATGAAGATCATTACTATGGTCTGAAACATTTGAAGGCCTATATCATTTTATCATTAGAAAAGAAATTGGTTTTAGGACATCAATTTGAATGTATATGACATCTAAATTTATAATGATATAATATTTTAGAAAAGACCATTAAACATTAATGTAACAATATTTTTCACCATTTATAATATAGATAAATATTGATATACCCTGAAAATAATATAGAGGAATAAATAAAAAATATCGATAATTTGAAAATGAAACCCAAAGTATTGAATCATGAATTATGTATTATGAGTTGAAGATCATTTAATGTATATTTTTACTATAAATTTAGGTTCTATTTATAAGTGGGGTTGAACATAAAATAAATTTTTTAGAAAAATAAATGTTTTTTACATATTACATAATTAACTAAATGGTCATGGATAATGGAAGAAATTGTTTAACATTGACCTAGAAAAATGTGTCTGATGAGTATATATTGTATTTTTTTATTTGATAAATGATTAACAATCTGTGACTACTACATACATTTTATTATTACTATAGATATTTTTCTAAGCTACACTATTGTCTATGATGAGTGAGATAGGGAATAAATTTATTTCATAAATCATTATCATGGATTTTAAAAATATATTTTTTCCTCTAATATCATTATTGTAAGGGTATAGAATCCATGAAAATATAATCAATTCTATTTTATGGATAATAATAATGAAACAATTTAATTATATATAATTAAATATAATTGTTCATAGTTTCATTTATATTATTATTAATTAGATTATATATAGAAAATTGATATCATATGACCTTGTTTATGTTCATAGACCATTTTTTGAACTACACAAAGTTTATTCTCTATTAATACTGAGTATCATTTATAATTTGATGGTTTTTACAGAAAGTTTAGATTATATTGACCTAAAATTAAGTTTTTTTCTTTAAAATTAATGTTATGGATATTGGTTCAGTCTAATAATTTATTGTTGAACAGTCCATGTTGTTTATGGGCATATATATTGGGTAAAATTGATAGATCATTGTTTATTGACTTAAAACAAATATTAGAATATTTATAATCATATTTAATGGTTAATTATTAATAATTGAGTGATATCCATTATAATTTAATGGTATAAATTTTGTATTACAAAGTAAATAGTTGAAACAAAATATTGAAAATATATCTCTAAGGTAAAATTATTAAAGTTATAGACATGTAATTTTAAAAAACAAATTAATATTAATTTTTATAGGATAATGGTTAAAAATACATTAGTTATAATAAAATTTATAATTAAACATAACATAGTTTAAAATTATGTGGATGAAATTTATTTAAAAAAATATTTTAGTTGAAAGGAAAAAATAACTACTATCCACATAGGAATGACAGGTCAATGAATAAAATAAAATAAAATTATAATGCGGATGACTAAATAAGTTATTCAAAACAATAGGTCCAATATGATGTAGTAAAAAGTAAAATGATTTTAGATAATCCTTTCATGTAAATATCATTTGGAATGTTATTCAATGATAATATTACTAATCCATACCCATGTGAAGAATAATTCATTCTAAAAAATTTAGGCTTGTTAAAGTCACTAATGAGTGGAATTTGTGATAATTATAAACATTAAAACATTATATTTGAAATGGAGAATAGTATGTATGGGAATATGATTTATTAAAAAAATATAATTATTACCTTATGTATTAGTTTTACTATTTTACATAAAATGGTATAACGAACTAATAACTTTAAAAGTAAAATTATAATTATATGAGAGAGGTGTTAATTAATTAAAATGTAAAATGAAACTTGTTGTCCTAATATAATTCAAGGGACTTTAAAATATGATAAAAAAAACCTAACAATTTTGAAATAGGGTATCCTTATTTCGTTATAGATAAAACCATTCTAAACATGGAAAAGGTATGACACATGCAAACGAATAATAATAGATCTATATTTGAGAGAGGATCAAGATATTTGGAAATCATATCTTCTATTGTAATAACTATAATAAAGATATATTTACATATTAAATGATTCCACACTAAGAGATAATGGAAAATTAATTATGAAAGGTTTGAGATTTTTATTAACATGGTATGAATGAGTTCTAGAGCTGTAAAAACACAATATGTTAAGATAGAATGATGGATAACCGTTGTTCTAAATAGAAAAATGAAATTCAGATTCATTATATATTCTATGATAATAAACATAAATCAACATATAGGTCATGAAAATTTGATTTTTTATCATATGAAATGATATAATATTCACCTGTCATATATAATTTTTATATCAATATGGGTCATTGCCTTTAAAAAAAATGTACTTTATATAGATAATTCTATTAGATATAAAGGGATATATAGTCAATCATCAGGAATATAATCAATTAGATTATTATACTAAAATAATTTAATCTAGGTAGTATGAAATAATATATATGTAATTGACCGGACCTCTCTAGTCCATTACATAGTGAAAATGTGTTGTTGGAGGTGTTTTCGGAGGTCCATGTGACTTATCCCCAACACTTTGCCAAATTTCCAGTTCTGTGAATAGTTTTTCCAGAACAGTAACCTTCTAATGGTGACCTTATAATGGTAGACTTGAACGGTGTTTCCAGAATGGTAACATTCTAATGGTGACCTTCTAACGGTAGACGTGAACAGTGTTTCCAGAATGGTAACCCTCTAACGGTGACCTTCTAACGGTAGACTTGAACAGTGTTTCCAGAATGGTAACCTTTTAATGGTGACCTTCTAACGGTATACTTGAACGGTGTTTCCAGAATGGTAACATTCTAATGGTGACCTTCTAACGGTAGACATGAGCAGTGTTTCCAGAATGGTAACCTTCTAACGGTGACCTTCTAATGGTATACTTGAATAGTGTTTCCGGAACGGTAACCTTCTAACGGTGACCTTCAAATGGTAGACTTGAATAGTGTTTCTTGAATGGTAACCTTCTAACAGTGACCTTCTAACGGTAGACTTGAATAGTGTTTCCAGAACGGTGAGGTCTAACAGTGACCTTTTCTTTCCTTTTCCAAATTTTGAGTATGTGAACAGTGTTTCCAGATTCCTACAGTTTTTCCCCTTTGACGTAAAATACATTTAAAGCCCTGTGTTAAGGACTCTTAAGGATGATTCAAATGCCATAAATCCTATATTAATTATTTCTAAGTGCGGGATGTGTTTAATTGGTCAAACCGCGTGGGTTAATGTGATCCGTTTTTAATGGAGAATTAATCGGATCTTAAACTGTCACCTCATTAAATCTTCAAAAACGAACTAGATATCATTCTCCCTTGTTGTTCCCCCTTGTTCTTGGCTAAGAGACACTAGAACCTTTCAATCATTCCCATAGGAGTTTCACAATCAAATCCTAATCCACAGATTGGTTCTGCTCTATTTTTGGATGCAACAGAGCCGTATCGATCAATCTTCGATATAAGGTATGTTCTGTCATCATTCTTTTGGGGATCATCTTCTCTTGTTTCTCCCATCTATATTATAAAAAGTAATTTCCAAGATTCTAATGGGTTTTTCTTGGGGTTGGTTGGTACTGTCGTACTGTGGCATCCTCTGGTGGATGTAGTTTTTGTGAGAAGAGGATTGTGACCCGTTGTGTGGATAAAGGACGTCAAGAACTCTTCGAGGTAGGGGATTCATGGATTCTATAATTTTATATTTTCAATTGTAGAATTAGCATGATTTAGCCCTTTGGATAACAATGAAATTGACGTTATTAAATACTTGAACCGGATTAAAAGAATTGGTTGATCACATGTTATTGCATTGTACCGTGATAACGGTTTGCCTCATGTTTTTCTAGATAGAGTGATATCTATGTTTTCATGGATTAGTTGTTCATTCTTGATGGAAATTGATAATGAACGTAAAGCCGGAATTAATTGTTAATTAATTGGCTAAAGATAAAGAGGCATGTAAATGAATTTGGTTCATTCCGTTGTTGTTGTTGTTCTAATTTGATGTTAATAAAATTAGGGAAGTAAGCATGGTTATTTAATTGTGATACCTTACTGATTAGGTATCCCTTAATTGGAACCTACGAATAATAAATATTCTAATTAAATGTTGATTAAGGAATAGATTGCGTGAGAATTTCTTAAAGGGGTTCTGAGTTACCCCCTTGATTGATAAAGGGCCAAGAGCCCAATGATGTGACGTTTTTTTCCTGCTACTCGTGATGTAATGTGACCCTGGAGGGGTCTTGTTATATGTGGAGGCATGGGGACTTGTGGTTGTGGTAGTGGATGACGCCTAGGGTGGCGAGATGCATTAGTTTATGCATGTGGGTGTCGGGGATGACACTAGGGATAATGTAATGGGATGGATGTGGTTGTTGGATGCTTGTGGTTTCTTTGAATGTTTATCTGCTTTGCTTTTCCCCACTTCTCAAGCCAGATGGTCTTGCTTACCCTTCTTCCGAAGTAGGCGAAGACGCGCGGGGTTTTCCACGTGCTTTCTGTGTTTAGCCTCTCGAGGGGGAATGGGTCTATTCTCTTTCTATAGGCGGAAAAGACTCTACGGGTGGTACATCTACTCACCGTGTTGAGCCTCCTTTGTGTTTAGTAGCATAGGATTCTTTTCTAGAATACCTAGGAATATGGGAAATTAATTCTGTAATGAATTTTTGATTAAATGGTGAAAATCCACAGGGATGGAGATACTGGAATTTAAAGGTGATGTGAATCTTAAATGGATCAGTTGATTTTGGGTGCGATTCTAATGAAGTTTAATGTTAAATTATTTATGGTTAATTAATTTTTAAAGAATTAATTAATGTACAGTGGAACTGATAAAATAAGATTGGAGTAATCTAATAAAGCTCTCCAAATGTTTGTGTGCTTATAGGATACCTAGTCTTAGAGGTAGCAGCCTGGAGTCTAAGAGACATTAGTTGTAGTTGTATCTAAGACTAGGTAATACCCATAGTGTGGATGTGAGTAATATATATATTCTGTATTGTTTGTGTTTCTATATGCTAATCCACCCTGTCGGTAAGGGAAACTGACACCCCGGGGATTCTGAGCCATAGGGAGGGTGTTTTCCCCAACAGTTTGATGGGAGGTCGAATGGTTGACTACCCCCTTTGGCCCCGCTCTCTTCTCTTGGTAGATACATGTTTCAACAGGCACACCTGTTAGTTTCCCCATATATGTGTGTAGAGGGTTGTAATGTCTTGTGGTTATTTCACACACATTATTCTAGATATAGTATCCTATAGACTACTATATGTGTAACGTGTATAGGTTGTGATGGCTTGAGGATCCCTACTCGGTGTGTGGGCTATAATGGAATGAGTTATAATACCCGATGTATGATACACGTTATGCAGGATCTGGTGGCTCCCTGTACTTTCCTGGTTACTTTGGATTGTGAGGATGGTGTGGTGATTCGCCCATGCATCTGCGGGAAAGACTTTGTGGTGCATGAGGTGTAGATTGTGGAGCTTAGCCCAGGTGTCTGCAGGCAAGGCTTTGGAGAGAGATGCACATGACTTATGTCGTTGGGGCAAAGCGGAAAACTAGTGGGGAAGTAGTAGCGGGGTACCCTTTATATTCTTTACTATATGCTATATTCTTCTATGCATTACATGGTGAGAGTATCCATGGTAAGGTTGGGAACTTAGTATACTTGTTTAGGTGACGAGTTAGTTTCACTTGTTGTTCACTGGGATTTAGCTTTCTTTCTTTACTTTTTCACGAGAGGCTTGAGGAGGATCCTACTGAGTATACTGTTATACTCACCCTATGTATATATAAACTGTTTTTCAGGTCAATTGGAGCAGGTTGGAGATCAAGCTGGTTACTACTATCTTGTGGTTGGTGGAGGAGCTGTTTGGGCTTGTGGTCGCTGCTGTTTTACTTTCTATTGGGTACTTTAAGTATCCCCTTTCAGTTGTAGTACTTTTGCATGAAATTTCATATATGTACATGGATTTCATTTATATTTAAGTTCTGATTTGGAGTTTATTTTAGTATGTTCTATCTCTCTCTTCTGCATGAGTTCTCTTAGAGGTTAATGCCTCCCATTTGTGTGTTTATTATACCCTCGGTGCAAGTCGCCAACCCGGGGCCTACTAGAGGAAGGGCTCGGGGGTTATTTTCTATCTTCTCACATTTTCGGCCCATGAGGGGTACACTTTGTGGGGAGGGGGTCATGACAGAGTGGTATCAGAGCTAGTTGAAGGATATGATGGAGTTGGGAGTTAGGCATAGGTGAGGATGCATGGGATGGTAGGGCAACGATGTCATTCATGTTTATAATGTGGGGTAAAAACTGGAGACTGGCAGAGACATAAGCGTTTAGGGCCCCCTATGGTCATCAGCAGCAAGAGTGCCCGACTTTTCAGAGTATTCATCGAGCACCAGGCGCTCCGCTCCAGGTTCCTTTGTTGAGGCAGTTCCAACAGAGGTAGAAGCAGTAGGTTGCACCAACTTTAGATCACTAGAATGTAGATGGAGCAGTCAGAGGACAACCCTATGATGCTCCCTATCCTCAGAGAGCAGAGCGCGGTCATGGTGGTGGTCGTCATTAGGGTCAGAGAGGCCATGGAAGAGGCCGTGGTCAGCTTCATGCTGTAGCATTGCCAGCCCCAGGCGAGCCAGATGTTGTTTGAGGTACCCTTTTCTTGTTTTACACCTTGGTGTATGCCTTGTTTGATTTAGGAGAAACACACTCCTTCATATCACCTATTCTTGTCAATGATTTGGGACTTTAGGTAGAGAGGCTTCCAGTACCCTTGGCGTTGTCTACACTAGTTGGAGGTCGAACCGACTTGTTTGAAGTATGCAGAGACTGTGATCTAGTGTTGGGGCAACACCATTCGTGGGGATATTTCCTATGTTTACGAATACAACCATATGATGTCATCCTCAGCATGGATTGGTTGTATTCGGTGCATGTTATTGTGGATTTCTATACTAAGAAGGTCGTTTTCATTGATGCTGATGGAGAGAAAGTGGTGTTTGTGGCTGAGCGAGATCCTCAGATGAGTCATAGACGAGTTCAATCCTTATCATCCATGATGAATGAGATGATGATGAGTTCTTCAGAGTTTCAGTAGTTGGCACTTCCTATGGTCGTAGAGGAGTACCCTTATGTCTTTCCAGAAGAGTTTGTAGAGTTACCCCCTCGACCAGAGATCGAGTTTGGGATTGAGCAACATCCAGGAGTGTCTCTTATCTCTATGTCTCTATATAGGATGGCCCCTTCTGGGTTACGAGAGCTACGTATACAGCTTGATGGACTGTAGCAGTGCGGTTTTGTTCAGCCAAGTGTGTCATCGTGGGGTGCACCACTTTTGTTTGTGAAAAAGGCTGACGACAGTTTGTGGTTTTGCATCAATTATCGTCGATTAAACAAAGTGACAATAAATAACCACTATCCTCTCTCGCGGATTGATGACTTATTCGATCAAATTTAGGGTGAATGTTGGTTTTCAAGGAACCACTTGCGGTCAGGATATCATCAGATGCCTGTAAAGGATGAAGATATCCCAAAGACTTCTTTCCGTTGTCGTCATGGGCATTATGAGTATGTTGTAATTCCATTCGGTGTGAAGAATTCTCTAGCTATTTTCATGGGGTTGATGAAGGCTGTGTTCCATGAATTCCTAGACATGTTTGTTATGGTTTTCATCGACGAAATCTGTGTGTACTCCACATCTGATGAGAAGCATGCAGAGAATCTACGAGCCATTTTGGGAGTTCATTGCCATCATCAGTTTGGGAAGTTGTCGAAGTGTGATTTTTGGGCTCGAGTAGTTCGTTTCCTGGGGTATTTTGTGTCCCAATAGGGAGTAGTTGTGGATCCCTCAAAGATAGAAGTAGTGGTGTCTTGGGAAGCCCCCATGACCGGGTCAGAGGTGCGATGTTTCATTGGTCTCATAGGCTATTATAAGAGGTTTCTAGAAAATTTCTCCTGAGTTGCGACTCCTCTGACATATTTGACCCGGAAGGATCAAGCGTTCATATGGACTGATCAGTGTCAGATAGATTTCGAGTATCTGATGGAGAAGTTGGTAAGTGCTATATTCCTTTGTCTTCCAGCAGAGGGAGTCCAGTTTGATGTTTACTGTGATGCTTCGCATTTGGGGCTAGGTTGTGTTCTCATTTAGCAGAGTTCAGTTGTTTCTTATGGGTCTCTGCAGTTGCGTCCCCATGAAAGCAACTATGCCAACCATGATCTTGAGTTGGCATTCGTGGTGTTTGCACTGAAGTTGTGGAGACATTACCTCATTTCTGAGCACTTTGTGGTTTTCACCGATCATAAGAATTTGAATTATGTTTTCTTCCAACGTGACTTGAACTTCATGAAGCATCGGTGGATGGAGTTCTTGAAGGAATACGACTTTGAAATATCATATACACCTGGAAAAGGAAATGTTGTAGCTGATGCACTGAGCTGAAAGTCACGTAATGATGTTGTCCATGAATCTGGTGATTCCTGGAGAGTGATGGAAGAGATTTCAGCTTTGCATCTTGATATGGGATATGTTTGGGGTAGATGTTGTCTTTTCCAGATGACAGTGCAGTCATACCTGATGTAGAAGTTGGAAGAGTCTCAGTTGATTGATCTACATGTGGATGTTTGGAGAGACAGAGTTGTTTGTGGTGAGGCCCCTGATGGTTGGTCGGAGGATGAACAACACCGAGTGTTGTATCATAGAAGGATTTTTTTCCCCTGGCGATGCACGAGACGGTTCTCCGAGAGTTCTATAGTTCTCCCTTGGTAGTACATCCTGGTGTGACAAAGATGTACCGATCCCTGAGGAGTCAGCTTTGGTGGCCGGGGCTGAAGTGTGCGGTTGCAGAGTGTGTGTCTCGATGTCTAGTCTGCCAGAACGTGATGGCTGAACATTGTGTTCCTGGTGGTCTTCTCCAGCAATTAGAGATTCCTTAGTGGAAGTGGGAGGACATCTCAATGGATAGTGGTATAGGTTTACCTCGAGCTTCGGGAGGACATGATGTTATATGTGTGGTAGTGGATCGTTTAACAAAATCGTCCAACTTCATAGAGATCAAGGAGTCGAGCTCAGTGGAAGTTTTGTCGAGGCAGTATCTAGAGGAGGTGGTGAGACTTCATGGAGTACCTTGGATGATCATTTCTGATCGAGATCCTTGTTTTACCTTCATGGTGTGGAGAAGTCTCTAGAATGCTTTTGGCTCTCAACTGTGCCTTAACACTGCTTTTCATCCTCAAACGAATGGTCGGACAGAGCGAACCATCCAGACTCTTGAAGACATTTTGTGCCCTTGTGTTCTTGATTTTGGAGGTTCATGGATGAAGCACAGAACCTTGGAAGAGTTCACTTACAATAATAGTGTTCACTCTACCATCGGTATGGCGCCGTTTGAAGCCTTCTATGGCTAGCCATTCCGTTCTCTGTTGTGCTGGACGGGGGTCGGAGAGTCAGAAATTCTCGGACCAGAACTAGTGGAGAATACAACAGAGATGGTTCAGGTGATTCGTGAGAGGATGAAGACGGCGCAAGATTGTCAGAAATCATATGCTGATCAAATAAGGATACCCTTAGAGTTTAATGTTGGGGATCATGTGTTTCTGAAGGTGGCTCCCCATCGTGGGAAGCAAAGGTTTGGTCGTGGAAGTAAGCTTTATCCCCAGTTTTTTGGGCTTTTCGAGGTGTTAGCTCATGTTGGAGTTGTGGCGTATCGAGTAGAACCCCCCCCCCCTCAGATGAGTCAAATACATGATGTATTCCATGTATCACAGCTCTCTCATTATCTTCATGATGAATCTCATGTTATCGATTGGGGAGAGATCGATATTGATGATGATACAACCTTCGAGGAGCGTCCTGTGGAGATCCAAGACTGTAAGGAGAAGGTGTTGTGTGGGCATTCTATCCCCTTAGTTTGTGTCTTGTGGGGACACGGTGGCATGGAGGAGAGTACATGGGAGCATGACTCACATATATCGGCTCAGTACCCAGAGTTGTTTAATGTTTAACTCCTTTCATGTAATGATGACTCCTTTGTGTTTAGTCGTTTCATGTTTTATTTATGTATCTTTGATGTGATGTTATTATTGAATTGTTTGGATATGGATTGTTTGTTACCATACACTCGGATGTCGTAGTTTTGTTCCAGCTTTCGAACAGCTCATGGTGGTTTTCCCCTGAGAGGTATCTTGTGGGGTGGTTGTTCGGACCCCTCTTTTCTTTTGGGTTGGTTTTTAATTCTCGAGGATGATAATTTTTTGAGAGGTATCTAATGTAATGGCCCAGACCTCTCTGATCCATTACTTTGTGAAAATGTGGTGTTGGAGGTGTTCCGGGAGGTCCAGTGACTTATCCCCAACACTTTTCAAAATTTTCCAATTCTGGGAACAGTGTTTCCAGAATGGTAACCTTCTAACGATGACCTTCTAATGGTAGACTTGAATAGTGTTTCCAGAATGGTAAACGTCTAACGGTGACCTTCTAACGGTAGACTTGAACAGTGTTTCCAGAACGGTATCCTTATAATGGTAACCATTTAAGGGTATACTTGAATAGTGTTTCCATAATGGTAACCTTCTAACAGTGACCATCTAAGGGTAGACTTGAACAGTGTTTCCAGAATGGTAACTTTCTAACGGTGTCCTTCTAACTGTAGACTTGAACAGTGTTTCCAGAGCGGTAAACTTCTAACAGTGACCTTCTAATGGTAGACTTGAACAATGTTTCCAGGACGGTACCCTTCTAACAACGACCTTTTAATGGTAGACTTGAATAGTGTTTCTAGAACGGTAACCTTCTAAAGATAGACTTGAACAGTGTTTCCAGAACAGTGAGTTCTAACGGTGACCATTTCTTTCCTTTTCCAAATTTGGAGTATGTGAATAGTGATTCTAGATTCCTATAGTTCACCCCTTTGACGTTTCCTTTGATGTAAAATACATTAAAAGCCTTATTTTAAGGACTCTTAAGGACGATTCAAATGCCATAAATCCAATATTAATTATTCCTAAGGCTGGGATGTATTTACTTGGTCAAACCGTGTTGGTTAATGTGATCAGTTTTTAATGGAGAATTAGCTAGATCTTAAACTATCGCCTCTTTAAATATTCAAAAAGGAACCAGATATCATTCTCCCTTGTTCTTCCTCCTTGTTCTCGGCTAAGAGACACTATAACCATTCAATAATTCTGGTAGGAGTTTCATAATCAAATCCTAATCCTCGGATTGGTTTCGCTCTATTTTAGGATGCAACCGGGATGTATCGATCAATCTTCGATATAAGGTATGTTGTATCATTGTTCATTTGGGGATCATCTTCTCTTGTTTCTCTCTTCTATAATATACGATGTAATTTCCAAGATTCTAATGGGTTTTTCTTGGGGTTGGTTGGTACTGTCGTACCATGGAACCCTCTGGTGGATGCAGCTGTTGTGAGATGAGGATTGTGACCGGTTGTGTTGATAAAGGACATCAAGAACTCTTCGAGGTAGGGGATTCGTGGCTTCTCTAATTGTATATATGCAATCGTAGAATTATCATTATTTAGCCATTTAGATCACAATGAAATTGACGTAATTAAATACTTGAACCGGATTAAAAGAATTGGTTGATCACATGTTGTTTCTTTGTACCATGATAACGGTTTGCCTCATGTTTTGATAGATAGAGTGATATCTATGTTTTCTTTTTTTAGTTTTTCATTCTTGTTGGAAATTGATAATGAACTTAAAGCCAGAATTAATTGTTAATTAATTTTCTAAAGATAATGATGCATGTAAATGAATCTGGTTCTGGTCGTTGTTGTAGTTGTTCTAATTTGAGGTTATTCAAAATAGGGAAGTAAGAATGGTTATTTAATCGTGATAGCTTACTGATTAGGTATCCCATAATTTGATCCTGCGAATAACAAATCTGCTAATTCAATATGGATTAAAGAATAGATTGTGTGATAATTTCTTAAAGGGGTTCTGAGTTACCCCCTTGATTGTTAAAGGGCCAAGAGCCCATTGATGTGATGTTTGTTTTCCTGCTACATGTGATGTAATGTCACCCTGGAGGGGTTTTGTGATATGTGGAGGCATGGGGACTTGTGGTTGTGGCAGTGGATGACGCCTAGGATGGAGAGATTCATCAGTTTATGCATGTGGGTGTCGGGGAGGACACCAGGGGTGATGGAATGGGATGGATGTGGTTGTTTGATGCTTGTGGTTTCTTTGAATGTTTATCTGCCTTGCTTTTACCCACTACTCAAGGCAGCTGGTCTTGCTTACCATTCTTCTGAAGGAGGTGAAGACATGCGGGGTATGCCATGTGCTTTCTGTGTTTAGCCTATCGAGGGGGAATGGGTCTATTCCCTTTTTATAGGAGGAAAATACTCGATGGGTAGTATATCTACTCACCGTGTTGAGCCTCCTTTGTGTTTAGTAGCATAGGATGCTTTTCTTGAATGTCTGCGAATATGGGAACGTAATTATGTAATGAAATATTGATTAAATGGTGAAAATCCATGGGGTTGGAGATACTGGAATTTAAAGGTGATGTGAATCTTAAAAGGAGCAGTTGATTTTGGGTGTGATGCTAATTAAGTTTAATGTTAAATTATTTATGGTTAATTAATGTTTAAAGAATTAATTAACGTACAGTGGAAGTGATAAAATGACAATAGAGTAATCTAATAAAGTTCTCCAAATGATTGTGTGCTTACAGGATACCTAGTCTTAGAGGTAGCATCCTGGAGTCTGAGATATGTTAGTTGCAGTTGTATCTATGAATAGGTAATGCCCATAGTGGGGATGTGAGTTATATATATATTCTGTAATTTTGGTGTTTTTATACGCTACTCCACCCTGTCGGTAAGGGAATCTGACACCCCGGGGATTCTGAGCCATTGGGGGGTGTTTTCCCCAACATTCTGATGGGAGGTTGAATGGTTGACTACCCCCTTTGGCCACGCTCTCTTCTCTTGGTAGATACATTTGTCAACACGCACACCTGTTAGTTTCCCCATATATGTGTGTAGAGATCTGTAATGGCTTGTGGTTATTCCACACACATATATTCGGGATATAGTATCCTATGGACTACTATAGGTGTAACGTGTATAGGTTGTGATGGCTTGAGGATCCCTACTCTGTGTATGGGCTATAATGGCTTGAGGTATAATACCCGATGTATGATACACGTTATGCGGGCTTTGGTGGCTCCTGGTACTTACCTGGTTACTTTGGATTGTGAGGATTGTGTGGTGCTTTCCCCAAGTGTCTGCGGGCAATCCATTTAGGTGCACGAGGTGTAGATTGGGGAGCTTAGCCCAGGTGTCTATGGGCAAGCCTTTGGAGAGAGATGCACTGGACGTATGTCGTTGGGGGTAAAGAGGAAAACCAGTCGGGATGTAGTAGTGGGGTACCCTTGATAATCTTAATATAATCTATATTCTTGTATGCGTTACTTGGTTAGAGTATCCATGGTGTGGTTGGGAACTTAGTATACCTGTTTAGGCGACGAGTTAGTTTCCCTTGTTGTTCACGGGGATTTATCATGATTTCTTTACATTTTCACGAGAGGCTTTCGAAGGATCCAACTGAGTATACTATTATACTCACCCTTTGTATATATAAACTATTTTTCAGGTCACTTGGAGTAGGTTGGAGATCAAGCTGGTTACTACTAGATTGTGGTTGGCGGGGGAGCTGTTCGGGCTTGTGGTCGCTGCCGTTTTACTTTCTTTTCGGTACATTTAGTTTCCCCTTTCAGTTATAGTACTTTTTCATGAAATTTCATATATGTACTTGGATTTATTTATTATTTCAGTTCTGAGTTGGAGTTGATTGGAGTCTATTCTATCTCTCTCTTCTGCATGTGTTCTCTTAGAGGGTAATGTCTCCCATTTGTATGTTTATTATACACTCGGTGCTAGTCGCCAACACGGTGCCAACTAGAGGCGAGACTCGGGGGTTATTATCTCACTTATCACATTTTCGGCCCAAGAGGGGTACACTTTGTGGGGAGGGGGTCGTGACAATATAATTTTTTTAATCAAAAAAATTATTTTTCTATGTATATTTTAAAAAAATATTACATTTTCGAGGAACCATGTGAATAGGGATCAATTTTTTCAGGTGGAGGATGTCAGCTATTAAAATAGTATGTGTTAATTCATTTGTCATAAAATATTCCACCTATTACATTAAAAAAATATATTAAATAATAAATTTCAACATATATTTTAAATAGAAAAAATATACTTTTTTTATAACAAGATTCATGTATATTTTATACCATATTAAATTATGTTATTTAGATTGTCAATCTCTCAAATAGTTTACAATCAAAAATATAATATATATATATATATAACATAGTGAATATCGTCAATATATAAATAATAATAATTTAAAGGATATTAGAATTATAGATCATGGACCAAAGATATGTATCATTTTAATTGATTAATGTATTACCTGTGTTACACATGTATCCTTATATATCATTATGTGAAGTAAAACATTGATACTGGTAGTCATGTTATGAACCAAATAAGTCATCCCAAGACACTAGATCTTGTGTCCCACATTAAAACTAGGGTATTTCAATAAAACAATATAAATACAATAAGTGAATTATACCATAGTACAAATCCATAGAATGTTTTATTCTATCGTGTTAAAGAAGATAATATCATATATAGAGGGGTTTAAGGTCCTATATCTAGTATCATATTATTGTGGAATAGTTATATTTTTTATATGATTTCATGGGGTGATTATTTTATTTATGAAAATCTTATAATCCATAATAATAAATACAAGATCTTATCCAAAACATTATCTAAAACGAAGGCATCATATCAAGTTCCCAAATGATTGTAATAGTATTGTTGGTCTTGAGTCCCACATGGGGTGAGATAAAGTTCCATACAGACATAAAAATATTGTAATTAATAGATTCTTACCAATGTATTTTAATTTAAATAATATAAGTTGAATTGTTTTTACTATATAAATCCTATATGTAAACATAAATGAATACATTTTGATGTAAAATATTATCATTATAATATATCTGTTATATTTATGGTTATTAAAGGAAATGAATTATTTTATGATCAACTCAGATTTAAAATACTTCGAGTGGAAAATAATATTCCTTATGAGTACCATACAACCATGATTTGCAATGATGAATCTAGGGCTTAACCTTTACATAATTCGATCTATTAAAAAATAAATATGGTATGAGAAAGATTGAATTTTATTGAAATTCCTACATGTATGAATTATCAATGATTGTATTTTAGCTGAATCATTACACATTACTTCCAATGAAGAAAAAATAATGTATAATAATAAATAATGACCATGATTGGATATTTAACTTTAATATATGAAAATATAAACATGTAATCAAAAATGAAATACGTTATTCATCACATGTATTGTTCATATTTCTCATTTTCACTTTCAATGAATGTAGTAGTATATTTTTCTGAATACATAGTTTCTGTTTCTATTTCATATATAAAATTTAATTTTAAAAATTGTACAATTATAATATCATTAAATGTTATATATTCTTTAAACATAATGTTGTAAATATATCTTTGTAGTGATTTTTTTTATAAATAAATATTTTTAAATATAATAATGAAAAATACAGTTTTTCTAATAAAAATAAAAATTTAATGTGTTCAAAATTAATATCTATAACTATATTTAAGATTTAATTTTTAAATAATGTGTTTATATCATAAAAATATATCAATTATAATTATAATGATTAATTCAGAAATAAAAAATTATAATATTATTGTATCATAAGTATTAGGTCGATGGGAAATATTTTTTTGGATCCTATATAAATAATAATAAATTATAAAAGTTATAGATATCTAATATAATAAAATGAATTAAATATTTTTCATTAACATTAACGTAATTGATTATAATTCCAATTCAATTTATATCCATAAAAAATTTATAACCAAATTCCATCTTATTTACTTTGATAATTGATAAACTATTTCATTTAAAATGTTGTCTTGTAAAGAATGACTAATTAATATTTAATAAAAAAATTATCATTCCTCAATATTGATTATAATATAACTTTACAATATATATATGTTTCTTATTTTTTAGAATTAATACTTATTTATTGACTTTTATTGTTCATATATGATAGTTCAATCAATTTTAATATCAATTTCATAACTATAATACAATCATCGATCAAAGGATTTAGTTTCATGGGAAAATTAGGATCACAACTATAATGTACATAATAAGACATACAATTATTTAATTACTCATTCTTTATCTTCAAATATATATCCTGTTGTCCTCTATACATTTAATCATCTATGAATTTAAATCAAAAAATGTGGTGATATAAAATCATATTGTGTGGAGTAATGTGTGACATGAATCAGTAAAACAAGTGTTAGAGTTAAAAACAACACAATATAATTAGAATTGGATCACCATAATATACATGAATTTGACATTTGACAATATAATGTAATTCAATATATGTATACTAACTATATATCATAACATGGTTTTAAAATTCACTATATTATTGTGAATAAATATATCACCATTTTAATTCAAAACATATGTGCATAAATCATTAGATTATAATTATGCTCAAATATATAATTATTTTCAGGAATAATAAACACAATATCATGAGATATATCTCATTATCTAATTTATTAATGGTATATATATAATATGGGAGAAACTAGTTATGTCATAAAATGCTCAAATGTCAGGAAATCCACTATGAAAGGAAACACATAACATTAATAATTTCATATAAATAATGTTTTTTATAAATTAAATGTAAATAATATTTTCATGTATATAATTATGGGTTAAAAAATAAATATATATTGTAATATTTTCTAATAACAAATTATTTTTATTTCTACATGAAAAAACTCACAATTAGTAATATGTGTAGTCAATTTGTAAATTTTGTAGAAATTGGTTTAGAAAATATTTCAAATTGGATGAAACATGAATATCATTAAAAATATGAATATAGTGAATATTTCATGAAATTTTTAGTGGAATTATATTAACGTAAACATATAAAATAATTTTTCAAAAATATTTAAACAAAAAACTGGTTGTTTGGTTCTATATTCACATTACTGTATATCAATATTTTTTTCAATTTTTTATCCTAAATAATAATAATATTATTAATTTAAATTTGAATTAGAAGTGAATATATTTAATTAATTTACTTATTTATCAAATATTTACTTTATTTCTATTTCATTATTTCCATTGATAAATTTGAATCATTTAGTTATCATATTTCTCATAAAATTGTCATGTTTTGATTGGATTTTCCTATTTTCCATCAAGGTAATTTATATATAATTTCTAGATATTATAGAATAATAAAATATATTTATAAATTGATATATTATAAATAATTTTATATAAATATTTATTATATTGGTGGAAATAAATTATTTTAAAATGATATTGTTGTTCGCAAATCAGCTATAAGTGAGAGATTTTCAAAAGAAAAAGAAAGAGAAGTTTGACATATAAATACGTTCAACATAATATTTTCAAAATAGGATTACATCATATATATTACTTTAAAATAATGTATTATAAAATTATATATATATTTTTTTGAATGGAAACATGATTAATGGGAAGATAAGATTATAATTTGACAAAATATGATAAAAACATACTCTTTTTCACGGTGTTGATTCTATTTTACATTACTAAAATCCATTATTAATAGAGTTTTAAAACAATAAATAGTATATAAGTATGGTAAGGGTCATAATGGAGTTTATTTTGGTATATATATTTCATATATAAGTGATGGATTTGTTTTTTTCCCAGGGGAATAAGATGTTTACTTTATAATGAGAGGGGTATGATTAAGATAAAACAATTAATAAAATAATATATCAAATGTATGACACATTATAGTGATTTTTTAGAAATTAATATTAATTTTTATATAAAATCACTTTGATTTTGAGATTTTTTTTATATTTTTAATGATAATTCAATAAGTTAATAAAACTGAATAAACAATGAGAAATTTTTATTTTAGGGAAAATATTTTTACATTTGAATTTGGAAAAACAAAATCGGTTTGGAAAATATATTTGTTGTTTATAAATGAACCAATTCTCTTCTTAATTTATATTAGATAATAATAAAATTAGGCTGTAATTATTTAATTAATTTATCATCATTATTTCATAAAAATAATGTATTTTTAAAACATTTTTTACTATTAAATTAAAAATTGATGTATTTTATATAAATACAAAAATTCCGCACTGTAGAAATTCAAAATGATGATACTAAAAATTAAATTCATTTTAAAAAATAAATTATAAAATGTATTTTTAATAATTAGTATATAAATTAGTATTTCTATAAAATAAATAAAAACATATTTTATTAAAATCACTAGAAATTATTATTTTTATTATAAAGCCCATTCTATTGGAAAAGGGGGTACACAACCTGATTATAATGGGTTAATCAAAAACCAAGCCTCCATAGTCAGGTAACGGCTAAAGGTAAATCATTGAAAACTAAAAATCAAGGCCATTACCAAGTATAAAAACCATTAATAACTTCTTCCACCATCTCATTGCTTCTTGAAAAGAACCCCATGATAGATGGATGAGCCTAGTTCCGATGGAAATTACAAACCCTTTCAAACGTATTAATCAAAATAAAACATACCAGGTGAAATAAGTCTTCTCAAAACCTCCTAAGGAGAACATTTTTATAGTTTAATATGTTCTAAATTCACATAAATGAAAAATATCATGCCATAATGAACCCACTTCAACAAACTGCAATCCCTGATGTAATGCATTCACTAATCATCACACTGAAAACTGTCACCAAACCATATCCTCTATCACCATGCTAGATAACTGAAGATGGGTTCTCCACCTCCTTTTTAATCTCAAACATAGAATCAAACAGTATTAACAAACACGATTCATGTTTAATTATACAAAAAAATGATATAACCAACCAGCATAGAAGCTGTATCACCCATTCAAAGTCACAGTTGCCCGAATCAAAGTCAAAGAACCCGACCACCACCAGACCTCCACTTCTAACATCATAGAAACATCATAAAACCAATTTGGTAGGAAAACTAAATTATCATGGAGATGAACCACAGTCACCTAGGACTATAAGGCTCAACCCCAGGTCGAGGTTGCATCTTCATCTAGGAGGTCTGAGTCAATCTGACCAAGAACTGCGGCCCAAAGCATGGATATACTCAGATTTGAAACATATGAGGATCAATACGAGATTGAAAAAAGTGAAAAAAATTGTTAGTGGATAAATCCATCATGTATTGAAGGGAACATAGATGTTGGAGGTTCCAAAAGAACACCTCCAGAGCATCCAACCTCAAAGCATCAACACAGTTCAACTGTGTCACGAAGACCGATGTGTGCCATCCGGTGAGAAAAAAATGAATAGGGTTAGATGGATGGGGGATGTATGACTAGATATCAACACATTCTCTAGTCTCCCCCATCTAGTTGAAGATGAAGAGAAACCCCGAATTCCTTATAAGGGGGAAAACTACCACTCAGAGGCTATGAATTCTTATTTAAATGGTGGTTAAAATATATTACAGTTTTACTACAGATATATATAATTTGGAGTTTTAATATTTGTTCTTTGTCTAATTTTTCATAATACATACAATTTAAATTTCATTTTATTATATTTACATAAAATTACACATAGAATTTTCAGGTATATATTCCTAATTCTTATGTATTCCCAACTATTAGGTTTACCTTATAAGGGTAACATTAACATTCAATTTTTTGTGTTATGTCCAATAAGTAAAACATTGATTCATTGTTAATGGGTCACTAAAATTATTCCCAATGGTATGAGTTATTATATTGTATTATGTATATTTTTTAACAAAATTTTTATTCATTTTCAATGTATCATTTGTAATGGATGTGATTCTACAATAATGGGGTGATCAATATTTTTCCATAGTAATTTTTTTATTTTATATATTTTCTATAAATTGATTATTTTTAATATTCAAAGGGTTAGATTCAAAATTATTTAATGATATATATTATTGAAAAGAATTATTTTTGGATTATCTAAGTTCTGATTCAATGTAATAGTATATTGTATAATAATAAGATATTTATTTAGAGAAAAATTCATTATTAAAAATGTTTATGTAATTAGATTATTATCCCCCATTAAAAATTTCATCCTCAAAATTTTAACTCCTAATCCTTATTGATAATAGATGAGGAAAATTTGGATTCATATTTTCTCTATTTCCCATATATCTTTTTAATATTTTGGTTCATCAATGACAAATTGACATAGTGAGTTTTCATATATTGTTTAACATTATCTATATTTTCCATGATCTTCATCATATTCTCCTTATAAAATATGTATTTATCTAGTTATATGACATATTGATTCAGTACATGTGTGGGATAAAGTATTCACTATATCATGGGAGATATTTGGAACCAATTATGATTTTGATATAGGTTTGATGGATGTTCTAGCCAATAAGACACTACTTCTATGATTTCAACGATTTCAAAGGATCTGTTGTAAATGGGAAAAATATTTAAATTCTCAATAAATATCATAAATATCATCTGTGGTAATATTCAAATGAATCAATTTTCTCAAACATCATACTAATTTTATCTGTGATGGTCTTATTTAATGACTATCTACCTACTATTAGACTATTTAATAAGATATTATATAGATGAACATTTTTTAAGTTATTTCAAAATATTATCTTAATGTAACATTCTTTCCAAAAATTTAACCAAATATGTGTTGTTTTATATACCTTCCCATATAGATTATCATGTAGATCAATTTTAATACTTATATAGATTTAGATTTTTGTTGAGAACTAACCTTATGTGAAATGGTTATCCGAACCATATTTTAATTGATTAGGGAAATATATCTATAAGTAATTATTTTAATGAAGGGTCCTTTATGATTTTAAAATAGTTTCGGGTGATTGGTCATTATTCATATTATGTTAAAGACAATTCAATAATTTGTATGAGATCCTTGGATCATGAACATAGATGATAATATTATATTTCTAATGCAGCATCAACACATCCAAAATATATATCATATAAAATTTTCCAAGAATTAATTATTATTAAATAGATATTGAGTGGGAAATATTTTTGAGTCAATCCAATATAAAAATTATCACAATTCATCCATTAGATGTATTTTAGAGACCATAGACAAAGTCCATTGTGATTGTTTCTTGTTTCCATGTTTGAATGGGAAATAGTTTACTCATCCAATAATAGTGTTTTCATTGATTAATTATAAGGAATAGAAATCAATTTTATGTTTTCCCAGTGACATAGTTATTCATTTAATCCTAATAAGAGAACATACTGATCAGAGCATATATTATTTTTTTATAATGGATGAAGAAATACGACAACTGTGAATTATCTAATATCTCTTTATATATCATGTTGGATTAATGAAAAAAATATATAGTTCAAAAATTAAAGAAACAATATTCATTAGTGTTTAATTCAGGAAGCTTCATGACCATTACATAATCTATATTTTATTTATGCTCAAGGTTATCCCATAGTTCCACAATGATCTTCACTTTTATATATAGACAGAACGTAATTATGTCATTATAGATCTTATTCACTACTATTATGATTCCAATATCAATATTATACAAATCAATGATGATATATTAATTCAAAATCCACACTATGGATATATTAGTAAGTTATTAACTACTAATATCCTCATCAACCATGTTAAAATCATTAATATGGTAGTGAATTGATTAATAATAGTAATTGATTAAATCATCATTATTCATTAATGATTGTTCATCTATTTATTTTTAAAAATATACAATGTAAATTTTTTATCATTATATATGTCACTGTTGTCACCTTAGAGATTTTTCCAAAAAATAAGAAATGTGAAGGTACTTAATCTTAAATCCATTTCTTTTTTTGGGTATTTCTACCCATGGATCATCAACTATTGGGTGGAATACACTATTAATTTATCATTTTACAGGAGTACACTACCCATTCCACTTCCTTGATGAATCATTGTATATCAAAAAATAATTTGTACTTGATAGTACCATGAGTACATATGCAGTTATTATCCATTACATGACAACTTTAAGTTGTTTCTCACATTTAACTATTCTAACATTAATACACCAATAAAAGTTATGTGAGATATTGGGCTAGAAAATTGTGATAACTTCATTTGTAAATGAAAATAGTACCCCTGTAATCCAGAAAAAACAATATATATTCATGAAATTTTAGGGTTTATTCCATTCAATTATTTCTAGTCTATTTAAATAGACTACATAATTTTCAACACTTATGATCATATTCCCCTAGAATGTAAGTTTCTACATACAAAAGATATATCTAACACCCCATGATTTTGTTAATTATTTTTTCTAAAATAATTTATTTTCCCAATATTTTTCATTTCATGTGACACTGAAAATAGATATATATATATATATATATATATATATATTAAAAAACTAAGTTAAACATACATTTCACATGCAATACTGGTTTGGCTTGTGCTATATGAAATACCAACATGGAATGAACTACCCGCAACACCGACATTGTGTACATTGGATGAAAAAATGACTAGGAATATGTTACAAACAACAGTATCATGGAATACTACTTACCGTACATTACATGCAGTAATGACAAGGCATATAGTGAACACAACACTGAGTTTCGAGGAAGTATCCTTATATATTTATATATATATCTAATTTAAATGAGATAATTATAACTGAACTATTATACATAGTTATAGGAATAGATATTACTTATGGTAAAATATGTTTTTAATATATTTATATAAATAAAACAAATTGACAATGAATGATAATATTTTGGTAATGTCTTTTGTGTTAAAATATTTTTTTCATGAATGAACCACATTTAATAATATAATTAATTTCTGATATAATTATAAATTTAATTTCATAAATTACTCTTAATTTTTTTATTAATTGTTATTAAACTAACCTAAGGTGGATTTTTGATATTTTTATGAGAAACATCATTTTTTGGTGAATTGTGAAAATACTGCATTTTAATTACAAACTGCTTTTGTATAATTTCCTATTAATGATAAAAGATATAATAAAAATATTTTAATGTATATACCAATAAATATTATATCTATTAATAAAATTAAATTAATGAGAACCAATTTCACTTTGAAATTGAATATAAAATGTTTACAAACTTTTGATCTTTTTCCTACATTAAAACCATCTTATTTCGTCTCGTCTAGAGGATGAACACTAATATTAATATTTGCATATTTGATAATTTATTTTCATAAATATGAAACAAACCAATTTATTCATTATAATATTTAGACTCTAAAAAGTCCTCTATATTTTTTCCCCATTATGATAATTATAAGTGATTAAAATTAATCATAGTAGTTAAGGCCAAATTGACCATAATTAGGGACTAAACCATAAAATAATAATAAAAAATGACCAAAATACATTTATAATACCAATATTTTGTCCATAATTCAGCCCTAAACGTTCAATTATTTCTTTTATCTTTTTTGGTAATAATTTTGTAAGGGAATAACATGTGCACACCTAAATTCAATCAAAAAATTCCAAGTGAGTCCTTTTCCTTCCATATAAAAGGACACCACATATTCCCATTCCTCAAACCAAAAAAAATTTAATATTCCTAAATTATATGCCCATTGATCCTCCAAACTCTCCACCCTTATACATTGATTCATACGATTGTGCATGAATCTTCATAAGGAAGCCTTTGGGAACAAACCAGAAGGTGTTACTCAATTTAGAGGTAATGTTTTCCATCATGATCTTTCCATTTTTATCTTATCAACCTCCATTAACTCTATGTATTAAATTATTCTATGAAAACAAAGTTATCCTACGTATAAATTTAGTTTTTTATATAAATTTCTTAGCTACACATACACCACGTCCATTAATATATGTTGAAAACATTATTTTTATGTATGGTGAAGTACTTCCTAATGAAATGTTGATTATTCATTTATACATTACAACCAATCATGGTGGGAATTATGATATAAAATATATTTATAAATATAATATATTATAT
The DNA here is from genome assembly GCA_963277665.1 of Viscum album. Taxonomy (NCBI): domain Eukaryota; kingdom Viridiplantae; phylum Streptophyta; class Magnoliopsida; order Santalales; family Viscaceae; genus Viscum; species Viscum album. Next base: position 787,166,928 of record OY728153.1, read on the forward strand.
TTGATATGTATTTATTCTTCTTTATTCCTTTTAGAAATCATATCTCATTAATTTTTGTTTCGTGTTAATATAAGAATCTTGTTTGGGGATGTGTGGACAATATCCCCACAAAGGCATGTGATTCATTCACACACCACATGGAATGTATAAAGGATTAGTTTAATGAACTTATATGATATATATGTTATATTAATTATAATTTAATAAAAAATATATGTAAAAATATATGTATATATATATCATTTTCATATATTCATTCAATACGACAATAAAGGATGAAACATCGTTAATACGTATGTACGACGTACCATCTTAATGAATTGTGTATTCCATTTCACACTCCAGTATTTTATATATTATTATAATACACATATTATTTATATAACTAATATTAATATAATTTTATACATTCATTAATCGTGATATAAGTATATGGACCAATGATGAAACCAATTAAGATACAAGTAAAGAACAAATCGAATATTATCTGAAGTGAAATTTTGAATAGGATTATTAACAAGCAGGTAATAGAAGGTAAAAATAATACCATATATTTATTTATTTATAACAATATTATTCATAAATATATTCATAATAAACTTATATCTAATATAAAAGAGTTTTTTATTAGTATAAAGAGAGTCAAGACACATGGTAATGATATTTTATCACAATTTTAATTTCTGTTAGATACATGTTATATTCACCAATAATTAATTTTTTGTGGTTTATATACTTCCAAGGATTATATAATTAGTATATTATACATTAATATATAGTTATTCACATTTCCATTTTATTATCCATCTTTTATGTGGTTTAACTTTTAAAATATATTGAATGAGTAAAATGTTTTGTCTCAATTTGCCTTATTTGAGGCTCATGTTTGGTTATGCACCTACACTCTTTATTAAAGTATGTACTTTCCATTTTTCATGAAATATCATGAATATAAATACTTTCATGATATTCTATGGTTTATGTGACTTACATTTCTTACATAGGGAGTACGAACCAAAGATACCAAGTTTTGAGATTTTATTAAAACCATCACAATACATTTCGAGATTGTTTGTGTTTATGCTTCCCTGATGGAATATAATTATTAAAATCTTAATAATATTCAATATTTTTTCATCCTATGTTATCTAATGATATAATAATGTATTGGTATGATATAGTACGTTTTGGTATATTGTATAGCTAGGAAAATGTTTTTTGGAATGCTGGACTTTTCAATTTCATCAGTTGGAAATCTATATGATCGTAATTATGGTTTCCATGAATATTAATCCATTATAATTTAAGTTTTAAAATAAATTTTTACCCTTTTTTAAAAATGTATTAATGGGAATATTCTTTTATCTTTCCAAACAAGGAACTTTGTTATCCCGTTTTATCATGCAAAAGGAATGTTATATTGTCCGTGTAAAACATGTATATATTTTATTGTCGTCATTTCTTCGAATCACACACTGAATATGTAAATTTATTAATCTCTAATAAAATATTTTAAAAAAAATATTTTCATATAAAATTGTCTTCAAAATGTTTTAATACTTTCTTATAAGTTTTCAAGAATAATAGTGTATAAAATTTGGCCATGATTCTTTTATATGTTATCAAGTAAGATGGTTTTAAAAACATTTTAATTATTTGTTTATAGGTTTTCATAGTATTTTTAATGAAAAATTATTTTAAAATGATTTGAAGATTATTTTATATTTTTTTATGGAAAATTATTTTTAATATGAGTTAAATACTTATTTATAAATTATAAATGTATTTTTTATTAAAAATATTTTAAACTTGTTTTATGTATTAAAAATCAGTTTTTAAATAGAAATTATATTTTCCCAGAGAAACATTTTAAAAATATAATTCAAAACAATTTTCCACATAAGATGATATAAATTAACTTTACTCATTCATTTCTAAGAAATTATCTAAATTTTACGCACATATCCATAATATAAATGGGTTATGCTTAAAGTCTTGGTATTTATGAAACCAATTTCTCTTCCACATGTTATATGTTTATGATATTTGTCTCTATTCAACATTTTCTATGTTAATGAATCCCACAATCCTTCATGGGTTTTGTTTTAAAGAAATTTTTATTAAACTTGTCTATTACCCACAGGTTTTCATGTGATGAAATATTAATGATATCCATTTCATTTCAAGGGTTATGATTTGATGTTTCTAACAACTATTCATTTTTATTGGTCATGATATGATGAATGTTTTATTATCTTTTGGAACATGTAAGAATGATTTTATTATGATGTTAGTGGGATCCATATATGCTGCCAATGAATTGGGTAATGATAAAGTTTTTATGAGCCTAAGGGGTGCCCAAGAGGACATTCCAATCCCATAATATGAGGTCACATGGGAGTAAATCAAAATAACAAAAAAGGTGGGAACATGGATGAACATTTTAATACCAAAATAGAGGTTTCATGGGAGACAACCTAAACCCATTACAAGAGGGAGTATTGGAGAACATAGTAATACCCAAACAAGAGGGAACATGGGAGAACATCCCAATCATAAAACAAGAGGGTATACAAGAGGACATCCCAAGTCCACAACAATAGGGACCAGGGGAGAACATCCCAATTCTGAAACAACAGTGTACATAAGATAACATCCCAATCCCAAAACAAGAGATTACATGGGAGGTAATCTAAATCTAGAAGAAGGTACACTTGTGATTTCCCAAGACATACATGTTACAAAGGACTTAGTTGGACAAACAGGACCTATGGTTGTTATATGTGTTTTCTAATGTCCAATTTATTATTCCTATATTATTCTCTCATGGATTATGTTCATTATTTACTTATGATTCGCGTATTATAAAATAAAAATCATATTAATCATCTTTTATATTCATGGTATGACCTTTAAATGTTATTCTCATGTCCCATACCCTATTTTTCTTGTTATGTTGATACATTTTCTTTACATACCCTTACAGAGAATATGTGATTACCCCTTTCGTATGCTTCAACTCCCTAGATATGAACAATTTTTTGGTAGATGTTATAATGGTGTAGATATTTATGGGAGATGATGAAGATATTTCATTATGAATGAATATATTGTCACCATGTTTTCAAATACAATAAACTATTACAGTTCTCAGGCTTGTATTTTTTAAATGATCTTAATAATCATTTAATAAGATGTAATATCCCTTTATGTTATGTGAGGGCCTATATAGTTTTTATGAAAGGAATTTTTTTTTTCAACCATTGGAAACTAATATTAGAAAACATTAGTGGGATCCCTTGGTTTATTTTTAAGGATATTTCTAGGGATGTCTATAATGATAAGTATAAGGATGAGTTAACATTATTTAAAATATCATAGAATTTTGTTAAGTGATAGATTGATTGGATTCCTATAAATGTATCCATGTCTTGATATTATTAGAGGATGTTGCTATGGAACACAGGTACCATGGGGTAACAACTCTGAAAACATGTTATTGGCTTGACTTGGGGTAATTTAGTACACAAAAACAGACCTTGATGCACATCTAGTTTGACACTCTTAATGGATATACTTTGTCAATTCCCAAACTATTCATGAACCATTATGATGGATTTTAATATATTTTTCCTATTAATAACCAAGGATGAACATTGTGTGTCATAGATTATGGAATGTTACATTATTTATATATCTTATACGTATTTTTTTTGAATATGTGGTTTTATACTGTAATAAGTAATTCTCCCACTATGCTTCTAGTATTAGTCAATGATGGGAAATGGATGGAACTAGATTAACGTTGAATGTGATGGAATATTTCATGATGTGTTGTCAAGTGGGATGACCACTAGACTGAATGATTTTATGACAATTCCTAATCAATTTTCATAGGACATGACCAACAATTTATACCCTGACCATCTCTCAGACTCACCAAGAAAGAGAAAGATAGAGTTTGATGAGAGTTCGAGTAATTGATACCATTGTGGAAAGAGGGTTTTTTCTTTTATAGAATGAAAGTGGAATGAATCGAATAAGAAGATGTCTTATAGGAACAATAATATGTTTTAGATAGGGAAAATATAGACACAAACCAACTGACTACAATGGAAAAATGAAGAGTTCAATTAATGGTATGGAAGGGAATGTTGGAGTTCCTTAGTTATTTCCAATTAAATACATCATTATAAAATTAAATTATAGGAATTATAAAAATACATGTCCTATGTAAAAGGTTTATGAAAATAATTAGAAAGGTTATACAGGTGATGGTCTTTCAACTGATGATGAGGTGACCACAAACAACATGTGAATAGTATGTAATGTTCATCGAGTAATGTTTAAATGATAACTAAGTAGAATGGTTAGATTGAGGATGCAGAAGCTTAAGAAATGAGTAATATTTAACAATATAGTGAGGAGGTATTAAGAAATAAGCTGATGAAGCCAGAGTAATGGTTTATCAATAATGATGGACAAATAATGTAATTATATTATAGAATTTTGAGATTATGGTATATGAATCATGAAATATAAAAGTATTTTCATTATATGGTTTCATTAAGGATATATAATTACGTGATAAACAAAGATTAAGAAATATAAAAATGATTTCATGGAAGATTGTTTTTTCGATTAAGGGTAGGTGACCCTTAATTAATTCCTTGTGTTGAGGTAATGATATATTTATAATCATATGATTGATATAAATAGGTTAATTGTACAGTATAGATTATCCTAGATTTTTTTTTGAAAAATTTATCTATGTAATCAAGGATGAATTATAAAAATTCATGTATTTAATGGATATATATAGTAATAAGTGGAATATGGTAGATTGAATTATTTCCAAAATGATTTATGGTCATTAATGTTTTTACCATTCATCATGGGAATAGACGATGAAGGTATTCAAATGTTTTGGACTCTAAAAACAAATATAAATTTTTTTGATATATGGGGAATCATTGAAAATAATATTTTGGGAGTTTATTATTCAGCATTTTATTTTCATCTCTTATAAGGATAATATCGTATCAGTTTATGAAAATATTAAATTAAACAATAGATAAAGTCAGTAATATTAAAGTGTTATCTCTCTATTCGGGGATTTTTACATATTGGACAACCTATTATAAAATCATGGTGTTGATAATATCTACTGGGATGGAATATCATTGATGACAAGATCCGTTAGTTCTCCATGAATTAAAATTTAACCATTATTTTTTGAGAGAGAGGTGATGCAGAAATTTTTCAGTACGAGACCAAAGGGCGATACATTACTTATGAAAGGGAATGAAATAAAGTAAGTCTGAATTTTCATGAAATTTCATCAACTATAGGGAAATGATCATGAAACAAAAACTATTATCCCAATATATTTTCCCAATGAATCCAATGTTTCCATAGATAATAAATGATTTTAGGTTGTGTGATTATTAACTTTCTCACGACCAAGTTCCTTATCACTCTGTTCTAGAACATGATGGTTAGATTTATCTTTCATGTCTGTGTTTTCACTTCCCATCTATGATCATCGATGTGGGATTCTCTTTATGAGTTAATTTGTGTATCATTTATTGTTCATACTTTCCCATTTAAAGGGATATTTTAGTATTCTTTTTTTATTACTGTTTCTATGAATGAAACATTATTGTATTAAATTATGGATATCCCAAATGAATTTAGGGGGATAAAATAATTTTATTGTTGGTAGAATATAACTCCATGAGATTTTGTGAAATATTTTTTCTCAATTTTAATTATTTTTTCAATATTTTATATTTCTTGTGACACTAATATATATATATATATATATATTAAAACACTATGTCAAATATTCCTTTCACATGAAATACTTACTTATCTTACTGTACACACAATACCGACATGGATTCGGATATATGAAACAACAACATGGATTATGTTACAAGATACACCAACTATTCATGTGTTACATGCAGCATTATCTTGGAATATTAATTGGTGTACATTTCATTAAACACTTACATGGCGTAGCATGCATGAGACACTATATTTCAATGAAATATCATTATATATATATATAATTTAAGTGAAATAATTATAACCTCACCACTAAAATTTTGTATATGAATAGTAATAACTACATGTTAAATATTGTTTATAATTAATTTTAATAATTAAAACATATTGATAATGAAATATAATATTTTTGGTAATGTTCATTTATGTTTAGAATATTGTTTTCTTGAATGAAAAACATTTAATAAAAAAAAATATTAGGCACTTTTCTAAATTTAATTTGGTAAAATTAATTTCATTATTTAATTTATACCATCAAAATTTTCCTATTGTGAATTTTTGAAATTTTTCAATGGAACATAACATTTTTATGAATAGTGAAAAAACATTTTTAAATTACCAATTTAAATTTTCAAAATTAATTTTATATACTGAATAATATTATAAATTTTTTTCAATGTAAAATTAGAAAAATAATTATATATATTAATATATATTAATTCATTATAATCTATTTCGCTTTGAAAATGAATATAAAATCATAAAAACATGTGAATTATTTCCTATAGTAAAACCCCATTATTTTTTGACATCGGCTTGATTAATAGTAATATAAAATTTTCCGCTTCTGTGAATGGAATTTTACAAATATAACATATAACATTGTATTCAGTCTAATATTTTGAGTACAAAAATACCATGTTAATTTTTGACAAAAATGATTACTAAAAGTGACAAAAATTAATCACAGCTGTTAAGGCCAAATTATGATTAATTTTTGACTAAACCATAACATTATGTATCGAAATGAAGAAATAAATTTCCAAAACCCATTATATATACATATTTATAACATAAAAATTACATTATTGAGTTTTTATATTTAGATTTTGTAGGAATGAACATGTACCCACCTAACTTATTTATAAAAATTCCAAATGAGTCATTTTATATACATATAAAAGGACACTACCTATACTCATCCTTCACACCTCTAAAACATTTTATGATAATTTGTTCTCTCCATAGGTAGCCTCCCAAAAATCATCCCTTAGAACTAGAATAATCGTATTTGTAGAATGCTTTTCAAAGAATCTTTTTATCACAAACCAAAAGTTTTTACCCAATTTTGAGCTAGAGTCTTCTCACAAGCTCCATCCATTTATATTCATTATCAATCCCCTATACAATATTTGTTACATTATTGTGTACAAATACCAGTATCCTTCGTATTCTATTATGTTTTATGTTATTGTTCTAACCTAAACTGACACACAACCCCATCTAATTGATGTTTAACGTAATATTCTTGTATATGGTAAACTACTACCACAAAAAATGATGATTGTTCATTTCTCTTTTTCGACTAATCATGGTTTCCATTATGATTAAAACTATATTTATATATGTAATATATTATATTTAATATTTATTTATGAATTTTTATTTTATTTACATCAAACATGTTTTTACATTCAATATGATGTTAATAAAATAACCATGTTTGAGGAGGTGTGGACTACCGCCCCCTCAAAGTGACGTGATTCAGTCACACATTTTATTAAATTTATTATAGATTGGTTTAATGAAGTTGTATGACATATATGATATTGTAATTTTTCTGGAATAACAAATATATATATGTATATATATATATTAGTGACATTTACATAGTTTTGTTCAATACGACATTAAATATTGAAACTACATTCTTGTGTATGTACATCTTACCATATCCATGAATGGTGTAATAAATCTCATAATTCTATATTAAATAGATTAATAAAATAACAATATACAATATACAACTGATATTTATATTTTGTTTTACATTATAAAATCATTAAATAAGTTTAAGTACTAGAGATGTAACAAATTAAGACACATGTGAAGAATAATGCGAATATTACATGAAGTTAAACATTGACATGTGATCTTTCAAACGTGGGTAGTATAAGGTGAAAATAAATAAATTTATGGTGTTATGTATAATAATATGAATTTTTAAATGATTTATAATTAAGTTATATTTAATATATATGAATCTTTTTTAGTATAAATAGAGTCAATACATAAGTAAAATAGATTTTATCATACTTTTAATTTTCGTGAGATAAATGTTATGTTCACAAATCATTCCTTTTATTGGTGTACGTATATCAAATTATTGTATTCTTAGTATATTATAATTAAATTTATGGGTGTTCACATTTCCATTTTATGATCCTCTTTCATTGGTTTAACTTTCAAAAGTTATCAAATCGGTAAAATGTTTTCTCTCAATTTACATCATGGAGAGTCATTGTTTGTTATGCCCCAAAATATTTTTTCTTGGGAAATATAAGTACATTTATCATGGAATATAATTAATCTCCATCATTTAACTATATTATATTATTAATTTAACATAATATCCTTACATGGTGTGTATGAACCCAAGATACCTAGTTATAAGAGTTTATTAATTCAATATCATTGCTTTTCTTGATTATTTATTTTTATTATTGCATTGATGAAATCACATGACCCATATACCAAGAATTTTCATGAGATTACTTCTCCTATATTATTTTAACATGTAAAAATGTATTGGTACCATATTCAACTCGTTGGTAGATATGATAGTTAAAAATGTTTTTTTGGAAAGACTAACTTTACCCAATCTTCAGTTGGGAACCTGTGTTTTAAGAAAAAGGATTCTTGGAATATGAAACCATTATTCTATAAGAATTAAAATAAATTGTTACCCTTTCTATATTTTACAAATATTTTAAACATTAAAACTCTTGTCTATTTCCAATCAAGGAACCTTTATTACTTTTTTTAATGTGTAAAATGATTGTTCTTTTGACCTCGTACAACAGGTATGGATTTAAGCACCATCAATTTGTCGACGCTCCCTTTAAAATTTTAAAATGGTTAATATTTAAGAAAATGTTTTCAGAGGAAATTTTAAAATAAATGGACTTCAAAAAAAATTCAAGACTCTTTTTTAAGATATCAGGAAATATAGTTTTGAACATGTTTTCATGCCTAACATGTTACAGTAGTCCTGGGAGGGCACCGTTACTTAGAGTTTTTATATTTATTTTTCACAATCCTATGTTTAATTACTATGTTATTCTCCTAGGGATTATGTTTATTATTTAATTCTGAAACAAGTATTATAAATTGTAAATATTTATTTTTATCTCTGCTATGTAGTGTATGACCTTTAAATGTTATGCTCAAGTGCATACCCTTTTGTTCCGCTTATGCTTATAAATTTTCATTATTTACCCTTAATGAGAATATGTTCTCAATACATACTTAATATTACGCTCACCTAGTTACAAATAATAGTTTTATGTTGAAATACTATTGGTGTAGATCATTATGTGGGATGTTGAAGATCATTCAATAGGCTAAACGATTTGGTTACCATGTTTCCAAATACACTAAACTTTTACGGACCTTGGGCATGTATTTTTTTAAATACAATTAATAATAATCTAAAATGTTGTAATATACATATTTTTTATGGCAGGGTTACTATAATAAACTTCATTAAAAAACAATTTATTTTCTATAACTCCAAAAAATTTTAAGAATAAGGCCCCAACCTTAAACCTTATTTAATCTTGAGTTATTACAAGATTACACATTGAGGATATTTTCAGGTTTAGAGTTTTAGAGAATTAGATCATGAAACTTGCATTACATTCCACATTTAAACAAAGTGGTTACATAAAATATAGTATTCATTCTTCCCATCAACGGAAACATATTTAAAATAAAACATGGATTCTTTCTTTACACATCCTTGACACTATCATCACATCATGTACCTTTCCCTTGACCTGTGAAAAACATCTCAAAAACGTGGGATGAGCATAAAAAGCTCAGTAAGGGTTATAAAAATATGGAAAGGAAACATGAGTTCATATATACATAAGAATGAAATCATACTTTACCCATAAAACATAGGCACTTTAACATACCTCATCAAATCATGAATAAATCATAGAAATCATAAGACATAAAAGGTAACTTGATGCATTCGTAACATTCTTACGTAGGGAGTAACCGTCTTGGTTAAGTTTGGAATACCCACCACAGTATATTCCCTAAATCTCTTCGAAGAAACCTTAACGTTTCACTCCTTCACGTTACCCAATGCATTGGAGAGTTATATCGGGCTCACCCGCCCTTAGTTTATCACGGAACCACCCGTCTTCATAATAATGTCCAAGAACCTCAACATAATCGTATCACATAAAAAATGCATAAAGGAAACATAACATTCCCACCTTTAAATAACAAGATATCAATACAACACATTGATATAAATACCTTATGAAAACCATTTTTTATACCAAAATAAAAGAAATGTAAAACATGGTATTTATTTTTCTTTTAAAAAGAAGGTATAGCTTGTAGAGGTAGCCGAAACTCAAATAACGGTCATGATGGCGGAGAAGTCGTTGTCTCCGCATACGTAGGACAAAAACATTCCCTTTTGTCGTTTAGTAAACACTTCGTATAAAAAATATTCCTTTTGAATAATCGTAAAAGTCAAAGGGGTTTATACACCGTATAAAAGAAGGCTGTGTATAAAACAAAATATGTCTCAATGAAAGGAGATTGAGACGAAGTCCCATACCACCTTGAAGCTTTTAAAATTAATATCCATATAAATAAATCCTTAAAACCATTTTGAAAATATGGATATTAATAAGAACAAATAATTAAAACATTTAATGCGATATTTTGGTTAAAGGGTTTTTACCAAAATTAGAGACACTTGAATACAATAATTGAGGAATAACATTTAATTAGATCTTTATAATATCATGAGAATAAATGGATTCATGATATAATATACCAAAGGAAAGTATATACACCATATAAGAGTGAATTGGTGCATAACAACAATGAAGACTCAATAGAGATGTAAAATGTGATGAAATCCCTTATAAAGAAGGTATCCTTAAATTAAGGATACATAAATCTCAAAATTATGCGTGAAAAATATAAATACAACCAATATAATCGGATATTATGTGTAGAACAATGAAAGGTCATTCACACATATTCAAAGGATGACATATTCAATAACTACATGTTGAACCCAAAGAAATCGAAATTGGGTTAAAAAGTTCCCTTGGTAAAATTCGACAGCCTAATGGCGTCACTTCAAAAATTCAGAAAATGAGTTGATGAGAGATAAAAAGGGCATATCATCACTTGGACATAAAATTTACATCAATAAGGATATAAAATAACATATCCCAACATAATAGTATGTGAATTAAAAGACATAACAAAATAAGTCTTTTAAAAAGAGGAGGGTGAAAGGTCCCCTTACCGTGTTGGGTAACTTTCGAAACGTACACCCCATGGAAGAAGGGTCATACAATGAAGATGTGAATACCCACAAATGAAATTATACTACAAAAATTTTATAATAATGGGAAGTACATACACCACTCAATGTAAATTGTGGCAAATGTAGCATAAATCACACGGGAATAAAAGTGAGATGAAAAATCCCTTACGAAAACTCGGCAGCCTAACGGCGCCACATAAAACTTACAAAAATGCATTGATGAGATCAAATAGGGTATCTAATCATATTAACATAAAGTTTATATAACGAGGAATATAAAAGAACATCCCCCAACATAGAAATGAGGAGATTTAAATAAGTGACATAAAGGAGAGTACTTAAAAAGAAAGAGAGAGGTTGGATCTCTTACGAAAATTTGGCAGCCTAACGACGCCACTCAAAACTTACAAAATGGATTGATGAGAGAGAATATGGTCTCTCATCACATGAACATAAAAATTACAGTAAGATTAATATAAAAGAACATCCCAATCACAAGAAAGATGAGCTTTAGATGGAATGACATAAAAGATTGTACTTAAAAAGAAAGAGAGAAGTAAGATCCCTTCCCTCAAGTCCAACTTGCCTTGTTCGTTTCATTATATTCCTGAATAATAAACATTGGTCAATTAACAATTGCCTAATTACCACCTTTATAGATTATTATTCAGTTCATATCACATATTATAATCTTATAATAATTGTTTAATAATGTTAGTTCATATCAGACGTTTTGGCCGATGTTTGGTACATGAGTCAAAAATGAACTTGTTTGAAAAAAGATTGCCCATGTAGTTATATGTAAATAATTTCCAGAATAGTATTAATGATTAAAATATCATATATATCCAGTAAATATTCATTTTATACTATTCTGTATCATTTGGTGATAAAAAACGAAAAGCATCGTTCATGGAGACGGTAGGTCGTACGTACGCATGAACGCTACTTTCATTTTATTGTCATATTAATGGAATTAAAACAAAATGAGAGATATATATATGTTATAATTGGAGAATTATATCCATAATTAAGATGTAATATATTACTAATATATCTATTATATATATATACTTATAATATTACATAACATTTTGAGATAAGAAATGAAATGTACCGTTCATGGAGACGATAAGCCGTACGTACGCATGAACTCTACTTCCATTTCTATTTCAAATTTAATGGAATTAAAACATGATGATACATAATAGTATTTTAATTCCAGTATGGTATCATATTAAATATATCCTTTATACGTACCACATATGGTATTAACGAATCAAATCACTTTGAGGGGGTGGTAGTCCGCACTTCCTTAAGTGAAGATATCGCGTTTACCCATATTGGAAACCATAAAGGGATGCCATAAATGAAAAATACAGAAGATTATGTAAAACATAAACATATTATATATCATATATAAATATAGTGTCATCTTAATGTCCACCTTTTAAGGTGTTTGAAGAATGTTGAACAATCATCGTTTTGGGAGGCAGAAATTCTCCATCCACGGAAACAGTATATTTTTTAACCATTAGATGTAGGTGTGTGTAAGTGTAGCTCGAATCATTCTTATAACAACATCCTAGTATATTTAATATACTGGATTTGTTACAAAATAAATTAATAACAAGAGTTTATGGGGTTGGAGAAGCAAAATAAAACAAAAGGACACAAGTGAAGTCATTACCTTAAAATCGGGTAACTCCCTTTGGTTTGAGCTCAAAGGCTTCCATGGGAAGACTTCTGCCCAAAGTGAGGCTTCAAGGAGTTATAGAGGGAATTGGAGAGACAAAATGGGCAGGGTTTGGCCGAGTCAAAGGCTTTGGGAGTGTGGTATGGAGGTAGAGGTGGGGGCCTTTTATAAGAGTAGAGGAGGGGCACTCTTGTAATGTTAGAAAATGATACTTTATTTTCAAAGTTTTTTCAGATTTTAAAGGTCCCGCATTGATGTATTTCGAGGATAAGGTGATAGCGGTTCAAAATACACCCATCCAATAGGTTTTGGACATGTTTAGGTCTTAGATATTACATTATCTTTCCATTTTATTTAAATCGTTAAATAATGAGGTCATTGCTGCATCATCATGATGTCATAAATAATTTAATTTATTTAATGTCTAAAAATTAAAAAAAATACTATGATGTAGAAAATATTTTTATATTTCCAATGACTATTTACATTCAAAAATATGACTTGTATAACCCCTTGTAAAAATTGTTTTAGTAAAACATCTCATGTTTGTGTCATTTTTACTTTAACATTAAATAAAAAGATAGTTATGTCATTTTCCAACCAAAGTGGCTCCATGGGGTCCCCAAGTTGACCCATGGATTGTCTTGGTCGGCCATGAAACATCCAATGAGGGTAAGACATGTGTCTAGGTCATTTCATTTTATTAAAACATTATTCTTACCATAAAAAACACTAATTACCTCTAATCGTGATTAAAAACTTAATAAGTTACTATTCACGAAAAGATTATTTTTATCCCATTGAACAAAATTTTACATCTTAATGAAAACCATGTATGTCGGATTTTTGAAATTAAAAACACAAAGATGGCAAAATTTCATTTAAACGAAAAAATCTGTTTTTATAAGTACCACTTAGTGGTTTCACTATTCATCAAAAATTGAAGTTTTTCAGAAAAACCCCAAAAATTCACCCTAAGCTATATTTGATATTCCGAATTCAAAAATGAAGCCTATTTTACATAATTCAAAACATATAAGTCACATTAATTAATTTAATACTTAATTCCCGCTGTCAGAGCAAATAGCGTGTTTTTATGAAACAATAAGTCTCAAAAGATTGACACTAGTTTATGTCTGATTTCAAAGTGAAATTAATTCCAACGGCCACTATTGGATTTAATGCTAAAAATATATTCTAATTTCACTTTAAAACCAATTCAAAAGATAATCTAATCATATAAATAAATTATATTAAAAAGAGGTTTTGAATTAAAATACAACATTTTACACTATTCATTAAAAAATGAACTTTATCGGAAAGATACCAAAAATTTACACAAAGTAAATTTTGATGTCCCAATTCTTAAGAAGAGTTTTATTTGGTCCAATAGAATTTATAAGAGTGCACAAAACTATATTTAATGACGGTTTGCCATGAAAAGGCAATAAGTGAACCTTTAGTGAAAACTAGGGTATATACGCCTAAAATTGAATTCATTCCGTATTTTAAGCCTTTATATTTTATTGGATAAATGTAAAAACATTTAAAAAAAATATAATCATATTTTAGTTATTTATATCCATTCCTGCCTATACAACGACTACATGTTAACTACCATTTAAAATAATATTATTTTATTATTAGAGTGCAACGTAAGATTCCCAAGAAACTCGTTGTTGCGTGTTGGGTACGCCATCGAGCATAGAGTCCCCTTTAAAGTCATATTAATATTTTATTCACAAATATGGATAAATATTAAAATGTCATATTCATTATTTACCTAGGGTGTTACATCATTCCCCCCTTTTGGGAATTGTGTCCTCGCAATTTTTAAAATTGAGCTTGGAAACATCTTTGAACGTCCCACATCGAAACAAGAGTCGGTAAAACAATCACTTTAAAATAATGGAAGATAAGTATAGAGGTCACCCGAGTTAACCCATACTAGGATTCCATGTAGAAAAAATGGACATTGAAGAAAAAGCAAAGGGTCATGTTCTTGAGGGAGAGTGATAGTAAACATGTCTAGGAGAAAGTAAACCATAAGAAAATCACAAACTTGTGATGGGTTAAACGGTATTCGATTCCCCAGTAATAAAAGTTAATAGACAACATTTTTGTTTTAAGTTACGTTTTATTGAGGAATTTATTCATAAGGAAACATAATCACTTATCATGTTGACTTTCAACTTTTACTAGATTCCTTAATCAAAATCATATTTTTTCCAAAAGACGAGTATTTAGGGAGAATTGTTCGCATTAAGTGTACTATAATCCACTTCTAGAGAATCACATAATCCACCAAAGAGAACTATATACTTACCATGCCTTTAGGCTTTAACCAAAACCAAAACAAAAAATTTTAGTACATGGTCAGATAATTTAGAAAAAGATAACCCTTTAAAAAGAAAATCTATGCTTAATCTCCAATATTTTTCAAACAAAACCCAAAGTTCAACGAGGACCATCCGATAAACAATTTGTCCATAAAATTATTCAAAGTAAACCAATATAATATTGAAACCCAAATATTTGAAGGATTTAGTCACATAGTCTTCCAAGTTAAATCGTAACATTTATCTCCAAACAACATCAGTTGCTCCTAAAGTCTCGTATAGAAAAGTAATTTACCTAATCACATATCCTACATGATAGGTTAATCATTTACATAAATAACACAAAATCAACTTACTCTTAATTCATAAAATCATATAACTAAAAAGAATCAGTCAAACTAACCAGGGACTTCACATAGTCCAGTGGTAGGAGATAAATCCCAGTCGCACTTTGGTTGTGGGTTCGATTCCCGCAGCTTTGTCTAACGTGACGGGTAGTCACACGGTCTGCGTGTTGTCCTTTTTCCAAAACTATATAATTTTAAAATCATTCCCATAAAGGGATAAAATCATCAAAAATAACCATAACATAATTTAACGTCAATTTTATTTCATGCCTTTCACTTCAATCATAACATATAGTATCCCATAATTACCTCAAAAGTAAGGATCATATAAACCCAAATGGTTCTTTATAACTATGTCAAAAAAAGAAAAGATAACTATTCCTTGAATAAAATTTGCATATATTAAACACCAGGGTTAGACATAATATAAAAAGTCTTCTAATGTAACCCCATCATCAAAAGAGACTTAATACTCTTAATAATTTCACCATAACTCTAGAATACCTTATATGTTGACATCTTACTCATTCAAAATTCTTCATGATCCATTAACCATTCCTTTCCAACTTATTCCGAAATACCTCTTTCCTACAAACAAAATCATGAATCATATCCTAAGATTCCAAAATAGGAAAACAATAGTCATGAAATAATACATACCTTTGATTGGTCATTGTCAATTTCGTCATCCTAAATCAGAATGGCATTAGGTATTGGTAAACGAACATTTGTACTCTCTTGGTGATCCCATTCACGAAACATCTTCATAGGACATCTGTTTGCATAATGACCATGCACACCACATTTAAAACATTCAATTGATCCCTCAGAAATAACTTCTTTCCCTTTCCTCGAGTCAACCAGATTATTCCTTTTTCCATGGAAGGTTCTTGCTTTATGACCTTCATTTCCACATCTATAGCAAATTTCTGTCCCTTTGAAACATTTTCCTAGGTGTTTCTTTCCACATCTTTGACACATAGGTCTTTGAACACACATACCTTTATGATTATTTTCTGTACTTCCGTAAGGATTTGTTTCTCGAATATATGATGCCTTAGAGAAATCACCAAGTTTTAGGTGGTCAATCATGACTCCAAATAGTTGGTTGAGGATAATCACAAGATTTCTCATTGCAGCTCCCATATCATTCAGTTGCTTGCTCAAAAAACTGTCACAGTTTTCTTCACATCCACTATTACTTTGGTGCCTGCTAGATCCATCCATTTACTAAAACCAAAAAGGTCAGTGTGAGTATATCAAAAAAAACCATCATGTACAAATGAGGAAGATAAAAACTAAGATATACTTACTCATTCACTTTATCTAAAACTATGACTCTTTCTGAAATCCTAACCATTATGGTAATTCCACTTATGCTTAAAGAATACCCTAACCTCTAAAGTTATCTAAACCGACCTTTGATACCAACTATAAGGCCCCAAACTTAAACCTTATATAATCTTGAGTTATTACAAGATTACACATTGAGGATCTTTTCATGTTTAGAGTTTTAGAGAATTAGATCATGAAACTTGCAGTACATTCCACATTTAAACAAAGGTGTTACATAAAATATAGTATTCATTCATCCCATCAACGGAAACATATTTAAAATAAAACATGGATTCTTTCTTGACACATCCTTGATACTATCATCACATCATGTACCTTTCCCTTGACCAGTTAAAAACATTTCAAAAACTTGGGATGAGCATAAAAAGCTCAGTAAGGGTTATAAAAATATGGAAAGGAAACATGAGTTCATATATACATAAGAATGAAATCATACTTTACCCATAAAACATAGGCACTTTAACATACCTCATCAAATCATGAATAAATCATAGAAGTCATAATACATAAAAGGTACCTTGAGGCATTCATAACATTCTTACGTAGGGAGTAACCCTCTTGGTTAAGTTTGGAATACCCACCAGAGTATATTACCTAAATATCTTCGGAGAAACCTTAACGTTTCACTCCTTCACGTTACCCAATGCATTCGAGAGCTATATCGGGCTCACCCGCCCTTAGTTTATCACGGAACCACCCGTCTTCATAATAATGCCCAAGAACCTCAACATAATCGTATCACATAAAACATGCATATAGGAAACATAACATTCCCACCTTTCAATCACAAGATATCAATACAACACATTGATATAAAAACATTATGAAAACCATTTTCGATACCGAAATAAAAGAAATGTGAAACATGGAATTTTATTTTTCTTTTAAAAAGAAGTTATAGCTTGTAGAGGAAGCCGAAACTCAAATAACGGTAATGACAGAGGAGAAGTCATTGTTGCCGCATACGTATGGAAAAAACATTCCCTTTTGTCGTTTAGTAAACGCTTCGTATAAAAAAGATTCCTTTTGAAAATTCGTAAAAGTCAAAGGGGTTTATACACCGTATAAAAGAAGGTTATGTATAAAACAAATTATGCCTCAATGAAAGGAGATTGAGACGAAGCCCCATACCACCTTGAAGCTTTTAAAATTAATATCCATATAAATAAATCCTCAAAACCATTTTGAAAACATGGATATTAATAAGAACAAATAATTAAAACATTTAAAGCGATATTTTGGTTAAAGGGTTTTTACCAAAATTAGAGACACTTGAATACAATAATCGATGAATAACATTTAATCAGAAATTTATAATATCATGAGAATAAATGGATTCATGATATAATATTCCAAAGGACAGTATATACACCATATAAGAGTGAATTGGTGCATAACAACAATAAAGACTCAATAGATATGTAAAATGTGATGAAATCCCTTATAAAGAAGGTATCCTTAAATTAAGGATAAATCAATCTCAAAATTATGTGTGACAAATATAAATACACCCAATATAATCAGATATTAAGTTTAGAACAATAAATGGTCATTCACACATATTAAAAGGATGACATATTCAATAACTACATGTCGAACCCAAAGAAATCGAAATTGGGTTAAAAAGTTCCCTTGGTAAAATTCGACAGTCTAACGCCGTCACTTCAAAAATTCAGAAAATGAGTTGATGAGAGATAAAAAGGGAATCTCATCACATGGAAATAAAATTTAAATAAAAAAGGATATAAAATAACATATCCCAACATAATAGTATGTGAATTAAAAGACATAACAAAAGAAGTCTTTTAAAAAGAGGAGGGTGAAAGGTCCCCTTACCAAGTTGGGAAACTTTTGAAACGTACACCACATGGAAGAAGGGTCATACAATGATGATGTGAATAACCATAACTGAAATTATACTACAAAAAGTGTATAATAATGGGCAGTACATACACCACTCAAAGGAAATTGTGGCAAATGTAGCATAAATCTCACGGGAATAAAAGTGACATGAAAAATCCCTTACGAAAACTCGACAGCCTAACAGCGCCACATAAAACATACAAAAATGCATTGATGAGATCAAATAGGGTATCTCATCATATTAAAATAAAGTTTATAGAATGAGGAATATAAAATTACATCCCCCAACATAACAAAGATGATCTTAAAAGAAGTGACATAAAGAGGAGTACTTAAAAAGAAAGAGAGAGGTTGGATCTCTTACGAAAATTTGGCAGCCTAACGGCGCCACTCAAAACTTCCAAAATGGATTGATGAGAGAGAATAGGGTCTCTAAATACATGAACATAAAAATTAATGTAATAGTAATATAATATAACATCCCAATCACAAGAAAGATGAGCTTTAGAAGGCATGACATAAAAGATTGTACTTCAAAAAGAAAGAGAGGAGTTAGATCCCTTACCTCAAGTCCAACTTGTCTTGTTCGTTTCATTGTATTCCTGAATAATAAACATTGGTAAATTAATAATTTCCTAAGTACCTCCTTTATAGATTATTATTCAGTTCATATCACATATTATAATGTTATAATAATTTTTTAATAATGTTAGTTCATATCAGACGTTTTTGCCGATGTTTGGTACATGAGTTAAAAATGAACTTGTTTGAAAAAATATTGCCCATGTAGTTATAAGTAAATAATTTCCAAAATAGTATTAATGATTAAAATATCATATATATCCAGTAAATATTCATTTTATACTATTCCATATCATTTGGAGATAAAAAATGAAAAGCACCGTTCATGGAGACTGTAGGCCGTACGTACACATGAACGCTACTTTCATTTTTCTGTCATATTAATGGAATTAAAACAAAATGAGAGAGATATATATATGTTATAATTCCAGAATGATATCAATAATTTAGATTTAATATATTAAATATATATCCATTATATATATGTACTTATAATATTACATAACATTTTGAGATAAGAAATGAAATGTACCGTTCATGGAGACGACAAGTCGTACGTACGCATGAACGCTACTTCCATTTCTATTTCATATTTAATGAAATTAAAACATGATGATACATAATAGTATTTTAATTCCAGTATGGTATAATATTAAATATATCCTTTATACGTACCACATATGGTATTAACGAATCAAATCACTTTGAGGGTGCGGTAGTCCACATTTCCTTAAATGAAGATATCGTGTTTACCCATAATGGAAACCATAAAGGTACGCCATAAATGAAAAATACAGAAGCTTAAGTAAATCATAAACATATTAGACATCATATATAAATATAGTGTCATCTTAATGGCCACCTTTGAAGGTGTTATAAGAATGTTGATCAATTATCGTTTCGGGAGGCAGAAATTCGCCATCCACGGAAACAGTATGTTCTTTATCCATTAGATGTAGGTCTGTGTAAGTGTAGCTCAAATCATTCTTATAAAAACATCCTAGTATATTGAATATACTGTATTTGTTACAAAATAAATTAATAAAAAGAGTTTAGGGGGTTGGAGAAGAAAAGTAAAACAAAAGGACACAAGTGAAGACATTACCTTAAAATCAGGTAACTCCCTTTGGTTTGAGCTCAAAGGCTTCCTTGGGAAGACTTCTGCCCAAAGTGAGGCTTCAAGGAGTAATAGAGGGAAGTGGAGAGAAAAAATGGGCAGGGTTTGTCTGAGTCAAAGGCTTTGGGACTGTGGGTAAGGAGGTAGAGGTGGGGGCCTTTTATAAGAGGAGAGGAGGGGCACTCATGTAAAGTTACAAAATGTTACTTTATTTTCAGAAGAGTTTCGGATTTTAAAGGTCCCACATTGATGTATTTCGAGGATAAGGTGATAAGGGTTCGAAATACACTCATCCAATAGGTTTTGGACATGTGTAGGTCCTAGATATTACATTATCTTTCCATTTTATTTAAATTGTTAAATAATGAGGTCATCGCTACATCATCATGATGTCATAAATAATTTAATTTATTTAATGTCTAAAAATTATAAAAAAAATACAATGATGTAGGAAATATTTTTAGATTTCCAATGACTATTTACAGTCAAAATTATGACTTGTATAACCCCTTGTAAAAATTGTTTTAGTAAAACATCTCATGTTTGTGTCATTTTTACTTTAACATTAAATAAAAAGATATTTATGTCATTTTCCAACCAGAGTGGCTCCATGGGGTCCCCAAGTTGACCCATGGATTGTCTTGGTCGGACATGAAACATCCAATGAGGGTAGGACATGTGTCTAGGTCATTTCATTTTATTAAAACATTATTCTTACCATAAACAACACTAATTACCTCTAATCGCGATTAAAAACTTAATAAGTTACTATTCACCAAAAAATTATATTTATCCCATTGAACAACATTTTACTTCTTAATGACAACCATGTATGTCGGATTTTTGAAATTAAAAACACAAAGATGGAAAAATTTCATTTAAACGGAAAAATTAGTTTTTATAAGTACCACTTAGTGGTTTCACTATTCATCAAAAATTGAAGTTTTTCAGAAAAAACCCAAAAATTCACCCTAAGAAATATTTGATATTCCGAATTCAAAAATTAAGTCTATTTTACAAAATTCAAAAAATATAAGTCACATTAATTAATTTAATACTTAATTCCCGCTTTCAGAACAAATAACGTGTTTTTATGAAACAATAAGTATCAAAAGATTGACAGTAGTTTAAGTCTGATTTCAAAGTGAAATTAATTCCAACGACCACTATTGGATTTAATGGTAAAAATATATTCTAATTTCAATTTAAAACCAATTCAAAAGATAATCTAATCATATAAATAAATTAGATTAAAAAGAGGTTTTGAATTAAAATACAACATTTTACACTATTCATTAAAAAATGAACATTATCGGAACGATACCAAAAATTTACACAAAGTAAATTTTGATGTCCCTATTCTTAAGAAGAGTTTTATTTGGTCCAATAGAATGTATAATAGTGAAAAAAACTATATTTAATGACGGTTCGCCATCAGAATGCAATAAGTGAACCTTTAGTGAAAACTAGGGCATATACGCCTAAAATTGAATTCTTTCCGTATTTTAAGCCTTTATCATTTATTGGATAAATGTAAAGACATTTAAAAACATATATAATCATATTTTAGTTATTTATATCCATTTCCACCAATACAACGGCTACATGTTAACTGCCATTTAAAATAATATTATTTTATTATTAGAGTGCAACGTAAGATTCCCAAGAAACTTGTTGTTGCGTGTTGGGTACGCCATCGAGCATAGCGTCCCCTTTAAAGCCATATCAATATTTTATTCAAAAATATGGATAAATATGAAAATTTCATATTCTTTATTTACCTGGGGTATTACATCAAGGCATGTTTTTGAAAATTTAATTTAATTTTACTGAAAGATTTCATGACACAGAACAACATGGTTTAGCACAATGTAATATAGTATACAGTTATAACATAGTCATTTAAATTGAGGGTATGAATATCCCTTTATACATTATTAAAATTATATGTTTTAAAAAAGATAAATGTAAATTCATTTGAAATCAACAGATAAGAAATAAAATATAAAACCATTTAAAATGAAAAGAAATGTTATTATGACGAAACCAATCTTATCCAAAAAATATAGTTTTTTCATGAAAAATAAAATTAGTTACTATATGAGTATGATATACTTTATATTTATATATCATATATTAAATAAAAAAATTATCTTTTATGTAATATTTTTTCATGTATTGGAATATATTTAAAATATTTATTTTGATTGAAATATTGATTTCTATAAATTGAATTCATTAAAAAATCGTTTATTTTAAAAATAATTTATTCAAATTATATTAATTTATTACGAATAATAAAATTAATTTTTAAAATATGAAAATATATTTATTTACATTATATTTTGGATAATTTTTTTAATACAATAATTTATCAATGTGCACTAAAAATAATAATATTTATTGAAAATAGAATTATATTTTGAAACATTTAATGTGATCCAATTTGAAAGTAGCATTATATTAATTATATTATATATTATCAAATTTAGGTGATTTTTTATAATCAAATTTTGATGAATGATATAATAATATTGTATAGTTAAGACAACTTTGTATTTGGAAAACAACATTTTCGTCACATATTATGGTTGGTTAATTATATACACTCAGCCACACCTATAAAATTAATTTGGTAAAATTTATTCCACTTTAAGATAAATACCTACTTTTTATTATGTAATTAAGTGAAATTATTATTCATCCATAATAAATAAATAAAATTTAAAAATTTTACTATTTTGTTTAGGGTTAAAATTAGCTTACTAAGTGGTTAATCAAAAATTAATATTGTTTTCCAATTAACTGTTTTAATATCCATTTGTATGAGAATATTTCAACCTTATCATGTCCATTACATTCGTATAATGTCATTTGGAATCAATTTCCAATGAAATTACATTATCATTTTTTAAATGATTTATTAAATTAAATTTTTTTTCCAAGTGGGTCATTTACCCCCACATATAAATGGAGTCCTCCATTCCACTATTATCTAGAATAAAATATCTTATTATCTCTAACTACGCGAAATTTTGAAATATGATCGTCGTGTTCGATAGAATGAATGAAAAATAACATCATGCATAAAAATAATTTAAAAACATAATAATTTATAATATATTTACAATTTTAAATAAGTTTAATATATTTTATATCATTCAATGCACTCAATATAGATTTTCTCTTTCTTATGGAAAACATTAATTCTAGCTTTCATTAAATACAAGGAAATATATATATCAAAAAACAATATTGTTAATAATATTATTTGAAATGAAAATTATCACATAGCCGCAAGAAATTCAGGTATGAGTCTGATTAACTAACTTATGAAAATATATATTTTTTATATTTTAGTTTTTATCTCTAAAATATAAATAATATGTGATTCATTTAAAAAATATTTTTTAAAATAAGGTTTAATCAATCTTAGAAAACTTAATTTAATGTAACAAGTTTTGAATTTTTGATATTTTATATTATAAAAATCATTATTTTTGAAAAGGGGATATAAAAATTAACATTGGGGGAATTTGTAGTATTTTTATATTTTTTTCATTTTTTTTTGAATAGTAACAATTATTGAATTTTAATTTAAAATATAATTAACAATTAAATTATTTAAAATGAAATATTATATTTATATTGTTTTAAAAGTATAATTTGTTAAATTATCTTTAAATTAATATAATATAGCTCATTGGAATCATTATAATATTGCATTTTATTATAAAAACATTGTAATTTTTTTTAATATTTTCACTTTAGATACCTTTTTTCTCATCAACATTATGTGATTATTTTTAAAATTAATTATTCCACTAATTATGGATAAATATATCCAAATAGACTAGATTATATAATAATAATAATTTATATCATCCAATAGTATCAAATTAATATTTTACAATAATTTTTATTGAAAATAATAAAAAATAATTATAGTGATTATGGTAAAAATGAGTTTACTTAATGGTTAAAAATAAAAAATAATGTCTAAAATGATGTATCAACTTTTCCATAACAAATTGGATGGAAATATATATGAAATTATTAGTTATTTCTATATTTTTTAATTTTAGGGGATCGTTTATTTGAATGTGACCTATATAATAATTTCTTTAATGTAAATGACTAAATGGAAACCATCCTAGTATTTAATATTTATAAAATAATTGGGATAGAAAAAACCAAATATCATAAGATATAAACACTATTTTGAAATATAAAAGATTTTTTGACCACATAATAATTTATCAATATTTTTTTCAGATGAATCATTTACATAAAAATATTAAAAAATTAGAACACATTAATTATTTATATATACATTAATTATAATTAATGACACTAAAAATTGATAAATTGTGGAATATTGAAATAATTATTATCTATTACTAATTTTGTAGATTAATATATCATGTTACATAGTTATGAACTTAATATATTAAAATTACTCTATTTTAAAAATATTTTAATGTCAAATTAAGTAAATAACGACAAAATTTTCATTAATCATATTATATTATAAATGATATTTTATGGCATGATTTAAAAATATTTAATAGCCTATAATAGAAAATTTTATTTGTAAATATAATTATAAATTAAATATATTTATTTGATATAAAAATTTCACTTTTAGAATGATCGTGTTGACCCCCTAAATAGAAATAACTAGATTACCAAAGTTAAGGTTAATGTTATGTTTTTTAAAGTTATATTTTCTTCTATTAATAATAGTTTCATAATATTTTTTTTAATTTTATAAATTATATTTAATATTTTTAATCAGTGTTTCTAAATTATCTAAAATGTATAAATTTAATGTATTCTTATTGAAGAAATTACATTCTATAGAAAACATGTTACCATAATAAAAACCCCAAATGCTGAAAAAGGGAAACAATAAAGATAAGGAAACAAAAGTTAAAAATATTATTTTAATTATATTTTGGTGTTTTTTCTACAATATCTTCCATGAAAACATTTAATTATCTAATTTTTTATAAACATTAGATAATATTTATCTCCCAATAGTGAATACATTTGAGTATATACAAGAATTACACTCCCTCTAAATAGTAAAATAGAACTCACTCCCCTAACTTATTCTATACTATTAAGCCTAAAATTATATCCCAAAAGCATTACCCAACATCCACCCATTATTTAAAATTACATAATTAGTATAATTATAAAATACGTGGAAAGATTTAGTGAAATACAAAGGAATATAACTCCTGAAAAGGAAATGTTCTTCTAAAACCATTTTGATTATATGTCCTTCGACGCATACATTAGTTATTAATATACCATGTTCATAATATAATCATAGAATTTTTTATATAATAATATATTTATATGTTATCAAAATTTTCTAAAACACAACACACATCCATAAAATGGGTTATTAAACAATAGTTCTCGTGTACAATATAATACCACCTTGCGATCCGATGTTGTACATTTTTCATTTCCTCCATTCAACGTTTTGAACGATGATGTATTTTTTGTTTATATATGATATTTATGATATTTATGAACTTATTATTCATAGATAGATATAATATCACACATACTATCCTGAATTCCATTTTATGGTAATACAATATCAATGCCCGTGTATAAAGGAGACTACTGTTCGCGATGTGATAATATTTATTCATTTTTTACATGGAATGGATTAAGTATTGTATTAATAAAAATGTGTGAATATATATATGAAAAATTATGAAAATATATAAATATATCATTTCCCTTACATTATATCAATATGATAACAAAGTGGAAAAATCATTCAAACATATATATGGCTAACTGTCTCCATGAGTTGTGTATTTCACTTCTTATCACAAATTTATTGGACTAATATAACTATAAACAGAATTAAAATAAATGGTATTGTAATATCTCGAATGTTTGTAGAGCTTTATTATCCGCAATTCTAGTAATTTGTGTTTTTACATAAGTGACTTTCATGGTATTTATGACATGGGATGCATTTGGGTGGACTCTAAGTAAATTTTTTATATAAAAGGGGTTGTTCTTAGTTGGTGCTTGGTTTGTAAAAACTGTGCGTCTGTCTAAGAGAAATCATGCACTATTCTGTGTTTTGTGGCCATAGATTTAGCATGGTTAAACAATACATTGAGAGGTTGTCTGAGGAAACAATGAGATTCCCCCATGAAAAAGTTTCTAAATCATGGATAGTGCATGGTTTTCCTAAATGTGTGACTAAACACTATGCAGGCAAACAATGAGATCCAAAAACTGTGGAACACAGTCATTTTTTAAATTTAATAACCCCTTTCTCCTCATATGTATCTCTAACTCTAGATTAAACTTTCCTATGAGTAATATAAGGTCTTATCATCATCCATTTGAGATTCCAAGGACATAACATGATTGTTTTTTGAGACTGAATGCCAGAATCGACGATCCTCTCTTCTCCTAGTAAGTAGATAATTTCAAAATTTCATTCCCTTTTATTCTACTCTCTTTAGAACATATTTTTTTTAGAATTTAAGCACTATTTATTTTTATATATAACTATTTGTTCTGATATAATTATTAGATTGTAGGTCTAGAACTTGTTTGAATAGATATTGATATTTTGTATTTTTTAGGGATCTAGATCCAGAACACATATCTATATCATTTGCTGCACAGAATTTTGGTATTTCTGTTGAAGGAACATCCATAAAATAATTGAGGTTGGTGGCATAAAATTTAATTCCCATTGTCATGGATTTGAAACATATATGAAAAATTGAAGAATTTATATCATCGTTTATCAATTTATTTCAATAAATTAGGGTAATTAGGGTAACTAGTTGATTTATGGATGAATTTTTTAATTAAATGATTAGTTGATGAATTAATCATGAGACTAAGGGGAATACCTATTTGATAATTAATTTCAGAAATTGATTTATGACTTTTGAGTTGGATTAATTAATTATGTGATATCGAACTAGTTAAGTTGGTATAATTAATTTTAAATTAATTAAGTTTTTTGATATTTTTATCTAGATAATTAATTGTAGTATTAATTTTTGTGAGTAAAGTTTTAGAATGGTATACATCATTATAGAAAAATTAATATCTCTGATATGAATTGAGACATTTCTTAATTAATTTATTGAATTAATTAATGATGAGTCATATGTTTAGTTTATTATTGAGTTAACAAATGGATTTGTTGTCGTTAACTAATTTTTCAATTAGTAATGGGATTTATTTAGAAAATTAATTTTTAATTAATTATTTCCGAATGAATAGGAACATGGCCGCTCTATAATGAGAGGTACAATTGGAAACATGGTCATCATACTTATGAATATGATAATGGGAACCTGTTCATTCTAATGATAAGAATACTTTGTAACAAGGTCTTTATAATATGATTAATGGAATGTGAACATAATAATTGTATTAACAAGTAGGTATTGTAACATAGTATTTTTAATTATAATTTCGGTATTTCAAACATTGTAAATTTTTCTTATAAGTGTAAAATTAATGAATGGAAATAATTGTAATTTCCCTTATGGCCTCACAATATAATATTCAAAATCTGGAATGAGTCAAATCAGGTATTTAAATATCATTACACCATTGAATATGTCAAGCATAGACATGAAGAAGGTATTGAAATATGATATTACATAGGGAACACATCATGATATGGAATGAGGCGAAACTAGTATTGGAGTACGAGTATCATTTGGAACCCTGATGTTAATATAGTTATATATGAATAGATGATAATGTTGTTGATGAAAAATTTTGGATAGGGTCATTAGTGGTTCCTTTTAAAGAAACCAAAGGAATGTTGAAAATCAATAGATAATTCCACGATGCAAAAGGGAGTTGTACACAAGAATTATGGGGTTCCCACAAGATTTAATTTAGTTTGAATACCCTTGGGCATCCAATACGACATCAAATAAAGGTTTGTGCGGTGAACATCCTAAAAAGGCAATTTATTAGGGGAGGAGGCAGAACTGTGGGCGCACAAGATTCCATGCGGGACGGAAACCCTTGCACACCCAATGCAATGTTAAACGGTCTCTTGCATGTCGCTCCTCTTGTGTGTTTCCACTGATGTATTTGACTATAAATTGTATATTAAACCATTCCCTTTATGTATGGTTATAGAAGACGAACAGAAACTCCGTTTTGTGAAAGAAAACACTTATGTGACCATGTGAAAAGCACCATCAATCTCACTATTATATGATGCAATACAGTTCACCCATGGGTCCTCATTCGTGTGGGCTACCTTCAGATAGATCCTCTCAAATATTTATTTACCTTAAGGAATTTTCTCACAAAATATATTCCTTTTTTGCATGTTTCTCCTTTCATAGGATCTATTTTTCATGCATCTATTCATATTTGATTCAACTGTCCCATCTTGCGTCCAACAAGTCATCTTGCATGCTCCCATCCTCGTGGTATCTCTATGTCGTCCTCAACCTAAGGCACCATATCTGAGACCCTCTTATGTGTGAAACCCCTTTTGTGCAGATGTTTTTCTCATACATCCCTCTAGGTTCATGAAAATTTATTTCAAGGTCCCTTGGGTGATGCTTCTAGTTGCATTTGTTACCCTCATTATTCTTCACATAATAATGCTAAAGGATATTGCTTCATCTCATATCCATAATATTGTGATCCCCTCAATGGATCACTCTGCAACACCATCTCACCTCAACATTATTGATGCCTTACCTTCCGCACGAGTGGGCGGATATCAGTTATGTATGTCCTTGGGGTGTGGAGTGAACATGCCTCATCCGAGCTATAGGACATTAAACTACCCAACACCATCATCTTCAACACAAGATGTTAAACTATGTCCTCACCCCATGAAATATACAAGGGGTGCCCTATCTCGGACATTAATCTTGCTCTCTCCTCTAAATGGGACTTATATATTCCTCATATGGAATGATATACTCATTACTAGACTGACATTTTTTCACGTAGAAGGGAAACCATTTTGGTGTAAGCCTCTATCCTTTCCTGTAAGAGGTTGCATCCCTGCTCCACCACTTTTCTTCCCTACATTTGATAAGAGGATAGATTGGCACAGGGACCTTCATTACCCCATACCTCCCTCTTTCTGATTTTTTGGCATCAAGCCTCTATCATAGGGTAAGTCCCAATATTCATATCATTGGGCCACTAACCTTGCATAAGACCATGTATCCTCTTTGGTACTCAAACCACATGTATGCGACACATCATTGTCTATGTATGTTCCATTCAAGATGTGATCGTTACATCTTTTTTGACTCTTTTTTATCTCACTGAGCATGACTCGCGTGGGATAAGAGTAAGAATTGACAATGGAATCCTTCCTGGGCCGCCTAGAGTGTAATTACAAATCCAACATTATAAACTATGTGGACATTGATCCGTACCCCTATCTATGAATGGTATGTAGGAACCTTCCCTGACGCTAAAACCCTACAGCTGCTGGACCTGACCACTTCACTTCGGTCCACATTCATACCGCATGAAGTTAAACTATATCCCCCTTTCCAAACAATGTGGACATTGATCCTTGCCCCTATCTGATAATGGTAAATAGGAAGCCTCTATGAGCTTCAATCTCAACTCACATTGGTCTCAGCTACATCATGTTGGTCCACCTTATATCCGCATGTTGTTGAACATCATTCCCCATTCCAAACTATGTGGACGTTTATCCTTTCCCCTATCCAACAATGTTACGTAGGAAGCCTCCTTGAGGTTCAAGCCCCACACCCATTGCTTCCGACCACTTCATGTCGGTCCAACATTATCATGGTGGACATTAAACTGTATCCCCCATACTGAATTATGTGAACATAGATCATTGCTCCTATTTCATAAATTTTCATAGGAATACCCTAGGATGTTCAATCCCAACATCAATCAGTCCCAACCACTTAACATTGGTTCACCCCCATCCTACACCACGTTAAACTGTACAACCACATTTTGTACAGCATGATGTTAAACTCTATACAATAATACTACATGAAATTTTTATCTATGTTTCATTAATATTGTATATTGGAAAAAAAACATTAGGCTCATCCCCAACCAGTGGTTAGTCAATGTAACCCTAACCAGTTGTAAACCATGGTAACCCCAACCAGTGGTAAGCCGTTTTAACCCCAACCAGCGGTAAGAAATTGCTTCCCCCCACCAGCAGAATGTCATTGTAGTACCCTATCATTATTAATCCATTGTTTTCCACTTTTTTGGGACCCACATCTCTAGTACACCTCTTGATCATCAGTACAACAATGGTCGCTAACCACGCGTAAGCCTGAGCATGTGTTCGGGTCATTTTCCTCAGTGCACCCCCCAATTCTAGGCTCCCATCTAATATTATTTGGACTTGGATTCCCAATCACAGAGATATGTATGAAGCATCCCTAATGTTCAATCCCATCACTCATGTCTCATCATAGTCTCACCCTTGAGCCCCCCTATGATCCGGAAAGATCATGCCCAACCCCAAAGGTTCTATTTCATTAGGGTCACATCCTTCTGTCCATTATCAGGGGCCGCCTACTCAAGTGTTCCATCGCCCCAGTGATCTATGTGGATAGTTATACCCTTCCCCAGGGATATGTAGGATGTTTCGTTGAGGCACACACGGAACATCGTTGTCTTCCTAACATCAGTTCCATCCCCTAGTATCATTAAATCCATTCAAAAATCCATCATCCATATAGATTTTTACCCAGGACACCACATCTCAATGAGATCTTGTCATCCATCCCATAATCACTCCTCATGGTTCCTAGGATGCTATCCATGCATAAGACCCAACATCATCTTCTGGTTTTTGTCTAATTAGAACTCCCCTCATTATCACACCTTTGAACAGTAAACCCTGATGTCTCTGTTATAGGGACCCAAGACCCATTGAATCTATATTCACTAGACATTTTGATCTGCCAATCTAATAGAACTCTCGAGTTCTCCATCCGAGGGTTTCACCCATGTGGTTCAATCATCACAAACAGTAAACCCTGATGTCTCTGTTATAGGGACGCAAGACCCACTGAATCTATATTCACTAGATATTTTGATCTGCCAATCTAATAGAACTCTCGAGTTCTCCGTCCGAGGGTTTCACCCATCTTATCCACTCATATCAGTGTTCTGATCCGTCAAATCCATCTCTACAAGATATTAAACTCGAAAAATACCCTATGTTAATCCTAGGAAGCAAATGAAAACCTTAGGGACATGACCAGGTCATGTAATTCCATGCATTGGATGTGAGATTCATCGGGCTTCTGTACCCTCATGAAACCCTATCACGAGGGGAAGAAACAATGACACATCATTGTTCCAGCATCCGGACATGGAGACAATTTTCAATTTGACAACTCCCCTGATAAAAGTTTTTTTCAATGACTTGAAACATGGGAATGTCCTGACAGAAGAAGTTTAATTAACCGAAATACATGAATACATCTAACTTGGAAGAGTTTCATCAACAACGTCTTAATATATGAGGGATACCAAAACATGGTTGTGAGTTCAGAGGACGAATCCTAGGAAAGAGATATAGACATACCATCATCACATTTTTATCAAGGAGAAAACTTCCCTAAATAAGTGACAAATTTTTCCCACCTTTAGAATGTGGGAATTTAGGGAACAATTACTATGATCTCCACCAACAGATTCACTCCCCATTGAAAGCATCAGAAACTGAAATGTTGAAGCCAACAATAATTTTTTCTCCCCAAAGTTGTGGTTAGTAGAGTTTGAAACCTAAAATAGATTAGTGTGTCATCAGATGCATGTATCTAGTACCAGGTCCCACCATGAAAATAGTGGTTCGGGCAGGAAACTCACCATATATTGGGGAATTTGAACATTGGAAATATCGGTCTGTGACATTGTCACCGTGGATCCTTCATTACCACAATTGAAGACGAGATGGCGTTGGGGCATTGGACATCACATTCCATCATTCAAGACAAATGGTTGAATCTCCCTAAATTATAGGACCCAAAATATGACTGGAAATTGATCACCACCGACCCACCGACATAGGGTCTAGGGATTCATCAACGCGGTAATCCCACATAGAATAATCTATTCCACAATAGCCTCAACATCCACAAATTAGACTCTCCCACTCCCCATCTATCCATCTTAACTCATTTAGAGAAGTGTTATTAATTACCTTGTTCAACAATATGAGGAGGAGATTATCCAAACCTAATACGTGGCCTGATATGACATAGAGGATTTTGTTCCTTTTTTTGGAATCTTCCCCCAAGGGCCACGTAGGGTACCACTGCT
Source organism: Viscum album (assembly GCA_963277665.1). Classification (NCBI taxonomy): domain Eukaryota; kingdom Viridiplantae; phylum Streptophyta; class Magnoliopsida; order Santalales; family Viscaceae; genus Viscum; species Viscum album. The sequence goes on from OY728153.1 coordinate 787,199,944, forward strand.
ACCCACCCCAATCTACATTCGTTTTCGGAGCCTCTCCCTGGAGCGCATTGACGAAACCCTCACTGATTCCAATGAGGTGAGGGATGTTCGGGTCAGCCTAGCTGTGATCTCATCCCGAGTGCTTCCAAAGAGGTATCACACTAGGCCATGTCATCACCACCATCGGGCCCCACTAGACGAGGTGTAGATTTATTTTGTGCCTAAACAACCGACCCTAGTCTGGTTTACCTCACACCAACATCGGGCGCATTTTGTGGAGGATTCCGACCAAGGGAATCACCATTAATAAAAACCCCATCTCACTCCACCATAGACACTTACCATCAATTCCCCATTCATACTGAGTAGGGGAACATTTATTCTCAACCCGGATCGATGTCCCAACCATCCCACATGAAATTTGGGATGACTATCCTAGTCACTGACACATGTGTCGTCCATCGTGTTCCAATCAACGGTAACGAAATCAATTACAGATGTACTCCCCATGCCACCAACATTGATAGAGTAGATCCTACCCAGTCCCAAGATCGACATGGAGGTTCTTCCCATGCCACCCTCTGTCCGAGTGAAGGTCTTCCCTGCTGCACTGACACCTAGTACAGAACCCTCTTCAGCACCTGTGACCTCTGTTATGGAGCTGTTCCCAATGTCTCATGTCATCAATGTAAAGATTCTACTCTTCCAGTCAACCATCAATGTGGGGGTCTTCCCCATGTTCACATTGAAACTGATGAAGGACCTCCTCATCCCAGAAATCAGAGAAGTGGAGGTGTTCCCCAATTCAACTACAACCAATGCATATACCTTCCTTGCGTTCATGTTGATCAATAAGATCCCCCCACCCCTTGTACCATCACTTATTTGGGAAACATTCATGAGGCACTTCCAAGGATCCTACCTATTCCAGAAGTGTTCTTACCTAATCTATTAAATCACATGGATATTCCCAACATGTGTTTTCTTTTGGATGTAGTGGCCCTCTCTATATTGATTTCTACATCTGTATGGGTTCCCCTAGAACCTCGGATCACCTAGTTGGATGTCCTCTCCACCCAGATATTAGTTTTTCTAAATATCCTCCTCATGTTGGAAATATACCATGTCTTGACAAACCATCAAGAGATTATGCCCGTATGCCTCTCAGATTCCAAAATGAATTGTGACTCATCAATGGAACCCTCACCCAAATCATTTATGTCAAGGTTTGGGGTAGGATCATGGTGCATAAACCTCATCCTTCTGGATTTTGAATTAAACCAAATTTCTCCATCCCTCGATAGATACATCCTATAGGATGAAAAATTGACCTCTTTCTATGGTTTGACAATGAAATCATCCCTATCATTAAGGGGGTCATTATCTACCTCGATCAGAGATCATTGGGATTTATTCTAGGGAATGAAGAGAATGAACAACCACATTCCATGCCTCTAGTAACTGCCACCCTGAAACCAGAATTCATGGTCTCCAGCATTTCTTATCAGGTTGTGGTGGGTATGATGTTGTATTCCTCCAAGGACAGACCAAGATGCAGTGGATTATCAGCTCAATCACCATATTCTTCTTCGGCTAGCCGACCATATAAATGATCCAGTTCAGTGTCTCTACTAATACTATATCGCCCCCAATCAATTAATTGGGTATCCAAGTGCCAGATCAAATGTTTGAGATGAGGAGATTATGAGACATTCTTACAACATATAATTTCCCAAAGATGTTTTGGGTAGTTTCCACAACAAACATTAGTGTGGGGGAATCACTTACCATGGTAGAGTTAGATTGTTTTCATGAAAACCTCTAGGATGAACTCTTTTTTCTCCATTTTCATTCAACGGATTACCCCACGATTCAGGAGAACATTAATGATAATTACCACCAATTTCATACGGTGGATATGGTTTTTCTCCTCGTGGCCCCGTGTCCTGATTCACCTGGTCATTATTAGACCCTCCAGCAACGATGCGTTCATAATATTAAAGTGATCTGTGGAATTATCAAGGAGGATTTCCCCCAAATTCGTGTCTGTTATTGGGGATAATATGCTACCATTATTTTTTTCTCATTTGTGTTAGCCTGACTCGCTAGAGTATATTGAGGATATTACTTAAGGTAGAGTTTTGGTTAACATAGATGACCTATTAGAGGGAGTTAATGGGAATGATCTATTTGACGAGAACATACACCATTGGGGATTACCCCAAATATTGGATCTTTTTGGAAGGGTTTAGTCACCAGTAAATAAATTTACTATGCCTTCCCACACATAATGAGTCATAGCCCTCGTCCGAAATCCCATTAAGGGAAAATAGCATATATGGGTCATCAAACCCTATAACCTGTATCGCTTAGTGAAGATGGTGGAAGATAATCCAGAAAAGTTCATGTTGCATCAACAGCTCATGGAACATAAGAATATAGTTTCTATCATCCTTGATAAATATGATACAGAGTGGTGACCGGACAACAATGATCCTCAATAGGGGATACCGGGGATGATACAACTCCCCCTCACCCACTGATGAGTTCCCATCGGGTGACCCCAACCATCCTACACACATATATAAAATAGATGATACAGATTATTTAAAGAGGGCACAATATGTTGCACCTAATCCACCTTAGAGACATTATAATGATTGGGACCCATCTCAGGTTCCCACAACCGCTCAATAGGTCAACCCCCAACAGTCCCATAGGTAATCCCACTAGTCGCTCTATGAGCTGATGGTCCGGATTATCATTTTGATGAACCTGCTAACGCATTGCAGGTTAGGGATCCCTATCTAGACAGGAACCCCCACCCAGATTATCTTATGGAAGCACTCATTTCCCATCTCGAGGATTTGAATGACTCAACATGTGGCAATTCTAGTGGATTGAAAGTCATATATTCCATCGGGGGATGAATTTCTAGAACCCATGGGTTTCAAAAACCCTACCTTTCCCCCCATTAATGGGATGAGAAACCCAATGCAGCATATAGCTCACTTCATCTCAAGGTGTAGACCCATGCTGGGAACTCCAGCATAGCAAGAGGCCTTAAAACTCTAGTGGTTCATACAATCATGGGAGGGACCTGCTTTTGTCTTTTACATCCAGCTACCCATTAGGCCATTAGCATGCTGGAAATATATTTGTAGGTTGTTTATTTACAATTTTAGCCCTAACACATGCAAGAAGAGTATTGAAGGTCACTTTAATACCAAGAAGGAGCCTTACGATCATGCCAGAGAATTTATCAACCAGTGGAAAGGACTCACCAAATCCCTTATTTTGCATATGACTCAGGAATTGCTACTAACAATTTGTGTGGATAATGTGAAAACTAAACTATACCCCACTCTCATCACCCAGAATTACATGGGGGTCTATGATTTCTCTAATAATTACCAACATCTATAGGAATCCTTGTATTATGCCACAAAAGTGCGTCTGTTGCCTCCTATAGTTCCCACGAGAATGGCCTCTAAGGTCGAGCCCACCACAGTGGCCAAAATAGAGGCTCCTATGAAACTGGAGTTATTACCAGTTGAGCCACCTCCCCAAACTCAAAGTGTCCTGCCGCCTCAGGCATGACGTTCGACCATATAGTGACCACCCCAGAACTAGAAGGCACCCCTCATAATGCACCTCCATGACCCCAACGAGATAACCAAATTCCTCCCCCTCGGCTGGCTCTTCCATCCCCTCGTTAGGCCTAGGCTCCCAAAGCCACCATCCCAGATAAAAGTAATCGGACCAAAAGGATGTTTCCCATTCCCATGGTATTATTCATGAAGGATTAAATCGACCTAAGCCTTCGAAAGATGATACGTCATCTTCAACTAATAATTTTGTGTTAGTGTTCCAGCCTTCATCTTTCGAAAATGACTAGTATCAGTGGTGCAAAAGGGATTAAAGCCCCCCACAAATGTAGTCTTCATCTTGTAGACTCAGAGACTTGATTCCCCTAGAGATAGAGATTATCCCCATGATCTATCTAATTGTGGATGATTTTTTATGTGATGGTGGAGGTTATGCTTCAGTTAACACCGTGGATCTGGTAAACCACAATATAATTCTTGACAAGGTGGAGCACCAGGCAGATCCTTTCAACATCCCTAACTATCCCCAGCATTGATAGATCCATGGATTTATGGGTCATCATAATTCCTTGGTAAAACCATATAGCTAGGTTGTACATGAAACTAAAACAAGAAAACATTACCAACACAAATATCCACTTGTGAAACCTTCTCATATATTATCATCATGTCTTCCTAATCCAATGTCTGTGCTACAAGACTAAGTTGAGCCGCCATGACCATGCCACGATCAACAAATTTCTATTATAGATTGGTCTTAGTAATCAATCACTCATCCGGAAGACTCCCCAAAAGGTTAAACTAGTGAGCATCATGACATTCCCAGCACTAGTATTTAAATGATTTAGCCAAAAGGGACCACCATACATATTACCATAGAATGATCTTCTGTCAGCAGAAGTTCATGCATGATAGGGAAGTATGATGTTCTTAAACAAATTTCCAGTATCCCGATGAGGCTCTCTATCCTCATGTACTATCACCTATCAGAAGAAAAGTTATATGACCTTGCTAGGGATTTAAGAAGACCCCTCTAGTTCGATACAGATGTAGAAGTTGTAAAAGCCTTTCATGCAGAGGAATCTAAACACATAGAATTTCAAGTTGTAATCAATTTCTCCAGAATAGAAGTATGATATCACATACATTGGAACATCATCTCACTGTACATCAATGGAAACATCAATGGTGTGGATGTTCTATTCCTTCTTAGAGACATAGGTTTTCGAATAAACTTTATCCTGGCCTAGTTTCTCCGAAAGATGGGGTTATCTGAGGATGATTTCAGCCCCTCTGGCCTGAAAAATCAATGTTATGACAAGAATAAACTGACACTAGTCAGCAAGATCTAACTGATGACCTTGTTAATTGGCCTATTTGCTATCATTGTGTCCATGGTTGTCTCTCATGACACTACCTACAATGCATTGATGGGTAAGCCATATCTCCACCTTCACGTGGAGGATTCCTCTTTCTATCACGAATTCCATAAGTAATCTCTTAATGTTGGAGTAGGGACAATCTATGTTGATGTGTGTCCTTTTTCCTCTTTTTAAGAACATTATTTGGATGCCGACTGTTATAATAGAAAGGACAAGTAAATTCAGGCTTTCTAGGTAGAGTCTACTACAGCTGCAAGTGACCCATTTTCATACCTAGATGATGTCTACGTCTTCACAATCCACTGATTGGTGGGCCAAACTATATATTTGGAGAAATTATTTGTTTTTACTATAAAGAGGGGGAAGAACAATAACATGTATGAGGGACACCCTAATATCACCTCATATTAATATAAAAATTTGGCATGGGTGATCCTAGAGACCCTACTCCTATAAGATATCAGGATGTCCGACCTATGGAAACAACAATACATAAAAAATTCCTATTTCTAGAAGATGGGATAAACATTCTGAATCAGACATGCCATCATATCTTTTACATCATAAAGCATGGCCCCTTGGACATAATTCTAGAGCAGATCGGGAAGAAAACTTCTATCGAAATGGTTTGAGCTATACAGAAGTCCCTTGATGTGATGTCCACCACCACACCTCCTGGAACCAATGGTTTATTGGGATCTTTCCACTCAGAGGAATTTCTTCTCCATTAAGATACCTCTTCCATATCTGAAAAATTAGATTTATACGATTCTCTTCCTACTTTCTATGAAGTTGTCTCCACCATGGTCGATGAATTCATACATGTGAACCTCAATAACAAAATGTATCAAAAAAACACCTTGATCAGTGCCATTATGCCTGTCGAAGAGTAATAAAGATACATGGATATCCCGAAGCAGCATTGTCATGTGTTTACCTAGGGTTATGATGAGATTCTAGGACTAGATCCTTAGGTCACCGTCCATCGCCTTGGCCTTCTGTCAAATCATCTCAGATTCAAACAAGCTACCAGAATTATGCACCCTTCACATAGTTCCATGGTCAATGGTGAGGATGATATACTCATCAGTTCCAACATCCTTAAGGAGATACAATACCCCAGATAGTTATCAAACATTGTTCCCAACATGATGTATAACAGACATATCAATGTCTACAATGACATCCAGGATATCAACATTTACTATCTAAAGGATGGTTTTACCCTTCCTGTGATGGAGATACTGATTACCACCACTGCAATGTTCTAGGATAAATCCTTCATGGATTGGTATTCCAAGAATAACCAAATATGAATGGACCCCATGAATTTGAATATTATATAGTTTTCAGGTCATCACAATGTACTTTCTGCTACTATTTTATGCCTTTTATTCTAAAGAATGCAGGTGACAACAATTAGCATTCCATGCATCATATATTTATTCCGATCTGTAGATCATTGGTAGAATTATATTTAGATGATATGGTGGAAAAATATCACAATATCCTAGACCACATAAATGATCCTGAGAATGTTCTTAGCTTTGATGGGTCTCACCATTTGAAGATGAATCACTTGAAGTGCACCTTTGGGGTCACCTTGGGAATGTTTTGCGATTTAGTTGTCAGAAACAGTGGCAACAAGATCGATCCAGGGATGTTAATGGATCTCAAACAGTTGTCTTCTCCATCAAACATTCGTGATATTCGAGGATTTCAAGGCCAATTAGACAATATATGAAGTTTCATTATAAATCTGTCTGGAAAGTGTTAGCCCGTTTCTCAGATCCTCAAGAAAGGTTTTGACTATCTGTGGGATGAGTAGTGTTAGACTGCTGTTGAGGAAATAAATCAGTACCTTTTATAGTTTACCATCCTTATACCACTCATCTATGGAATGCTTCTTGTCCTTTATGCGACAACAATGGAAGGATAATTTAGTTCCTTTCTTGTCCAATAGAACAATGGGGGAATGGATACTAGTCTATATTGTCTCTGATGGATGCACCTCGATACAAAGACCAAATATTCCTCTATTGAAAAAAGCATTCATGCCTTGGTATTCATGTAACACCCCGACCCATGTTACTCAGAGTCAGTGCATTATTTTAATACATTGGAATGATTACAAGGAGTCATATCCCGAAGGACCAATCATTTTAGCAGTCTTGGAAAATAGATTACATACATGAATGTAACATTACACTTTATAACATACACAAACAATATAATTAATCTTTTATGGAAACCATTATTCCATTGGCTTAACCCTGCATATCAATCACAATACACTTCTTGGAATCTTGGGAAAAATAAAACATAGAATGCGATGAGCTTAGATGCTCAGTAAGGATAACAATACAGTAGAAACATTAGTAAATAATCATAAACATTTAAAGCAATATAGAACTAAAACAAAAATATTTTAAACTTGAATATCAACATAATATGGCAAAAATAAAATTAAATAATTCCATTTACTTATTCACATGGATATTCTACTAGTCAAAAACTCACATGAAATATCACCAACCACTTTCATAATGATGTAATGTATAATTCAAGACTAACATAAGCACATATCCAAGTCCTCGTGCAAATACTACAATTAAGATTTTGTCAAGGCCTCGTGCTAGGACAATAGTTTGTCTCATGAGACCAACCGATGCATCAAGGAGCTATAGCAGGATCCACACATCACTTACTAAGTCCAATGAATTCCTCATATGAATAGTATTAAACATAACAAAAACATTCGTATTAAAACTAGCATACTAAATGAAAATACTTTCTCCATAAACAATGAATGGTATAAAAATAATACATCCACATTCAAACATATAACAAAACCTTCAATACAATATGGAAGTTTTGTATCATAATAAATCAACTTCAAATAAGCTTAAAATCCATCAAAGGATGTTGATATAGATGAAATCAAATCTATTTGAGAGAAATAAATATTATTTTGAAATCATTTAAAAGTCACACGTTTATTAACGAAGTAATTTAAAATGGATTTTTGAAGCAAAGTGTCTCATACCACTTTGAAACATTCGAAAAGACATATCGTTCCAAAAAATTCATCTCTATAAAAATAAATCCTTAAAATCATTTTGAAATCATGGACATTAATTAAAAATATTTACAAAGATTAATCATTAAAACATTAAAAGTTATTATCTTGATAAAGATTACCTTTAACAAATTCTTAAAATATTCATATTGAAATCATTTAAAAGTCACATAATTAAAAAATAAAACATTTAAATTAAAAATATTCTTATAATCTTGTAAGGGATTTTTCGACGAGTTTATAACTGTAGAAAAGAGCCACACCCACCGTATAAGTTAAAAAAATACATTCTTACCTTAATTTGACGAAAAGTATAAAAAGGTCCTTGTTTGGAAAATGATATAAATATTCCTTTATAAAATTATAATAAAAATTCAAAAAATGGTATAAATGACATTAACCCATATTCTGTAAAATTGTCGGAATTTTTTGAAATACATTTGTAAGTAAGATGGATGTGGATGATAAAGAGATCCCATTAGATAATTACGTATAAACAACACTGGATAATGATGTGATTGTGAAATAAAACATTTCATTGTATTTTTCCTTGGTTGAGGGTAGTTTAACCTCTTGTATAATGGTGAGATAGTTGTTATTAAATTTTAAAATAATCCAATACATTAATATGATATCATATATTATCTTTTAACATTGCTTGGTTAATAATGTCTTAGTATTATCGCCGTTTTTGGTGTTAACTTACTCGTTTTCTTTTATATTTTTTGTTACAGAAGTCATGATTGTTGTGGATTGGTTGTATCTTATTCATATAAAGAAATATATAAAGTTCATAAATATTAATTTTATTCATCAAATGATAATTACACTTGCATGGATACGATGGGGAATGAATCTCATCACGTTCGTGAAAACGGTAGTCCGTACGTACGCACGAGCGACAATATCATTATTTTGATATTAAAATAATATATAATTTCATGGTATATAATATATACAAAATAATTATCAAGTTATATTTATTATTTACAGAAATTACACATCATTATCATACCCATCTAAATAATATTGTTTTGAATAATAATTACACCACGACTTGGAGACGGTAAGTCGTACGTACGCATGTATGGTGACATGTCATTCAAAGGATAGATATAATAAATAATATGGTTTTAAAATATTTATAATAACATCACAGTATATATATTATACTATATTTATTATTTTATAATGTAAATAACAAATAAAGAAGAATTTGATGAAGAATGGAACTTGAAAGAGGGTGGTGAAAACGTTACCTCTTCTTCAGGCTCTTCCTTTTGATTTGATCAAAAGGTCTCTTTAGGTTGGCTTAAATATCAAAATAATGCCTCTAGGATTAAGTGATTGAATTTGAGAGAGTATTTGTGTAAGGGTGGGTCGAACCAAAAGGCTTTGAAGGTGTGAAGAATTGGTTAGAAGTTATGTCATTTTATAATGGGGAGGAGGGGCTCTTTAGGAAAAACTTACAGTATTAATTTATAATAAATTCATATTCGGTTTCTAATGACTCTAAAGTAGATTATTCAAACTCTAAGGTGGGTATGGGTCGAAATTAAATCAACCAATATATTTTAGTGTGTTTTGGGTTATTATATTAACCTTATCTTTTAGTTTTAACTCTTAGTTAATTAGATTGACTTTTACCATGTCACTTCGTATTTTATATTACATAGTTTATAAAATTACTATATACATCCAAGAGACCCCTAAGTTGTCCATTAAGGATACACCTATAATTATCTAAGTTTTTTGGACGATTCTTAGATTTTTTGGAATAGAATATCAATTAATAATATAATACTTGTTTTAAAAACTCATTTCTGTCAATTTTGACAATATTTAATAATTGATTTTTGTTAATATCTTAACAAATTTTTTATTTATAAAACATTAATTTATGAAATAAAAACATGTCATATTAACCAATAAAATTAGTTGATGGCATCAAAACATTCAAATTATAATTAGGTTAACTTTTTTAATACTAATTATTTAATTTTTTCATTAATATGAAAAATACTGCATCATTATTGTGTCATAAATAAATTTAATTATTAAATGTCTAAAATTATAAATAAAATACCATTATGTAGGAAATGTTTTTTATATTTCAAGTGATTATTTTTAGTCTAAAATATAACATATATAACTTTATGTAAAAATTGTTTTTCTAAAAGATATATGCTAATGTCATTTTTGTATTTTCATTAACTTAATTAATATAAATTGTCTTTATCACCTACAAGTGGATCTATGGGGTCCCCAAATGGAACCAAAGATTCCCATGGTCGGAAATGTATCAACCAATAGCTTTGGGTCACGTTTTAGTGTAAATTAATATTATTATTATATTATTTTTTACCCTTATTTACCGGATTTACCCATTAACCATGGTAAATAAAATATTTACCGATGTAATTATTTAAAATTTCTAAAAATAAAAGATACATATTTACACAATTTAGAACTCTTGATTCCAAATATTGAATCAATAATTACAAATTCAAAACACATAAGTGGCAGAAATTAATTTAAAATTAATTTCTGATTTCAAAACAAAAAGCGTGTTTTTAAGAGTTAATAACTCTCTAAAGATTGACAGTTGTTTATGTCCGGATTAATTGTGAAAGTATGTAAAATGATCAAAATTGTATTAAATGGTAAAAATATATTCTAAATTTACTTTAAAACCACTAAAATTCAAAATTTATCACTATTAATTATTATAATTAAAAAAGTTGTTTTTAATTAAAATTTAATAATTTTTACTATTCATAAAAATATAAAAGTAATCCAAAAAGAACCAAAAATTTACCCTAGGATAATTTTTATATTCCAAATCCAAAAATGATGTCCATTTAAGAGATAAAAATTAAAAAATTTCAAAAAGTGGGTATTACTATTCATAACTACTACTTTGATTGGTCGCGGTGTGTTAGAATCTCAACGTTGCGTACATTGAAAGCTATTGCGTTATTTAAAGGGAAATGTACCATGGAATCATGGGGTGTAACATTATCCCATACTTCAATAAATTTCATCCTTGAAATTTTAAATTGTTCTTCAAAAATAAAAGGTTAAAAATAAAAAATATCTTTGTGGGAAAACCTATATCTGAAATTGGGTTAATAAAATTTTGTCTTAATAAGAGGAAAAGAGAAATGAAAGGGTCACCAAAAACTTATGATCTAGATTTGGAAAAAATTGGTGGAAATTATAGACACATAAATTGAGAAAACATAAATATTTAAAGGGAGTGATTGAGGTCATCAGTCACAAAAAATTGTAGAATTGAGGGTCTCAAAGCCATCAATCTATGATTATTTAAAATATCATTGGTTAAAAAAACAGAAGGTATTAGGATAACACATTTTTTGTTTTAAGATCCCTTACCAAAAGTATAATAATTAATTTCTTCATAGAATAAGAGAATAATAAAATATATACTTGACAAGTAGAGTCTCATCCTTTAACTAATTTATACCACAAACTCATCTTTGACTCTAAAAGATAAAATAATATTCTATTTATCCTATTCGTATAGGGTTCCTAAAAAATGAATTTATAATTCATCTACCAATCCTTTTAAAAAACTACATTATTCAATCCAGGACATCACTTGAGCCAGTAAGAGGTGGTACACATTTGTTGCCCTTTGGTTGCAGCTTCATGTCTCCTGGCCTTACCGGACGCGACCTATTACTGCTCGACCTCCAGGTTGTCCTTTTATAGAAATCCAAAAATAATCTCAAACTAGAATTATCCAAAATACTTCTATCCAAACTCATAGTCCAAAATTTATAAGGAAAGTAAAAACACTAAAGAGACATTTTTCCGCGTAATAACATGTGAACACATTCATCATGTATTCTTTTAAAACACTGCAACATCCTTAATTACCATAAAACCTTATTGATTACTTTCATGATCCCTTATTCCTTATAGAATACTAGATATACTCCTTCTATCCAATAAATTTGTAAACTCCAAGAATGATGGAATATACAAATCATTAATCATTTTCATAGTAATCTAGAATATCCAATATAATTTATCCAAATAAATCATGTATTATTCCAAAATCACTACCTTGGTATCAAAACCATATTATGGTTTATCTTTCCCTCAACCATATATTTTCCAAAATATAAACTGATATTGAGTCACTTTTCATGGTTCAACACAAACTCATGTCCGTAATGAAATAGTACTACAATACAATCCTTATATACTACATAATTATTATAACAAGTACAATGTTGATTCAACAATCAAATGACATAATTCTATAATAAAAACATAAGAACTCTAATCAGTCTTCATCATCTGTGGTAGTATCATAACTTTATTGATATCCAATAGCATCATTTGGGGAATACTCTAATGATTTGGACATCAGTTCGCAAAGTGTCCCAACTCTTTGCAGATGAAACATTGTTCATTTGAAACTTTTTTCATACCCTTTCAGTCACATACTTGGTGTCCTATTTCTCCACACTTATATAAAACTCACATTCCGTTCAGGAATGTTCCAGTGTGTTTATTTCCACATTTATCACATATCGTAAAATTCTTCTTTTCCCTCTTCCCTTTATCCATATTTCTCTCATCCATCCTCTTCTTCTCTTTCTTACCTTCAAATAAATAGGACTCAGAGAATTATTTACATGTCTTACTAACACATGATAATATTGCTTTAAATGTTGATAATAAATGGTAGACTATTTTACTTCTAAATTTTTGCTTAATACCATGAATTATATGACACTTCTTACTCTTTGGATCATACATATTGTTAGACCTCTCGTCCCTTCTACTGGGCACCATTTCTAAACAATGGCTTACACTAGGTCAGTTTATGAATCACAATTCATAATTCCAAACATGTAAAATAAGTAACGAAAATTGAACAGTTTATGGATATAATCCACAATCAAAAAAATGTTTTCGTTGAGGAGATATATACTCATAAACCCTTCATATTGGTTTATAATGAAAACAATAATTATCCAAAGCATATCCCATGGGAGTGTCGTAACCTAGAGTGCAGCAAGGCCAATTGAGTGAACCAGTTCCCGTTTGAGTCTAGCTCAAAGTGGTGTTTTTGGGTTTTACCCCTAGGTACATCTGTTCCAGGGCCGCCTCTACCTACTCGTATCCAGAAAAAGATGTATTTGCTTTCAAAACTCACAAAATTTCTATAATACCAAAATTCTAGGGAGTTCTTCTATATTAATCCTCAAAATATATCTTAGGGTAAAGTGCTCTAATTAGAGTTTATCTAAATCTTGTTTCCAAGGGTATTTCTAAACTTCCTCTGATACAAACTGTAACGCCCTGACCCCAGTTACCTAGAGTCGGTGAATTATTTTAATACATTGGCATGATTACAAGGAATCAATTCCCGAAGGAACGATCATTTTAGCAGTCTGGGAAAAACATATTATATAAGTGATTGTTACAATACACATTATAGCATAAAAACAACATAAATAATCCTTTATGAACACTATTATTCCCTAGGCTTAACCCTGCATATCAATAAAAATACACTTCTTGGAATCCTGGGAAAAATAAAACATAGAAATGGGTGAGCTCAGATGCTCAGTAAGGATAACAATACAGCAGAAACATTAATATATAATCATAAACATTTAAAGAAATGTATAACTGAAACAATAGATTTTTAAACTTGAACTTCAACATAATATGGAAAAAATAAAATAAAATAATTCCATTTTATTATTCACAAGGATATTCTACTAGTCGAATAATCAAATGCAATATCACTAACCACATTCATAATGATAGAATGCATAATTCTAGACTATCATAACCATGTAGCCATGTCCTCGTGCCAAGAATACAAATAAGATTTTGTCAAGGCCTTGTGCCAAGACAGTAGTTTGTCTCATGAGACCTACCAATGCATCAGGAAGCTATAGTGGGCTCCACCCATCACTTACTAAGTCCATGGAATTCCTCATTTGAATAGGTTTAAACATAACATAAACATTCATAATAAAACTAGAATATGAAATGTAAATACCTTCACTATAAACCATGAGTGGTATAAAAATATCACATCCAAAGTCAAACATATCACAAAACCATCAATACAATATGGATGTTTTGTAATATAATAAATCAACGTCAAATAATATTTAAATCTATCAAGGGATGTTGACATAGATGAAATAAAAACTAATTGAGAGAAATATCTCTTTGTTTGAAATCATTTAAAAGTCACACATTTATTAAGGATGTAATTTAAAAGATATTTTTGAATCAAAGTGTCCCATACCACTTTGAAACTTTTGAAAAGAAATATCATATCAAAACATTCATGTCCATAAAAATAAAACCTTAAAATCATTTTGAAAACATGGACATTAATTAAAAATATTTAGAATGATAAATCATTAAAACATTTAAAATTATGGTCTTGATAAAGAGTACCTTTCACAAATTCTTAAAATATAAATTTTTAAATTATTTAAAAGTCACATAATTATAAAATAAAACATTTAAATTCAAAATATTCTTATAATCTTCTAAGGGAAGCTTCATGGAGTTTATATTGGTAGAAAGTAGCCGCACCCACTGTATCAGTTAAAAAAGACATTTTTACCTTAATTTGGCGAAAAGTTTAAAAAGTTCCCTATTTTGAAAATGACGTAAAGATTCCTTTATAAAAATTTTATAAAAATTCAAAAAATGGTATAAATTACTTTAACCCATATTCTATAAAATATTAATAATGTTTTGAAATAAATTTTTAAGAAAATGGATGTGGATTATAAAGCGGTCCTAGTAGATAATTACGTATAAACAACCCCAGATAATGAAGAGATTGTGAAATAAACCCTTACTTTGTACATTTAATTGGTTGAGGGTAGGTTAACCTTCTGTATAATGGTGAAATAATTGGTATTTAATTATACAATAATCATATACATTAATATGATATCATATATGAACTTCTAACATTGTTGTGTTAATAATGTCTTAGTATTATCGTTGTTTCGGGTGTTAACTTACTCGTTTTCTTTTATATGTTTTGTTACAGAAGTCATGTATTTTATGGATAGGTTGTATCTTATTCATATACAGAATTATATCAGGTCCTTAAACATTATTTTTAATCATCAAATTAGAGTTATACATGCATGGATATGATGGGGA
Organism: Viscum album; assembly: GCA_963277665.1. NCBI lineage: Eukaryota > Viridiplantae > Streptophyta > Magnoliopsida > Santalales > Viscaceae > Viscum > Viscum album. The sequence goes on from OY728153.1 coordinate 787,215,180, forward strand.
AAATATCATCGCGTTCGTGGAGACAGTAGTCTATACGTACACATGAGCGACAATATCATTTTTTTGATATTATGTAAATATATAATTGGATGGTGTATCATATATAAAGAATCAATATAAAGATATTTTTATTATTTACATCAATTACACATAATTATCATACTCATCCAAATATTAATGTTTTGAATAACAATTACACCACGATGTGGAAAGGGTAAGCCGTACGTACGCACGTATGGTGACATGTCATTAAAAGGATGGGTAAAATACTGAATATGGTTGTACCATATTTATAATAACGTCACAATATATTGAAAATAATGTATTTATTATTTTATAATGGAAATTAAAAAGAATGAATAATTTGAAGAAGAATGGAACATGAAAGAGAGTGGTGAAAATGTTACCTCTTCTTCGGGTTATTCGTTTTGATTTGATCAAAAGGGCTCCATAAGATGGATTTAATTTCAAAATAAGGCCTCGAGGATGAAGTGAGGGAAGTTGAGAGAGTATATGGGCAGGTTTTGGCCGATCCAAAAGGCTTTTACGGTGTGAAGAATTTGTTAGAAGGTGTGTCCTTTTATAAGGGGGAGGAGGGTCTCTTTAGAAAAAACATAATGTATTAATTTATAATAAATTCATATTAGGTTTATAATTGATCAAAAGTTTATAATTAATAGTATAAGGTTATTATGGGTATAAATCCATTCAACAAATATATTTTAGACTGGTTTGGGTCATTATATTAACCTTATCATATAGTTTTAACTCTTAGTTAATTAGATTGACTTTTACCATGTCACTTTCTATTTTATATTATATAGTTAATAAACATACTATATACATCCAATATACCTCCATGTGGTCCATTAATGATAAAACTATTATTATATAAGTCCTTTGGCCGATCCTTATATTTTTAGAAATAGAATATCAATTAATAATATAATACTACTTTTAAAAACTCATTTATGTCAATTTTGAAAATATTTAATAATTGGTTTTTTAAGTCATAAAAAGATAATTAATTCGAACCAAATTCCTTTAATCATTCATCACATGTAATAGTAACCAATAAAATAAGTGGATGGCATCAAAACTTTTAAATTATAATTATTTTAACTTTTATAATAACAATTGTTTGATTCTTTCATTAATAACGAAAATACTGCATCATTATTGTGTCATAAATAAATTTAATTATTAAATGTATAAAAATTATAAATAAAATATATTTATTTAGGAAATCCTTTTATCTTTCTAATGAATATTTATAGTTGAAAATATAACATATATAACCCTATGTAAAAATTTTTTTCTAAAAGATATATGCTTTTGTAATTTTTGTATTTTCTTTAACTTCATTAAAATATAGTGTCCTTATCATCTACAAGTGGCTCCATGGGGTTCCAAAATCGGCCCAAATATTCACATGTTCTGAAATGTATCAACCAATAGGGTTAGGACTTGTTTTATGGTAAATTAATATTATTATACTATTACTTTTTATCTTTATTTACAAGATTTATCCTTTAACCATGATAAATAAAATATTTACCGAAGAAATTATTCAAAATGTCTATAAATAAAAGTTACCTATTTACTCAATTTGGAACTTATTATTAAAAATATGGAATCCATATTAATAAATTCAAAACACATAAGTGGATGAAATTAATTTAAAATTAATTACCGTTGTTAAATCAAAAAGTGTGTTTTTAAGAGATAATAACTATCAAAAGATTTACAGTTGTTTATATCCGGTTTAAATTAGAAATTAGGTAAAATGACCACCATTTTATTAAATGGTAAAAATATATTATAAATATACTTTAAAACCACTCAAATTCACAAATTATCACTATTAATTATTTTAATTAAAAAAGTTGTTTTCAATTAAAATTTAATAATTTTCACATTTCATCAAAATATAAAAGTTATCCGAAAAGTACCAAAATTTTACCCTAAGATATTATCGATATTCCAAATCCAAAAATGAAGTCCATTTTTGGAGATAAAATTTATAAAATTTCAAAACGTGGGTATTAGTATTCATAACGACTACTTTTATTGGTCGTCGTCTGTTAGAATCTTGAAGTTGCCTACAATGCAAGCTATTTCATTATTCAAAGGGAAACAAACTGTGGAAGATTGGGGTGTTAAAATTCACAATATAAAAATTGTGACAGTAGTTGCAGAATTAAGAGATACTACTAGTGTCATGAGTGGATCTACTGAACTACATTCTGAACAACCCCATGTTGACATGACATATTGCTTTGTGGGAAGAGATCCTCTAGCAGTTCGACATTATGCTTGTCCTCCATAAGTCCTTCAAGGGATGCATAATTGTAGACATACTTGATGACCATCCATATCCCACAGACTAGTCATTGGATCTAGATTTTATAGATGAGGAAATCGTCTAAATAGACCAAGCCATTTCGTGTTGGAAAATACACTTTGATGGTTCTCTCCAAAGTCCTACCGGTAGAAGACTCAAATATCCCAAACTCAATATGGTGTCCCTACGTATCATCATCATCACGCCACCCTTTTCCATTATACCATATTAATTCATGTTTTCATAATTTTGTACCAATAGCATGGATGAGTGCCAATATCTCATTAGTATTCTCAATCTGGGCCTTCAGATTGACGTTCTCCTCCATCATGTGAAAGATGAATTCGAAATAGTCATTAGGGAGGTCAATGGTGACTATGTCTTCCAGGACCCAGAGCTCATACCACTAATGTAATGTACGCACCAGTTTATAGCTAAGTTCCCTTCACAACCAGAGAATACCCATGTCCCTTAGTCACAGAACGTTTTGGCTGAATCTTTTGGCCAGTTTGGCTATATCTCTTGTAGAACCGGAATAGGATGATTTTAATATTCAAGTGGTGAACTAGAGATTAATCCCTCTCATCACCTCGGATAGTGATGATAGCCTTCAGGTAGGCCACCATACTGCTGATTCCACCATGACAAGACCCCCGAGCACCCCATCCATAGTGTTGGAGGAGACTCTCGACTGGAGAACACACATTATTGAGTATCTATTGCTTAGAAGTCTCCCGGAAGATCGACATGCACTAGTGAATCCGACTATGCACAATTCTATTTACCCTTCAAAGTGGACTCGAGCATGAGGAGATCTTCCATAGACGTGGCATCGATGTTATTATCGATTATTTCATTCAAGGAGGTGAGATTTATCATGTGATTTAGGAATATCATTCTAGTTCATGTAGGTATCCTTAGACCGGGATGAAACTGTATCACCATATCAAGAGGTTGTTCTATTTTTGGCCTACTATGATCTGTGACTATATCATGTTTTCCAAGAGGTTACATGCAGGACAAATACATGCCAAATTTTTTAATCGTCTGCCAGATCCTATCCACACTACAATATACTCTTGACCCTTCATAGTCTGAGGACTCATTGTCAAGGTACCCTACCACAGAAGATAACTCTCCAGTACATATTCATCATGACTGCTACAGATTTCAATTTCCATGTGCACAGAGTTAATTCTGCTCAAAGTGGTCAAGGACCATTCTATAGTTGAATTTGTGTTCTCCAAGGTCATATACTAATTCGGTGTCCTGCACGCCGTCCTCACTGATAATGGAACCAACATCTGGGAAGCCGAGCTAATGAAATATTATTCCATGTACTACATCCATTAAACCATACCTCCCTCTATAACACTTATGAAAATGAGAAGATCAAGGCATTCAAAACCCCTTATATAACATTTTTTGAAGAGGGTTTGTCATAAAAAGGAGAGTTTTCAAACAAACTCCCCAATGCTCTCTAGGCTTATCATATGACGACTCGAAAATCAACTCATGTTACACCATATTTCCCAGTGTATAGAATAGAGGTAGTAATGCCCATCACAATACATTTTCCTTCATTGTGCATAGTTTTATATTATCAAAATACACAATATAAGGTTGCCAAAATCTATCACGGTGAACTGGAAGTGCTCAATGAAAATATTTTTTTCAACTATAAAATCTGGAGAGTCTTCAAAGAAAGATAGCTAGATATTTTTACCCCAAAGTTCATCTCCCCTCATCCATATAAGGTGTCATGGTATGTGTCGTAATATCATCAATGATACCTAGTTGGAAACCAATAAAATTGGATCCCCAATGGGAAGTACCTTACATCAGTCCCTAGGTTTACCCCAATGGTGCATAATATATATTTACAATGGATGGTGAGCGTATAACATCTCCCACTAATTCCAAATTCCCAAATCAATACATTTAATATGTAAATTGGTCCTACATGAACATAAATTGGGACTTATTTACCACACAATGTTAAACTATATAATTTTTTTAGATGATGGATATAAAAATACTTGACATTTTTCCCACATTATATTTAACATTAGGTTGTCACACATGACGTTATACTATATATATTCCATCATGTCCTTAAACTATACAATATTCACCACATGACGTTAAAATATGATATCCGTTTAGGTAAAAGGATGTAAAACTACCCAAAAACCATCCCATATGATGAAAACATCTAAATGGAATACGATCTATGAACCTAAACTATGATATATCTGAATCCATTCTCCATGAGGTAAAACCACACAACATCTAGAGAACTACATATGGATTTATTTACATCCTCATGGGATACAGAGTACTTCTCATATGATTCGTCTTAGAGTCCAGCTCCCAAATTCTTCTCATTGACTTCCCACTGGGTGTGGTCTCCTTGAATGAACACATGTAGTGTATTGTAGACTTCCTTGGCCCCATCAATAGCAGGTTTCCAATGATTTCACCACCTGTCCCTCCCATTATTCCATCATCATATGTCCTTACCATGCGATGTTAAAATTAATGGATTCATAACTATGTATGTCTTGATTACCATCTGCATGGGATACATAAGAATTCCCAATAAGTTTTTCTGTAGGCCCATCCCTGATCAATAAGATCAACACCACTTTCACCCTTTCTGGCATGACATTAAATTGTTCTTGCATATTCACTCTTCATATGTACCCTTTATTTGGGTCAACGTCATCCTTTACATCCAATGTGACCTTCGACCAAAATCAATGACAGACTAAAAGTCTCTCTTATAGTATTGGGCCAACGTACCTAAGGATATTTGGATAAAAATTTGATACAATTTTGTTGTTGTGAATATGTTCAGTGGTCTATGCCGATTTGGTTGTTCCCATTTCTGGTCACACAGTATGGTTTGTGTGTTTCCAATGTGGACAAAATTCATCCTCCCTCGTTAGTCCCCCCAATATGTCCCAAATATTGGATGTGCTGACTCAGTTCATCATTTAATCCTTTTGTACGTTAGTGTGCCTCAAGAAGGGATGTTGGTCTGTACGGGATCAACATCACCCAATCTCATTCCTATATTTTAGTGCCATTATGTGATGGGGAGAACCGGATCTCAATCCCTTTTTCTGAAACATATCATGTATTATTTAGGATTAAGAGCTTTGGCAAGGGAAAACCAAGTTAAAGGGTTATGTATTCCTGGCCCGAGCTCTATGACCTAAAATTAATTTCACCACCATCCTCATCACATGACATTGAACTGTGTGATCTATCCTAACTGAAGGACATAAATCCACTAAGCACATGTCCCATAGGAAAATAAATTGAAAACTACATGGGAAATTCCTTATATGGCCCCAACTTAAGTCCCTCGAACTCTCTGCCACCCTGGACTATTTTCTCCCCATGGATTATGTGGTATGGTGTGGAATCTATGTCCTCGTTTATGTCGGGCTGTTTTTTACGTTCCACATAAATCTCCTTGAGACACCCCTCCAATTATCATCTGTATTGTATGATGTAAAACTGCACAACATCTTAGAAACTATATATGGATTGATTCCCATCCTCATGGGATACATAGGAATGCCCAGACATTTTGTCTTCTAGTCTAGCCATGTCTCTTAGAAACCTCCTCACCTCTTTAGCCCCTTGGCCATAGTCCTTTATGAGTGATATTGTGTGGTGTGTTATGTGCTTGACTCCTTATTCACATTGGGTTTGTAATAGCCACACCGCGTACCTATCCATATTAATATCTCTTCATCACCTATTTCTAAACTCATCTTTTCGAGTTGTATGCTCTTGTATTGGGCCCCTCAACACTCTTTGGATGTTCATCAATGTGCCAAAGAGCACTCTAACTTAGGACATAGTATATGGGATTCTACAAAGACATGTTATATCCCATTATCATGCTTTATATTCACCTTCATTTAGGCTTTAATTATCTTTCGTAAATGAAAGGTCCCCTAAAATGCATGTATGGTAGGCCCTAGTGCTCTCATACCGCCTTAGGCAAACATCCCCATAAATTTCAAATGACAAATTGATACAAGTCCCCAATTTGGAATGTGGTTAGTGGTTGACACTCATATGTTGTTCTCCTTCCAGGCCACATGATATGGATGTTGTGTTTTGAGTGCAGTCAACATCTATCCTACATCATCATTCCACCCCCATTATTTCCTAAATATTGGTTGTGTTATTTACATGCTTTTCCACTTCATCATGTCCATGTGTAATTTAGACACTCTGGGTGTAATCCCTTAGTGCATATTTTCATGTTGAGAGAACCAAGCCAGGGTGAGTCGTCATTCGAAGATCTATACCATTTTCTCATTTTACTATATTCAACATTTTGTAGATACCTTCTCCGACCATGTTTCCACATCAAATGTTGCTCGTGTGGGCATAGGGATTTTTCCATGGTTTTCTCCCTTTTGTAAGAGTCTCGCATCCCATGGTATGAGCACTATGACCCTAATATAAGATCTATCTACATCCTTTTTGGAAGACATTAAACTTCATGACATGTTCATGGACTATGTATGGCTTGATTCCCATCCTTATAGGATATGTAGATACGCCTGGCTATCCTGTCTTTGAGACAAGCTTGAGTGCCATTAATTGTCTCTTCTTTTTGGTCTTTTGGTCATGACTTTAATTGGATTTTGTGTTGTGGCGTGTGTAGGTTTCTGTCCTCATTCACATAGGGTGTGAAATCGCCACACCATGTACTCCCTATTTAAGAGATAGTCTCCCTTGCGTCCTCCTCACATGATGTTATACTAAACTCTCATAACAATGTATGACGTGATTCTTATCCTCACAGGATACATAGGAACACGAAGATGATTTTCCCTCGGGTTCATCCCCATATTCTCTGATATTTTTTCTCCTTAGCCCGAGGTTTCTTACCTATTATTTCTCATTGTGTAGTGTGGACGTCCTACTCATTAATGTGGGGTATTCTTTATTACGACATGGGAATTCCACTATAAATCCTCATTTATTTTGTATGTGTTGAATCCATATGACATTAAACTATGATGCCTGGCCCCACTTGACTTTAAACTTTTTCATGTTTACGACACTAGTTTAAAATGCACGGGTTGTTCCTATAATATGACTCTAAATGATAACCTTATCATCCTGGCTACATGATGAAAAATAAAACCTCATAGTGATACCCTCACTCATGAGGAAATCATGATTGGCATCTGTCATCCACCATGTCATTTTTCAAGGTATGCATATGTCTTCATTTCAGTAGCGACTCCAGGATTCTTCATCCAAGGTTTGTTGCATCACAAAATAAAAACACACATCCATCAATAAGAACAAACAAGATCTATCCAATGATGCTTCTTTTGGTGTGTGCAATAAACCCTCATTATTGTATTGTCCAAGGAAACGGTACCCTACCATTCCACTACTAGAACTACATATAGATTTATCCCATTATAATGATATATGTAGGAATTCCCACACTCTTTTCCTAAGGCCCACCGAAATATTAATTTTCAGCCACTCGAGCTACAACAACCCGAGGGTGCACATGATTTGATTTGGACTCCTACATTCTTCGTTCACGTAGAGTTTTGTAATCACAAAACCAAATGTCTCCCTCACTCAATTCCATATATAGTATGACCTCTAAGACCAAAAAAATATGATCAAACTATAGTTATTGAACTACACTAAACCACATGACATTTTACATAACTACGTGAGGTTAGATTCCCATCCTCATGGAACATTTTGGAAATCCCAGACATTCTGTCAACATGTCCAACCCCATGAATCATAAATTCTACCCCATTTCCTTCCCCTTAGCATGAACAATTTTGGGAACATGGGGTGTGGCATGTACCTCTTGGGTTTTTATTTATTTTTGGATTGTCAACCACCACACCATGTGTCTCCCTTGTCTCTTACCAACCTAGTTCGAGTTCCACGACCTGATTCCAAGATCACCTTATATGAACTACGCATCGATCATGGCTACTTCACCACCCACTGCACATTCCATTAAACTAGGTCCACTATTAATGATCCTCTCTATTACATTATTGTTGTAGTGTGTGACCACAAAACCCTTGTCCATGGAAAGGGATTTCAATTCCCTTATCTGAAATGTCTCAGTGGTGTACTCAAATGCGTCGTGGAAAAGAGCCCAATGTGTGGAATTTTAACATAATCATCCCCTTTTTTTGTCCATGCTTTATGAGCCCTTTATTTGGATAACCATCCTCTTAGATATCTTAAGGGAACCCCCTTATGTCCATGTTTTAGTCCACAAAGTCTCACATACCATCATGAGCCAATATCCCTGAAGACCGATAATGACATTTTCTACAGTCCCCATGTTTTGAACATGGTTAGGAATAAACACACATTTTTCTATTACCACTCCCAACTAACGAAAAACATATACTACGTTTTTAACAGGGTAAACCATTATCCTCTACCATTAAACCATTATCATTGTGATTTAGATATTTGGAATCATGATTCACATCATTCCATTCCATTATGTTTATGTTTAATTCCAACCCATTCATCTTCACATCTTCATGCATTTATGTGCGTTAAGTAGGATGATCAGAAATATTGGTACTTCGTTCACCTAGAGTTCTATTTCTCCATATTGTTGCCTCCTTGTACTATAAAAATCAAATCATTTCCCCTTCATTCCCTCACAAAGCATGACTCGTGTGGAATTATTGGTTTTAGTGGAACATATACAGGAACGACCATGCCACACATGCCTTTTTCTTCCTTTATGACATTAAACTGTAATCCCAGAACTACTTATTAATGGATTCCAATTTTAATGGGGTATATAGGAATTCCCAAACATTTTTCTTCTGTTCTAGCCCCCAGAAAGGCGACGTCTTGTCTATTGCTGAAAGAATTGCATCAAGAACACATGGTTTTTTGTGGAATTCTTATATCCGCATTCATGTAAGTACATGGACCAATCTGTTATTTATTTATCTAGGTAACAATTTCCTCAAGGCATGAATTCAAACTGTGATTCTACCCGGAACGTGTTCAGGATTCTTGATGGTAACTATGGGATGCGTTATGTTTCTCTTCCTTAGAGTATTTCCCCTACCAGTTTTACTAACTGACCATGCTATACATACGGACTATGTTTTGATTAATTCTATTCCTTTATGGGATACACAATGATATACTATCAATTCTCCTTTTTCTGAGCCCCGCATTCATTCAGCCTTCTGGTAACTCAATATAAATTATGGTATAATCCCAGTAAGCATAAACAAGGAACTTATAGTACATAAAACATGACATTAATTGTTATACATTGTACATGAAGTATGTCCTATAATAGAATGTGCACCTTCTTCAACATTCAACATTAAACTACGTCTAAATATTCCTCATTCTTAAGGAATGAAATTACAAGGAATTCTAGGTCTACACAAGAGAGGTCCTATCTGGAAGTAGGATCCAACCCTGATCTGACTGATGATCTGACTTAATTTCGCTATATCATGGTGGCATAATTTAAGGAGTGTTGGACTCCATTCGAACAACCCATCACTCCACCCTCGAAGCATTTTGGGCCCATTATTTAGATCCTCACCCACTGTCTTGCCCGAAATAACCCCCTAATAGTACAGATGCTCAGTCTATGCCTTACCTACTATTTTAGTCTAGTTTTCCAGAAGACTAATGGATGATATTTCAATTCATTTCAAATTTTTTCAACATGGTCAGTAGTCGGCTATCATTTTATATCCACACTTCTAGATAACGAATAGGGATATTTTTTTCAAACCCGATCAGTAGTTCCTTATTTATTGTCATGTCATCCCTAAACATTTCCAAATTTTTTGGTATCATTATTCACACATTCCACTCCCCACTATTAAAGTTGATTCTAACGCCCCTGGTGTTACCCTGCTCATTCATTAGAGCATGCTAGCAAGTAGAAATTCAAATATTATGAGAACTTCATTCTCTTTTCAGGCCACCCACTTTCTTCTTAGAAACTCATATTGGTCCCTTATACCATAGATTCCAAGATATTTGTTGGAACTCCCAAATGAAAACAACGTAAAGATGCATGCGTCCCTTGTTTCTCAAATTATGAAGGAAAAACATTAGGTTAGGGATGGATTTCTAATTAATTCAAGATCGTAGTCAGTATGCATTGACATAAAAAAGCATGTGAATAAATTTTCTATACATGATTTTTAGAATATAAATAAAAAAAATATGGATATGTTTTTGAGTTCTACCAAAACAGGGCCCTTATGGATCAACAAAATTAATAGATTTCTCCAGTGTTTCCATCTATAAGCCGGTAGGCTCCAGGGATTCCTCCCACCATATGAGGTCCCTCACTTCATCAGTGGCATCAGAGGGCAACTAAAAAGCCATGATCTACATTTATGCCTTCTTAGCTTGGAAATCAATCATTTTGTGACTTTCCTGCAGTACCTACTCCTTGGAATCCACCAACAAGGCCCTCAGCACTTCAATGATCTCTGAATGGCTTTCGAAAAATTCCACCCTTTCATTTTCTTTCTCTTCAAGGCTTTAGAATTCTTTCTCAACCATAATAATTTTATGTGTTTTCTCTGACTCCTTTTGGAACTGAGAAATATTATAGTGTTGAATATTCTACCATATTTGTTTTGTCTATATAGTTTTTGATCATTATATGAAGTCGTCGAGCATCCACCACTTCAGAAAAAATAAAGCATAGTCAGGTGCAAAGAAACACCAATTGTCTTATCAATTCTACCTATAAATAACTAGGAAAAATAATTTGATGCATGTATATACATTGTGCCGCATTTTTTGGATCTCCTCATCCATTTCTGGGTCATAATCATCCTCTTCTATTGGTTTGTAGTATTTTACTCAAGACAAGAATCCAAGGGCTCAGCAGAAGGGTCCTTTTCTGGCATTCTTTTTTCTTCAGAACCTTCACCCATTCTGGCCTGGAGCTCCCCCCATGGCATCATTATTACCCATTATTATAGCATCATGTTCAATGAGTAGTAGGCTACGGTCAACAAGAATAGTTTTCTTTTCCGGAGTAGGTGTAATCATAGGTAAGGATCCAACATATTTTCCCGACTCGATAGTTGGTCGAGCTTCCAACCATGCAATCACTATAGTGGGAATTTATATCTTGGTCAACCTAGTTTCTTAATAAATAGTGAGAGACAAAGAAGGTGATGAATTATAAGAACCAAGTGTGGTATTATCTAGTGCCTATGTCATGGTGGGATCCACCACCATAAGAGGTCCCTTGACTATTTTTAGCTCGATCACATGCACGTGTTCTTTATGAATGGTGGGTGCAATGGGAAACTCAGAAGCACCATTCTGTTTCTTCTTTCAGGTTCACCACTTCCCACATGAACCATAGATGGTTCCCCACCAAGTATGGTTCTAAATGCAGGCTCACGAGGATGTCCTCTCTTCATCATGGGTACATCATCATCACCTATAGAGAAGAATTTATAGCCTCCATCATCAATATCTTCCTATATAGGGTATAATATGGTTGGTAGGGTAAAATCAGGAAAAAAGAATGTATAATGAAGACAAGGTCAAAAAAACACACCTCGAGCTGTTAAACCAGTTCTACGTCACTGCTAGTAATTTTTTCGATCCCATGTGGGATTATCTAAAGAATATTTATTTATAAAAGTCCTTCACCATTGAGACATTCATCCTCTTCCTCTTCTTCCACTTCACCTACATCTTCACTGTCTTTATCCTCATTTTCCTCATCCATTTTTTCTCTCTCTACATCATCATCTTCAAATGTCATCTTTTTGGGGACATGACCCTGGTCATGCATCACTTTCACTAGGAGGGGAATATCTTTATACCTCCCTCCCGGGAAGGTGTACATATCCATGGTTGTTAGGTATGCATGTTTGCAATTAATGATTACCATATCTCCCACCTAAATGGGAACTATGTTTGGAACGTCGAGCATAGTATGCACCGGTCTCCTCCATAGCTCTTAGGTATACATAGATTCTTGTAGCATCATCAAGGAAGACAAGAGTGATAGGAATATAGCATTTCCAGTTGGCTTCAAGAGGTGCTCTCACTGCTTCCCATGATGTCCCCTAGTTGTCTCATGAGAATTCTTGTAGGACCCCACCTCATCAGAAGGGGTTGTCACGTTCTTTCCTTGTTATTCTCATACCGATGAAGGTACATCCCATGTTTTTCCAATCACATGGCATGTTATTTGTCTCACATCTCACGTAGCAATTCGTCTGCCTTCTTACTCTTCAATATTCACACTAGCCTCTTTGATTTAATGGATTCATATATGTAAAAAACATTTGGTGTAAATTTTTATCCAATGTTCGATGTACTATATAGGCATGCCAGCACTGAAATTGGTATGGGATTGTGATGATTTCACCCAGGCCTGTAGTGGAGAATATGAGCCGCATTTGACGAATAATCCATGGATATATCTCATCTCAAACCTCTATATAGACTTTATTTGGAATCTGCTACATGCACTTGAACTACCTGGAAAACCAGGTCGACACATACAGATTGCAGAATACTTTTTCCACCGATTCGGGCTACCTGCACACCGCCCCTGATGCTCTGCATTTATTCCATATACTCTAATGGGTCCTTCCCATTATCATCTTTCTAACCAATTGGGGACTGAAATGGTTGAATATAGAAATGGGTGTGGCTACCGATCTTGATCTTGATTCCTTATTCTCTTACCATCAGTGGCCGGATTCCAGCAATGTTCAAGAGTGATGGCCACATGCCATCACCTATATGATTAATAGCATTTGAGAAGTCTTACCCACTGCAACAGGCTGCAACCCTGCCATGAAGGATCTAGAATGGCCCACATATCCATCAGGGCATACTTTCCCTTGAGATGCATTATAGAATGTTGTATTGCCTAGCCAGTATAGTCACCCCCACGTTAAACATTTTCTTCAACACCATGGTCCTGACCATCAATTGCATACCTTAGTGGACCACCATCATTTTGTACCACACTGGAAATAGCCACCCACTCAAAAATGCAGAAAGGAATCTGACATATGATACATTTGGTTCCTGACTCTCATTAATTCCAAAACCCCATGATCAATACTCTCTGCATTCCATGAACATCTAATATGATCCCACCTTTCCCCTCTGTGAAGTGTTCGGGCACTACATCAATCTTCCTAGCATTTTCCCAACCTTTTCATTTGGTAGAAAATGACTAAACCATCCTAAATAAGATAGGTAATTCTGAATATATTTTATTTTCAACTTATCCATTGCCATCATTGGTAGATACCACTTCAAGACAGGGGTGCACGTCCTATCCCCCCAGATGTTCTCTATTGGGAGGAACTCATTATACTGTTACCCCTCCAAGAGGATTCCTTCAATGCAATGGATGTCCCATTGACTGATACCTACCTCCACAAGGTGGGGGTGTATGGTGTTGGTATCAAGAGAACACCAGCAGAATAGCTCCAGTAACAGGTCTTAATGCTGGAAGATGTAAAATATAGTTGTCCAAACAGCTTGAGAAATCTAAATGGACCAAAGATGTTCCCTGAAATCATTTCATATATGGTGTACCCAGTATTCCCATGCCCATTCAATTTCAATGTTACCTCGAACCTGAATTCCAATTCATTCCAACCATTTCTCTCATCAGCATTTCTACTTCTGAATGTGATTGCATAATGAGATGGAGATTCCTTGGGAACCAATCACTTCCTACAATATTAAAAGTATTCATATTTTGGATGTAAAAGTAGTTGTTTTTCCCATTTGGAAGGATGTTTCTCATGATTTTGAACTATGGAAGACTATCCTCACAGGTCACCTATGACCGCATTGTATTAGTTTCGAAGCTAGGAAACTACACCTCCTTCAAAATTCTGATGTTTCATATTAGCAAACTATCACTCAGGGAATAATCACATTGATCTTGAATAATCATGTAAAAATCATTTAATAATCATTCAAAAACATCCTCACATGATGAATCTGGGTGTAGTGATCATCTGAGTCATCTTGTAGCTGTAGTAGCCTCCCTCTAAACATCGGTTTATTTAAAAGACATTTATATTGGGTTTTTAGAAAATGGAATGGTTGTGCATTAATGAATGGGGATTTGAAACAAAAAAATGTCTTGTTTCACACATGAATAAAACTAAAAATAGGTTGCACGAAAAAATGGTTTTTGGTGCAAATGTTCCTGGGGTGCATGCAAAACTCAGAATCAGCCGGGAGATCATGCGTGTAGATGTGGACCTTTTTCACACATGGGAGAAAAGATGCTATCATACCGAAATTTCAAAGTAGATACCTAGGGTGGGGGTGGGGGTGGGATCCTCAACACATTTATAGGTGTAAACCTCACCATTCATGTGCGAGAGCGTGGTTTTTGTGACAAAATAGTGTTTTTGTGTGCACCTGTTGTATGCTTATATACTTTTCATTGTGACCCTCAGAATCCGACCATTGGGTCCCCCTTCATATCTGATTCTAATGGGGGGATTTTTTATGCCGAATTTTGGATAGGTCTATGAGTGGGACCTATTAATGAAACCACAGGATTTTGAGAATCAATAGAAAATTCAGTAATGCCAGAGTTTGTTTCACACAATAATTAAGGGGAACATGGAAGATTCCATGCAGTGCACAACCCCTTTTGTGCCAAATGCGATGTAAAATGAAGGATTGTGTGGTGACAATCCAAAAAATCTCCATGGATCAGGCAAAATGGATGAATGGTGGGGATGAAATATTCCCTTTGTCGCGCAAACCGTTACAAGGCAAAGGCGACGTCAAACGGTCTCTTGAGCGCCGCTCCGATTGTGCAGCATCGCCAATGATTTATACTATAAATAAAAGTGTACCCCTTACCCTTCGGGAATGGTTATTAATGATCAACTAGGTCATTTTTGAACAAAATACACATCTTCCATGACCGTGTGAAATACACCATGGCATAATGGTATTGGGTATTGCACGAGAAGTCTCCCAGGGATCCTTTATTTGGTGGTCCGACATGGACTTGATCCTCACCCACTTGTTTTTACCCTACATCATTTTTGCAAAACAATATTCCTCTTGCGATCATGTTTCTCCTTTCATCATAACTATTTTTCATGCATCTATTTGTTTTGCACGCAACTGTCCCTTCTTGTATGCATCTTCTCATATTGCACGCTCCAATCCTCATGGGTTTCATGTTTCATAGCCACCCTAATGAACCATCCCAGATCCCCTCTTATTCGCGACACCGCTGTAGTGAAAATTGGTCTTCATACAACCATCCAGATTCATACGAATTGATATCAGGGTTCCTTGGGTGGTGTTCATGTTGTGTTTCTTAGCCTGACGCTTCTTTTCATAAGCAAATTTATAGATATTTATTCATTGCATAGCAACCAAAATGTGATCCCGTCAATGGATCACTCCACAACCCCGTCTCACCGTGGAATTGGTGATGCCTTTTATTCCCCAAGGGTGGGAGGTTATCTGTTATGTAAGTCTTAGGGGTATGGGGTGAACCCGCCTAGTCTGAGATGGAAGATGTTAACCTAGAAATCACCATCATCCTCAACACATGATGCTAAATTCTGGCCTTTCCCTATTAAATATACTTGGGATGAACCATCATAGACATTCTACATGCCTAATCGTCTCCATTAGAGTGAAATATTCCTCACATGGAATGAGATCCTCTTTACTAAAACTCCATCAGACCACATGGAAGGAAAACCATTTTTGTGTAATCCCCTAGAATTTCAAGTGGGGGAATCATCCATACTCCTCCTCTCTTCTTCAATTCCAAATAATAGAGGAGAGATGGGCACCATCACCATCGTTACCTCATCCCTCTCAATATGGGATTTGTATCCATTGGTTTTATATCCTATATTAAGTCTCAATCTTTATCTCCTTGGGCCGCCAACCATGTATTAGTCTATGTCTCCTCTTTGGGATACTAACCACATATAAGACAAACTTAATTACCCTCGTACGCATCTTTTGTGATGTGATCATCATATCTTTTTAGCCTCTTTTTTCTCACACCGATCATGACTCACATGGGTATAGAGTAAGAATTGACCATGGTATCCTTCTTGGGATGCCCTAGATTGTATGTCCTAAGAATCCATTCCGAACATCTTAGACTATGATATTTTCCCCTATCTGAGAAAGGTACGTTTGAAGCCTCCCTAAGGATCAATCTCAATACCCATTGGCCCCTACCACATCATATTGTTTTTCTTATTTCCTGCATGATGTTAAACTATATCCCTCATTACAAACTACATGGTCTTTGATCCTTTCCCCTATCCAAGAAAGGTACATAGGAAGCCTCCATAAGGATCACTCCCTATCCACATTAGTCCAGACTACTGCACATTGGTCTACAACCATCCTACATGATGTTAAATTGTGTCCCCCCATTTTGAAATTCATAGAAATTAATCATTTCCCCAATCAAGGAAAAGTACGTAGGAATCCCCCCTGAGGTTCAATCCCAACACATATTGGTCCCGACCAATTCATGTTGGTCCACATTCACCCAACATGATTTTAAAATGTATCCCACATAACAAACTACGTGGACATTGATCCTTTCCATTATCCGAGAATGGTTTGTATAAACCCTCCCTATGGTCCAATCCCAACACCCATCAGTCCCGACTACTTCATGTTGGTTCACCCCCATCTTTCAAAATGATAAAAATTATGCCATCTTTTTCCATCATGATTCCATACTATATTCCTTCGAACTACGTGGGTATTGTTCTTTGTTTTCGTTATAGGGTATATATGAATCCACCTTGAGTCTCAACCCCAACAGGTGTAATCTATTGTTACCCCAAGTAGTGCTAATCCATTTTAACCCCATCTAGGGGTAAGCCATTGTAACCCCAAATATTTGTAAGTTGTTGTTCCCCCAACCAGCGGTAATCCGTTGTATTCGCCATGTAGTGGTAAGCTAGTGTAGTCCCCTATTTTTGGGTCCCATGTCACTGGTCCATCCCTCAGGCATCAAACCAACCTAGGCCTCTAACCACATGTAATAACTAGCTCATATTTTGGTCGTTGTCCTTTTCACATACCCCGATTCTATACCCCAACCCCGAACTACATGGATTTTGATTCCCTATCACATGGATACGAAGGAAGCCTCTCTAAGGTTCAGTCCATTCAATAATGTCCCATCATGGTCTCCACCTCAGGCCCCCTGTGTTCTGGGAAGATCATGCCCCAACACGAAGGTTCTATTTCCTCCAGGTCCCATCCATGCATCCATTCGCATGGGATTCCCCCTTAGTTGTCTCATCACCCTACCAAACTATGTGGACTTTGATCCACTATCATGGGGATATGTAGGACATCCTTTAAAGGCTAAAGACCAACATCACCATCGTCATCATGGTGGTTCCATCCCATTCCATTCAGTCACATCATTACACCGTCGATCATCCATCATGATTCTTATATGGGCCGCCACATCCTCATGAGATCATGTCATCCATCCCATCGTTTCTCTTTGTAGTACCTAGGTTACTATCCATTTGTAAGCCCCAACATCATCTCTGGGCCATTGATCACTGAGCACTCCAGGATTTATCATCCCTTCAAACTACATGGGCTTTCATCCCCATCACATGAGATAAGGTACGTAGGAAACCACTATAAGGTTCCACATCATCCAATGGTAAACCCAGATATCTCTTTTATAGGGATCCAAGAACGCTTAGATCAATCTTCATTTGAGGTCATAATTCACCAATCTAATAGGACTCTCAGGTGCTCCCTCCTGGGGAAGCACCCATCTGATCCACTCTTATCAGTGTTCTGATCAGTCTGATATGTCTTTACCGGACGTTTAAATTGTGGAATACCCTATGTTAAGCATGAGAAGATGAGGAAATAGTCAAATACATGCCCATAACAAATAATTACCAATATTAGATGTGTGATGCCTAAGGATTTGGGTCCCTCAAGAATATCTATCATAAGGGGAATAAACACACACAAATTAGTGTTCCAACAATTAGAGAAACCAATGTTATCCAATGTGAGTACTCCCCTTCCTTGTGGTTGCTTCCCCGACATGACCCCTTGGAATGTCCTGATAGAAGTAGTGTAAATAACTGGTATCCATTATGGAAAGGCACTAGGAAGAGTTTCTTGAACAATGTCTTAATATATAAGGGAGACTCGGACTATGTAGCGAGTTCTGAGTAGGAATCCACATATGGAGATATTGAAATCCCATCATCTCATTTTGATCACATAAAATATTTACCTGGATAAGCGACAGATGTTTCCCACCTTTGGAATGTTGGAATGCGGGGTAACAGTCATTGCCTCAACCACAGATGGATGTGAACCTCGAAGAAAGTGTCATAGAAAATTCTAATTAATGGTTATATATGCATTGAACTTAATTCTTTTAGAAAAACATACACTACCTTTCAAATGGTATAGTTTTGAACATTATTCAAGGTGTCCTACTGAGTTGCACCAAAACACTACTCTAGATACCTAATCGGAACATGAATAGATTATATTAGGGCAGGACTGGATAATGGAAAAGGAACTAGGATGGATTTTTGTTTTTGGATGGAGATTTTATGAGGGGACAATAAAAGGTTTAGAACCATATTGGGAGTCATAGTGTCTTTTTTATCATATTAATTATAGACACATGAAACATATATTTCCATGGAATTTTTACATTTTGGTTGAGTATTGTATGACCTGTTTAGTTATATTTTGACATGATAGTTGTGCTAGTTATAATTGAATGTGTGTTTGTTTATTTAATTTATTTGGTGTTTTTCTAGGGTAAATGAACATATAGAATCCCCATGAATTATTTACTAGTCCCTTGTAAGTAGTTAGAGGCCTCTATAGTACGGGTATGAGAGCTTTTGGTCACATAGTGAACCTATAATGGAAAATGTAGTGTGGTTCATGGGTTATGGTATTACAAAGTGTTATCGGAGCATTAATATTCATTCTTCTTCATTTTCCATAATATTTTCATAATGGTATAAAGATGACTATAAAGAGTTGGTGCCGTGTAATTTTAGGGACCCAAAGCTCGATGTGCATGGACATTACATAACTTTTGTTGAATACTTAATACATGACAAAAATAGACGCCCAAATACCGTATTAGTATAGTTTCTTTGGATGCTCGGAACATAATCTTCTAATCATGGTGAATGATCCTCAACATCTACCATAAAGATCCTCCCCTTTGGTTTTCTTACCTAAAACCTTTATTTATATCATGGGGAGAAGAAAAAATAAAAAGGGTGAGCTCAAATCCTTTGTAAGGGTAAATATGGAGAACATAAAAACAATCATTAAACATTTGAACGTAAAAACATGAACATAAAACATTAAAATATTGGGAAATTACATTAGTCATGGTAGTACATTAGTCATAGATCATAAAAGAACATTAATGATAAAACATTTAATTGGGGAAATCCATTAACCACATGATATTATTTCTATAGTATCCAAGGCATTGTTACCTAGACCATCATAGTGGACAAAGTCCCTTACTGAATCGGGTTCACTCCTCATTTGAGTCCTATATCACTGAACCAGAATAACTTTATATTCCATCCATGTCTATATCATGAGATATAAATCATTAACCAATTCATTGGAGGGAGATATAGGTCCCACCCATCTCATAATGAAATCATTCTATTATGTGCCACAAAATAAACATACATCTTTCATAATAAACCAACAAATAAAATGGGTTTCATAAACATCATATCATCATAACATAATCCATATAATGGAAATGGATATCATTTAATCATAAGAAAAATCAAACCATTTATATAATAGGGACATTATAAACATACTAAATAATTCCATATTATATGGAAAATTGTTTTGACAAAATAGTTGAAATGAATTATTGAGGAAAATATTTTTCCTTCTTCAATATCATTTTATGTTCTCAAAATGACATGAAATTATAAAAGAAATTGATTTTTTTTGGAAATAATCATGGAATTTTTTAGAGTAAACTTCATTGAAATAAGTCGTAATGAATTCGTAAATATCCATTCACGTTGTATAAGTTAAAAAAATTTCTTCTCGTACTTTTTCCAAAAATGTCATTAAGTACTTTATATGGTAAACCAAAGAAAGATTACTTCCATAACACAATTTAAAAGTAAAATATGGTTAAACATGTCTTTAAACACACATGTAAATATATTAACCAGTTTATGAAAAACGTTTTTATGGACATGGATGAAAAATATAACCCCGGTAAATAATTATGTATAAGAAATCTCAGATAAAAATGAGATTTCAAAATTATCCCTTACCATTTATAATTGTTGTAAAATTACAAGAATATTTAAATATCATATAACGCATAATAAAAATCATAAAAAACTCATGGGATGCTTAAACACCATAAAATTGAAATCGTTGGTGATTAAGACATATGTCTCACAGAAATAAAAGTGAGACGAAATAACCCCATACCTTATGTCCAATTTCATCCATATGTGTCTGAGACTTGTGTATAGTGGGTTTAAACATATTATTAACTTGTAACATAACCATAATAATATTTATGATATCATATATCATTCACTTATGAAATTATATTACCCTTTCTTTTGTCAATTCCATGTTAAAGCTGCGTTTTGGGTAAAATCGTTTCATTTATCGTACGTGCTTGGACTTGTTGTGATTGATATTATAATTACCTATATCATGATTTACTTACATATAATATTTAAAACATGATTTATATATCATATATATTCATTATATATATATATATATAATATAGATAAAAGAAATGAAACACACCATTCATGTAGACGGTAGGATGTGTGTACGCATGAATGTTGTTTTCCTTTCCTTATTGACGTGAATGGAAGTAAGTAGATGACATATATATATACATAAATCCAGTAGCATTATTTTTTCATATATATCATTATTATTAATTATATATATTTTATAATCATTCCTGAATGGTTAACATGGACAATGAACCTCATCGCGTCGTGGAGACGGTAATCCATACGTACGCACGAGCGATGATATCATTCCCATTATTATTATATGGAATTGGAGTGGACGATATAATATCTCAGAATTAGTATAATGTTATAAAAACCATATATATATTTATTATTTACACAATTATACCCATACATGTATGGTATTGGTGGAAAAAAATATCACACCACGGCGTGGAGACGGTATTCCGTACGTACGCACGTGAGGTGATTTCATTTTCCGTAGGATGGATAGAAGGAAAAATTGGGTTGTTTCATATTTATAATAACATATCACTATATGTTTTATACTTATGTTATTACATTATAATGAAACGTCTAAATAATATGAGTTAGATGAATAATGAAACTTGAAAGAATCGGTAGAAGAGATTACCTCATCTTCGATGCGCCTCCTCTTAACCTCATCTATGGGAACTAAAGATGGTCTTTGAAGAATACTAGAATATCTAGTAGGTTTATATGGAATTGGAGAAGTGAAATGGGTAGGTTTTGGCCGAGCTTGAAGGCTCAAAATGTTGTAAATTGGAGTGGGAAGAGGTTCCCTTTTATAATGGAGTAGAGGGGCACCTTAGGAAATCATAAACTGTTATTTTATAATAAAGTCATATTAGGATTATAATGGCTCCAAGGTGACTTATTTCGAAGCTAGAGTGGGGATGGATCGAACGTCTCTCAACCAATAGGTTTTAGACATGTTTTAGTTACCATTTTACCATTATAATTTTTATTTAACTCTAAGTTAAATAATTTCTCTTTTACCCTGTGTTCTAGTATTCCTACACTATATGGTTAATAAACTAACAATAAAATTTCAATCAAACCCCAATTGGTTCATTTATGTCATATATATATTATTACATAAGTAATTTGGATGAATCCTATATTTTTTGGAATTGAATAACAATTAATAATATAATATTTTAAAAAAAACACTTTTATGTCAATTTTGACACTATTTGGTATTTTTTATTTTTGTAATTCGTAATAGCATTATTATGTAGAAACAAAATTCATCTAGATATCCCTAGAATTATGTATTAACCTATAAAATTAGTTTCATTCATAAAAAGTCTCAAATTACATTTATTTGGGTATTTATAACATCAATTATGTTAATATTTCTTTAATAAGTTAATTACTACATCATCATTGTGTCATAAATAACATAAATTATTTAATGTCTAAAAATTATAAATAAAATATCTTTATGTTGTAAATCTTTTTATATTTCTATATAATATTAATAGTCTAATTTATCTTTTGTATAAAAAAATATAAAAAATGTTTTATTTATTAAAATTTGATTTTAACTCTTTTAACTCTTGTTTGAATTAAATAATATTAAATGTCCTAATCTAATACAATTGGGTCTAAAGGGCCATATTTTATTCGTAAGGTTTTTTTGGTCGAATTACACTTATCCAATACAATTAGGACATGTTTTAGGGTAATAATAATATCATTTTTACCCTTAATTACCATATTTTCTTTTATCCGTGGTAAATAAAAGTAAAAAGTTACTATTCACCAAAAAAATATTTTTATCTTATTGAATCACTTTTTACATACTGATATCTCTCGTGTCCCTTGGGTTTTTGAAATTTTACTCACAGAAGTGGTAAAATTATGTTTTATTTAAATTTTCAATTTCTCCTAGGTGGAGGGTAAAAGACGGTAAAATGTTCGATAAGATTTTTATATATAAAAAATCATTATAAAATGGATCCAATGAATTCCATTTAACATATATAGGTATTATGTATCTATTATTACCTAAAATAAGTTTACATAATATAAATGATTATTTAAATATAAATTCTGTTTTAACCAACAACATAGTGTTTTCACTACACATAAAAAATTTAATGTTTTCAAAAAAGTACATAAAATTCACCCTAGGCTAATTTTGATATTCCGAATCCAAAAATGAAGTCCATTTTGAGAGATAAAATTTATAAAATTTCAAAAAAAAAAGTGAAGTATGAAACTTAATGGTAACCCAAATAAACTCATCAATGGGTTTTCACATTAGAGAACATAGGTGAAAATATGGATGTGGAAGAGAAATCTAACCATCATGTTCTGATGAATAGTGGTAGAGAACATGGCTATGAAAAATCCAACAATAACAATGCCATAAATTGGAGATGATGAAAGGTA
Organism: Viscum album; assembly: GCA_963277665.1. Classification (NCBI taxonomy): domain Eukaryota; kingdom Viridiplantae; phylum Streptophyta; class Magnoliopsida; order Santalales; family Viscaceae; genus Viscum; species Viscum album. The sequence goes on from OY728153.1 coordinate 787,238,802, forward strand.
CCATCTGATTCATCGAATATGAGGGAACTAGAAAAACGTTTTTGATTTTCATGATCATTACACTAATGTTGATAAATTTTTGCAGAAGGAGAAATACTTACTTGATTTCAGTGTAATATCATCATTGGTCATTCCATGATCAATTTCCATATCATATATTATTTAAAGAAATGATGTTTAATTTGTCCTTCTAGAAATATTAACTGATCATGCGATAAAATGATTGGTTATTACATCTGTCTCAAAAATTTAGCATAAGTTATTAATTATACATAAGTTTATCTATGGTGAGATTAACCATAAATGATTCCAAAAATGGACTCATGCATCAACGATAATACCGCTTAATAAAATAAAAATAATTTCTACTATCCACGGACTTCTTGTAGGCCAGTGGTGGGAAATAAAGGCCTGTCGCACTTCGGTTGTGGGTTCGATTCCCGCAGCCCTGTCCGACGCAACGAGTTGTCACCCATTCTGTAGGTTTTCCCTTTTCATAAACTATACTATAATAACATTCCATAAATAAAATCAAAAAAATTATCTAGCCTTAAACAGTACTATCTAATCTTCAACTTAATCCATTCCAACCTTACGAATTATCCAAAAAACATCTTTCCAAACTCATAGTATAAAAATAATGATTTCTAAAAATGTCATATAACAAGAACGTGAATACCATCATTTATCCCTCATATATCACAAGATATATATTGTTGGTAACATTCCAAATATATGATTACCTTAATCATGTATTCTATTGAAACATATACATAGAACCTTAGTGATAACATGAATTCAATCAATAGTTATCTCTTTCCAAATACCAAAATCCAAAAAATTCTATATACTCAAACCATGATATCACTTTGTCCTTATCTCAATCATGATCTCATGAATACTATCGAACATATTTTTTCCTCTTATACGTTTATTATGCACATATCATCTACTTTCCAAAAATATTTCAATCACTTTTCATGGTTACCAGTACCATATATTTATTGAAAACCACAATAAACCAATATATAGATATTCTAATATTCCAAAATACTATAAATGAGATTTCACAACATTATTTCAGAATCCCGTTAAATAATAACATAATCATTCCACCAATTTGTTGTAATACTCAACATCGCCAATAGTGATTGCATTTGACTTCTCTTATTCTTTTTCCTTAAGAGGTTGTTGAGTTCGATAATCATTTAACCTTTGATTAGTGCATTGGTTAGAATAATTCCACATTTCCTTGAACTTGAAGCATTGAAGTGTTGGTGGTGTGTTATCTATAGTCTTTTCTCTATTCACATCATTAGATACCTTTTTCCCATTACTCCGTCACTCAATTACTTGATGAAATTCTTTTCCACACTTGAAACATTTTCTAGTACCTTTTAGTCAATCTCCACCATGATTCTTTCCACACTTTGAGGAAAAGGAAACATTCACCTTTTTTTCACCATTGTTCTGTGATTTTTTCATAAACTCTATCTTTTTTTTTCTTGTCAAAACCATGAGATGGATATGTGACACCAAATTCCATTTATACCTTGATAGCACAACACACAATTTCTTCATAGAAATTGAATACTTTTATAGATAATGCCCTTTGAATACTTGGTTTTAAGCCACTGAATAATCGATCAACTTTAATTTCAAGTTGGATGAAAAACCCAGATGCATACCTTACAAGCCATGTAAAATTTTCCTTGTATATACCAACAGATTCATCATCCTTTTGCTTAAGCTCAAGGAACACCTTTTCCATCTTTGTTTGAAGAATACGAGGTATTTACTTATTGAAAAACAAGTCCTTGAACTCATCCCATTCCAAGAATTCAATTTCATCATGGGTCCTTGTATTCTTAATTAGATTCCACCACTATAATGCTTCACCTTTTAACCTGTAAATGGCCAAAAAGACCTTTTCATGCTCTGAACAGTGAAGTATCGAAAATATATTTTCAATGGTACTAATTCATTTTTCTGCATGAAGTGGATCTGAAGACCAACTGAAAGAAGGTTGACGTTACCTCATGAAGGACTCAATAGAATATTGTTTTTTTTCTATACTCTTTTGGAAGTCCAGAATTATTCATATCTTGGGTAAGTATAAAAATAATATTTTTCACTCCATCTCTCATAATATTTGGTTTTTAGATAGGACAATCATTGCATTGTCCATTACATTGATCAACACGGTCGATTCGAGTTCCAGCCATAATCGAAAACCCAAAAAAAGTGTGAGAGGAAAAAATCATGATATGAAAAAAACATAATAAAGGGGGTGTACCGTCAATATATAACATCTTAGGATTAATTATAAGATCGTTACAGTAATTCTAAGAGTATAACCTATATGTATACTTATCCATAGGGACATCCCTAGACATTCCTTAGAAATATATCTTCGGATTTCACAAAAGACTTCACATCCTAGTTTCCAAAGGTTAACCGAACCTTTCTCTGATACGAATTGTAGATACCCAAACCATGATGTATATGGAAATTACATTACTTTTTCGGAATACTTAATACATGGAAAAAACAGACACCCAATTACCGTATTAGTTTACTGTATTTTGGAACTCGGAACATAATCTTCTTATCATGGTAAAAGATCTTCCACATCCCCATAAAGATCTGCCGCTTTGGTTTTCTTACCTAAAAACTTTCTTTATATCCTGGTGAAAATAAAACATAAAAACGGAGAGCTCAAATTCTTAATAAGGGTAATCATGGAGAACTTAAAAATAATACATAAAAATTTGAACGTAAAAACATGAACATAAAAGATCAAAATCTTGAGATGTGACATAAATCATGGATGTACATAAGTCATAGATCATAACGAAACATTAATCATGATAAAATATGACATGTAATTTTGGAAAACCATTAAGCACATGATATGATTTCCATAGTAGCCAAGGCTGTAACACCCCGAGCTTCCGCAATACGCTTCTCATTCAATATTTCAATAGCTTGCATTGTACGCAACTTCGAGTTCTAAAACACCGCGACTAATCAAAGTAGCCGTTATGAATAGTAATAATCACTTTTTAAAATTATAGAAATTTTATATTTCAAAATGGACTTCATTTTTGGATTCTTAATATCGAAATTAGCCTATGTTGAATTTTTGGTATTTTTCTGAGAACTTCTAATTTTTTATAAATAGTGAAAAATACTTAAAAAAAACTTTTTTAATCAAAATAATTTATAGTGATAGATTATACTATTTTGTGGTTTTAAATTATAATTAGAATATATATTTACCATTTTATCCAATGGTGGTCATTAGAATTAATTTAACATTGAAATTGGACATAAACAATTGCCAATCTTTTGATATAAATTGTTTCTTAAGAACACGCTATTTGTTGTGACAGCGGGAACTAAATATAAAATTAATTAATGGAACTTATATGTTTGGAATTTTGTAAAATATATCTCATTTTTGAATTCAGAATATCAGTTATAGCATAGGGTGAAATTTTGGCATTGTTCTGAAAAACTGCAATTTTTGATGAATAGTGAATCCACTAAGTTGTAGTTAAATAACTGATTTTTCGTTTAAATTAAATACTACCAATTATGTGATTTGATTTTCAAAAATCCGACAGAAATGGTTGTAATTAATAAGTAAAATGTGGTTCAATGAGATTAAAATAATTTTTGGTGAATAGTAACTTTTAAGTTCTTAATCGCGATTAGAGGTAATTAGTGTAGTTTAAGGTAAAAAATAATGTTTTAATAATATGAGATGAGCTTGACACATGTCCTACCCTCATTGGATGTTCCATGGCCGACCAAGACAATCCATGGGCCAACTTGGGGACCCCATGGAGCCACTTTAGTTTGAAAATGACATAAATACCTTTTATTTAATGTTAAAGTAAAAAATGACACAAACATGAAATGTTTTACTAATAAAATTTTAAATGGGGTTATACAAGTCATATTTTTGACTATAAATAGTCATTGGAAATCTAAAAATATTTCCTACATCATAGAATTATTTTTATAATTTTTAGACATTAAATAAATTAAATTATTTATGACATCATTATGATGCAGCGATGACCTCATTATTTAACGATTTTAATAAAATGAAAAGCTAATGTACAGTCTAAGGCTTACATTTGTCCAAAGACTATTGGATGGGTATATTTGGAACCCTTATCACCTTAGCCATGAATTATATAAGCGTGGGACCTTTAAAATCCGAATAGTATTGTATAATAATGTAAAAGTTCCATACATTCCAAGAGTGCCCCTCCTCTCCTCTTATAAAAGGCCCCCACCTCTACCACCTCATTCACACGTTCAAACCATTTGGATCGGCCAAACTATACCCAAATACTCTCCCAACTTCCCCCTCTTACTCCTAGAAGCCTCACTGTGGGCAGAACTTTTCCCAAGGAAGCCTTTGGCTCAAATCAAAAAGAGTTTCCCGATTTTGAGGTAATGTCTTCTCTAATGTTGTTTTGTTTTATTTTTCTTCTCCAACCCCCTAAACTCTTTTTATTAATTTCTTTTCTAACAACACCAGTATCCTCAATATACTAGGATGTTGTTATAAGAATTATTCGAGCTACACTTACACACACCTACATCTAATGGTTAAAGAACATACAGTTTCTGTGGATGGCGAATTTCTGCCTCACGAAACGATGATTGTTCAATACTCATATAAAACCTTAAAAGGTGGCCATTAAGATGTCACTATATTTATATATGATATATAATATGTTTATGTTTTACTTATTCTTTTGTATTTATCATTTATGGCATACTTTATTATTTCCATTATGGGTAAACGCGATAATTTCATTTTAGGAAGTGCGGACTACCGCCCCCTCAAAGTGATGTGAATTGATAATGCCATATGTGGGATGTATAAAGGATGGAGTAAATGATATTATATATGATATTATACTGAAATTATATTATACCTTTATATAATTATGATTTCATTCCATTAAATACGAAATAGAAATGAAAGTAGCGTTCATGCGTACGTACGGCTTACCGTCTCCATGAACGGTGAATTTCATTTCTTACCTCTAAATGTTATGTAATATTATAAATTCATGTATATACTGGATATATATGATATATATGATATCTACATCATGAAAATAATTCTGGATATAATGGATGTATCACCACATGAACAACTTGTAATTATAAGAATTTTATTTTTGACTCAAGTACCTAAGATCGACAAAATGACCGTTATAAACTTAATTAATTACATAATGTTCATAACATGGTAATAAGGGATATAAAAGGAATACTGAACATGAAATACATTCTTATGTAAATAGGAATTAACTCTAGTTTATTATTCAGGAGGTTAAAGAACGGTCGAGTCAGGACAGGATGCAAGGTAACGGAATTTCTTAACCCAACTTCCGTTCTATGGGTTAATCTCCTATTTTCAAATTATGTGATGATATTATTATGTGATATCTTGTATTTGTACTTTATTTATGTGTACTTATAGTAAATACACATAATAGATCTAGTTTATTTAAAAAAATGATCTTTGTAAGGGAACTTCTTAACCCAATTTCTATTCTTTGGGTTAATCTCATACTTTCAAATTATGTCATGATATTATTATGTCCTATCTTGTATTTTTACATTATTTATGTGTACTTATAGTGAATACACATAATAGACCTACTTTATAAAAAATGATCTTTTTAAGGACTTCGTCTCAATCCCCTTTCATTGAGGCATATTTGATTTTATACACAACTTTCATTTATACAGTGTATAAACCCCTATGACTTTTACGTTTATTCAAAAGGAATCTTTTTTATACAAAGCGTTTTGCTAAACGAAAAAAGGTAATGTTTTTCTTTCCATACTTATGCGGCGACAACGACTTCTCTGCCGCCATGACCATTATTTGAGTTTCGGCTTCCAATACAAGCCATCATTTTTTAATGAAAAATAAATACAATGTTTTAACTTTCTTTTATTTTGGTATTGAAAATGGTTTTGAATGAGTTTTTATTATATCAATGTGTTGTATTCATATCTTGTGATTGAATTGTGGAAATGTTATGTTTCCTTTATGCATGTTTTATGTGATACGATTATGTTATGGTTTATGATATGTTTAAACCTATTCATATGAGGAATGTATTGGACTTAATAAGTGACGGGTGGAGCCCGCTATAGCTCCTCGATGCATCGGTAGGTCTCATGAGACAACTAGACGTGGAATTGTCTGAGGCCCTTTCCCAATTTGATTTATGGTTTTGGCCGAGGCCTTAATCATTTTAGACGTCTTGGCCGAGGCCTTGACAAAATGTTTCAGAATGTTTGGCATTATACATTCCCTCATTATGAAAGTGGTTATTGATATTGCATGTGATTATTCGACCAGTAGAATATCCATGTGAATAAGTAAATGGAATTATCTCATTTTACTTTTGCCATATTATGTTGAAGTTCATGTTTAATAGGATTTTTTTTATTTATACATTGCCTAAATTGTTAATGTTTATTTATGAAAGCTTCTGCAATATTGTTATCCTTACAGAGCATCTGAGCTCACCCCTTTCAATGTTTTAATATTTTCCAGGATGTGAAGAAGTATTTTATGAATGACCTGCAGGGATAGTCAGAAGAGGATATGAGTGTGGACTATGAAGACTTTGTTATTAGTTTTTCACTTTATGGTGTAATGTAAGACTTATGAATGTATCTAGTGTTTCCGAGGCTACTAAACTAATCGGTCTTTCGAGACTTGATCTTTTGTGATCATGCCAATGTTACGAAGTAATGCACCGACTCCGGGTAGCTGGGGTCGGGGCGTTACAGTTGGTATCAGAGGCAGTTTAGTACTAACCTTGGAAGCTAAATTTAGATAAACTCTGATTAGATCACATAGCCCGAAGATAGACTTTAAGGATTTGTATAGAGGAACTTCCTAGAATTTTGGTATTATAGAGATTTTGTAAGTTTTCCGAGCAATACATCAATGTCTGGATACGAGCAGGTAGAGGCGGCTCTGGCACAGATGTACCTAGGGGTAAAAACTGGAAACACTGCTTTGAGCTAGACTCGAACGGGAACAAGTACACGACAACGGGCCTTGCTGCACTCTTGGTTACGACACTCCTGGGGGATATGATTAGGATAATTCTCATTTTCCTTACAAACCACTATGAAGGGTTATGATTATATACTTCCTCAAATAAAACATTCCTTTTTATGGTTATGGATTATATCCATAAATAGTTCAATTTATGTTAAGTATTTTATAAGTATGTAATTATGTATTTTGATTCATAAACTAATCTAGTTTATGGCATTGTATAGAAATGGTGCCTAGTGGAAGGAATGGAAACTGTATCAATGAACGCACTCCGTGTAGGGACTGACCTCCTGCTCAAGATAATTATTGTGGATATGGAGATACAACTGGTGCTGATCAACTTATTACCATACTGGGACAACTCACTCATGTTATGAATAATAACCATACTCGTATGGATCACCCTGATCGACAATGTGGAGGATCAATGTTAGACCGCTTCATGAGGAAACAACCAACAACATTTAATGGGGGTAAAAATCCCTTAGTAGCTAAGAAATGGATAAAATCCTTAGAGAAAATATTCCACGCCTTGGGGAGTAGAGAAAGGGAGAAGGTTATAATGGCAGTTTACCACCTCACTGGAGATGCCGATCAACGGTGGTAATTGATTCAAAACACAAAGGAAGATGAAGAAGTATCAAATATTGAATGGAGGGAGTTCAAAGAGCTTTTCTTAGAAAAATAATTTCCTCATGACCATCGAGCAGATATGGAAAGGAAATTTTTGAGTCTGAGGAAAAAGGAGGATGAGAATGTCGCAAAGTATGAGGCCAACTTTACATGGTTAGCGAGGCATGCTGTAAATTATACACGTAACCCAAGAAGTAAGATTGATCGTTTCTTTGATGGGTTAAAACCATTTCTCCATCTAGCATTAGTCTCACAAACCTTCTCGTCATACAAAGATATTGTCTCCTGTTCTATCAAGACAGAAAAGGAATCTCTAAGTCTTATGATAACAAAGTAAAGCAAGAGAAGAAGCGAACGGTGGAACAAGAGACAGATAAATGGAAAAAGGGAAAGAAGGATTTTCCATTATGTGAAAATTTTGGGAAGAATCACCCTGGTACTTGCCTAAAAGGAATGGGAGTTTGTTATAAATGTGGAGAAAAAGGTCACCAGGCACATGATTGCAAGGGAAGGAAAGAGGCTATCAATGTTCAATGCTACAATTGTAGGGAAATGGGGAATTATTCAAATGAATGTCCTAAGAGTTAGGGAAACTTACCTCAGAAAAGGCCAAGGGATCAAGGAAAATCTTATGTTGTTACTACAGTTAAAGCAGAATAATTAATGTATTGATGCTTTTGGACACATGGATTATAGTCTTGTTATTAGAATAATGTGATATATATATATATATATAAGGATTGTACTGCAGTACTTGTGGATTTCAGTAAGGTTTTAATATGATGATGGTAGTTATATTTTTAGTATGTGACAATAAGAGAAACTTTACTTTGTTTGGGAAATCTGATAAATTGATTTTGGAATTAAGAGACCTTTTAGAGAAAGTCTGAAAAGAGGTAGTTTAGATAACTATAAATGTTGGAGTGGATTAAGTTGATCTTTGGATAGTATTGTTTAAGGTTAAAAAATTTATGAGGATTATTTTTGAATATTATAATACTATAGTTTTAGGAAAAGGACAACCTGCACGGTGGGTCATAACCCATCACGTCGGACAAAGCTGCAGGAATCGAACCCACAATCATAGTGCGACAGACCTTTATTTCCTACCACTAGCCTACAAGAAGACCCTGGTTATTACAGAATAATTTTACTAATCTAAATGGTATGTGTTAACATTTGGAACCCTATACAATTAGGATAAGTATAATATTTTTGAGTTCTATTATCTTTTTGAGTGAAAGATGAGTTGAAGGTTGAAACTCTAATTGTCAAGCATAAATATATATATACCTATCTCTTATTCAATGAATAAATTAATTCTTAAACTTTAGTAAAGGGATATTAAAACAAAAAAATGTGTTATCCTAATACCTTATTTCTTGTTGAACTGATGATATTTTAAATCAATATAGATTGACGGCTTTGAGGCCCTCAATTTGACACTTGATTGTGATTGATGACCTCAATCAATCCCTACAAATATTTATGTTTTTCCTCCAATTATATGTCTCTAATTTCCACCAATGTTCTCCTAATCGGGATCATAATTGGGTGGTGACTTTTTCATTTCCCTTTCCCTTTTATTAAGGCTAAATTTTATTAATCTTATTTCCGATGTGGGTTTTCCACCAAGGAATTTTCTATTTTCAACCTTTTATTTTCCAAGAAAAATTTCAAATTGTGAGGACACAATTTATTGAAGGAGGGGCGAATGTAACACCCCGAGCTTCCACAATACGCTTCTCATTCAATAATGCAATAGCTTGCATTGTACGCAACATCGAGTTCTAAAACACCGCAACTAATCAAAGTAGCCGTTATGAATAGTAATAACCACTTTTTAAAATTATAGAAATTTTATATTTCAAAATGGGCTTCATTTTTGGATTCGGAATATCGAAATTAGCTTATGTTGAATTTTTTGTATTTTTCTGAGAACTTCTAATTTTTTATGAATAGTGAAAAATACTTAAAAACAGCTTTTTTAATAAAAATAATTTATAGTGATAAATTATACTATTTAGTGGTTTTAAAGTATAATTAGAATATATTTTTACCATTTTATCCAATGGTGGTCATTAGAATTAATTTAACATTGAAATTGGACATAAACAATTGCCAATTTTTGATATAAATTGTTTCTTAAAAACACGCTATTTGTTGTGACAGCGGGAATTAATTATAAAATTAATTAATGCAACATATATGTTTGGAATTTTGTAATATAGACATCATTTTTGAATTTGTAATATCAATTATAGCTTAGGGTGAAATTTTGGCATTGTTCTGAAAAACATCAATTTTTGATGAATAGTGAAACCACTAAGTGGTAGTTAAATAGCTGATTTTTCGTTTAAATGAAATAATACCAATTCTGTTATTTGATTTTCAAAAATCTGACATACATGGTTTTCATTAATAAGTAAAATGTGGTTCAATGAGAAGAATATAATTTTTGGTGAATAGTAACTTTTAAGTTCTTAATCGCGATTAGAGGTAATTAGTGTAGTTTAAGGTAAAAATAATGTTTTAATAATATGAGATGAGCTTTACACATGTACTACCCTCATTGGATGTTCCATGGCCGACCAAGAAAATCCATGGGACAACATGGGGACCCCATGGAGCCACTTTAGTTAGAAAATGACATAAATACCTTTTATTTAATGTTAAAGTAAAAAATGACACAAACATGAAATGTTTTACTAAAACAACTTTTACATGGGGTTATACAAGTCATAGTTTTGACTATAAATAGTCATTGGAAAGCTAAAATTATTTCCTACATCATAGTATTTTTTGTATAATTTTTAGACATTAAATAAATTAAATTATTTATGACATCATTATGATGCAGCGATGACCTCATTATTTAACGATTTGAATAAAATGAAAATATAATGTACAATCCAAGGCATACACTTATCCAAAGACTATTGTATGGGTAGATTTAGAACCTTTATCACCGTATCCATGAATTATATAAGTGTGGGACTTTTATAATCCGAAAAGCATTGTATAATAATGTAAAATTTCCTTACTTCCCAAGAGTGCCTCTCCTCTCCTCTTATAAAAGTCCCCCACCTCTACCACCTCATTCACACTTTCAAACCATTCGGCTCGGCCAAACTCATCCCAAATACTCTCCCAACCTCCCCCTCTTACTCCTATAAGCCTCACTTTGGGCAGAACTCTTCCCAAGGAAGCCTTTGGCTCAAATCAAAAAGAGTTACCCGATTTTGAGGTAATGTCTTCCCTAATGTTGTTTTGTTTTATTTTTCTTCTCCAACCCCCTAAACTATTTTTATTCATTTCTTTTGTAACAACACCAGTATCCTCAATATACTAAGATGTTGTTATCAGAATTATTAGAGCTACACTTACACACACCTACATCTAATGGTTAAAGAACATACGGTTTCTGTGGATTGCGAATTTCTGCCTCACGAAACGATGATTGTTCAACACTCATATAACACCTTAAAAGGTGGCCATTAAGATGTCACTATATTTATATATGATATATAATATGTTTATGTTTTACTTATGCTTCTGTATTTCTCATTTATGGCATACTTTATGATTTCCATTATGGGTAAACACGATAATTTCATTTTAGGAAGTGCGGACTACCGCCCCCTCAAAGTGATATGAATCGTTAATGCCATATGTGGGATGTATAAAGGATGGAGTAAATGATATTATATATGATATTATACTGGAACTATATTATACCTTTATATAATTATGATTTCATTCCATTAAATACGAAATAGAAATGAAAGTAGCGTTCATGTGTACGTACGGCTTACCGTCTCCATGAACGGTGAATTTCATTTCTTACGTCTAAATGTTATGTAATATTATAAATGCATGTATATACTGGATATATATGATATAAATGATATCTACATCATGAACATAATTCTGGATATAATGGATTTATCACCACATGAACAACATGTAATTATAAGACTTTTATTTTTTACTCAAGTACCTAAGATCGACAAAATGACCGTTATAAACTTAAATAATTACATAATGTTCATAACATGGTAATAATGGATATAAAAGGAATAATGAAAATGATAAAGATTATTATGTAATTAGGAATTAACTCTAGTTTATTATTCAGGAGGTTAAAGAACGGTCGAGTCAGGACAGGACGCAAGGTAAGGGAATTTCTTAACCCAACATCCATTCTTTGGGTTAATCTACTATTTTAAAATTATGTCATGGTATTATTATGTGCTATCTTGTATTTGTACATTATTTATGTGTACTTAAAGTAAATACACATAATAGATCTAGTTTATTTAAAAAATGATCTTTGTAAGGGAACTTCTTAACCCAATTTATATTCTTTGGGTTAATCTCATACTTTCAAATTATGTCATGATATTATTATGTCCTATCTTGAATTTTTACATTATTTATGTGTAATTATAGTTAATACACATAATAGACCTACATTAAAAAAATTACCTTTTTAAGGACTTCGTCTCAATCCCCTTTCATTGAGGAATATTTGGTTTTATACACAACTTTCTTTTATACGGTGTATAATCCCCTTTGACTTTTACGTTTATTCAAAAGGAATATTTTTTATACGAAGCATTTTTCTAAACGACAGAAGGGAATGTTTTTCATTCCATACTTATGCGGCGACAACGACTTCTCCACCACCGTGACCATTATTTGAGTTTCGGCTTCCTCTACAAGCAATCATTTTTTTTAATGAAAAATAAATACAAAGTTTTAACTTTCATTTATTTTGGTATTGAAAATGGTTTTGAAAGAGTTTTTATTATATCAATGTGTTGTATTCATATCTTGTGATTGAAATGTGGAAATGTTATGTTTCCTTTATGCATGTTTTATGTGATACGATTATCTTATGGTTTATGATATGTTTAAACCTATTCATATGAGGAATGTATTGGACTTAATAAGTGATGGGTGGAGCCCGCTATAGCTCCTCGATGCATCGGTAGGTCTCATGAGACAACTAGACGTGGAATTGGCCGAGGCCCTTTCCCAATTTGATTTATGGTTTTGGCCGAGGCCTTAATCATTTTAGGCTTTATGGACGAGGCCTTGACAAAATGTTTCAGAATGTTTGGAATTATACATTCCCTCAATATGAAAGTGGTTATTGATATTTCATGTGATTATTCGACCAGTAGAATATCCATTTGAATAAGTATATGGCATTATCTCATTTTACGTTTTCCATATTATGTTGAAGTTCATGTTTAAAAGGATTTTGTTTTATTTATACATTGCCTAAATTGTTAATGTTTATTTATGAAAGCTTCTGCAATATTGTTATCCTTACAGAGCATCTGAGCTCACCCCTTTCAATGTTTTAATATTTTCTAGGATGTGAAGAAATATTTTATGAATGACCTGCATGGATAGTCAGAAGAGGATATGAGTGTGGACTATGAAGACTTTGTTATTAGTTTTTCACTTTATGATGTAATGTATGATTTATGAATGTATCTAGTGTTTCCAAGGCTACTAAACTAATCGATCTTTCGAGACTTGATCTTTTGTGATCATGCCAATGTTACGAAGTAATGCCCCGACTCCGGGTAGCTGGGGTCGGGGCGTTACAGTTGGTATCAGAGGCAGTTTAGTACTAACCTTGGAAGCTAGATTTAGATAAACTATGATTAGAGCACATAGACCGAAGATAGACTTTAAGGATTTGTATAAAGGAACTTCCTAGAATTTTGGTATTATAGAGATTTTGTGAGTTTTCCGAGCAATACATCCATGTCTGGATACGAGCAGGTAGAGGTGGCTCTGGCACAGATGTACCTAGTGGTAAAACCCGAAAACACTGCTTTGAGATAGACTCGAACGGGAACAAGTGCAGGACAACGGGCCTTGCTGCACTCTTGGTTACGACACTCCTGGGGGATATGCTTAGGATAATTCTCATTTTCCTTACAAACCACTATGAAGGGTTATGATTATATACTTCCTCAAAGAAAACATTCCTTTTTATGATTATGGATTATATCCATAAATAGTTCAATTTATGTTAAGTATTTTATAAGTATGGAATTATGTATTTTGATTCATAAACTAATCTATTTTATTCCATTTTAAAGAAATGGCGCCTAGTGGAAGGAATGGAAACTGTATCAATGCACGCACTCCGTGTAGGGAATTCCCTCCTACTCAAGATAATTATTGTGGATATAGAGATACAACTGGTGCTGATCAACTTATTACCATACTGGGACAACTCACTCAAGTTATGAATAATAACCTTACTCGTATGGATCACCCTGATCGACAATGTGGAGGATCAATGTTAGACCGCTTCATGAGGCAACAACCACCAACATTTAATGGGGGTAAAAATCCCTTAGTAGCTAAGAAATGGATAAACTCCTTAGTGAAAATATTCCACGCCTTGGGGAGTAGCGAATGAGAGAAGGTTATCATGGCAGTTTACCGCCTCACTGGAGATGCCGATAAATGGTGGTCATTGATTCAAAACACAAAGGAAGATGAAGAAGTATCAAATATGTAATGGAGGGAGTTCAAAGATATTTTCTTAGAAAAATACTTTCCTCATGACCATCAAGCAGATATGGAAAGGCAATTTTTGAGTCTGAGACAAAATGAGGATGAGAATGTCGCAAAGTATGAGGCCAGCTTTACAAGGTTAGCGAGGCATGCTGTAGATTATATAAGTAACCCAAGAAGTAAGATTGATCGTTTCATTGATGGGTTAAAACCATTTCTCCGTCTAGCATTAGTCTCAAAAACCTTCTCGTCATACGAAGATATTGTCTCCTGTTCTATCAAGACAGAAAAGGAATCTCTAAGTCTTATGACAACAAAGTAAAGCAAGAGAAGAAGATAATGGTGGACCAAGAGATAGATAAATGGAAAAAGGGAAAGAAGGATTTTCCATTATGTGATAATTGTGGGAAGAATCACCCTGGTACTTGCCTAAAAGGAATGGGAGTTTGTTATAAATGTGGAGAAAAAGGTCACCAGGCGTGTGATTGCAAGGGAGGGAAAGAGGCTATCAATGTTGAATGCTAAAATTTTAGGGAAATGGGGAATTATGCAAATGAATTTCCTAAGCGTTAGGAAAACTTACCTCAGAAAAGGCCAAGGGATCAAGGAAAATATTATGCTGTTACTATACTTAAAGCAGAATAATTAATGTATTGGTGCTTTTGGACTCATGGATTATATTCTGGTTATTAGAATAATGTGATATATATATATAAGTATTGTACTGCAGTACTTGTGGATTTCAGTAAGGTTTTAATATGATGATGGTAATTATATTTTTAGTATGTGACAATAAGAGAAACTTTACTTTGTTTGGGAAATCTGATAAATTGATTTGGCAATTAAGAGACCTTTTAGAGAAAGTCTGGACAGAGGTATTTTGGATAACTATAAAGGTTGGAGCGGATTAAGTTGATCTTTGGATAGTATAGTTTAAGGTTAAAAAATTTATGAAGATTATTTTTGAATATTATAATACTATAGTTTTAGGAAAAGGACAACCTGTACGGTGGGGCATAACCCGTCGCGTCGGACAAAGCTGCAGGAATCGAACCCACAATCATAGTACGACAGGCCTTTATTTCCTACCACTAGCCTACATGAAGTCCTTGGTTATTACAAAAATAATTTTACTAATCTAAATGGTATGTTTTAACATTTGGAACCTTATAAAATTAGGATAAGTATAATATTTTTGAGTTCTATTATCTTATTGATTGAAAGATGAGTTGAAGGTTGAAACTCTAATTATCAAGCATAAATATATATATATAACTATCTCTAATTCAATGAATAAATTAATTCTTAAACTTTAGTAAAGGGATATTAAAACAAAAAAAAATGTGTTATCCTAATACCTTATTTCTTGTTAAACTGATGATATTTTAAATCAACATAGATTGAAGGCTTTGAGGCCCTCAATTTGACAGTAGATTGTGATTGATGACCTCAATCACTCCCTACAAATATTTATGTTTTTCCTCCAATTATATGTCTCTAATTCCCACCAATGTTCACCTAATCGAGATCATAATTGGGTGGTGGATTTTTCATTTCCCTTTCCCTCTTATTAAGGCTAAATTTTATTAATCTTATTTCCGATGTGGGTTTTCCACAAAAGAATTTTCTATTTTCAACCTTTTATTTTCCAAGAAAAATTTCAAATTGTGAGGACACAATTTATTGAAGGAGCATAGAATGTAACACCCTGAGCTTCCACAATACGCTTCTCATTCAATAATGCAATAGCTTGCATTGTACGCAACTTCGAGTTCTAAAACACCGCAACTAATCAAAGTAGCCGTTATGAATAGTAATAACCACTTTTTAAAATTATAGAAATTTTATATTTCAAAATGGACTTCATTTTTGGAGTCGGAATATCTAAATTAGCCTATGTTGAATTTTTGGTATTTTTCTGAGAACTTCTAATTTTTTATGACTAGTGAAAAATACTTAAAAACAACTTTTTAATCAAAATAATTGATAGTGATAAATTATACTATTTAGTGGTTTTAAAGTATAATTAGAATATATTTTTACCATTTTATCCAATGGTGGTCATTAGAATTAATTTAACATTGAAATTGGACATAAACAATTGCCAATCATTTGATATAAATTGTTTCTTAAAAACACGCTACTTGTTGTGACAACGGAAATTAATTATAAAATTAATTAATGCAACTTATATGTTTGGAATTTTTTAAAATAGACATCATTTTTGAATTCGGAATATCAATTATAGCTTAGGGTGAAATTTTGGCATTGTTCTGAAAAACTTCAATTTTTGATGAATAGTGAAACCACTAAGTGGTAGTTAAATAACTGATTCTTCGTTTAAATGAAATATTACCAATTCTGTGATTTGATTTCCAAAAATCTGACATACATGGTTTTCATTAATAAGTAAAATGTGGTTCAATGAGATTAAAATAATTTTTGGTGAATAGTAACTTTTAAGTTCTTAATCGCGATTAGAGGTAATTAGTGTAGTTTAAGGTAAAAATAATGTTTTAATAATATGAGATGAGCTTGAAACATGTCCTACCCTCATTGGATGTGCCATGGCCGACCAAGAAAATCCATGGGTCAACTTGGGGACCCCATGGAGCCACTTTAGTTAGAAAATGACATAAATACCTTTTATTTAATGTTAAAGTAAAAAATGACACAAACATGAAATGTTTTACTAAACAACTTTTTATATGGGGTTATACAAGTCATAGTTTTGACTATAAATAGTCATTGGAAAGCTAAAAAGATTTCCTACATCATAGTAGTTTTTTTATAATTTTTAGACATTAAATAAATTAAATTATTTATGACATCATTATGATGCAGCAATGACCTCATTATTTAATGATTTTATTAAAATGAATAGATAATGTAAAATCCAAGGATTATACTTGTCCAAAGACTATTGGATGGGTATATTTGGAACCCTTATCACCATAGACACTAATTATATAAGTGTGGGACTTTTAGAATCCGAAAAGCATTGTATAATAATGTAAAATTTCCTTACTTTTCAAGAGTGCCCCTCCTCTCCTCTTATAAAAGGCCCCAACCTCTACCACCTCATTCACACTTTCAAACCATTTGGCTCGGCCAAAATCTGCCCAAATACTCTCCCAACTTCCCCCTCGTACTCCTAGAATCCTCAATTTGGGCAAAACTCTTCCCAAGGAATCCTTTGGCTAAAATCAAAAAAAGTTACCCGATTTTGAGGTAATGTCTTCTCTAATGTTGTTTTGTTTTATTTTTCTTCTCTAACCCCCTAAACTCTTTTTATTCATTTCTTTTGTAACAACACCAGTATACTCAATATACTAGGATGTTGTCATAAGAATTATTATAGCTACACTTACACACACCTACATCTAATGGTTAAAGAACATACGGTTTCTGTGGATGGCGAATTTCTGCCTCACGAAACGATGATTGTTCAACACTCATATAACACCTTAAAAGGTGGCCATTAAGATGTCACTATATTTATATATGATATATAATATGTTTATGTTTTACTTATGCTTCTGTATTTCTCATTTATGTGATATATTATGATTTCCATTATGGGTAAACGCAATAATTTCATTTTAGGAAGTGCGGACTACCGCCCCCTCAAAGTGATGTGAATAGTTAATGCCATATTTGGGATGTATAAAGGATGGATTAAATGATATTATATATGATATTATACTGGAACTATATTATACCTTTATATAATTATGATTTCATTCCATTAAATACGAAATAGAAATGAAAGTAGCGTTCATGCGTACGTACGGCTTACCGTCTCCATGAACGGTGAATTTCATTTCTTACCTCTAAATGTTATGTAATATTATAAATGCATGTATATAATAGATATATATTATATATATTATATCTACATCATGAACATATTTCTGGATATAATGGATGTATCACCACATGAACAACTTGTAATTATAAGAATTTTATTTTTGACTCAAGTACCTAAGATCGACAAAATGACCATTATAAACTTAAATAATTACATAATGTTCATAACATGGTAATAAGGGATATAAAAGGAATAATGAACATGAAAATATTCTTAAGTAAATAGGAATTAACTCTAGTTTATTATTCATGAGGTTAAAGAACGGTCGAGTCAGGACAGGACGCAAGGTAAGGGAATTTCTTAACCCAACTTCCATTCTTTGGGTTAATCTCCTATTTTCATATTATGTCATGATATTTTTATGTGATATATTGTATTTGTACATTATTTATGTGTACATATAGTAAATACACATAATAGATCTAGTTTGTTTAAAAAATGATCTTTATAAGGGAACTTCTTAACCCAATTTCTATTCTTTGGGTTAATCTCATACTTTCAAATTATGTCATGATATTATTATGTCCTATCTTATATTTTTACATTATTTATGTGTAATTATAGTGAATATACATAATATACCTACTTTATAAAAAAAATGATCTTTTTAAGGACTTCGTCTCAATCCCCTTTCATTGAGGCATATTTGGTTTTATACACAACTTTCTTTTATACGGTGTATAAACCCCTTTGACTTTTACGTTTATTCAAAATGAATCTTTTTTATAAGAAGCATTTTGCTAAATGACAAAAGGGAATGTTTTTATTTCCATACTTATGCGGCAACAATGACTTCTCCGATGTCGTGACCATTATTTGAGTTTCGGATTTCTCTACAAGCCATCATTTTTTTAATGAAAAATAAATACAACGTTTTAAATTTCTTTTATTTTGGTATTGAAAATGGTTTTGAAAGAGTTTTTATTATATCAATGTGTTGTATTGATATCTTGTGATTGAAATGTGGAAATTTTATGTTTCCTTAATGCATGTTTTATGTGATACAATTATGTTATGGTTTATGATATGTTTAAACCTATTCATATGAGGAATGTATTAGACTTAATAAGTGACGGGTGGAGCCCGCTATAGCTCCTCGATGCATCAGTAGGTCTCATGAGACAACTAAACGTGGAATTGGCCGAGGCCCTTTCCCAATTTGATTTATGGTTTTGGCCGAGGCCTTAATCATTTTAGACGTCTTGGCCGAGGTCTTGAAAAAATGTTTCAGAATGTTTGTCATTATACATTCCCTCATTATGAAAGTGGTTATTGATATTGCAGGTGATTATTCGACCAATAGAATATCCATGTGACTAAGTAAATGGCATTATCTCATTTTACTTTTTCCATATTATGTTGAAGTTCATGTTTAAAAGGCTTTTGTTTTATTTATACATTGCCTTAATTGTTAATGTATATTTATGAAAGATTCTGCAATATTGTTATCCTTACAGAGCATCTGAGCTAACCCCTTTCAATGTTTTAATATTTTCTAGGATGTGAAGAATTATTTTATGAATGACCTGCAGGGATAGTCAGAAGAGGATATGAGTGTGGACTACGAAGACATTGTTATTAGTTTTTCACTTTATGATGTAATGTAAGACTTGTGAATGTATCTACTGTTTCCAAGGCTACTAAACTAATCGGTCTTTCGAGACTTGATCTTTTGTGATCATGCCAATGTTACGAAGTAATTCACCGACTCCGGGTAGCTGGGGTCAGGGCGTTACAAAGGCAATGTTTTCAAAACCATCATAGTGGACATAGTCCCTTACTGAATCGAGTTCACTCCTCGTTCCAGTCTTGTATCACTGAACCAGATTAACTTGCCATTCCAGGAAATTCTATCTCTTGAGATATAAATCTTTACCCAATGCATTTTATAGAGATATAGGTCCCTCCCATCTCATAATGAAATCATTATTTTGTGTGATACAAAATAAACATACATCATTCATAATAACCTAATGAATAAAATGGGTTTGATAAACATCGTCCCATCATAACATAATCCATATAATGGATGTGGATATCATTTCATCAAAAGAAAAATCAAACCATGTAAATAATAGATACATTATAAACATACTAAATAATGTCATCACAGATGGAAAATAGTTTTGACAAAACACTTGAAATGAATTCTTGAGGAAAATATACATTCTTCCTCAAAATAATTTTATTTTCTCAGAATTACATGAAATTTAAAGTAAAATGATTTTTCTGAAAATAATAATGACATTTTGAAGAGGAACTGTCATTGAAATAAGTCGTTAATAATGTGTAAAAACCCATTCACATCGTATAAGTTAAAAAAACATTCTTCTCATACATTTGTCAAAAAAGTCAAAACGCACCTTATATGGTAATGAAAAGAAAGATTCCTTCCATAACAAAAATAAAAGTCAAATAGGGGTAAACATGACTTTAAACATACTTGGAATAATATTAAACACTTCATGAAAAACATTATTATGGACATGGATGAAAAATATAACCCTAGTAAATACTTATTTATAAGCAATCTCATATAAAAATGAGATTGAAAAATTATCCCATACCATATATAACCGCTGGAAAATTAAATTCATATGTAAATATCATATCCTTCATAATAAAAATCACAAAACACTTGTGGGAAGCATAAATTCTATACCAAAGAAACAGTTCGTGATTAAGGCATATGTCTCAAAAAAAATAAATGTGAGACGAAATAATCCCTTACCTTATGTCCAATTTCTTTTGTATGTTTTTGATACTCCTTTATAGTGGGTTTAACATATTATTAAATTGTAAAATAACCATAATAATATTTATGCTATCATATATGATTCACTTATTACTTTATATTACATGTTCTTTTCTCAATTCCATGTTAAAGCAGTGTTTTGGGTAAAATTGTTTCATTTATCATACATGTTTGGACTTGTTGTTCTTGGTATTAATATTAAATATATCATGATTTACATTCTTCCATAATTTAAAACATGATTTATATATCATATATAATCAGTATATATATATAATAGATAGATAAATTAAATGAAACAAACTATTCATGGAGACGGTAGGCCATACGTAAGGATGAATGTTGTTTTCCTTTCCTTATTGACTTGAATGGACGTAAGTATATTACCCATATATATACATAAATCCAGTATCATTATTATTTCATATATATCATTATTCTTCATTATATATATTTTATAATCATTCTTGAATGGTTAACATGGTGAATGAATCTCATCGCACCGTGGAGACAGTAATATGTACGTACGCACGAGCGATGATATCATTCCCATTATTATCGAATAGAATTTGAGTGGATTATATAATATCTCATAATTAGTATCATGTTATAATAAAAATATTTTTTTTACACCATTATACCCATCCAAGTAAGGAGGTAGTGGAAAACAAATTACCCGACGACATGGAAACGGTATTCCGTACGTACACACACGCGATGATTTTGTTTTCCGTAGGATGGATAGAATGTAAGATAGGTTTTTTCATATTTATAATAACAAATCAGTATATTAGTTATACTTATATTATTACTTTATAATTAAACAACTATATAAGACGAGGGAGAAGAATAATGAAACGTGAAAGAATCGGTAGAAGAGATTAACTCTTCATTGACACGCCTCCTATTAACCTCATATTAGGGCACTAACGTTTGTCTTGGAAGTTTACCATATCCTCTAGTAGGTTTATATGGAAGTGGAGAAGTAAAATGGGCAGGGTTTGTCCAATATTGAAGGCTCAAGATGTTGTAATGTGGAGAGGGAAAATGAGCCCATATATAAGGGAGGAGAGGGGTACCATAGGAAAACGTAAAATATTATTTTATAATAAAGTCATATTCTGTTTATAATGGCTCCAAAGTGACTTATATAGATGCTAGGGTGTAGATCGGTCAAAATCATCTCATCCAATGAGTTTTATACAAGTTTACGTTACCATTTTAACCTTATCATTTACATTTAACTCTAAGTTAAATAATTTAACTTTTGCCGTGTCTTCTTGTATTATTACACTATATGGTTAATAAGCTTACTATAAAATACCAAAAAAACCCCAATTGATTAAATAATGTCATATAAATTATTACATAAGTCTTTTGGTCGAACCATAAATTTTTAGGAATAGAATAACAATTGAGAATATAATATTTCTTTTAAAAACTCTTTTAAGTCAATTTTGACACTATTTGGTATTTTGATTTTGTTAAATTCATAACAGTATTATTACATCAAACAATATTAATATAAATAACCCTAGTATGTTTTATTAACCTATAACATTAGTGTAATTTAAAAAAGTCTCAAATTACATTTATTTGGGTATTTATAAATTCAATTATGTAAAAATTTCATTAATAGGGTTATTACTGCCTCATCATTGTGTCATAAATAACATAAATTATATAATTTCTAAAAATTATAAATAAAATAAAATTATGTAGGAAATCTTTTTATCTTTTTAATAAATAGTTATAGTCTAATTTATCTTATTTATAACCATATATTTAAAATGTTTTAGTTATTAAACATTGATTTTAACTCTTTTAACTCTTCTTTAAATTAAATAATAATAATTGTCCATATCTAGTAAAAGTCGACCTAAATGGACATATTTTATTCCTAAGGTTGTTTTTGGTCGAATTACACATATCCAATAGAATTAGGACATGTTTTGTGGTAATAATAATATCATTTTTACACTTAATTACCCTATTTACTTTTAACCGTGGTAAATAAATGTAAAATGTTACTATTCACCAAAAATTATTTTTATCTTATTGAACCACATTTTTCTTACTGATATCAACCGAGTCTCTAGGATTTTGGAAATTCCACTCATAGAAGCGGTAAAATTATGTTTTATGTAAATTTGCAAATTTTTCTAGGAGGTGGGTAAAAGACGGTAAAAAGTTCAATAAGTTATTTATATATCTAAAATTATTATAAAAGGGTTATAATGAATTCCATTTAAATTATATAGGTATTATTTATATATTTTGACCTAAAATAAATTTAATTAATATTAATGATTATTTAAATAGAATGTTGGTTTTAACCAATAACTCAGAGTTTTCACTATTCATTAAAAATTGAATGTTTTCAGAAAAATACAAAAAATTCACCGTAGGCTAATTTTGATATTAAAAATCCAAAAATGAAGTCCATTTTGAATGATAAAATTTATAAAATTTCAAGAAGTGGATATTACTGTTCATAACGGCTAGTTCATATAACATATCTTTGTTTAGTGAAACCCAGTATTGCGTACTACAATGATATTAAGGAAGGTCGTGATTGTGTGTAATGCAAGACAAGTAAGGGATATGTGTAGTGAAATCTCTCAATGCTGTTGCGTATAACATAATCACAACTTATTTATAAATTAAACAAAATATATACTTAATGTTGCATAGAATAATTTCCACAAAACGAACATGAAATCATGTGTAACACGAGCCAAAAATATTGTAGCCTATATTGCATGCTAATACGTTGTTGTGTATAGTACAATATTATCTTGGAGTAGTGTACATTAGATGATGTCAATGTAATTAAAAAATATAGACCTCATAAAATCTTGTTTTGTTACATTCTACCCCCCTTAAAATGAATTTTGCCCTCGAAATTTATCAGGGTTATAAATCTTTTACTACTTGAAAGTTTCATTCATAGAAACACACATCGTAAAATGCTATACTAAAACATAATTTTAAAAAAGTGATGTATTAAATGTATTGGTTTCCCAAATTAACTTATCACTGGGTTTCCACATAGGAGAACATAAGTGAAATTATTGATATTGAAGATAAATCTATTCATCATGTTCTGATGAAGAGTGGTAGAGAACATGGATATGAAATAGCCAACAATAACAAAGACATAAATTTGTGATGATCTAAGGTACTATTTGAATCATCAAATATGAGGGTACTAGGACAACATTTTTGTTTTTCAAGATCATTTCGCTAATGTTGATAAATGTTTTCACAAGGAGAAATACATACATTATTTCAGTGTAATATCATCATTGGTCATTCCATGAATAATTTCTAATTCATCTCTTATTTAATGAAATGAAGTTGAATTTTCCCTTCATGAAATATTAGGAAATCATCTCATAGAATGATAGGTTTTTCCATCTATCTCAAAAAGTTAGAAAAAGTTATAAAATATACATTATTCCATCTATGGTGAGATTAACTGTAAATGATTCGAAAAATGGACTCATACTTCAACAATCATACCGCATAATAAAATAAAACTAATTTCTACTAACCAGGGACTTCATGTAAGCCAGTGGTAGGCAATAAAGGCCTGTTGCACTTCAGTTGTGGGTTCGATTTTCACAGCCTTTTCCGACGCGATGGGTTGCCACCAGTTCTGTAGGTTGTCCATTTTCATAAACTATACTGTTATGAAATTCCAGAAATAAAATTAAAAAAATGTTCTGGAATTAAACAATACTATATAATGTTCAAATTCATCCTTTACAACCTTAAGAATTATGAAAAATACTTCTTTCTAAACTCATAGTATAAATAGAATGATTTCTAAAAAGGTCATATAACATGCACGTGAATACCATCATTTATCCCTCATATATCACAAGATATATCTTGTTGTTCACATTCCAAATATGCGATTACCTTAATCATGTACTCTAATGAAACATGTATTACCATAGAACCTTAGTGGAAACATGAATTCTATCAAATGGTAACTCTTTCCACATACCAAAATCCCAAAAATTATATACACTCAAACCATGATATCACTTTTTCCTTATCTCAATCAGGAGCTCATGAATACTATCAACCATATTATTTTCTTCTTATCCCTCCATTATGCACATATGATCTACTTTCCAAAAATATTTTAATCAATATTCATGTTTACTGATACCATATAATTATTGAAAACCACAATAAACCAATACATAGATATTCCAATATTCCAAAATAATATAAATGCGATTTCACAACAATATTTCGGAATCCCATTACATTAACACATAACCATTCCACCACATATTTTTCATACTCAACATCGCCAATAGTGATCTCATGTGAATTACCTTTCTCTATTTCCTTATGAGGTTATTGAGGTCTATCAAAATTAATCCTTGGATTAGGGAATTGGTTAACATAATGCCCCATTTCCTTGCACAAGAAGAATTGAAGTGTTGGTGGTGTGTTTTCTGTAGTCTTTTCTAAATGCACATAATTATCTACCATTTTCCCATTACATCGGCACTCAGCTAATTGATAACATTCTTTTCCACACTTGAAACATTTTCTGGTTCCTTTTAGACAATATCCATAATGCCTCATTCCACACATTGATTAAAAGGAAACATTCACTTTCTTTTCACCATTGTTTGGAGATTTTTCATTAAACTCCATCTTTCATTTCATGTCAAAACCATGAGATGGATATGTAACACCAACATCCTTTTCTTCATTGATAGTACAACGCACAATTTCTTCATAGCAACCGAAGACTCTTATAAATAATTCCCTTCGAAGACTTGGTTTTAAGCCACTGAAGAATCGATCAACTTTACTTTCAGTTTGGATGATAAAGCAAGATGCATACCTTGAAAGCCTTGTAAAATTCTCCCCGTATATACCAACAGATTCATAATCCTTTTTATTAAGCTCAAGGAACTCCATTTCCATATTTTTTCTAATAATATGAGGGAAGTACTCATTGAAAAACATGTTCTTGATCTCATCCCATTCCATGGATTCAATTTCATCTTGGGGCCTTGTATTTTTAATTAGAGTCCACCACTGGTCTACTTCACCTTCTATCCGTTAAACAGCCAAAATGACTTTTTCTTGATCTTAACAACGAATTAATGAAAATATCTTTTCAATAGAACTAATCCATTGTTCATAAACAAGTGGATCAGAAGACATAATGAAAGAAGGTGTACATTGCCTCAAGAAGGACTCAATAGAATATTGTCTCTTTCTCTGCTTATTTGCAAGTATAGAATGATACATAGCTTGTGTATGTATAGATATAATACTTTTCACTCCATCTCCCATCTTATTTGGTTTTTTGGGAGGACAATCATTGCATTTCCCATTACATTGATCAACAAGATTCATTTGGGTTCCAGCCATCGTCTAAAATCCAAAAAGAACAGTATGAGAGGAAAAAATCATGCTAGGAAAACAACATAATAAAGGGGGATTAACTTCAATACATAACATCTTAGGTTTAATTCTAAGATTTTTACCATTATTATAGGACTATAACCTATATGTATAATTATCCTTAGGGACATACCAAGACATACCTTAGAAATATCTCCAGGAATTTCACTAATTTTGTCACATCCTAGTTTTCAAGGGTTAACTAAACCTGGCACTGATACCAACTGTAGATACCCAAACCTGATATATGTGGACATTACATTACTTTTGCGGAATACTTAATATGTGAAAAAATAGACACCCAATGACAGTGTTAGTTTACTGTCTTTAGAAACTCGGATCATAATCTTCTAATCATGGTGAAAAATCTTCAAAATCTCCTATAAAGATCTTCCCCTTTGGTTTTCTTACCTAAAACCTTTCTTTATATCCTGGGGAAAAGAAATCATAAAAAGGGTGAGATCAAATTCATAGTAAGTGTAAACATGGGGAACTTAAAAACAATCCATAAACATTTGAACGTAAAAACGTGAACATAAAACATCAAAATCCTAAGAAATGACATAAATCATGGAAGTATATATGTCATAGATCATAATAGAACATTAATCATGATGAAACATTAAATGTAATTATGGAAAACCATTAATTACATGATATTGTTTCTATAGTAGCCAAGGCATTGTTTCCAAGGCCATCATAGTGGACAAAGTCCCTTTCTGAATCGAGTTTACTCCTCGTTCTATTCCTGTATCACTGAACCAGATTAAGTTTCCAGTCCAACCATGTCTATCTAATGAGATATTAATCATTACCCAATGAATTGGGGGGAGGTATAGGTTCCAAACATCTCATAATGAAATCATTCTTTTGTGTGCCACAAAATCAACATACATCATTCATAATAACCCAACTAATAAAATGGTTATCATAAAAATCATCCCATAATCAAATAATACATATAAAAGAAATGGATATCATTTCACAATAAGAAAAATAAAACCATTTAAATAATAGAGACATTATAAACATACTAAATAATATCATATTATATGGAAAATAGTTATGAGAAAACACTTGAAATGAATTCTTGGGGAAAATATCATTTCTTATTCAAAATCATTTTATTTTTTCAAAATTCAATGAAATTTTAAAAGAAAAGGATTTTGACAAAAATAATCAAGAAATTAAGTAGAGTAAACTTCATTTAAATAAGTTGTTATGAAACCGTAAATATCCATTCACTCCGTATAACTTTAAAAAACATTTTTCTCGTACATTTTCCGGAAAAGTCAAAAAGTACCTTATATGGTAAACCAAAGTAAGATTCCTCCTGTAACACAAATTAAAATGCACATTGGGTCATAATGGCTTTAAAAATTTATGGACGAATATTAAAAAGTTTATGGAAAACATTTTTCTGGACATGGATGAAAAATATAACCCCAGTAAATTCTAACGTACTAGTAATCTTGGATAAAATTGGGATTGCAAAATTATCCCTTACCATTTAAAATCGGTGTAAAATTACATGAATTTTTAAATATCATAAAAATCATAATAAAAATTATAAAACACTCATTGAAAGCTTGAACTCCATAAAAAAAAGAAATATTTGGTTATTAAGGCATATGTATCATAGAAATTAATGTGAGACAAAATAATCCCTTACCTTATATCCAATTTCTTCCATATGTGCCCGAGACTTCTGTATTATGGGTTGGAACATATTATTAACTTGTAACAGAACCATAATAATATTTATGATATCATATATGATTCACTTATGACTTTATATTACCCGTTCTTTTGTTAATTCCATGTTAAAGCAGTGTTTTGGGTAAATTCGTTTCATTTATCTTACGTGTTTGGACTTTTTGTTCTTGATATTATTATTACTTATATCATTATTTACATACTTAGATAATGTAAAACATTTGTTATATATCATATATATTCAATATATATATATATATATAATAGATAGATAAATGAAATGAAACACACCATTCATGGAGACAGTAGGTCGTACAAACGCATGAACACTGTTTTCCTTTACTTATTGACAAGAATGAAAGTGAGTAGATGATATATATATATATATATATAAATTAAGTAAAATTATTATGTCATATATATCATTATTATTCATTATATATATTTTATAATAATTCTTGAATGGTTAAAATGGAGAATGAATCTCATCGCGCCGTGGAGACTGTAATACGTACGTACACACGAGTGATGGATCCATTCCCATTGTTATTGAATAGAATTGGAGTTGATGTTATAATATCTTAGAATTAGTATCATGTTATAATAACCATATATAGTAATTCTTTACACCATTATACCCATCCATGTAAGGTGGTGGTGGAAAAACAGATTACACAACGGCGCAGAGACGGTTTTCCATACATACGCGCGTGCGATGATTTCATTTTCCCTTGGATGGATAGAAGATAAAATGGGGTTGTTTAATATTTATAATAATAAATCAGTATATTATTTATACTTATTTTATTACTTTATAATGAAAAAAACTAAAGAATAGGAGGTGTAATAATAATGAAACTTGAAAGAATCGGTAGAAGAGATTACCTCTTCTTTGACGCGCCTCCTCTTAACCTCCTCTTAGGGCACTAAAGATGGACTTTGAAGAAAAACAGAACCTCTAGTAGGTTTATATTGAAATGAAGAAGTAAAATACATAGGATTTGGATGAGCTTGAAGGCTCAAAATGATGTAAATTGTAGAGGGAAGATGTTCTCTTTTATAATGGAGGATAGGGGAACCTTAAGAAAACATAAAATATTATTTTATAATAAAGTCATATTCAGTTTATTATGGCTCCAAATTGACTTATTTATAAGATAGGGTGGGAATGGGTTGAAAACCTCTCAAAAATTTAGTTTTTGAAATGTATAGGTTAACATTTTAACCTTATCATTTAGATTTAACTCTAAGTTAAATAATTTATGTTTTACCGTGTTTTCTTGTATTCATACACTATATTGTTAATACACCTACTATTAACATTAAATAGAACCTACATTTGTTTATTAATGTCATATATATTGTTATATAAGTATATTTTCTGAACCATAAATTAATAGGAATAGAATAAAAAAAATAGAATAGTTTTTTTAAAAACTCTTTTATGTCAATTTTGACACTATTCGGTATTTTTTTTTATAAATTTATAACAGCATTATTACTTCAAAAGAAATTAATATAACTAACCCCAGTATGATATATTATCCTTTAAAATTAGTTTAATTCATAAAACTTCTAAAATTACATTTATTTGGGTATTTATAACATCAATTATTTTAATATTTCATTAATAATGTAATTACTGCATCATCATTGTGTCACAAATAACGTAAATTATATGATGTCTAAAAATTATAAATAAAATATAATTATGTAGGAAATATTTTTATATTTCTAATTAATTTTTATAGTCTAATTTATCTTATGTATAAACTTATATTAAAAATGTTTTAGTTATTAAACATTGATTTTAACTCTTTCAACTCTTCTTTTTATTAAATAATAATAAATGTCCTTATCTAATCCCAGTGGACCTAAAATGTCATATTTGATTCCTAAGGTTGTTTTTGGTCGAAATTCACTTATCTAATAGAATTAGGGCATTTTTTGGGGTAATAATAATATCATTTTTACCCATAATGACTCTATTTACTTTTAACATTGGTAAATAAAAGTAAAAGGTTACTATTCACCAAAAAATATTTTTATCTTATTGAACCAAATTTTACTTATTTATATCAACCGTGTATCTAGTATTTTTGAAATTCTAATCAAAAAAGTGGTAAAATTAGGTTTTATGTAAATCTTCAAATTCTCCTTTGAGGTGGGTTATAGACGGTAAAAAGTTCAATATGATTTTTAGATATCTAAAATTATTATAAAATGGCTCCAATGAATTCCATTAAACTTATATAGGTATTATATATCAATTTTGACCAGAAATAAAGTTAAATAAAATATTTTATTATTTAAATAGAATGTCGGGTTTATCCAATAACTCAGTGTTTTCATTATTCATCAAATATTGAAAGTTTTCAGAAAAATACAAAAAATTCACCCTAGGCTAATTTCTATATTCTGAATCCAAAAATGAAGTACATTTTGAAAGATAAAATGTATAATATTTCAATAAGTGGATATTACTATTCATAACATCTAGTTTATATAACATATTGTTGTTTTCTGAAACCCGGTATTGCATGCTACACATGCTATCGACGTAGGTCACAATTGTGTGTAATGAAAGCCAAGTCAGGGATGCATGTAGTGAATGCTCCCTGTGGTGTTTCTTATAACATAATCAAAACATATCTATAGATTAAACAAAATCTATACATAATGTTGGGTAGAAAAAATTCCACAAAACACAGTTGAAATTGTCTATAACACGAGCCGTGAATAGTGATGTGTAAACTGCAAGCTAATACGGTGTTTCATATAGTATGAGCTAATCAAGGAGTAGTGTACATTAGAATACATCAATGAAATTAAAAGGAATATATGTCATAAAATATTGGGGTGTTACAGTAATGATCTATTTCATGTAATTTTCAAACCCATGTATGGGGAAAAACACAAATACTCAGGGTGGGATTTTTGTTATTATTATTTTATCTTATAGTTGAATTTTATTTCACCTTGGGTGATCCTCCAGTGATGTGATGTGGTTTTAATTTTTGAGAATTTTTCAGGATTTATTCATAGTCCAGAATGTAACATGATTTGAGTCTTTATTCATCTTTATAGGCACCGTAGTTTATTATGACAATAATCATTTTAGGCAAGCACATGAAAATATATTATGGTTAAGTCATTAATCACGAACATTTTCATTGATTGCGAGATAAAAGTAAAGATTTTTTCAAAACATCAAATAAAAATGGTTGTAAAACTGATTCCAAATTTGAAAAAATGGGTTTCTAAATGAGAAATGAATATGACGGTGTATTTGACTTGTTATCCAAAACCTAGGTGTTGGATGGTTAAGGGTAGTGATATCATCCCAATTTTTACCATGTTGCGATGTTGAGGAATGAGTGATTGTGATTATCCCTCTTATGTATGTGATATAAGTTTGTTTTATGAGACCTAAGACATGTTTTTGGATTTTTATATAGTACGACTCCATGAAACTTGTTGACGAGTTTCAGAGGGGTGTTACTTGGTATGATTCCTTATTTAGGGATGTTTAGGGAACATTTGTGCCAACTAATGATGAAGGGGGATATATTTTGAGAGAACTTAACTCTCTTCATACAGTTTATTGAAGGATACAAATGTTTATTTTGGAATAGTATGTGTGAGTTGATACGAGTGTTTTGGTTCCATCACCCCCAACATTTTTTGATGAGGGTAGACCCGAGGGAGTAGAATTTTGGGTTGAGTCCATAAATAAAATACTTGACCATTTAGAGACTGTGGCTGAGAGGAGGGTAAATTTGTTTTCATACATTCTATGGGGATTAGTGAAGTATTGGTGGTACATTAATATGTAAACATGATAGACTGACAATTTTTTTGAAGGACTTTTTTATATAGGTTTTTGTAGCACTATTATCTCGATACACTGATCCAAGTGAAAATGATGTGATCATGCATCTAACATGTGGGATCATGTCTATGATGGGTTATGATGAATGCATAAACGGTCAGAAATATTTTCAATATCACTAGTAGGAGGTGAATCAGCTATAGAAAAATGTTTTTACGATCGAAGTGTGAGTTATGTACAAGGTGAATATCTTCAGGTTAAAGAAGTTTTAAAAGTGG
Source organism: Viscum album (assembly GCA_963277665.1). NCBI lineage: Eukaryota > Viridiplantae > Streptophyta > Magnoliopsida > Santalales > Viscaceae > Viscum > Viscum album. The sequence continues at coordinate 787,271,004 of OY728153.1, forward strand.
TGTTTCAGGATCTTATAGTGGATGGGATCCTATATGAGGGATCTAGGGTTTTAAATGTAGTTGTTATTGAATGACAAGGAGGTACCACATCCATGTCTTAGAAGCATCATTATGCCAACATTAGCTATGGTAGTTGGATGTACATTATGGTGGCATGATGGTCAGTTGGAGATGAACATACTGGGGTGATTTTTCATCAATGTGTTAGGCCAAGAAACTATTTTTGACATTATTCTTGACCACTTCTAGTGTTTTTATATTGTTGTAAGATGGTACATGTACAGAAAGTCTAAATGTTGCAGCAACCTATTTGTACTGAAGGAGAAGTCGAACCGAGTTAGAGTATGTGAAAAGGATCTTCTACACTATATTGTGATTCTAGTTGTAATTCTACTTACTGGGGTGCAAGAAAAAGTGTTTTCAGTGATTCTAGGTAAGATACCCCACATCAGAAGAGTGGTGAAACTACAGGGAGTCAAACAACATCAATGTGAAATGGTGCATCACATTTACATGCAGTATAGTATATACTTGTGGATAGTGAGGCTGGACCATTGATAGTGATAAGTACTATCCTCATTGATTCAACATTAGATTGTTCCTTGTTAGATACTAGATCCCCTCATTTCATTATATCTTCAAAAACAATTTATGGTTTTGAGCCTAACATTGTTGTTTATGACTTGGCTAATGACTATAGATACACTATTTGGTGTGAGGTATAGAGATTTCAATTTATGCAATGGATGTTCTTGAAACGAAGGTCTTAAACATGATTATAAGGATGGACTCTCTAGTCACCTAGAGGTCCCACATTGATTGTTACCATAGGAGATGGAATTTTATATATCCTAAAGGATACTATTATATTTATCAAGGAAAGTGGGATATCTAGTCAGGTCGATCAAGGATAATTACACAGAAACTGGGAGAGATCACAACATCTGTATCTAGTTTATTGTTGGATGAAGGGGGTGTTAATCAATAAGTCATTTTACTTGTAGTGTAATTGTTTCTGGAAGTCTTTTCTGAAGGCTTCTTATGCCTACCATCTAAGAGAGATGTCGAATTCACTATTGAACTCATGATGGGGGATTAGCTAGTATCTATTTTACCATATATAATAGAACTTACTAAGCTTCAAGATCTTAAAACATGGTTAGGAGAGTTTAAGGATAAGGTATTTTTCTATCCCAGTATGTTTCCTTGGTGATAGAATATTTTTCTCACAAATATTAATGATGGGAGGTTACATTTTTGTGTCAATTACCAGAAGTTGAATAAAATGACTTTGAGGAACCAAAATCTTATTCTGTGTATTTCAAATATATTTTACCAATGGAAGGGTTCTTGATTGTTCTAATTGAGTGACTTGAGATTTGTGTATCATAAGTAGATACTTCAGACATATGAAATACCTTGGATTTCATTCAGAATCATTTATGTCCTTTATGATTTTTTCATAGTTTATATTCGGTTGACAAATTTTGTAGAGGTTTATATGGATTTTATGAACATGATTTTTCATTCGTATCTAGATAAATTTGTATTGGTATTTGTTTATTACATCATGGTGTACTCCAAGACTCATGAAGATCATGACCAACATCTTGACAGCATCATGGTTTCACTAAGAGAGTGCTAGTTATGAGTCAATCTATCTATGTTTCAGTTATGGATTGATGAGGTACACTTCTTAGGTAACATCGTCTTGTAAGAAAGTGTGCTAGAGGACCTAGAGAAATTTTAGGTAGTTTTTTCTTGGGTTCATCCCATGATTTTTTTTATATCCACAAAATCGTGGTATTATCATGATATTATATGATATTTATCCAATACTTTTCCCATTTAGATGCACAAAATTTAGGCACGAAAAAAGGTTGTAAATATTGAACATGTAGAGGCATCAGACGGAGCCTTCGAGCAGTTTAACAGGCCCCTAATTGTGGAGCCTATTTTGATCCTATATAAGAGAGGTGGAAAATATACAGTTTATTGTGAGGCTTTTATAATTGGACATTGAGCTGTTTTGATTTTGAAAGATTGAGTTAAGGAATATTGGTTACAATAGTTAAGGCCTCATGAACACAATTCACCTAAACATGATAGTTAGATGGAAGTAGTGGTTAATGTTATTATGTTTTAGTCAAACTTTCTTTTGTGAGAAAATTTTCTAGTTTATAGTGATCACACGATATTGGAGTATTTATTTTCCCATCATTATTTTATTCTTCAATTGCGGAGATGGGTTGAGTATAGTTAGTATTTTGATTTTGAACTAGAATATAATCTTGGGAAGGAAAATTGATTGGATGATTCCATGAGTATGAAATCTCAAACTCAGTCAGTTTAGGAGTCATTTGAAAAGTATAAGATGATAACTTCACTATATGAAATTCATGTGGTGGTTCAGGAGAGTCGGGATAAAATGAATATTCTTTGAGTTTCAATGGATTCTACAATTTTTAGATAGATTAGGGAGAGACTCTATGAGGATGTAGAAATTCTAGTATTGATGGAATTCATTGATTTTTGGGAGAAATCTTTATATTTGATGAAATATTAGTATGAGATAATATATTTTAAGAACCATGTTATCGTTACCTATGAGCATATGAGAAGATCTCATGTGAGAATTTCATGCCTCGAAGATAGAGGTGAATCCAGGTTAATCCAAAACGTATTGTGACCTATTATTATAGTTTTGGTGGATAGAAATGAAAATAAAATAAAATAGGGTATGTGAAAATATACCCCAACTTTCTGTGAGTGAACATGTAACATCAATTACTTTGAAGAATACAATAACTATTGCCTATTCAGTTATATAAGTGGGATGACATGACATTGGATTTTGTGGTGGAACTCATGAAGTTACTTATTAAAAATGATTCTATTTTGGTCCTCGTGGATCGACTAATAATAGTAACTCACATCCATCATGTAGAAAAACCCTATACAGCAGAACAGTTGGGAGAACTGTACATTCGTAATATATTTTGTCTTCATGGAGTGAAAAGGAAAATAGTTTCATATCTGGATTCACATTTAACATCTCACTTATAGTAGATATTTCATAAATCTATTAGAACATATGAATTGGTTTTTATGGATTCCCACCCACATATAGATGGCCAGTTGGAATGTACTATACATGTTCTTTATGATATGCTATAGGCAGGTGTACATGATTTCAGAAAATCATTGTAAAATCACTTGGATTTAGTGGAGTTCTCCTATAACAACAATTTTTAATGAAACTATATAGATGGAATCATATGAGGCCCTTTATTGTAGTCCATATAATTAATCAATATGATGGATTGAGGATGGTGAATCAAAGTTGTTGGGACTGAGTCTTGTGCAAGAGACGGTAGAGTATTTCCAGTTAATTTGGAAATGTATGGCTACATATCAGAGTACACAAAATTAATATGCTGATAGATGAAGATGATCCTAAGAGTTTACATAGGTTGATTGTGTGTTCCTTAGGGTTTCTCCTAAGATGGGTCACTGTAGGATACAATGTAAGGGAAATTTGGTGACATTGTTTGTTTAACCCTTTGAGATAGTAGAGAGAATCGAGTTCAAGGTGTACCAATTTCTTCTTCAATAGAGATAAAACACAATAATTTTTTTCATGTTTCCGAAATTCATCTGTTTCTTCCAGATCATTCAAATTTGATTCATGTTAATGAGATTTAGCTTGAGATAGATTTGTCTTTTGAGAAGCATCTAATACGTGTGTGTGATAATGTGTTGTGGGTAAAGATCATGTCGATACTTCATGTGTTATATCCACATGGAAATGTGAAAGAGGATACAAGGGGAATAAAAAAATAATTATGGGATTAATGGAACAAACATCTTGGATCGAATATATTAATGTCTATCTTGTGCGTCTTTAGGATGAGATGATATAAGGTTAGAAGATTATAATATCTAGGACTTTTAGGAGTTGTCTTGGGTGGGGTTTCATGTACTTTTTATGTCCAATTATATACCATTGTTGAGAGTTATGATTTGGGGTATTTTTGGGTGGAGTCTGATACAATTTGGAATAAAAATAAGATATGAATGGTTGGGATAGTATTTTTACAAACAGTACGGAAATATAGGATAAATCATGTGAGCATTGGCCTTTTGAGTAGTATCTTTGGCATAGTTAAAGCACGGTTTGAGAGGTCGTGTAACCAAACCATGTGATGTCCTCCTTTGTGTAGTGGTTAATCCCTGGTTAGTGCATAATATGTCTATCCATGTTTCTAAACCATGTGTGTGCCAATAGTGAGATCCTAAATTTGCCTGTGACAATCTTTTTTACCCTTTAATGATCTATTTCATCAAATATGAATCCCAAAATCTTGATTTTACTATTCGAATGGAAAATAAATATTCTCACATTGACCCATAAGGATTCCAAGGCCATCAGACCACCATTTGTTGAGATTGAAATCTTGAACTAAAGATTCATTCTTTAGTCGGGAAGTGGATCTCATCAAAAAAATTTCAATCTAATTCTCATGTCTTTCCTTGAACTTTTTATGGAATATAACCTCCATTTCATAATATATAATTCTATTTGGTGGGATCTAGATATAATATTGTACATCTAGATCTATTTTGAATACCTCATGATATCTTGGCTTTGGATTAGAGATTTAATTCCAGATCAAATATCTATGTTATTACATTTTTCATGTTTTGGGGATTTTTTTTAACATAACTTATGTAATCAAATTTAGAAATTTGTTATAAAATAAAATTATTATAGTCATGTATTTCATATTAATAAAAAATAATTTATAATTCCTTGAATCATTTAGAAATTTATTTCCTTAAATTGGTTTAATTAGGTTGACCAATTGATTTATTAATGAACTGTTGAATTAAATGTTTATTTGAGAAATTAATCATGAGACTAAGGGGTTACCTTAATAGTCAATTAATATGGGAAATTTATTATATTATTTAAGGATTGTAATATATATCATTAATCATTGGATTAATTATGAGAAATTTAATTGTAAATTTTAGATGATTAATTGTGATCGAATTATGTTCTTAGATATTATGATCAAGATAATTATTTGTGGGATTAATTACAATGAGTCAATATTTAGAATGAGGTAGTTATTTCTGGAATGTTTAATTATTGGGATATGATTTATGTAATTGATTTATTAATTAGTGATGAATTAATTGATTCATTTATAGTCGGGTTAACAAATAGATTTTTTTTATTGAATTTTTTTTAATTAGTAATTTGTTTTATGTGGATAATTAATTATGAAATAATTATGTGTGAATGTGTGAGAACATGATCATTCATAATGTAAAAAATACAAGTGGTAACATGGTCATCATAATTATGAATAAGGGAATTTTATCATGGTCATTCTAATGAGCAATATACTTGTTAACATGGTCATTATACATATGAGTAAGAGAATGGGAAGTGAGTCATTCTATTTAGGAGTATGTATGCTAATAAGGTCATGTTACTAACGTATTTTATATTTTTATCATTGTAAATGTGGCTTATAAATGTGAAATTAATGAATGGAATCAATATATATACATGTTATGGTCTCAAACTCCCATATTCAAAATCAATCTCGAGTTGAATCACGTACTATGATATAATATCACATTTTATTATGTCAATAATTATTAATAATAAGCTATTAATATATGATATTATATAAGGAACACTTTGGGATTCAAAATGAGACAATTCTATTATTGGGGTACGAGTCTAATTGGGAACCCTGGAGTTAATGTAATTGGATTTGAATAAATGATAATGTGATAACTATTCATTAATTCAATTTAATTATTTTTTATAGAATTACATTCACTAAATTTTTATAGGACTTGTTTTTGAAAATTTTGTTGGTGGCCTACTGAGTTGAACTCACATCTTACTCGAGCTGCTTGATAGGTGCCTGAATAGATTATTTTTGCATGACAATATAATGGAAAAGTCCCTCAGAAAGATTTCTAGACTGGGATGGATCATGGTTGAGGATAGAATACATGGTTTAAAACTCTCTTAAGGAGTTCTTGCGTCTTTTCATTCAATTTCAGTATAGACAGTTTACAATTACACTGGAATAGAATGTTTTCCTTTTCATATGAGTATTGTATTTCCTATTTCGTTATCTTGTGACATGAGTATTGTTCTGTTTATATATGATTCCATGTTTGTTAATTTATTTTTTTGGATGTTTTACTCTGATAGGGGATTGTATAGACTTCCCGTGAATGACATACTAGTGCCTCAGTTATAGTTGGAAGCCTCTAGATTAAGGGGAGTTACACTAGAGGTCATATACCAAACCAACTCGGGACATCATCACATGGTTCCAGGGCAGGGACTTTACAAATATTAAAACTATTGTATAAATTTTGGCAATGATTAAATCATTGTAAATTTAATATGAAATAAATACAAGTCAAAACATCCTTGAAAAAATAAATTTAACCCCAGAAATTGTAAAAATAATGATAGATTATGAATGCAGAGATAATTATAATTTACCAAAATTTAATATATGATATAATAAATAATAATATTGTTATGTAGTTAGATAATAACAAGATTAAAACCACTATAAATTGGATTAATGAGTGTTCATCCAAAAAGAGCATAATGTACTAGATTTCATCTCAATTTCATTCCATTCAGACATAATTAATTTTAATTAACCTTATTTATTTTATATGGTGTATATACTACCACATTTACATGAAATTTCATAAAATAATCATTCTTAATGGTATTAATTGTTTTAATTTTAATTATTTCATTAAAGGATATATGAATGAAAAAATATTGTGTGTTTAAGAATTGCATAACTCAATTTCATTTCTTGGGTTATATTACTTCCTCATTATCATTGATAGTCTATGATTATTTATATATTGATCACTTACTATCTTCAGATTTATTTTCAAATTTTTTTATTTTTATTTATATATGATATTCCTAATAAGTTAAATTTATCCATTTATAAAATAAGTTAACTCTTTCCATGCCCTCTTATACATGGTTAATATCTATAAAATAAAATGCCAAGATACCCTAATGTGGATTGTTTATTACATTTATATCACTATACATTTTATTTGGCAGACCATTATATTTTTATGTTTATTATATCGTTTAATAATATAGTATTTGTTTTAAAAACTCATTTATGTCAATTTTTACAGTATTTAGTAATTTATTGTTGTTAATGTCATTAAAATATGATTACTTTTAACCAAAGGCGTTATCTCATCCCTCATAGGTAAATGTTTCCTAGAAAAATTTTATAGCATAAACATTTTCATATTACATTTATTTTAATATTTAAAATTTCATTTATTTCAATAATTCATTAATAATGTAATGATTGCATCATCATTGCCTCGTAAATAAATATATTTATCTCATGTATAAAAATTATAAATAAAATATCATGATGTATTAAATATTTTTATATTTCAATTGATAATTTACAGTCAAAATGATCAATTATATAACACCATATAAATTTTTTTTTAAAGAATGATACATGTGTTTGTTATATTTTCCTATACTTTAAATCAATATTTATAAAATGAATTTTTCACACTCATGTGGTTCCTTGGGGTTCCAAAAACGTCCCAAGAAAGACTATGGTTATAAATATCTCATCCAATAGTATTTGGACATGTTTTAGTGTAGTTGAATATTATTATAATATTATTTTTATTCTCTTATTTACCAGATTTATTCTTTAACCATGGTAAATAAAATATTTGTAGAAGTTACTATTCATTATAGCAGAAAATATAAAGTATATATATAAATAATTTAGAACATCTAATTAAAAATATTTAATCCATTCATCCAAATTTAAAACATAACATTGGTTGAAATTAATTTAAAATTATTTTCCATCGTCGAAACAAGAAACCATGTTTTTTCAGAGTAAAAACTATTAAAAGAACTCAATGTGTATATCCAATTTAAATTTAAATATACGTATAATGTCCTAAATTATATTAAATGATAAAAATATAATATAATTATACTTTAAATTCTATTAAAATTATAATTTAACACTATACATTAATTCGATTAAAACTGTTATTTTCTATTAACATTTAGTATTTTTCATAATTTGTAAAAATATGAAAGCGATCATAAAATTACTAAAAATTTATCCAAACATAAATTTATTGTCCCACTTATGAGGAATAATCAAATAGAAGTGTAAATTATTTTATTTATAAAGGGTTCTCCATTAATAGGTGGATGAAATGCAATTTATTTTTGAGAAATACGTTTTTTTATTTGAAAACAAAAATGAATTTGTCCTTATATTATGTCCATGGAACACAAAAGATAACTGTTGAAATTATAAGGGATATATAAAATTTATAATGTAGTTAATACTATTCATAACTACGTTTAAATTTGGAATGTTTGATAGGTTGTGGTGAACTTGAACTCGGTGTTTCCTACTTCTCACAATATTGAATTATTTAAAATGGAAGTGTACCATTGGAGCTTCAGGTGTTAAATTATCCACTCCTTCATTAAATTGATTCCTCACAATTTATTCATGGGATTGAAAACTAGGGGTTTGATATTTCAAAATATCACAGCTGAAATAACAAATTAAAAAATGGATTTATAAATCCACTATTATGAAATAAAAAAGGTAAGTATGGAGATTACAAGAAATAAAATATACTAGAGTTCCATATAGGAAACATGGATTTGGAAGAGAAAACAAACCTTCATGTTCTGACTGAGGGTGATAGTGAATTTTATTTGGAGAAAGTGAATAATTTCAACTAGATTATAACATATACATTCCAAAAATGGATAACCGTAAAATCCGTAAAAAAATTGAAAATCTACAACTTTAGAAAGAGGTGGAACAAATAACCTTAGAATTTATCTCCCATATCTCATACGACAGTTCTTAGTTGTCACATTCCATACATGTGAACACCTTAATAATATATTCTATTGAGTCATGGTAACAATATTAATTATTGAATATCCATATTAAAAACTGGAATGTGTCCTACATCCAATGAATAGTGGATTATTCTCTTAGTCCCAAAAGTTATACACATCATCCAGGATATCATGACCCTCTTATCGAAAAATCCAAAATTAGTTCCCCATAAACTAGCATCATCTAGTTTAACTATTAAAATCCAATATATCATTATCCTAAAATCATTATCTTAACATATTTATCATATTAAGGGTTACCTTTATCATAATACTATGTTCTCCAAATAGTATTAGACCATTAAATAAATTTTCTTGTCCATTATAACTATTCAAAATATTCGTGAAAATACATAATGAAGAACATAAACTGAATACTACTGATATAATTCAATATTCATAATTAAGGGATCGAAATACATAAAAAATTATTCCTTCCAAATTAATTGTTGTCATGGAATAGGTCTTTCCTTGGTTTAGAGGTTGATTATTATGACTGGGAACTAATTTGTGTAATTCCTATAATTTCCACATATGAGACATTAAACTCCATAACATTTGGTCACTCAATGATACATTTCCCTGTCGATATAACATTGGCATCTCTATTTAATTTAGTCTTCAAGGTTTTTCTTCCCTTCTTCTTGACATGTTGGAAGATTAATCTTCCTTCCTCTGTGATTATTAAAAAATTTTCATTTATAAACGTTCGTCATCCTCTTAAACAATGTATTAGGAAAGGCATAAATGGTCACATTTTTTATCATATATATTGCGATAACTAATTCATCATAATCTCGATATCATTCTCTCCAATCATTGTCTAATTTTTTTTCTCAAAATCACTAGATTTTCCATCAGTCACATTGTTAATCCAATTATTTTTGGTTTCATCTACTAACAAATTCCTTAAAGCACAGTGTAAGAAACACATCTTGTTGAAGAAAGACGCATCCCATAGGCTATGTAATTTCAATATATATCCTCGTAGGTTTAATTCCTATGTTATCTATGATAGTTTCCAAAATTCTAGGGGGGTTCTTAAATATTATCCTCAATGCCGATCTTTGAGTTATGACCCCTAATCCTAGTTTCCTAAATCTATTTCCAAGGATGTTGCGAAACTTCCATTGATACCAAATGTAATTCCCCAACCCCAGTTACCTAGCACCAATGCATTATTTTAATACATTTTCATAATTACAAGGAATCAAGTCCCAGAGTACCGATTAGTTAAGGATTCTTGAAAAATAGATTACATATATGAATGATACATTACACTTTCTAAAATAAAACACAACATTATTCATAATTTGAAAACACGATTAATATCCAACCAAAACCATGAATATCAATCAGAATACACTTCTTAAAATCTTGGGAATGTAAAATATAAAAAATGGGTGATCTCAGATGCTCAGTAAGGGTAAATAATTCAAAATGATCAATAAACATTTATTTCAAGATGTATAATAAAAAAATCTGACTTTTAGAAAATAATCATAAAAATATTATGTATAAAATAAATCAAACATACCATATAATCATATATATGGATATTCTACTAGTCTAATAATAAAATGTAATATCTAATTTAAAAACTAGGTAATTCATAATGACAGACATAATAACTACTACATCAAGGCCTTGTGCCAAGACTATTCACAAATATTTTTCATGGCCTTGTACCCGGACACTAGTTTTTTTCAAGAGACCTACCAATCAATAAATTCACTATAGTGGTCCATGGCTATCACTTACTAGGTCTAATTCATTCCTCGTATGAATTGGGTTGACCATAACATAATCATTCGTACTAAAACTATTATATGAAATATAAATAATCTAACTATAAACCATGAATTGTATAAAAATGGAATATCCACTGTCAACCATATCATAAACCATTCAATACAATATGGAATATTCTGTTATAAAAAATAAACCAAAATCAAGAATAATATCTTGTAAAGGATGTATATAGAGGTGAAAATGATAAGTAAAACACATTGAGGGAAATATTCCTAATTCATAAAATCATTTAAAACTAGAAAACAATTTAGATGAAGTAATTTAAAATATATATTTAAATAAAAGTGTCCAATTAAACTTTGAAACATTATAATGGAAGTAACATTTTTAAACAATCATGTCCATATTCACAAATATTGATGTTAAATTTGAAAACATGGACATTAATTCAAGAGACTTGAAAAAATGAATCATAAAATTATTTAAAATTATGATATAGTTAATGATTTTATTCCATTTAACCTTATAATATTCATATTCATTTTTTTATGAAACATGTACATGGATGATAAAAAACTCCTAATAAATACTTACACATAAAAAATCTCAGATAATAATGAGATTAAGGAAATAACCCTTATCGTAGATCTGATACTCTCCATACATTTATGAAACTTCTGAATAATATTTTTATATCTATTATTAAATTATATCAGAATCATAATATTTTTTATGATATAAAATATGAATCTTTTAGGGCTTTTTATTACCCATAAATTAACAATTCCTAGTTAATGCAATATGTTGGGTGATATTGCTTTGTTTAACTTGCGTGTTTTGACTTGTTTTTAATGATCTTATTACATAGTTCATGAAATACTTACTTATATATTGTATAATAATATTTTTATATCATATATATTCATAATATTATTATATATAATAGATAGATATATATGATGGAATGGACCATTCATGAAGATGGTAGGTTGTATGTACGCAAGAACGTTGTTTCCGTTTTCATATCATATTGAATGGAAGTAAGTGAATGACATATATGTATATAAAAATGTATATCATTTCAATAGACATATTATGTCATATATTTTATAATTACTAATGATATATGTATTTTTATAATCATTATTGGATGGTTAATTTGAAAAATGAATCTCATCATGTCGTGGAGACAGTAGGCTGTATGTATACATGAGCGACGATATTGTTCTATTAAGGATTAAATGACATGGAAATGGATGGTATATTAATTATAAAAAATATAACTCATGTAATATTAATTATTTATACCTATTATACTCATCATTATACACATCCCACAAAATTAATGTGGCAAAACAAATTACACCATGGTATTGAGATGGTAATCCGTATGTACGCACACATGGTGATATTATTATTCATAGGTTGGATATAATGGTAAATATAATATTCTCGTGATTATATTAAAAATTCATTATATAGATGATATTGGATATATTACGTTGGTAGGGGAGAAATATAGAAATAAAATCTACAAGAAAAGAACGCTGATAGATGTGATAAAACAATTACTCCTTCTTCAGGTGTTTCTATTTGACATGGACAAAAGGGATACATAAGATAAACTCTAGCAAACATTATGCCTCTAGAATGAATTGAAGGAGTGTGGGGGAAGAAATGTACTGGTTTTTATCTGAACCAAAATGATTTCAAGGTGTGAGTTATAGAGAATGGGAGGATCCCTTTTATAAGAGAGGTGGGGGAAATTAAAAAATAAATATTGAAATATTAATTTATTATAAAAATATTTATGGTTTCTAGTATATCCACATTCATTTATATCAATTATAATATGAGTATATGTCAACATACTCACTGCAAATAGGTTTTTGACATGTTTAGATCTTAAAATTAATCATATCTTTTAGATTTGACCCTTAGTAAAACAAGTTAACTCTTACAATATCCTATTGTACATGATTAATATATTTATAATAAAATGACAAGTGAACCTAAAGTGGATCATTTATTAAATTTATCTCACTATCAATTTTATTTGATCTAAATTTAGTTTTTTATAATTTTTTTATAATTTAATAATATAGTATTTTATTAAAATAAACTCACTTCTGTCGATTTTGACACTATTTAGTAATTTTATTCTTAAAATCAAAACAACATGATTCAATAAAAATGAATCCATTAGATGATCCTTCATATATAAATTTCATCCAAAAAATTTGTGGATGTATTCATAATGTTCAAATTACGTATATTTTAACATTTACGTCTTAATTTTTTTGAATAATTCATTTATGATGTAATTAGTGCATCATCATTGTGTCATAAATAAATATATTTATGTAATTTGTAAAAATTATATTTAAAATATCATGAAATATGAAATATTTTTATATTTCTAATTAATATTTATCATTAATGTTATCAATTATTAAGTCCATATAATAAAAATTTAGTGAAAGATAAATGTTTATATTATATTTTTCTATACATTAATTGTTATAAAATGTCATTTTCACACCCATATGGTACTTGGGATCCCAAAATAGTCTCATGGAAACCCATGGTCAGATATATCTCATCCTATAGGATTATGACTTGTTTTACTATGTTTTAATATTATCATAATATTATTTTTTACACTTACATTCCATATTTACCATTTAACTGTCGTAAATAACATAATTAATGAATTTATTATTCATAGTGTCAAAAAATAAAAGGTACCTATTTAAAATATTTAGACCTTATGATTAAAAATATGGAATCAATTTTTCCAAATTAAAAATAGAGAGTTGTCAGAAATTTATTTAAAATTAATTCTCATTGTCAAAACAGGAAAGCAGGTTTTTAAGAAGTAAAAACTATCAATTTATTGGCATGTGTTTATATACAATTTAAATTTAAAAATACATATAATAATATAAATTATACGAAATCATAAAAATATAATCAAATTATACTTTAAAAACAATTGTATGTATAATTTAACACAATAAATTATTTCGATTAATTTTTTTTTCAATAATAATTTTGTATTTCTCACTAATCATAAAATATGAGAGTTATCATTAAAGTTCTAAAAATTTATGAAAACAAAGGTTTTTTGTCCCTCTAAAAATTAAGAATCAAATAAAAGTGTCAAATTTTGGATTTAAAAAGGTTTTTCCATATGTAGTTATAAAAATAAATTTTCTTTAAAATTATTTCTTTTATCTGAAAAATATAATATTTCCTTATATTTTGTCCAAGAAACACAATATATTTATGTTAAAATTACATGGAATATTTATAAATCAGATTTTGGTTAATAATATTCTTATCCTCTTTCTAGACACAAAGTTTGATAGGTCCGGGTTTTCTTAAACTCAATGTTGTGTACATTGCACACTGTTGAATTATTTAAAAATGAAATACACCATTGAAGCTTGGGGTTTTTGACTCAGAGTTAAATGTTATGAACGAATGAGTTGTAAGATTTTGGTAATTACAATGGGTACAAATAAATGCTGATTCAAAAAATAATATAACATATTTTATGGACATATTTACATTTTCCATTCATCCAAGAATCACTAATATTTATCAATATCTCCAAGAGCACTATTGGTGAGACAATATGAAGATGGAGATCACATTATATGAATAAAGTGGTATTGAATGTCAACAAATGAATAAGTAAAGGAAAAAATCCAATGGGATTATCCCTAACTACATGGAATTGGGATAACATAACCTTATACATTTTCACTGGTCTTCCAAATACATCAACATAAAATAAAACTATATGGGTTTTAGTGAATTATTATATAAATACATATCACTTGATTTCAATTTGAGTGGAATTATCCCTCAATTAAAATTCAAGAATAAAAATTATATAAGTGGTAACTATGAGTTGGACACCACAATAGATTGTATATGATTGAGTTCTATTATTTTCCATCATGTTCAAGATGAGTATCTAACATGATCTATATATTTAGTTGAGAATCATCATGATTTATCACCCTCAAACTGATGGACGACATGAGAGAAATATTTTGAAACATGAGGATATGTTAACAACATTACCAATTTACTTTAATGGATTGTTTTACAAACACCATCCACTATTCAACTTCTCATAAAATAATAGTTTCCACTCAACCATCCATTTGGAACCCTATGAAGCAGTTTATGTGATGAGGTGATGAACACCTACATGTTGTAATGAGGATGGGTAATAAAAACATGTAGGTCTGGAAAATGCCAAATAATTGGTTGAAATAGTAAAGAACATTAATCAACACCAAAAGGATACTCATAGCTAACAAAGATAAATGTTGTATATCATCTTTGACATAAGGATTTTTGTATAGATAGTGTATTCATCCCCATAAATCCAAGGAATAAATTTTTGAGATTTGGGAATAAATAAATGCTTAGTTCAAGATATATATGTCCATTTTATATCCTCTATTTAATTTTGGTGGGTTTCTATTGACTCGAAATCCCAACTATCATCTATCAATTACATGATGTATTCCATGTACCCATCTTGATAAAGTACATACCATACCCCTCATAGGTACACAAGACAAATGTGTTAATGTTTGATTAATATCTCTCATATGAGGAGAATCCAGTGAAGATTTATGAATATAGAGACAATGTTATAAAAATATGAAAATAAACATGGTCAAAGTAAATTGAAGAAACCTCAAGTTTGAGGAAATGATATGTGAACCATAGGAGGAAATGAAATATAATTTATCACACATGTTTTAGTGTGGGAAATGAATTTTTTAAGGGATAAAGTTCTAATGGAGTAATATTGTAACTACCTAAACATTTATTAATAAAATTCCCATTTAAATTTTATCAAAGGCCTTATTATATATTATTGATATATAAAACAGATTATTATAATTTTATTTATTATATGTTTTTAATAATATAATATTGTTAAGTATCATTACTATTTATAATATTGATTTTTGGTATTTATTAGATGATTAGTATATATATTGGGTTTTATCTAATCCAATTTACTTAGAAAAAGTAAGTGATGGCCTCAACTAGTAGACATGTACCCTTTGAATCCAATTTGTTGAGCTTCAGAGGGAGATAGAGTCACTATGATTTTCCCTTGAACAATCCTATAATGATATCCAACAAGTTAAGCATTATTGGTATCATTTATGGGATAAGTTCAATCTCATCGATATCACATCCCTAATCAAGTATGTCGA
Organism: Viscum album; assembly: GCA_963277665.1. Lineage (NCBI taxonomy): Eukaryota > Viridiplantae > Streptophyta > Magnoliopsida > Santalales > Viscaceae > Viscum > Viscum album. Next base: position 787,287,012 of record OY728153.1, read on the forward strand.
ACCACTACATGAATGATTATCCACCACACACCTTAAACATATGAGGTTTTCTTGTGTATTAAATTTATATTTTTAATGAACCTAATGATATAAATATATATAGTGTATCAAATAATGAATATATGTTAATATTAGTATTGTTACTTTATATTTTTTTTACAATAACAGAGAAAACTGTTTTATTGATATTATACTAAGATGTATTTTAATGAATTTATAAATTCATGAAATGAATAATAATTTAGTAGAAAATGAAATTAGAATTCCTTTTATTTAATATTAATTTTCAACTAATTATGATGAAGTCAAATGTAATTTTATTAAGGGTATGAAAACTGTTATTGTAGAAAACATATCAATTCTCAATTATTACAATTATTATTTTAAAGGAGAAATTTTACATATTTAGCAAACAATTTAGATGAATTTAATATTATTTTATGAATCATAATGTCAAATTTATATAGAAATGAATTTTGTCTTATTTTTTAGTCATTTGAATTTTCACATAAAAATGAAAATATAATATAGTGATATGGTGTGTATTGTGAAATCATAATGACCCAAATGTGATGAAATAAATACTATTATCTATATTAAATATCAAATATATGATATACCTTTAATAAAATATTTTTTTAATAATTTTATTAAATTTATAACGAAATTTTAAATACTCCAAATTCTACAAATGATTTTATTTTTTTGAAATCATTTCAATAAGAACAAAACTAACCTCCACAACACCAAGGGTAACAAGATATTAATTTCAGTTCTAGGCATCATGAATAAATTAAATGCACTCCACATTGAAACCCAATCATATTAAATATTGATATGTTTTAGTTTTGTTTATATTATTATGTAGAGTAGAATACCTCTGTTTCAGAAATGATAAAAAATTACACAATCATTTATATATAAACCAATCCTATATTACAGTTATCTTCACTCAAAATCCTTATATAACTACATTTATATTCAATAAGACATCTGGATCCCTCCCAAGTTACATCAAGGTCTCATGAATCTCCTCCCATGAATTTGGAATCCCAAGATCATGGTAAATAACTCTGTGTCTATTCTTTGTAGTCAACAATGACTTTTATGTTATGCAACTTAATTTAATATTTTTAATGTTTAAAGTATGTTATTTAATATCCCTCATAATTTTATTTCTATGTGAATGTAATGATATACCAATTTATCTCTCATTAATCCCTCCCATTAACCATTACGTACACCTGTTTCCATGATAAATTTTTGTTAGGGATCCTCGACTTCTCGTCTTTTTTCATGTTTCACCACCAGATAACTCCTTCTATTTCAAATTCCTAATATTTTTATTTTTTCCATGTACCTATTACGATGCGTTTAATCTTAAAATTATATGTGGAACCTTTTTTTTCATCAACCCATTTTATGAATTTCTATGTGACACTATTATGCTGTATAATTTTCACAGTGATTTTCTTTGTCAAACAATTGTTTAATGAATACACGTATCCATAACCTATCATGGTTTTTATCCTTTATCACATATAATTATTTATTTGGATATTACTAGAATGTTATTCCATCTAGTTAAAATTCCATAAGAGGGGGTTAATCGGGGTTTGACATATTAAGACAATTTCACATTATGATCATGTTTTGTTGTTAAACAAAACATTCTTATCTCTCTTTCGCATAGAAAATTATGAACTAAAATTAATGCTTGTATTATACACATAAATATTTGCATGGTTCATCCTCACTGGGATATGTCAAAGTATAATACAAAAATATTGTTTCGATGTGCCAAATCCAAAAAATGCACATCATTGTTTACAATGATTGAAATTGACTCACTATCCCTCCTGTTTACAACCAATGACAATTCAAAATCTCAATACTCTCTAAACTAAAGATTGATCAAATTTTATTCATAAGATCATCACACAGTCTATAGACCACTAGGTATATTAATTATATCTAATTAATGGTTCCTCCAGTGTATATAGGTGCTCTATTTATGTCCCACTTTCATCCAGAGATGAATACTACATTACTGATTTATTACTGGGGAACATAAAATATTTCTCACAACACATTCTATGTAATGTGAAAAAAAATAATGCCTTCTGTGAAAAATTAATTTTTTCTATGAAATAACCATTGAATTCAAATTAAATCAATACAAGAACATAAATCATATGTACAACATTCATAGCTTGTGGGAAGCTAAAACTCATTTCTGCAACTACCTTTGCATAAAATTGTTATGAAATCTGGAGTTTGAATTATTTCTATTTGTTTAAATACAAATAATGTAGGTGGTAACCACTTATTTATGGGAATTTTTATCCCCTGTGTCGACTATTTGACATGTTGTGAATGATCCTCAATGTGTTCACAAAACCCAATTTGAAGTCACATTGGACACACAAGATTCTTTAACACAACCTCATATTTCACGAACATTTCCAAATCGTTTTTGCAAATCATGCATTTTACACTTTCAATGTTCTGATCCGGAAACATGACATGTGAAATGACTCCAAAACACATTGAATCTTGCACAGAATGTTTTTCCCAAAAACACGTGTCTATATATTTCCATTTTTATGACAAAAATTTAGAAAACACTAGGAAACAGCGCCACCATATATATGTTTTTTTACCGCCTCCTGATCAAAAATTCATTTGTCAGGGTATGTTTTCTATATAGGTTTTCAAAAATATATCAGTAAATCAACAAATAACTATGGAAACCATGTTCTGGAACATAAAAACCTACTTAGTCCACAAATAAAACCATCCCAAACATGTGGAAATGTTACCATGAGGGTTTTATTCCCATAAACATATGTATTCTACACTCAATGGTCATGAAATAAAAAATGATACTGAATGATTTCATGTTTTATTATATATTTTAAATATATAATAATGAAAATAAAATGATAGTTATTGGTGAAACAATTATTATATTTACACTATAACGAATTGGGTAATTTTTAATTATACTGATATTTCATTCAAGTGATATGGGAGTGAACATTATCCATCAAGAGACTCTATCCATCATGATTTATTAGTAGTTATCCTATACAGGTGTCTATGATGTGGTATTTTATGTTATTTTCAAGTCTCCCATGTTATTTTAATTATTTTAATAAAATATAATTCCTTATTATTCCTGTTTATTTAACTCTGTCATTTTATTCCCCAATAATATGCTTGGAGTCTAATATTTATTACATTATACTTGTTATGTCATTTTTATTCCATTACTGTGAATTATAGATAATCAATTTCCTAAATAAATCCCCAATATATCCCTTTTATTTTTAAGTATGAGTATGATAATTAATTTTTCAACAAAGATCATGCATTCCATATTTTATATAGTAATGTAATGCATAGAATTTCCAAAGACACTACACTACTTGGACATCCAAATTGTATTATGTGTACTATTATATAACAAATAATGTAATTATATTTAATAAAGATAATGGTATTCATATTAATTACATTAAAATGATATTTTAATTATTATATATATATTGAATTTATATTTATTTCTTTTTATACGTCAATAAAATGGAACAATATTCCTGCATATATATGGAATTCCTTCTCTATGAATAATATATTTCATTTCCAATCACCAGATTAATTGATTAATCTAAATATATATATATACCAAATTTATTTTATATTTAAATCCTGGTTTACATTAAAATTTCTATTAAATCACAATTTATGTTGGATAAAAATTATAACAAGTCCAAACATACAGAATGACACGGAAATTAACACTAGAAACAATGAAAGTAATGAAGTATTATTAACTAATGGGTAATAATATGTTACTAAAAGATCATTTATGATATTATAAATATTAATATGGCTCTAGAGTTATATAATAGTATTTATAAACCCATTATAAATCAGTTAAATTTATTTTTAGAAAATAGGAAGCATATGGTAATAGATTTTCTCTTAATTTTATTCGATTGAGGCATATTTTAGTTTTATACATCTAATTTATTTTATATGGTGAGTGTAATACCCCTATGAAATGTAATGTAATGAAAACATTATTATTTATGGTATTTTAAGGTTCAATTTGAATAATTTCATATAAGGTTATTTGAATTTAAATTTAGTACGTTGTAAATAATTTTATAACTCTCTTTATTTTCATTAGGTTGTATTAAGTCATCATAATCATTATTATTATAATAATATTATTATAATTTCTTCTTATTATCTTATGATTTATTTAAACGTTTTTAAATTTATATACATCAGATAGACATAATTGATTAATTGGTTGATTTTCACATAAACATCATTATCATTTAAAGGGTTTAAATTAAAATCCCATTCAAATTGAGACTTTTTATTATTGAATATCATTTCATTGAAAATAATTTTATTATTCTGTAATATACCCTTATAATTTTATTATTATCATGTTATTCAATATAATTTCATGTTATAGTTCCATTTATTCAATATTTTATACTAAAACTAATTGATAAAACGTTTTAAAAATATCTGAAATTATTTTTCTCTACTGTTGGATTTATATTTTCTTCCAAGACCATGTTTTCTAAAATATTTTTTTTAAAAAATAAAATTATATATCTTATGAATTTTCTCCTTTTTTAATAATTACCAAAAAAACCAAACATAATATTATGTCATTTCAAGAACAATGCCAGTTTGGATTTTATCGACAAGGTGAATGGAATATTCTTGTCGTTTTCTAAACAAGGAGCATTCCTAACATTTTTATAGTGAAAAATGAATGTCTTTTTTTACTCGATACATATATTTGATAATTAAAACTATTTATTAGTCAAATAAATTTTTATATATATGAAGAATGATTTTATCATGAAATATAATGGTTTTGGATCAGTTAATAAAATCACCTCGATGCATCAGTAGTCTAATTAGACAAAACAATTTGGGCTCAAAACACCCAGTTTGTATCCATTTTGTTTAAAACTATCTAGTCAATATATCATTATAATATGTGTAAAATTAATTTTCATTACCCAAAAACAACAAGTTTTTACCCATAATGTTTAAACCTTCTTAATGATATATCATAATGGTGTAAGAATTTTGTTCATAGGAAACCTAAAACTTAGTAATTAATCTTTTCCATTATCTAGACGTGGACTATATTATCCATTATATATTTTCTATGATAATATATATAGATTTCTTTTATTCTCAATTTATTGATTAAATGTAATTGGTTTTCAGTTATATATATTTCCATTTTGATTCATTATTGTCTATTTATTAAGTCGTGTTAATTAAATTTCATGTTTGTTCATTTTCTATGTATTATAATATTGATTATCCTTGTTAAATAATGATTTGTTCTTATGTACATAACCTCTAGTGAGAATTGGATATCACCCTTATTTTTTTTATATTCCTCTGGATTCCATGAAGTAAACTACGACAGACACGAAAGTATATTCAATAGGGAATAATGTTATTCTTATAAAAAATTATTGTAATCTTTATATTCCAATGTAATGATAGAATTATATTTGTATCTAGATTATAAATAATACTAACTTAATTAGTCATTTGAATTGCAATTTCTTATATATTATTCCAATTTAATGGTTAGATGCAACGACTATGTGTTTCTAAGGTCAAATTCATTACATTGTATATTATAATACTTAGTCAAAAAATCCTTCAACCCCACCACATGTCAAATAACCTATGGATATATAAAAAATCCACTCTTTCATGGATTTAGGTATAAAAAACAAAATAATTTTTGATGAATATCTATAAATCATAACCCTAGGATTTCATTTTCTTACTTATTACACAACATTAAAATATAAATGAAGAATGGTTACATAATAATAACTATAATTAAAATATGATGATATATTTTTATCATAATGTTACATCATACATGTATATATTCTTCCAAGAAATGGAAAACAAAATCGTCAATTGTGTGCATTACAGACATGCCACTTCTAAACAGATGTAGTTTTTTCCCATCAATACATATAACTAATGGATTTAATGATGGATTTAACATATTTATAATATATATATATATATCTCTATGAAAACATTATACTTTTTAAATTAAAATATTACATATATCTTATTTAAATAAAATTTAATGGACAACAATAACATCACTCATGCATACGTGTGTACTACCAACTAACCAAAATGATGTGATATGTTTTTTATTTAATATTGAAATTAATGTTAAAAATGAAATATTTATTTTAAATTTGTGCCATTTATGGTATATATATATGATTTTATGAATGATAATTATTATTTACCACTCTCTTGATCCATACATCGATAAAATGAAGTCATCGTTTAAGTATATGTATAATATACAATCTCTATCAACAATTTAATTCATTTTTTCTATCAATACATTTTATGTATGACTATAAGTATGTATATAATGATTGTTTAATTTATTTAAATCTTTATTATAATTATATATACTAATGAACCATGATCAAATTAATAGATATAAACTACTGAACCAAAACATACCTATGAAATGTTGTTATAACTGAAAACATGGTTTATAGGAATAATTATTAAAAAATATGTTATAAAAGGATATAAATATATAATAAATTTTAATATATATATATCAGTTTGTTATTATGTTATAAATATAATAAATGAATATTTATTATACATGATTATCGAATGTTTCGTTAAAAAAAATGAGATATATAGCAAGAGATTTTTTTTTCACATTCACATCCATGGGACACATGCGAATTCAAAACATGATTCTTTGATTTGATGTATATAATACCCATGAATATAATTTATAATATATATTAATTAAATTAGTGGTAATTAATATCCATATAATTTTACATCATTCATGAATATTAAAATTGAAAAGTAACCAATGGGGTAAGGCCATTATTTTACAATCTCAATATATATCAGAAGTGTTTATGATTATGTATATATTGATGAAAAAATTTGTTTTATATCTCAACAAACCCATTAATTTTATTGAACTATAGACATTTATGGTGATTAAATGTCTTCTATTTTTCTCATTACCTTGAATTACATATGATAATAACAAATTTACATTAGGAAAATTGACATTATTTCACACATAGATTAAAATTACCATTTATTCCATAATAATGTTTCCAAAAAACGACTTATAGTATGTTTTCCGAATTAAACTATTATATTTTTATGTAATTTTAACCCATGTATTAATTTTAACAAAATCGATTACATGAAATATTTATATTGTATATCAAATGTGTTCATTTTGACCTTTTATAGAAAATTTGAATGAAATAATTATTTTAATTTATTCCAGATGGAAAAAATATACCTCCATTAGGTAAACCGAATGATTGAATATTCTACTAAAACATATAAATGTTATATTCAATGATGGTAGTTATATTTTACTTGGTATATGATTCAATTATATTATCCATATATTTTAATGGATGGTTTATAATTAAATTGATATGATGTTTATGAAACTCTTCTAATGTTCACAGGTTATGCTGTAGTGATGTAGTGAAATATTAATGAAACATGTTACTTTTTTAGAAATTATTATATGATTAATGTTTTAGGAACATGTATCTTATATATGTATTATATTATTTATGGGATTGGAGGGACCATAATTATATAACACTCCACTTTATTCGGTGATGTTTGATATCATATTAGTTAATATATTATATGTGAGAAATATTTCATGTTCAAAATTTCTTGTGTGGGCCTGGTTTTCATGTCTTTGAGGTTATGCATAGACAAGGATTTCATGACCATATGTTCATGTGTATACATTAATTTTTCTTTTTGTGTCGTTAATCCGGGACCTAGTTATGAAGATCGTAATTTTTTATGAGGGCCTTTGATAATATCCTTAACATAATTAGTAAACCTATTTTTATTTATAAATGTTGACAATGTCCTAAGATTATGTTTTTCAACAATAAAATATATATGTTACTCTCAAATGTATCTTGATAATTTATTTCCTTTATGGATAATGTTTTATTAAATGGATTGATTAATTCCAGGAGTCAAGAATTTTATCTATGATACATATGTTATGATATTTAAATGTAATTCTAATGTTATCATACCATTATTCACATGTTAATCCTATTTGATCATTGATATCACCTGTATTAATTCTTATTAAAAACATTTGGTAAATTTATCATATATTTCCTTTCCCCAATATAATAATAATATTATTGGTATGTTATTTTTTGAATTTTTCTATTTGGGAATATCCTTATTGATTTATTCATGATCTTTCATGAAATTTAATGATTATGTATATAGTCTCTAAAAAATAAAATCAATTCTGGGACTGACGTGTTTACATGGGAAATATATTGAATATTCATCTCTATATATGATGTATTTATGATTGAAAATTATAGTTAAATGTATTTTTTAATAGAAGATAATTCTAGTTAATATTTAGTTTTGAATCAAAAATCATTATGGGGAACCATTAAGATAATTATATGTAAAGGATTAAATAGTATTTCATTTCAATTTAATGAATGTGGGGTTTTAAGAGATTAATTCCATATCTAAATTATTTATGTTGATATAGATTTACAAGTATAAAATCCATTGGTATAAATTTTTAATTCGGTTTATTAGGATTCATCTCCATAGTCCCCAGGTTGATGGTAATAAGCCTTATTTCACACAATGTTTTATAGTGATTAAAAATATAATTCAAAAAAATCATTCCATTTATAACCGACATGAATGGTTTATGTAGAAAAATGTCTATAATTTCCAATGTAAATCAAAGTTTTCATATATATAATGAATGTGACATTATTTATATTGTAATTTCAGGGAAGAGGGATAATTTTAACATTTCCATGAGATGGTGGGTCACATGGCCTCAAGTGTGCCTCTTCGAATTACAGAGAATTTCAACTAGATTTGGAGTTGTTAATGTTGTACAGTTGAGGTTGTGTGACCAACTGACATTTGTAATAATTCAGTTGGACTGCTTTTCAATGTGTTACAAAGTTATATCAAATGGATTTATTTTCCTTTCTCTTATTATTTGGACATTTGACATGAGAGTAGGATATAAAGGGTTTTCAAATTTACCCTACGATTAGACATTTGAAACATATGTACATGGGAATCCCAAATTACCTAGTATTAGTAATTTTATTTTTTTATGAAATTTTTTTTGTTATGACATTACCGTGGACTAACACACTTTTTATACGAGGTTTTTGTTATCGATGTTTTTGAAATAAGATATCATCTACACAGGCCCTATAAAATCAGGGAATTACATTCCATGAACCTCAATAGTCAAAAAAATAAATAATATGACATGAATTTTATCACATTTTGTTTATTTAAATGTGTATTTTATTGCTTCATATTTATTGTTCCTCGAATATGTATTGAATTGTGCTTATACTTCTTATACAGAATGGAGAAAAATTGAGAATTAAAGATTATGCCTTGTCCAAAGAGTGTTTTTCTAAATAAGCTAATTAATAATCCTTAAGTAGTAAATTATGACACATTGAGTCATGGTCCATTGGTCACATGGCTGGAACATGTTATGTTGTGTGTTATATGTATGCCATAATTTGGATCATATGGATTATGGGCCATCATCTATAAGAAAATAATAATCAACCAAATTATTACATTTTCAGAGATTTACCTCTTTCAATGAGCACAAATATTAAATGAAAATGGATTTTATAAATTAATTAGCCAAATTATTAATGTTATTTGTGACATAGACCCAAACATTTACTTATTAGTTGGAATTGGGGGGTATCTTGTGTTGTTATGGAATTTTTTGGTCTTTTCCACTTGCTAGAAGTAGAATTATGATAAGGTAGAGAGGTATTATAATTACTATTTGAAGACTTTATAAAATTAGTAGTTACTATATAAAATATCAATAATTATTTAAATACCTTAAGAGTCATGTTATTGGAATTATAGTCTTAAGACTCTTTGGTGTCCACTTGTCACACACCAAGAAGGCGGTGATGCCTATACTTCAAAGGAGTGAGGCACTTAGTCATTTGTGATTCCTTTAATAATAACACTTATAGAACCTCTTCTATTTCATGTTTTGTGAACCAATTCTTGGTTACAATTGGGTTTTATGTGTACATTTATTTCTATTAAAGATGTGATTTGACCATCCCCATGTATGGTTATGTTGACCCATGACTTACATTAACATAATCCTACATTTTTTGGGGGGATGGTGAACCAAACATTGTTGCATATTGTCTAGAATCCATTTGATCAATATTCATGTAACTAGATAAAGAACCATAGTGGAGGTTCAATCATTATGCATATATGATATAAAAGTATTCCAAGTGGTGGTAGGATGTTATAACCCCAAAATATGAATATAATGATATGATCTAGGATGACATCATGATGATATTCTATTATTACTTATTTCCAAATAGTTTTAGATATGACAGTGTCATGTTCTTAATGAACCTATAATAGGGGATCATGTCTATCTGGGAGGATTCTACTGATTTCAGTATGTTGTAGTTTTTTTCTCCTACTATTGATCGGGATGATCTTTTTTAAACTAAATTATTAAAGGATAGAATGGTATTTTCCATCTGATTTTAGGACTATGTGTTCATGTTAACCACTATTTCTAAAATTCACAACCAATACCTTATTAGAAAGAATATCATGATGGAATATGATGGTGTTATAATGGGTTGATTAGTACATAGGGCTATTTTTCCATCTTCTGTGAAAAAAGATATGGTCTAAGGTTACTCATTAAGGTAAAAGCTTTCACACCCAATGTTCAGATAGTTTCATGATCATTCACCATTGGGGGAGGCTGGGTTATACTAATTCATAATTTCTTCATTTTCCATTAGAATGTGAATGATGTGATTTAAAAGGTTACATACAACTCTTCTTATGTACATTCCCACCGGATCAGAGAGATAATGGATCTGCTCCTACTCCACATATAAGAGAGGGTTAAAATTTATAAAGTTATAAATGTATGTGGAATACCACCAGTTGATCAGGATGACGTGGATGTAAAGGGAGTACAAGTCATGCATAGGATTCTCAACACTAGTAGTGTGATATTGCTTAGGTAAATCAGGTAGTGAATCTGATCCAAAGAATAAAATAGTTTCATATAGTCCAATTTATTATGGAGGAGTAGATTAATGAAACATATACTGTATATGGTAATAATCTGGTGTCCTCCACTTTAGTCTATTCATTATTTACACTTGTGCATCTCACTCATTTATATCAAAAAAATTTACGGGAATTCTCAACCCCGAGATCAAACCATTTATTTGTGTTTTTTAATGTCTCATATTTTCCATGTATTATTTTCGGATATTATAAGGATTATTTATTATTCTAGGTGCTGAGACAACATGCGATTACGAGGACTGGTGTTCCCAGAATAAATGTTTGATATATAGTAAATATATTTCAAGATAACAAGCACATATTTTTCCTAAAAAGTTGAAAAGTATCAAAATGGGTGTTTAGATCATAAATTAGTGGGAATCATTTATTATAGAATCTAGGTTTTACTCTAGGTGAAACATAATATTTGTCCACACAAGCCATTTGTGGAAAATTCATCATATCCTCTAAAATGAATAAATATACATTGTAATATTTTTATTTGGAATTATTGACGCTACGACTTTTATTTATTTAAATAGATTATTATTTTCAATTTACATAGATAACAACATTACACATGAAAAGTTTGACAGCAGTTGGAGAGATCTTATAGGATTCTCTATTAGGTGAATGATGACTGATTGTTGATCAACGATCGACAAACCTTCGATTCGAAGGATCATTCCAATGATGATTAAGACACATATTATATCATTATTCGACAAAATTTATTGAGTTAGAGTATTTTTTATATTATTTTATTCCATATTCTTGATTTATATGAAGAACACATACAAATAAATGAGAATATTGATCTGTGATTTGATAATCTAGCCAGATTGGATAATATTTTTGAGGTTATCATGGGAGTATTAGCTCTGTGATTATTGGTCTCATCAATTTACTTTATAATAGAAACAATATGATAATGACACTATTATCGATTTTGGATTAGTCCTCTGGATTAGTTTTTTTTTATCTGCCCAGTCAATATTCATTATGGGAATTCCTCATTTCACACGAGAATCAACGAATCCCAATCAAACTATCGTTGCACACCTATTTCTTGAAAAATGATATTATATCATAGATCAATGACCAGTATGGTTTGAAAAATATTTAATGATTAAGATATACGGATTCAAATGAAATTGTATACAAAAATTTTAATTTTCCATCGTTCTTTAGCACATAGTCTATAATGATTATTTGATCTATTTTGTGAGTTGATCTGATGATGAAACACATTGATTAACAATGACATGGCTTGTACAATTTTTTTTATTCTATTTAGTGGTTAAATCAAACAAATTTCATCTTCAACATGCGACAGAGTAAACATGGATGGAATAATTAGATTTCAAAAATACCCAGCAAAACCGTGTGTGTAAAATGGATCTACACACTGTGTGCACCCCCTATAGTGGAGGCTATGTTTTTAGAGGAAGTAATGAATTTCACTATTTTTCACCCCTATAAAGTGATGTGTTATACCACCCAGATACTCATCATGTACTTATTAAGGTACATAAACACATGGTGGAGTACACTGGTTTTTTACAAGGCATGTACTCCTCTACAAGACACATCCTGGACTTGGTACACCAGCTAATCCATGCGCTAGTATATAGGCAGACATCTATGGGATAGAGACATGTATTGACACAAAAGAAGAATACAGGGTACTCCTACATGGTTTTTAGTACAAAATGAACTTGTTTTGAAGAGACGATCCATTTACACAAGCAAGACCATGGTCAAGGGACACAACATGAAACCCTTCTACACACATTTACACATATGTACATGGATCAGTTCCCTTGTCCACACTGACATTTACATGATTCTTTATTGTTTTTTTCCTTATAAATTCCCTGAATGTTGGTAAAATATCATTTCTTTCTCTTAGTGAAATGATCCATTCAGCATGAATTCCTAGATAGAGTTGTTGGAATCCATCTAAGAGGTCCGGTGTGATATCATTTTTTTAATCATTATTCCATAGGTGGAGTTATAGGTTTGGACATAACCTACACTATTCAATATCTTATCCTCTAATCAATAGGGTTAATCCGGATAGTGTTTCTAGTAATATTATGTGGCCTTTGTAGTTATCCTTATCTTTGTATCATATCCCTTCATACTATCAACATTTTCTTTCACACGATGAGACCTGATGAGGAGTGCCTCTCAGAGGAACGTCATGAGTACAATCAAACATAAGAGTGTGTTCTCCCTAATGAGTGCTTCATGAATTCATAATGAAAAAATGGCAGGCTGAGTATAATATAATTGTGACCTAGCTCTATATTGGGTGTCTTGGATTGAGTACACAAATATATTTCTATTATACGTGTTATATACATATACCTGTGTAGATAATATTTTACCTTAGTTTTTGTATGATTTTAGGTTCTAGGGTGTCATACTGAGTATTATTAATCTCACACCAACAATAGATTTTCCAACACATTTCATGTCTTTTAATGATGATCAACCTATTTAAATATACCTCGGTGGACTAGGACCAGATAGTTAATAGTGAGACTACACAGGATGAGGTGTTATCATACAACTTTCATAGAGCTGTCACAATTCAGGGTGGACATGTATTATAGAGTCCTTGTCATGGGATCATATTGGGACCTATTTACTTTAATTAAAATATATCATTCTATGGTTGGATGATATATATGTATGTATGAATTGGTTGTTAAGTTGTTTACAATAATTTTTTTTGGTCTTGGAGATGTGTGAGTGTGTACAGTTTCCTAGGCAATGTTTTCCATGTCCGTGATATGCCAACTTAATGCAAGTCAGTAGCCCTTGGTCTATTATTTTTTAACATGGAGAGTCATGACACATACCACAATGGGACGGGTAATGAAAAAGTTTTATTAAAGGTAGTTGGTTCCACCATAGGAATGAGATTCTATGATATTGTTTTGGGGTAGTATTGTTAAGTGTTTCAAGTTCGGAATTCAGGCTAGGGACTCTAGTGTTGGTTACGAAACCGACATAATCATGCACAAAGACTCTGATCACTTACTTTTCGACTCAGTATTTGAGAACATTGGAAGCAGGTAAAACAATGGTACACACATCATATAGGAATGGTCTTTGTTTACAAGCCATTATTTAGTCATATCAATAGATATACTCATTGAATGTGGTGATATCTCTTATTTATGGATTCATCTGTATGGTTTTAAAACTACAATGTTTCATGATGATCATGATTCTTATCCCCTTAATGATTATGGATAGATACATGGATCAGTTTCAAATATGTTACCTCCAGGTGTGGCACTATCCATAAAACTGACTATAGAGATGCACATGGCACCCGCCCTACCAACAGATGAGGTGAAAAGGATTGGAATGTTTCAAAAGATTCAACCAAATAAACCCCTCATTTTATGAGGAGAGACTGACCTACATGTTTATGAAGAAAGGATTGAGGCAGTGACCCAAAATTTTCATTCAAGTGAGTACCCCATTATATTATATTGATGTCCTGACATTGAGCCTTCTTCAGGGATCTGTAGGTTGATGGTGGAGTTTTCGTACCCAAACATACGAAGAGGTGATTGAATAATGGAAAGTCATCCAGAGCCTCTTCATAGAGATTTTATCACTAGATATTCTAGGGGATATACATAATCAGGGTCATATAATTCTCTATAATTCCATCATTATTATAGATCATTATTGATCAAGGATTACCAATCATTCTAGGTACTCGATGGTTATGGTTAGTGAACATTTCATCATGGATCATAACATTGAGTGATGTCTGTGTAGATATATATAAGTCAATTTTTCCCTATATTCATTAATACATATTCTAGTGTTATATAGTGAGATTTGTTGGTCAATAATATCATTGTTAATTAGTTACAGATGGTGGATGTCATCAGTGGGAAAGATGGATCATAGACCTCGAAATTACTGTGGTGAAAATGTAACCCAAGACTAGGATGTTGGAGACATTTTAGGAAGATTTAGCATGATAGATGATCAAATGTTCAGGGCTCATAGGATGGGTCCTTTCATCCCAGATAGTGGTAATGATACAGATATTGAATCAGCTGATATTCAATGCGATATTGATTAACTTTTCTTATAGTTAACAGAGATATCGTGGATGGGACACCAAGGTAGAGACAACGACAGGAGTAGGAAGTCCCACAAGATGAAGAATTTGGATGAGGATATGGGATATAATCATGTGGTGTTTCATGTTTATACATGTTACCTACATGTTCTTGAGGTGTTCCAAACCAAGCATAGGGAGTTGGAGGATATGGCATTGATAGCAGCAGATGGTTGAGGCTTATGGCCTAGGGGTTCCTAGAATGATTTTAGGTTAGATATTATTTCTTATATACATTATATTTAGTACTAATAGACACATGTGGTAGAAATTCATGTCGTTATTCACACACTTTATGAGAATCAGATATTCTTGTTGGACCATTGGCTCGAACATTAATCATGGGGACTCTTATTGTAGAAGACTCAAAGGTCACACACTTATGTCGATAGTGTAACCTGACCCATGGTGTAATGAGTTTTTATTGGGTTCTTAGGGTAGAATTATTGAGGAATTATGATTTAATTCATGTTATGTATTGTTTACCTGATTTTAATTTCCATATTGGCTATTTCAGGCTAAGGAGGTGGAGAGTATGAAATAATAGGACCTGGAATTCCATTTTAGTGAAAGTGAATCCAATGGAGTCCATGACGGACTCATTCAGAGGAAGTTGTATCTAATTACTCAACAATTGGATCACCTAACCCATGTTGTAGTAGATGTTATTAGTTCCCAGTTTTCAGTAGTGGTGGCAGAGTGTGATGGCAATTTTTATAATGGTGTTCCATGTTTAAATCACTGTCGAAATATATACTCAGGAACTGATCTAAATGATTGAACAACTCTAATATTAGTCCCAACATTTTTGATATCTCTCATTGATCATTGTGAGATGATATTGTAGTTGGATGACTTGTAGAGGAAGATCCCTACTTGAAGAATTTTTTTCCTTGTGCAGTTGTAGTTTTTTTCAATAAAGAATATTGGAACAAGATTTTGTGTGATGACTAATGGAACATGATCCTGATGATTGTAAAGAATAACAACCCACCATCACAAATAGATTTCCTCATAGATCAGTTGAGTGGGGAATGATGGTTCTCAAATGATGTCCTCTGATCAGGCTATCAGTAAATGTGAGTACAATATGTGGATACAATGAAGATGACATTTATATGTCACTAAAGTCACTAAGAGAACATGTTTATTCCCTATAATCTGAAAAATTTCATAATTGGGTTCCTCAGAATCATGTAATAGATCTTTATGTTTTTCTTAGACTAGTTGGTGGTTGTCTTCATCAATGATACACTTGTGTACTCATTGTATGTTGAATATCATGCAACACACTTAAGAATAGTTCTGGATGTACTCTTAGAGAACAATTTTTATTTAACACTCTCAACGATCTAGTTATATAATTTAATAGTCCACATTCAATGACATGTTTTGTAATGCCACGACCCTAGAAGCCCATATACAGAGCATTTTTATAGTACATTGGCATGATTATATTGAATAATACCATGAAAGATAAATCCATTTTGCCGTCATGGGAATAAACATTATATATGTGATACCCATTATACATTGAGAAATAGGAAAAAAAATTATGCATAAAAAAGAAAATAAAATGTGGCCTTGAAATATTAATCATATATTTATTATTCATAATTATTGGAAAGAAACCATAATAATGGAGAGATAAAATGATTAATAAACTTATATAAAGCTGTATATCTAATGAATTAATAAGAAAAAAAATACTTGGAAAGGTACATAAATTAAAACAAATTCCAATCAAATATCTAGATAATATAAATCAATATGGAAAGGTAGGAATATGAAACACACACCACATAATCAATAAACTGAGAATATAATAAATCTATAGATATTTCAATGAAAAAATGTCATTGATAAATAATAATAGAAATATTTATGAATGAAATTCTTAATTACAGGATGTCTTTTCTATGTCACACAAAAACCAATACCATCATGTCAATTCAAAGGATGGTTAAAACTATAGATTGAAACCTATTACATTTTTCGGACTTAATCAACTCATGATAACATATCAATTAATTGATGGGATATATAATGGTTAGGACCCACCGATATTTACCAGACCAAATAATTAAACATATAAATTATTCATAATAAACAATATGCCTTATCAATATCAATTGATAATATTAATACATATTTACCAATAATTCCCTAGTTGATCAAATATCCTTAAAATAAAACACCTTATGTAAAACAATATACTATTTAAGAAATAATAATATCCATTGAATAAAAATATAGATATTCATGGAAATTAAATATGAAAAATAATTAAAATAAAATAATTTTTTCAATATAAAGTTAAAAATCATAAAATGATGTTAGATTGCATAGATAAATGTTAATAAAATTCTTGAGGATAGGAATCATTAAATATCAAAAAGTTTCTCATACCACTATGAAAAATTTCAATCATAAAACCCATTAAGGTGTTTAATTAAATTAATCATATACTATAAGGATAATAATTATAGTCATTATATTATTTTCAAAATATATGTATATAAACCATATAAAATTGAGTTGGTCTATAATAATAAACAGGTCTAAATGTGATTTATGTTGAGATGAAATCTCTAACCATACCATTTATTTGTAATGTGGTAATTATAATTTTTTTTTATTTTTTTAAATAAGTTAATAAATTATAACAACACAATACTCACGTTTCTAATAAAATATATTAATTACTTATGATATTTTAGTTCCCGTTGTTTAAAACTATTTCATTATTTTATCTATTTTAGGTGTTAATTAACCAATTTTCTCATGTATGTTTTGAATATTCATTTATTGTTTTTATTTGATAGATCATAAATTTATCATCATAATAATATGAAAAACGAATTAATTATAATATATATTCAGTACCTATTCATTCAAGGTAATTTATAAAATTTATAGTTATGAAATGAATTCCACCACTCATGGGGATGGTAGGTTGTACGTACGGATGATTTGTACTTTCATTTTATCATTGTATTTAAAAGATTGAAAAGTCAATAATAAATACGTATATTTTAAATATAGTATAATATATATTTTATATAGGTCACATAGATTTATTAACAACATCTTTAACATATTACATGTATAGAATGAATGAATCACATCGCTACGAGTGGGTAGTAGTATACACATGCTCAAATGATGCCATCATATTAATGAAAAATGGGATATATTATAGGTATGTTTTATAAAAGGATTATATATGTATAAATATATCATATATATCATATATATATATATAAACTAAATAAACAATATTTCCATCATAATACCCACCATTAGAGGTGGTAATCGAAAAATAAACAATCATCGTATCGTGAGGCAGCTGTTTCTCCGTACATAGAAATACTATGTTTGTTACCCATTATCTGTAAGTCTGTGAATGTGTATGTCTAAAAAATATCATATAAACATCTATGTATATTCTGAATACCATTAATTATAAAATAATGAAATAATAATATTTTTGATATTGGATGTTGTAAAGAAAACAAAAAAGCATAATAATGTTTTCTACCTCTTAGTTAGGTAACTCCTTTTTGGTTTCCCCAAAGGGATTCATTAGATTGAATTTTGAACTAGGGTATGATTATGAGATTAATTAAGGATTTTTAGGAATCTATTTTTGGAATATTTTTTCCAAATATAACTTATTTTAGAGGTGTGAGGATGTGGGAGGGGGGTGTCCTTTTATAGTGACGGTAAATGGCTAACATGGAATTTTTTAAAACAAGTATATTGTATCAACGTTTTTACATAATAATATTCATAAAGATAATAAATATTGAATATTGGAATGTTAATTTTTGAATTATTGACATAAAATGTATTTTTATATGTATCTAGTCATTTGGTCTTTTAATTTTAGGGTTTAGTAGTCTGTTAAGACCAATTTTTCCTTAATAATTTTAAATCATTTTAGTTACCATCAAATTTATTTTTCATGAAAAAATGTTAATCATATTATAAACTATATGTTTTTCTAATTCCAATTATTCATCCTTTTTTATGAATTCCAAAAACATTATAGGATGAAATTAATATCTATTTAATCTCATAGAAGGGAAAGAATTGCTGGTTTTTAAGGCAAAATCTTCCAAAAGATTTCTAAGTTTTTATAGTCAATTTCGAAGTGAATGTTATTTCAATGATATTAAATTTATTCATTAATAATTATATTATTTAAATAAAATTATTAATAAAATAAGAATTATTAATTTACCAAATAAATAAATATTATGAAAAGGTAGTTTTGAACTAAAATTCACTATTTATAAGAATTCATTAAAAAATAAATCGATTTGGGTAAATATAAAAAAACTCCATAAAATATTTATTATGTTTTTAATTTAATGATGATGCTTATTTTGTAATATTTAATAAATTAAATGTTCAAAATTCATATTTTAAATGGGTTTTCTATTAAAAGATGGTAAATCTAAATTAATAAAAATATAGAATTTTATGTATAAAATAGGGTTTGTTTATATGTTAATAATATCAAATATATTTGTTTAATAACAAAATTTTTTATTGAATAAATTTTAAATATATATATATCACATTTAATTAACAAAATAATTGAAATTATTTAATTCTATTAGGGTATAAAATCGTTCATAATATAATAATAATAATTTCCTATATATTAAATATTTTTTATATTAATTTCAAATTAATTCATAACCAATGAATTTATTTTATATTTATGTAAATAATAGAGTTTCATAAGATATTTAATTCTATTAATAAAAATGAATTTAATGTCTAGGTTACGTCTTATTATATAATTTATACAATTCTAATGATATATTATTGTTCATTTAAAACTATGACTTTAATATAATGTATGATTTTGAAGAATGTATGCATTGCATGTAAGTGAAGATAACTCAGTGTTTTATGCATTTATAAATATATAATTTATTGATAAATTAATATATATATATATATATATATCATTTCTAGGTTATTATATCTCATTACATTCTTGTTGTCAGGTGTCATGAATGACAAAAAATATAAAGTTATAAATTTAATATTTTGGGGTGTAAGATTCTCATCCTCCTAAATAAACCGAATCCTCAAAATGTATACATGATCAGGGTAATAGAGGGATTCAAAATATACTATTGTTTAAAGAACCAAATCTTCTAATGGATAAATATCATATATTATTAACAATAATGAAATGAATGAACAATGATTGTGTAACTACATTCCCTAGTATGATAACATATGTGGGAAATGGAAACATGGATACTGAGGGAAAATCTATTCATCATGTTCTGATGGAGGGTGATATAGAACATGGTTTGGATAATGTTAACAATAAAAAATCCCTAAATCATTGATGTTCTAAATTCCATTTTATTCATCAGAATTGAATGTATTAGGACAAAATAATTGGTTTCGAGAACAATTTTCCTAGAGTTGAGTAAATATTACCTTCTCTACGAATAGATGTTAATATACATAGTATGTTTCTATAAGAATAATATTATACATTTTTCATGCCTTGAACTATTTATATTTCATCTTGTTGAACAATATTCATTGTATAATGATTTAATATAGAAATCACAAAAACAACATCCAAGTTTTATCATAACCCATTTCATAAATGTTTAACATTTATAAAATGGATCAATTGCATTGAAAGGATGTCCTCCTTTAATCTTCTCTTCATGCATACCATCCAAGAATCCAACTACATTATTGATTACCTTTCCAAAAAAGGTGTCTTTGAAGTGAATTTCATAACTCTCGCCGATGTGCTAGATGAAATGGTACCACTAATTCTTTGGGACAAATGTAAAGTACCCTCTTTCTACATTGTATAACTCTATTATTTTTTATCAATATAAGAGATTATATTCTCACATTTATTAAAAAAAATTATTCAACATTTTGATTTGAAATTCTAGAAATATGGTAAATTAATTTCAAAAATAATATTAATATTTAAATTTAATCAACATGTTGCAGCACAAAATTTTAAAATTTCAAACATGTGAATAAATTCATCATGCATCACCTTGAAATATTGTTCTAACATTAATAAACTTAAAACATTAATAAAAACATGGATAATTACATATTCATTAAGTGTGATATATGTTACTAGATATATACCTTAAATCCCATAGTGTTGTAACATCCATCAAGGATAGTATAAAACACTTCTTGAAAATAATATTGTTATATTAAAAGTAACCATTACATGTTCAAATCAATAAATTTCCACTATTATCTCCACATTAGAAATTTATTAAGTGTTTTCTTCCACTCAGTAATGTGTCAACCACAATTTGTGATTTTCTACTAAATAAATTTTCTTGGTACCGTTCAAAATATGATCTCAAATCCTTAATGAAAAGTATTTCAATACAATCCGTATATATTTCCTAAAAAACATGATGGAAAGATAATAAATAAAATATATTTAAAGTATATTTCAATAATCCAATTACAAATGTAAATTAACCAATATAATTCGGTTCTGTCAATAACATATTATTGACAATGATCCTCTAGATTCTTTTGATGTATATTTCCTTAACACATACTGTATTCGTTTCTGTAGTTCCCCAAAAAATTGAAGTTTCATCATTTAATAGAATTATTTTCCTTGTTTTTTGAATTATTTTTCCTTGTGACCATTCTCTTCACACTTCTAAAATACTTCCATTCCTTTCATTTATTTATTATGTTGATTATTTCCAAAGTTATCAAATATGTGAAAATCCTTCTTTCCCTTAAACTACATAGACCCATGTTATTTTTTCAGGTCTTCATACAACCTCATATTCTATTGTTTTCCTTTGAATATATTTATTCTAGAAAATTAATTCCCCTTCTTGATGGCACATAAAACTGGTTATTCATATGATGAATCATTATGGGATACAATTTCCTTTCAGACACATCGATTACGATCTTAAAATAAGTAGTAAATATTTCACATATTATAGTGCGTATTATGTATAGAATTCCTAGATAACCCTGTAAATGTTGCATCATTATACACACCACTATATTCTTCCTTTTTCATTAAGATAACTAAATTACCCTACAACTCCATTTTTTTCAGAATGGATGGATTTATCAAATAATGTCCCCTAAAATGTCCACCATTCCATAAGATCAATTTATTCTACCTCCGTTGTATTCAGGATGAGAGACCACCACTAATTATTATCACCATGGATAAATACCCTTATTGTATTCTTTTCCATTTTTCTATATTTTATGTCCATAAACATCTTCTCCGAATAATTATTCCATTGTTTATCGATAATTAAGTTAATAGTCCCACTAAACGAAAGGGGAATCTTCTATATAAATCAATCAATCATAGGACAATTTATTCAAAGAATATGTTTCTCTATTCAGGCATGGTTATTTTTCATAATAAGATTTAGTTTCCCTAATATTCCCATAAATTTATCTCATCCAATATGAGAAATATTTGTTTCCTCAGTATTGAAATATCTACATCTTCTATGAGTATTGACACCATTTATCCATCTTGGTTCTATTTATAAAAAATAAAATATAATTGATTATCTACCAAAATTAAGAATTTTTTTAACTACAAATAGCGTATAAAACATAACATTAATTTATACATCATAAATACTAGTATCATAACCATTGTATACTTTTGGGGAATCATTAATTTTAATTTCATCATAATGATTGGTAAATAAAATGAGAATTATCCAACATGTGTCTCCTGGTAGTGTCACACCATGTGCATAATATAGAATGTTTCCATGTTCAATGTTACACTGAATTGGGTCTAGAACACCTTATTAGAGTTATTACTCCTAGGTACATATTTGACATAACCCCATCCACTTGTTGTTTCCTTACATGGATGTATTGCTCTAAATAAACACATAATCTATATCATACCAAAATTAAATAACGTTCTTATACTCTTATCATAAATTTATATTAAATGGATTTTCTCCTTAATCTATGTTTTTAAAGTTGATTTTACATGGTTTTTTATAAACATCATTATATACCAACTGTAAGGTTTTACCCCCAATATCACAGAGCTTGGGTATAATTTATTAATAATGGAATTATAACTAGGAATAAAATCTCAACGTACTGATTAGTTTAGTATTATAAGAAACCCAAATTACATACATGATACCCATAATACATTGTTAAATTGAGTATATAAAAATATATTATTAAAATAAAATAAACAATTTCCTTGAATGCTTATTCAATGATTTCTTCTTCATAACCAGAGAAAAAGAAATATAATAAGGGTGTGCTCAAATGATTTTTAAGAGTTTGTAATGTGGAGTCAATAATGAATTAATAATAATAATTTAACTTTTAACAGTAATTAAATGATAACACATGACATTCACATAACTAGATAAGTAAAAATCATTAAATAAAGGTAATAATATGAAACACAAGCCTCTTAATTTATAAATTGTGTATATAATACGTTCAACGATATGTCATTGAAAAATTAATTGAACATAAAATAACTAAAATATCACTGATTAAAATTATTAATTAGTGGACATTATTTATATGTCAAATGAAATCTTATATTTTTAAGTACAATCAAAAGTTCGTTAAAATTACTGATAGAACCCCGTTTAATTTGGAAAATTTAATTGTCTCAGGAGAACCTATTGATGCATCAATGGGATAATTAAAGTACCAGACCCGCCCTTAATTACAAGTCCTAATAATTCTTTATATAAATTATTCAAAATAAATAATATTTCTTGTCAAATATAAAAATTTATTTAAAAATATGTATTTCCCAATATTTTTCTCATTAATCAAATAATTGTCAAAGTATACACCACTTGTAAATATGATATACCATTTTAGAAATAATAATATCCATTATATGAAAATATGTAAATTAATATAAATTTCCTATAAAAATGATTACAATTAAATAATAGTTTCAAGATGAAGTAAAAAACGATAAATGGATGTGATATTCCAATGATTATGAGTAAGAATGTTCTTGGAAAATTATCATTAAAAATTCTAAAGTTTCTTACACGACATTGATACATTTAAATCACAATCCCCATGAATATATTACATTAAAATGAACATATAATATCAAGATAGAAAAATATACTGCTGATATTATGTATCAACAAGAAGTAAATACATAATAAAAAAGTGAGTTTGTGTATAACAACAAATCACTCTCAATGGATTGTAAATTTAGACAAAACCCCTTAACATGAACTTCATTTTGTTGTTTTATTTATTATCTTGTATTATGGTTTAAAAAACATTATGAACATATAATATAATAATACTCATCTTTTTAATATGACATATTAATTCATTATAGTATTTTATTACCCATTGATTAACTCTCTATCATTATTTTAACTATTTGAAGTGTTAATTACCTTGTTTTCTCGAGTTTTTTTTCTTTTAATTTTATGTTATTATTACATGGATCATAATTTCCCCATATATATAATATAAATCAGGATTTAATTTTCTTATATATTCATTGAATATCCATTTAGGAAATTCTATAATCATTGGAGATAATAAATGAAATTCACCATTCAAAGAGATGGTAGGTCATACGTATGAATGAATGATACATTCATTAGTGTGATTGATTTTAAAGAATAAAAAGTAAACAATACATATTAATATTATCATTACATTACCATTAATACTTTATATATTTTATATTGGTTTATTAAAATCATCGTCAATACATTCCATGTATATAGTGAATGAATCACAAAAAATTGAGGGGGTAGTAGTCCACACTTCTTAAAACAGTGTAATCATATTAACCCAAAATGGGATGTATTAATGTTATGTGTTTACAAATAATGTTATAATTATAAATAAATAATAAATTTCGTATATATCATATATTAAGGGAGTTTACATAAAGTTTTCCTCCATGAGAGGTGGAAAAATAAAAACGAACAGTTATCTTTCCATGAGGTAGTAGTTCTCCATACAAAGAATTAGTATGTTTGTTACGCATTAGATGAAGTTTTGTGTATGATTTCTCCTAAAAATTAAAAAAACATTATATTATATTTATGAAATATTTTTTCATAAAATCACAAAATAATAATATTTTAGATATCTGATAATGGAAATAATATTAATGTTATTATGTATGTTTCTTATCTCTTAATCAGGTAACTCATTTTGGTTTTCACTAAAGGGTATCCATGGATTTCTTTTTGAACAATGGTAAGATTTTAGGAAGAATTTTGGGGTGTGGGGAATCTTTTTAGGATGATAATGGCTGATCCTACATAGTAGGATAGTTGTGTGGAAGTTGGAGGGGTGGTTTCTTTTAATATATAATGAAAATGACCAGCTTGTATTTTTTTAAAACAATTTTTGTGTGACCATATTTTTAGCATGAAAACTGAATAAAAAAACAAATGTTAATATTATATTTTTTATGAAAAAATTATGTGCATAAAAGTGGAGTTGGAGAATTGTATTTGTCATTTGGGCCCCTAGGTGAATGGATTAGTCATTTGTTATACTTAATATTTTCATTATTAATTTATAATTTTGTTAATTAACTTTACAAATATTTATGGTCAAAAAAATTACCTTATTATACATTATTTTTTATTATTTTTTCCAAATATGGAATCCATTTTTTTCAAAATTGAAACCAAATTAGTGGAAAAATTGTTTTAAATTTAATCTCAAAGATTGGATGAAAATGCAATGTTTTAAGGTATAAATGTCCAATAGTTTTCTATGTTCTAATTGAAATTCATTCCAATAACATAAATTGTAATAATTAATGATATTATTATCTATTTCAAAATAAAATACAATTAAATGTATAATTTAAAATTAATATAATTAGATGAAAACCACAATTTGAACTATAATTATTTATTTTTAATTATGCATTAAAAAATTAATCATTTCTAAAAAATATAAAAAGTTCACCCTAAGTAGATTGTTATGATATTATTTAAAATATCAAGATTATATTGACATATTAAATCAATTAATGCATAAAAATTCATATTTAAAATGGGATCTCCAATAAAAGGTGTTATAGATGCCTTTATAAAAATTAGTACTTTATACATGATATTGGGATTGATTTTATCTAAAGATAATAAAATATATTTAATGGGTATAATAAATATTATATTTAATACCTTATATATATATATAATTAATATCACTAACTAAATGTTATTAGATTATTTTATTAGGGTAAAATAACTCTGTGTTCATAAAAATAATAATATTTTCTATTATGTTCAATAGATTTTTATTTAATTTATAATTAACTTATAACCAATAAAATAATTTTATATTAGTTTTAACAATATATTTTCATAAGATAGTATAATATTATCATAAACAATTATTTAATTTCTATGTTATATCATATTAAATTAAATAATATTAATTTAAAAATATATTAATTTTTGATTTGAACATGGTCTTACATATAATGTATTCTTTTGAAGAAAGTATCGTTTTCATGTAAGTCAAACTAACATGGTGTTGAATGCATTGAAAATTATAAAATATACCAAACATTAAAAATATTTTAAAGAATCCAGGTATTGTATCACCTTTTTTCCATGGTGTCTCGTGGAATACACATTATCCAATATAAGGTCATTTATTTAGAATTTCAGGGTGTTACGTCATATCATTGTGGATCAATTGGTTGTGGACCTGGCCATGGTCGAGGAAGTGTTAGGATTTGATCCACCTAAGATATTGATGGAGGTGTATATATTCCTTCGATTGGAAGGCTATTAATAGATATTAATGCATGATTTCTCTTAGATATTAACACCCATTACAGCTTTGACACTGAAGTGGAAACAAATTCTATGGACATAGAGGTTCCATCATTATTTTCAGTAGTTGAGACAAAGATTTGATGAGTTCTCTAATGATGAGAATTTTTTAGGATGGTTTTTAGTATGTATCATTCAGTGACGACTCAAGAATAAGGATTGTTTGAGTTCTTATGCAGTGAAAAAGGGTGATTTCATGTGGTTTACTCTAGTTGAGACCAAACGAGAAAAACTATGCAACCCCTAATCATGAATAATGACATATAGTCTTAAATTTGATAATTTAAACATACTATTTTATAGGATAAAGTTTTAATGAATACTCTAATACTAGGATTCACATGTATATATTCTCCTAAAAGGATATCCACTTGAGATAGATGAAATGGCCAGAGTTTCTATAGGATTATAAACATGAAATTTTAAATACATATGGAAAGGGTTACCTTGTAGCATATTCTCTTAGTAGATAACATGTTCATATTTTTTAATGAGGTGTTATAGTGGTTGTACCAACTGTAGTTATCACTTTTGTATGGAGATATAATAGCAAAACATCTAGTCTATGGTTTTTACCCCTAAACTATTATAATTATTTAGGTTGGAATAGCATGGGGATGTCAAATTTTAGACCCTACATTCTCATATATCAACATGAAAAGCACATGTGGGATTTTGAAATAGTGGGGAGATTTTCGTTCTTTTCAGTGGAAGCACCACGACACTACTGAGGTTATTGGAGGGGTTTTGAGGTAGTTTCACACGTCTCCTTTGGAGGTACATTTATGTGTGGAAAATAAGTACCATGTATTCTAATTCCAGTTTTGGTGGCCATGAATGATGATTCGAGTTGTAATGTTTCTCTCTCGATGCCTCACATGTTTGAAAGTGAAGTATTAGCACCATGTTATAGTGGTATTGGAAGAACCACTTAGGGTTTCAGAATAGAAGTGAGATGGGATATCTGTAGACATCATGAAGGGATTACCATGTGTGTCCAAAGCACATGATTCTATCTGGCTTCTCATAGACCAACTCACAATGTCATATGATTTCCTAGCTACATAAGAGAAATGTTCAATAGATATCATGGTATGTATCAACATGTAGAAAATAGTCCACCTACAAAAATATATATTGGAAATTCTTTCTGATCATTATTATCACATTATATCATTGTTGTGGAAGGGATTACATGAGGTGTTTGGAAACATGTTACACTAAATAATAGCATTTCAACCTCAAAACTGATGGACACACATAGTTGAAAATTCATGTCTTGTCGTACATTCTGAGTGCTTTCATGTGGGACTTCGGTAGTATTTTGTATGATCACTTACTACAAGTGGAGTTTTGGTAAAACCAAAGCTACCATTACACCATCAATATGGATCCATTAAAGCCTTTTTATGCGATACCCTGAATGTCACCACATTGTTGTACTTACCCAGGATAATCAGCATTCAGAGGGAATGAATTTGGTGTGATCTAGAAAAAAAGATGTAGAAGATCATCCATGAATATATTAATTCCAAAATTATCCATCAATTTTAATATTTTGATAGTCTGTAGAGGCCTTCAGAGTTTGAGTATAAAGGCTATGTGTCCCTACGGGTTTCACCTCGACATGGAATGATAATATTTGGCATGGGTGGAAAGTAATGACTAAGGTTCAATGAATCATTCTAGATACTCTATTGATTTAGTGAGGTGGTATACTTCTTATATATACCTCTGCAGTTGAATTATGAACACTATGTCCTTCATGAGTCAATGTTGAGGAGGTATGGGCATGACCCCTCACAAATTATTTATGGGGGATTGATTGATATCGAGGATGGAGTGACATTTTATGTGTACCAAATGTTGATCAAGGATCAGCAGAAGAAGATCCTTCATTGGAGATCGATTCTATTTTCACATGTCCGATGAAATATCATTAATTTATAAAAGATCACATTGGATTGTGAGATTATGATTCATCCTCATTGCCCACATATTTATGAGTTTAACTTATTATAGATTATTTGTGATTGAAATCACCAAAGTGAGGAGAGTTTATTGTCTTGGAGGTTTTGTGTATAAATTCTTTTCTATTAAATTGGTTTTTTTAGATCTAGAACATCTAATAAGTAATATTTTGAGGCCAAGTGTCCTAGAATTTTTTTTTGAAAAATATTAAATATATTTAAATATAAAAAAAAGAGTAGTTTTCCTAAAAAAGTGGAATAACATATAATTGGGTGCTAAAATCAAAAATAATAAGGCACTATTAGGTATAGAAGTTGAGGTTTTCCCTATTAGCGATCTAATATTAGTCGGCACGAGTCGTTTGTAGAAAATTTATTGTGTGTGTGAGAATGAATAAAATAATTACAAAAAATTATTTTATTTGGAGTTTTTGACACATAAATATTTATGTCTCTAAATAGATGATTGTGGATAATTTCTAGAGTTATCCACTTAATATTG
The DNA here is from genome assembly GCA_963277665.1 of Viscum album. Taxonomy (NCBI): domain Eukaryota; kingdom Viridiplantae; phylum Streptophyta; class Magnoliopsida; order Santalales; family Viscaceae; genus Viscum; species Viscum album. Next base: position 787,316,748 of record OY728153.1, read on the forward strand.
TAAGAATTGTAGAGTAGTTGGAGAGAGATTCAAGGATTCTCTCTCATGTAAACAGTGACAGCTCTAGGATCGAAGATCGACAAACCTTATATTCGATGTATAATTACAATGAAAATGATGATGAATCATTCTTCATTAATGATTGAATTGAATCATAGTAGGGTGTATTTTTTTATTTCAATATTCACTATTATTTCATTCTATGATGAAAAATAATAATTAAATAATCATATTGATATGATATTCGATAGTCTTGCGGGATGAAAATATATCTGCATGGTTTTTATAGGATAATTATATTTGTGATTATTTATTTAATAAAATGAATTTATAAATAAAAATAACTAATATATATACAAGAAATTATCATGGTTAGTTCTTCTTGATTGGTTTGTGTTTTTCTATCCATATTCATCGTTTGTTATGGGTGTTCTTCGTTTGGATAATGACATTACAAATCTTGAAAATTAGAAAATTGTTCACCCTTTTCCTATTAAAATAAACTGATATCATAGATTTGGGATCCAAATTTCACAAAAGAGGCATGATGATAGAGACAGTGTGATTCAGATGATGGCGGATACCTAAATTCATTTTTTCTGCATTCTTCGGTTCACAACAATAAAATATGATTTAATCGGTTTTGTGTAAATATATGTTGATTAAATTAATTGGTCAGGGATGGAAAAGGTTAGAAGATCTTGGATATTCAATTTTTGTGGTGAAACAATCATCGAAATGATGGTTACAAGTTCTATATAAGGCATTTAATAAAGAACCTTATTTCTGTAAAATCCAATAGAACACAACGTGTTAACCAAATATATATGTCTTGTGGGACTACAATGTGGATGATATGGTTTCAAAGGAATTTAACTAGAACATGTCTTCTGCCTACTATACCATAGTTTGTTTTCCATCCCAATATACGTGGCATGTAATTTTGAATATACGCTAACTTGGGGTAGAGTACAAGGGTTTTCTACATGGTGTGTACTCCCCCACACTAAATGGTCTAGATAATGTAAATGGGACAAGCTATGTATTTGTACACATAAATACATATGTATGATGGATTTATGTACATACACATGATAAAACATCATGGGATGGATACCCAACATTTAGTACATCATGGACAAATATTTATGGCAGAGTCCGTTTACAAAGGCATATCCTGAGGTCAAGGGACATTGTGTGTAACCCTTCTACACATCTTATACTCTATTAAAAATGGCCTAGATCCCTTCTACTAAGTGACATGGAAATGTTTCATTAGGGTTTTTTCCTAATATACATTTTGTAACGTCCCGGTTCTGGAAGCCACCTAGAGGCACCATGTACCCGGTTGGTCACATGGCCTTAAGTGAATTTTCCCAAACGCCAGAGGCTGACTACTAGCAACGAGGTCCTTGGGAGTTATAGTGGGGAAACTATGCCCTCATTGGCAGAGTACACAGCATAAGTAAACAAAATATGCAACATGGGAAACAATAAATATCCAATAACAATGCACAAGAAAAATGTGGAAGACTAAAATAATAAACCACTGGATCACATATGTATATATGAAATGATTCATGATACATATCTTGGAAAATAGCTAAACTGGTCAAAATGATGGAAATACAAATAGTACCAAAAACAAGTACAAAATAAAAATATAAACAGCTCCTTAGCATTGCAAGCATAATCTTAGTCTCATGCTCTCATGCTCCAAAGCAATCACGTACTAGAAGTTCAAGGGTGCTTTCTCCTGTCTATACATGCAACAACATAGTCCGTTTGGGCCCAAAATAATGGACCAAATAGGGTGTGAGACTAAATCTCAATAGGCAACCACCCGAAGACTTGTGCCTCATAGTCAGTTAGCATATGGTAGGTAATAGTATAGTAAGCAGTAAACAGTTACAATAAATAGCATGTAGTAACCAGAAAGTAGTAACATGATGATATACAACAGTAATAAATCCACAAAAAATCAAGCAGTAGTGAAGTAAATAGCTAACAACAACAGGAACCCCTTTGGGAAGTACTCGCAGCCAACCCCTCTGGTCTTATCCAAGAAGTACCCGCAACCCCCAAGGTAGTGCACTCAACAATACCCCTCTGGTTTGGTCATACGAATTTATAAGACTCTATGGGAATGCTCCCCCAGTCCATTCCCCTTATAGTCTAGGGTGGTCTGGGAATATCTAAGGAAGATCACGCGGTCTAACCCTCTTATAGCCCCAAGGTCTAGAAACTCTCTAAGGAAGATCACTATTTCAATTCCTCCAATAGTCTCAGGTCTACCACAGACTCTTTAAGGAATTACACTCAGTCAATTCCTTCTCTATCCTGTAAACGTTTTAATGAAATTAAAACAAGTAAAGACTCTCTGAGGAAGGTCACTCAATCTACCCTCCTGTAGTCTATAATATCCAAGACTCTCTGGGATGCTCACTCTGTATTTCCATTATATTCTATAATAACAAAGACTCTCTGAGGAATTTCACTTGGTCTATCCCTTAAAGTTTATAGCACTAGGTTCTCACGGTCTCATGCCAGTCAGTGCATATTAATGCTATAGGTCCAAATTAAACCAATAGAGCAACTTGGATAACCATTCTATAGACCAACAGGCATATCAAGAGTATCATTCTATCCTATGGTCACAAGGAATGGAAATAAGTATGACGCCCAGGGACTAACACAACCCAATGGTCATAACAAGAACATGGCTGGGCAAAACATCCAAGCATAGAAATTATCCTCAAACATGATCAAGTTGCCTCTACACAAGCAAACAAGGAAAGAATAAAAACAATATGGGTAAAAAGGTCAAAATGGAATACACTGTTCATGGGTATTGGTGGAAAGTTTCTCATAAAACTCAAATAAATATATATTTAAGGCACAAACCACCTACCCTAATGCTAAGAGATCAATATACATTGATCTCGAGGCTTGATTTTACCTAGAATGACATAGATCGACGAAAACGAACAAAACCTTCAACCCCTGATATATTGAGGAAGAGGGAGAATCATGGAATGAAACTCATGAAAAAGGAAGACCTCACTGATGCATTTCCAACATAATTGACGGCTGTCGATTCGGTAAACAGATGGAGGCTCGGGGGCTCGGAGGACGTTCACAGCCATTCAGGGTACTCTCAGTCGAAGAAACTAAAGAAGAATACGTTTCTGTCGATGAGGCACATCCCCAGTCCGTTTAATGGAAAAATAAATAAAGTACATGGAGTGTACTTATAGGGTACATGGAATGTACTTGTCCTCTCCGTACTCTAATTTAGGCTGCCTCCACATCAACCCTACACACTATGTGTGTGGCCAGGACATGGCCAGGACAAGTCCCAGCGCATCATCGAAGTACATAGTGTGTACTTTGAAAATTTCTAGATTTTACACTTTTTCACAAAAACGACTAGAAAGGGAAAAAAAATCTCTAACAAATATACGGGTTCTTACAAACTTCCCCCATTAGAAAAATTTGTCCCCGAATTTACCTATCGAGGAGTATAAGAATAAACCCTTAACAGATCCGGCCACTATGAGCGTACATCAGCCTCCGTCTCCCAAGCCTCGTCATGTACCCACCCGTGCTGTAATAACACCCATATCAGAGGAACATACTGACCACTGAGAACCTTCGTACTGTGATCGACAATCTGGGTAGGATTCTCCTCAAATGATGGATCCACTTCAAGCTCAACCATCTTGGGTTGAAAGACATAACACAGGTCTGAAAAGTAACATCAAAGCTGAGAAACAAGGAAGACATCGTGCATATCCTGGTACCTCTGAGGTAACTACAACCGATAGGCAACTGGAACAACTCTCTCAAAAACCTCAAATGGCCCGACGTACCGCGGTGAAAGCTTACCCTGTCTCAGAATCCTCTGGTGTCCCATCCTCAGTGCAACACGCAGGAAAACCTGATCCCCAACCTCGAACTCCAGAGGTCATCTCTACTGATCAACATATGACTTCCATCGAGACTTTGTTGTAGCCATCCTCTTCCGAATCAACTCTATCTTCTCTGAGGTCTCCTGAACAAGAAAAGGTCCCAACAAAGGTACCTCTTCTGCCTCCATCCAGCACAATGGTGATCAGCATGGCCAACCGTACAAATCCACGTAAGGTTCCATCTGAATGGTCGCCTGAAAACTGTTGTTATAGGCATACTACAAAAGAGGAATATGCTTCTCCCAAGACCCTCCAATGTCTACAATGCAAGATCGGAGAATATCCTCAAGCACCTGGATCCTACGCTCGGAATGGCCATCTTTATGGGGATGGTATGTTTTACTCAAAAGTACCAGTGTACCCAAAGCCTTCCGACACCCCTTCCAGAACTGAGAAGTAAAACTGCATCCATGTTTGAAACAATAGAGTGTGGAACACCATGTAAACGTACAATCTATCGGATGTACAACCACCCGAGCTCATCAACACTGAATTTATCCTTGATCGGCAAGAAATGAGCAACCTTCGTAATCCTATCGATGACACCCCAAACAACATCACTCCCTCGAGGTGACCTCGGTAACCCGGTCAGAAAGTCCATCGCGACATCGTTCCACTTCCACTCGGGAATGGGTAACTGCTGTAAAATCCCTGCTGTCCGATGTTGCTCCTCTTTCACCAATGGACAAGTAGAACACCTCATCACAAAACTAGAAGCATCCTTCTTCATATGTGGCCACCAATACTGGCGATAAAGATCCCTATACATCTTGGTGACACCAGGATTAACTACCCAAATAGAGTAATGAAAATCTCACATCAGATCCTCGCGTTTGTCTTCTAGCACCCATACGCATCCCTGGAAATGAAATATATCATCCTCTCCCACAGTCCATCTAGGAGGGGGGGTCGTCTCCTGACACACTCTCTCGCAGGACTAGGCCTTCTGAGTCTGATAGTTGCCTCATCCGAACCCGATCAAGAAGGGTAGAGGTAACATCTACAGAAGTTAGAAAATTATTCCCCTGTTTTCCTTGATCTTTCAAATCCATCTCAGAGAACATATCCATAAGCTTCCAATCACTTCTGGCCTCCTGAACTGCCTGAATGTATGTTCTCCTGCTCAACGCATCATCCACTGCTTTTCCCTTTCCCGGAGTATTGGAAAGCTCAATGTTGAACGACTGATGATACTCGACCCACCTACGCTGTCTTAGATTCAGATCATGCTGGGTGAAGATATATTTGAGACATTTGTGTTCAGTGAAAACCACAAACTGCTCTCCCATAAGTTAATGTCTCCAACAGTGTAAGTCATGAACAATAGTTGCCAACTCCAGATCATGTGTCGGGTAGTTACTCTCATGTGGCCTCAACTACCGAGACCCGTAAGCAACGACTCCATCTCCCTGCATAAGCACAGCTCCTAGTCCGACACCAGAAGCATCACAGAAGATTTTATATCTCTTTCCAGGATCTGGAAAGACTATTATTGGTGTTGACGTCAACCTCCCTTTCAGCTCCTGAATGGCTATCCCACAAGAATATGACCATAAGAACTTTTCCCCATTCTTGGTCATACCTATCAGCGGTGCTGCAAGGCGTGACATGTTCTGAATGAAATGCATATAGTATCCAGCCATCCCAAGAAAGCTATTCACCTAAATGACGTTTTTTGGCTACTCCCAGGAGACTACAGCCCTCACTTTCTCTGGGTCCACTGATACTCCTGCCTCTTTGCCCATGAAGTGAATCTGATCCATCCAATAGTGTCACTTTGAGAGCTTAGAATATTACTGATTCTCTCTCAGTGTACTCAAAACGATATGAATATGGGTAGCATGGTCGTGTCGAGTGTGAGAGTAAACCAAGATATCATCCACGAAAACCACCATGAAGGAATCCAAGAATGGATGGAACACTCGGTTCATCAGCGCCATGAAAACTACTGTTGTGTTCATGAGACCGAATAAAATGACTGTATACTCGTATAGAACGTAATAGATTATGCAGGCTGTAAGAGGTATATCTAATGGTCTAACGTGCAACTGATGATAACCGGACCTCAGATCGATCTTAGATAACACCCGGGCTCAACAAAGCTGATCAAAGAGTTCATCTATCCCTAGTGAGGGATATCGGTTCTTGACCATCAACTAGTTTAGATTTCGATAATCAATGCAAAGCCTAAGGGTTTCATCTGCCTTCTTTTCAAACAGGACAAGAGAACCCCAAAGATAAGTAATGGGTCAGATAAAACCCCTTGCCTGAAACTCCTCCAAATACTTCTTGAGCTCCTGAAACTCAGGTGTAGCCATCCTATAAGGAGGAATGGACATAGGTGCCGCTCTAGGAATGAGATCAATAGAAAAGTTTACCTCACTCTCCGGAAGAAAACCTGAAAAGTCCTCTAGAAATACAACCCTGAAACAATCCACCACTAGTGGAAATTCTTACTGTGAAGTCCCCTGATCATCCAGATAAAGGCTGGAAATCTGGGATGTAACTCCTCTTATCCCATTATGCTCTGATCCAACTCTACCCACCTGGACAACCCACTCACCTCTATGGAGAAATGATCTGCCCTCTGATGATATGAAACTCACCCTGCGTTGATTGAAATCGACGAATGCCTGGAAGGGAACTAACCAGCCCATACCGAGAATGACATCAAAGCATGTCAACTCTAGGACATTAAGATCCCATAAATAGTGAAACCCTACAACCTCAAGAGTGAACTCTCTGCACTAACGTACACTAGATTTCCTTGTTCCCAACGGTGTTTCAAGAGTCAACATGTCAGTAAACGAAAAGATACAGAGCCCAAGCCTGTCCACAATGGCAATAGATAACACAAGAGTACAAAATGGGAATAGGATAAAGAAACACTCAAGTTTACATAACACGACTACAAGTCATGTATAAAAATACACGACATGCTCTTTAAGACCATTAACATGGGCGTGTACATCTGCCACCTTTGGTCGTGTAACACCCCAGACTACACGGCGTGTCATCCCCCACACATGGAGTGCACCTCATCTCCATTCCCATTCCCATGTCCCCTTACATGGCTAACTCACACAGTCCTCTTAACCCTAGACTGTAGTGTTTGTTCACGAAGACACGGCGTGTACTGGAAATGGTTCCGGAGACTGGTGTTGTTAGTTACATGGCCATCTATATAGATGACCCTTACATAGTGTGTTCCGAAAAAACACAACATGTATAAGAGAGATAACATCGTCCCATGTTGTTCGTGACATGTTCAGGTACCCAGAACAAGACTACATGATGTGTTCGTAATTAACACGGAGTGTACTACACGAGCTTCCCTGACCTGTGTTATTAGTGACACGGCTAGGTACACAGCTCACAAATACACGGCATGTGACCACTGTACACAGTGTGTTTTTGAAACCTTTTTCCTCACCCTGTGTTTCTGATCACAAAATTCAGTGACAAAGTTTAAAACGACACGGCGTATAGTCAACTTCATGCTATGTATTCTGGGTTTTTCCGAGCAGTAGCTTAGAAACTACACTGAATCCCAGAAAACACTGAAAAACAAAAATGATGGTGCCAAATTCCGATCAATGAGGTCCCATACTCCCTGTGAACCAATGCTTGTAATCTTTTACATAACATATGTAATTTCCCGACACTAGTTACCTAGAGTCGGTGCAATATTTTAATACATTGGAATGATTAAAAGGAATCAGGTCCCGAAGGACCGATTATTTTAGTAGGAATGGAAAATATATTACATACATGAATTCTACATTACACTTTATAAGAAATAAAAAAACTTAAATAATCCTTTATGAACACCATTATTCCCTTGGCATAACCCTGCATATCAATCACAATACACTTCTTGGAATCCTGGGAAAGATAAAGCATAGAAATGGGTGAGCTCAGATGCTCAGTTAGGATAACAATACAACAGAAACTTTCATAAATAAGAATAAACATTTAAGGAAATGTATAACTAAATTAAAATCTTTTTAATCATGGACTTCAGCATAATATGGAAAAAATAAAATTAAGTAATTCCATTTACATATTCACATGGATATTCTAGTAGTCTGATTATAACATGCAATATCACTAACCACTTTTATAATGATGGAATTAATAATGCCAAACTATCATAACCTCATAGTCAGGGCCTTGTTCGAATACTACAAATAAGATTTTTTCAAGGCCTTGTGCCAAGACACTAGTTTGTCTCATGAGACCAACCGATGCATCGAGGAGCTATAGCGGGCTCCACCCATCACTTACTAAGTCCAATGTATTCTTCATATGAAAAGGTTTAAACATAATATAAACATCCATATTAAAACTAGCATACGAAAAGTCAATACATTATCCCTAAACCATGAATGGTATGAAAATAACATATCCATAGTCAAACATATCACAAAACCTTCAATAAATATGGAAGATTTGTATCACTATAAATCATCTTCAAACATGTTTGAAGTCCATAAAAGGATGTGAACATAGATTAAAATGATTTGTAAAAGTCTTTTAGAGAAATATCCCTTTTTCATGAACACATTTTAATGTCACACAATTTATAAAGGAAGACATTTAAAGACATTTTTGAATCAAATTGTCCCATACCACTTTGAAACATTTGAATGGAATTAACATTTTAAATCATTCATGTTCTTATAAATAAATCCTTAAAAAACATTTTGAGGACGTGGACATTAATGAGAATGATTTAGAAGAATAAATATTTAAAACATTTGAAATGATGTTTTTGTAAAAAAGTTGCTTAAAAGAATCTCTCTAAAAACTCTTTCTTGAAACCTGGACATGGATAATAAATTTTTCCCATTATATACTTATGTTAAAACAACCTCGGATAATAATGAAATTATTAAATTAACCCTTACCAATTTGGTAACTTACATAAACCCCATGTAAGAGGTATCATACAATGAATATGTAAATACACATAAATTAATGTGTATTACACAAAAGAATAAAATTATGGGTAGTAAATACACCACTCAAAAGGTAATAGTGGCAATATGGCACAAATCTCACGGGAATAATGAGTGAGATGAAAACCCCTTACCTTACACTTTCCTTTAGTAGAGGGTACGTTTAACCTCCTGTATGAAGACCGTAGTATGTTATTAAAGTATACCAGAACAATATTTATATTTATGATATCATACATTATTCATTAATGAATTTATACTACCCCTTTAATAATAATTTCCATGTTAAATTTACATTTCGGGTAATAATTGCTTTCTTTATTGTATGTGTTTTTACTTGTTATTCTTAATTGTATCACTTAAGACATGATTTAAATACTTCTAGAATATAAAACCTGATTTATATATCATATATATTTAGAATATAAATATGTATAATAGACAAATATATAAAATGGAAAACACCATTTATGGAGATGGTAGTTCGTACATACGCATAAACGTTGTTTCCGTTTTCATAACGTATTGAACGGAACTAAGTGAATAAAATATATGTATGTAAATATATATATATATATAAATATCTCCAGTAGCATTATTATGTCATATATTACAAACATATTAGTAATATTGTTTTTTAAAAATCATCGATGAATGGTGAATGTTGAAATGAATATCATCGCATCATGGAGATGGTAGTCCGTACATACACACGAGTGACAATATCATTTTTTTGATGTTAAAATAATATATAATTGGATATTATATTATAAATAAAGAATAATTATCATGTTATATTTATTATTTACATCAATTACACGTCATTATCATACCCATATAAATAATAATGTATTGAATAACAATTACACCATGGCGTGGAGACGGTAGGTTGTACGTACACACTTATGGTGACATGTCATTCAATGGATGGATTGAATAATCAATATGGTTGTAAAAAATTTTTAATTATATCACAGTATATATATTATACTAAGGTTATTAGTTTAAAATGGAAATAACAATGAAAGATGAAGTGGAAGAAGAAAGGAACTTGAAAGAGGGTGGTGAAATTATTACATCTTTTTCAGGTTCTTCCTTTTAATTTGATCAAAAGGGATACTTAAGTTGTATTTTTGACTAATATAAGGAATTTAGGATGAATTTAGGGAATTTTAGAGGATTGTTTGGCAGGTTTTGTCCAAAACAAAAGGTTTTGAAGGTATGAATACTTGTTTAGAAGTGGTGTCCTTTTATAAGGGGGAGGAGGGTCTCTTTAGGAAAAACTTAATGTATTATTTTATAATAAATTCATATTAAGTTTCTAATGGTTCAAATCTGGATTATTTAAATTCTAAGGTGGGGATGGGTCGAAAACAACTCAACCAATAGATTTTAGACAGGTTTGGGTCACTATATTAACCATATCATTTATATATAACTCTTAGTAAAATAGTTTTACATTTACCATGTCTCTTTGTATTTTAATATTATATAGTTAATAAAATTACTATATACATAAAAGAGACCCATATGTGGTACATTAATGATACAAATATCATTATATAAGTCCTTCGGATGAACCTTATACTTTTAGGAATATTAAATCAATTTATAATATAATATTTGTTTCAAAAAAGCATTTATGTCAATTTTGACACAATTTAACAATTTAATTTTGTTAAAGTCTTAAAAACATTATTAATTCAATGAAAATTCAGTTAATCAATAATAAAATGTCATATTAACCAATAAAACTTGTGTATGGAATCAAAACATTCAAATTATATTTATTATAACATTTATAATACCAATTATTTGATTCATTTATTAGTAACGAAAATACTGCATCATGATTGTGTCATAAATAAATTTAATTAATTAATATCTAAAAATTATAAGTAAAATACCATTATGTAGAAAATCATTATATATTCTAATGAATATTTATAGTCGAAAATATAACATATATAACCCTATGTAAGAATTGTTTTTCTAAAAGATATATGCATATGTCATTTTTGTAATTACTTTAACGTAATTAACATAAATTGTCATTATCACGTAGAAGTGGCTCTATGGGGTCCCAAAATCGACTCAATGGTGCCCATGGTCGTACATGTATCAAAAAATAGGGTTAGGACATGTTTTAGGGTAATTTAATGTTATTATAATATTACTTTTTTACCCTTATTTTCCGTATTTACCCATTATACATGGTAAATAAAATATTTACCGAAGTAATTATTCATAATTTATTAAAATAAGAGTTACCTATTTACAAAATTTGGGCATAATGATTCCAAATATGGAATCCATTATTAAAAATTCAAAACATAGAAGTGGAAGAAATTAATTTAAAATAAATTCCTACTGTCAAAACAAAAATCGTGTTTTTATGAAACGATAACTATCAAAAGATTGACACTTGTTTATGTCTGGTTTAAATTTTAAATTACATAAAATGACCAAAATTTGATTAAACGGTAAATATATATTCAAAATATAATTTAAAACCAATCAGATTGATATTTTATAACTATTAATTGTTCGATTAAAAAGCTGTTTTATTTAAATTTTTGTTATTTTCACAATTCATCAAAATATGAAAGTTATCAGAAAAGTACCACAAATTCACCCTAAGCTAATTTCGATATTTCAAATCGAAAAATGATGTCCATTTTTAATGATAAAAAAATTTCGAAAATGGGTATTACTATTCATAATTGCTAGTTTGATTGGCTGTGGTGTGCGTTAGAACTCGAAGTTGCATACAACACATGCTACTCTATTATTCAAAGAGAAGCGTACCGTGGAATCATGGGGTGTTACATTCTCCATAACTCAATTACTTACATTCTATCAATTTATGCTCGGAATTGGATACTTGGGGTTGACATTTCAAAATATCTTAGTTTAAATCCCACATCGAAAAATGGATTAATGAGGCCTCTTTTTAAAATAAAGAGTGGTATGTTTGATGGTTACCAAAAATAACACATACTAGGGTTACATGTAGGAAAACATGAATGTGGAAGAGAAATATAACCATAAATATCTTATGGAGAGTGGTAGACAACATGGCTATGAAAAGGCCAAAAATCACAAAGCCATAAATTTGTGATGATCTAAGGTACCATCTAGGAAAATATTTTTGTTCTAAGTACATTATCTTAATGTTGTGGAATTTATTTATGAGATTGGATAAGATCATAGGGAGATATACATATATTATAATTATAGTTTTATCCATTAATAAATTTCTACCACAAACTCATCCTTCTCTCCAAAACATAATACAACTCAAAATTTATGGTATAGGGTTCCGAATATAATGAATTTATAATTCACATATCAGACACTTTATAAAAAGGAAACTACATTATACCATCCAGGAACATCACATAGTCTAGTGGTAGGTGATAAATCCCAGTCGCATTATGGTTGTGGGTTCGATTACCGCATATTTGTCCGATACGACAGGTTGTCACATGGTCTGCGTGTTGTCCTTTTATAAAAATCCAAAAATAACCTTTCAAACATAATTCATTCCAACCATTAGATTTATCAAAAATACTTCTATCAAAACACACAGTACAAAATTTATATGGAGTTTAAACACAATAAAGATCCTTTTTTTCCATGTAATAACATGTGAACACATTCATCATGTATTATTCTAAAACATGGTATCATCTTGAATTACCATAAAACCTTTATTGATTACATTCATGCTACCTTATTCCTTATAGAAAACTGGATATGTTCCTTATATCCAAAAATTTTGAATATTCCAACAATAATTAAATAAACAAACAATTTACTAATTCCAAGGAAGTCTAGAATATCCAATATAATTTAAACAAATAAACCATCTCTTATTCCAAAATTACTACCTCAGTATCAACACCATATTAAGGATTATCTTACCTTCAACCATGTAATTTCAAAAAAATGCTTAACTTGTTGTTGAGTAACTTTTCATAGTACTATACAATCTCAAATCATACATGAAATAGTACTACATTACAATCCTTATTTATCTCCATAATTCATATAACCAGTACATTGTTGATACAACACTCAAATGAAATAAGTAGTTAATAACAACATAAGAACACTAGTCATTACCCTTCATCTGTGGTAGTATCATAACATTATTATTATCCAATAGCATCATTTGGGGCATACTCTAATGATTTGAACATTGATTCATGTAGTGTCCCCACTCCTTGAAGATGAGGAATTATACATTTGAAACCCTTTTCTTACCCTCGAAATCTTGAACGTGGTGTCCTTTTTATCAAAACTTATAACATACTCCCATTCCCTTCAAGTATTTTCCAAGGTGATTCTATCCACATTTGTCACATATGGGATAATCCTACTTTACATTATTCCCTTTATCTGTCCTTCTCTCTACCATCCTTTTCTTCTATAGAATTCCTTCAAATCCTTAGGAATATGGGAACTCTTTACTTATCTTATCAACACATGATAATATTTCTTCATATGATGATGATACGTGGGAGACTACTTCCCTTAAAAATTATGGCATCAATCCATGAAAGATATGATTTTTGTTACACTTTGGATCATGTGTATTGTTGATTTTCTCATTCCTTCTACTCGGCGCCATTTCTAAACAATGGCATACACTAGATTAGTTTAGGAATAGAAATACCTAATCCAAAACATGTTGAACATTTAACATAAATTAAACAGTTTATGAATATAATCCGTAATCATAAAAATGTCTTCTTTGAGGAAGTATATACTCATAAAATCTTCATAATGGTCTGTAATGAAAAATAAAGTTATCCTAAGCGTATCCCCCAGGAGTTTCGTAACCAAGAGTGAATCAAGGCTCGTTGTCGTGCACCAGTTCCAGTTCAAGACTAGCTCAAAGCATTGTTTTCGGGTTTTACCCCTAAATACATAAGTGCCAGAGCCACCCCTACCTGCTCGTATCCAGCCAGGGTTGTATTGCTTGGAAGACTCTTAAAATCACTACCATACCAAAATACCAGGAAGTTCTTCTATACTGATCCTCAAAGTCTATCTTAGGGATATGTACTCTAATCAGAGTTTAACTAAATCTAGTTTCTAAAGTTATTTATAAAATTCTTCTGATACCAACTGTAATTCCCCGACCCCAGTTACCTAGAGTTGGTGCATTATTTTAATACATTCACATGATTACATGTAATCTAGTCCCGAAGGACTGATCAGTTTAGCAGTCATGGAAAATAGATTACATACATGAATGTTACATTAAACATTATAACATTCAAAACAACATAAATAATCCGTTATGAATTCCATTATTCCCTTTTCTTAACCCTACATATCAATCAAAATACACTTCTTGGAATATTGGGAAAGATAAAACATAGAATGGGGTGAGCTCATTTGCTCAGTAAGGATAACAATACAGCAGAAACTTTCACAAATAAGTATAAACATTTAAGAAAATGTATAACTAAAACATCCTTTTAAATGTGAAATTCAGAATAATATGGAAAAAACAAAATGAATTTATGACATTTACTTATTCACATGGATATTCTACTAGTCGAATAATCACATGCAATATCACTAACCACTTTTATATTGATGGAATACATAATGTCGGACTTTCGTAACCACATAGTCAAGACCTTGTGTCATGACTACAAATAAGATTTTTTTCAAGGCCTTGTGCCAAGACACTAGTTTGTCTCATGAGACCTACCCGTGATTTGAGGAGCTATAGCTGGAACCACCCATCACTTACTAAGTCCAATTCATTTCTCATATGAAATGGTTTAAACATAACATAAACATTCGTATTAAAACTACCATTTGAAATGTCAATTAATTATCCCTAAACTATGAATGGAATAAAAATAAAACATCCATAGTGAAACATATCATAAAACCTTCAATACAATATGGATTATTTTTATCATAAGAAATCATCTTCAAACAAGTTTACAGTCCATCAAAGGATGTTTACATAGATGGAAATGAATTGTAAAACTCTTTGGAAAAAATATCCCTATTTCATGAAAACATTTAAAATTCACACAATTTATAAAAGAAGGCATTTAAAAAAATTTGGAATCAAAATTTCACATACAAATTTGAAACTTATGATGGGAATTTACATTTTAACAAAATTCATGTCCATATAATTAAATCCCTAAAAACCATTTTGATGACATGGAACTTAATGAGAATGATTTAGAAGAATAAATATTTAATACATTTGAAATGATGTTTTTGTAAAAATGTTCTTTAAAATAATACCTTTCACAACTCTTTCATTAAACATGGACATGGATAATAAATATGTCCAATTAGATACTTACTTAAACACAACCTCGGATAATAAATAGATTGTGAAATTAACCCTTTCCAATTTGGTATCTTACGAAACATTCACTTTATGATAGAGGTATCATACAATGAATATGTAAATACACATAAATTAAAGTGTATTAGACAAATAATACAATTATGGTCCGTACATACAAAACACAAAGGGTAATAGTGGCAATATGGAACAAATCTCACGGGAATAAGGAGTGAGATGAAAACCAAATACCTTGCAATTTCCATTAGTCGAGGGTACATTTAACCTCCTTTATGAAAATCATAGTATGTTATTAAATTATACCAGAACCATATTAATATTTATTATATCATACATTATTCATTTATGAGTTTATACTACCCCTTTAAGAATAATTCCCATGTTAAATTAACATTTCGTGTAGTAATTGCTTTCTTTATCGTACGATTTTTGACTTCTTACTCTTGATTGTATCCCTTAGACAATGATTTAAATACATCTATATTATAAAATATTATTATATATCATATAAATTTAGAATATAAATATATATAATAGGCATATATATGAAATGGAAAACACCGTTTATGGAGACGGTAGTCCGTACGTACACATAAACGTTGTTTCTGTTTTCATAACATATTGAATGGAATTAAGTGAATAAAATATATTTAAGTTAATATATGTATATATATAAATATAAATCTCCAGTATCATTATTATTTCATATATTAAAAACATACTAGTAATATATATTTTTATAATCGTTGATGAATGGTGAATGTGGAAATGAATCTCATCGCGTTGTGGAGACCGTAGTCCGTACGTATGTACGAGCGACAATATCATTCTTTTGATATTGAAATAATATATATTTGGATGTTATAAAATATATAGAGAATCATTATCATGTTATATTTGTTATTTACATCAATTAAAAATCATTATCATACCCATCCAAATAATAATGTATTTAATAACAATTACACAACGACTTGGAGATGGTAGGTCGTACGTACACACGTATGGTGACATGTATTTCAAAGGATTGATAAAATACTTAATATGGGTTTTCCATATTTTTAATAACATCACAACATATAGAATATACTAGAGTTATTATTTTATAATGTAAATAAAAAAAAGAAGAAGTGGAACAAGAAATGAACTTGAAAGATGGTGGTGAAATTATTGCCTATTCTTTAGGTTCTTCCTTTTCATTTGATCAAAAGGACTCCATAAAATGGATTTATGACTAAAATAAGGCCTTTAGGATGAAGTGGGGTAAGTTTAGAGGATATTTGGTTAGGTTTTGGCCGTGATAAAAGGCTTTGAATGTAGGAATAATTGGATAGAAGTGGTGTCCTTATATAAGGGGGATGAGTGGATCTTTAGGAAAAACATAAAGTATTATTTTATAATAAATTCATATTTGGTTTCTAAAAGCTAAAAATAGATTATTTAAAAAATACGGTGGGTATGGGTCTTAAAAAACTCATCCAATAGGTTTTAGATAGGTTTTTATCAATATATCAACCTTATCATTTGTATTTAACTCTTAGTTAAATAGTTTGACATTTACCATGTTTTTTTGTATTTTTATATTATAAAGATAATATTCTTACTATATTCTTCCAAGAAACCCCCACGTAGTCCATTAATGATACACATACCATTTTATAAGTCTTATGGATGACCCTTATATTTTAAGGAATGATATATCAATTTATAATAAAATATTTTTTAAAAAACTCCTTTAAGTCAATTTTGACACTATTTAGCAATTCATTTTATTAAAGTCATAAAAACATTATTAATTCGAACCAAATTCATTTAATCAATCCTAACATGTCACATTTACCAATAAATGTATTTTACGGCATCAAAATATTCAAATTATATTTATTATAAAATTTATAATACCAATTATTTGATTCTTTCATTAATAAAGAAAATACAGCATCATCATTGTGTCATAAATAAAATTAATTATTAAATGTCTAAAAAATATAAGTTAAATAAAATTATGTATTAAATATTTTTATATTTATAATGAATATTTATAGTCTAAAATATAACATTTATAACCCCATGTAAAAATTATTTTCCTAAAAGATATATGCTTATGTGAAATTTAAAATTACTTTATCTTAATTAATATAAATTGTCATTATCACTAACAAGTGGCTCCATGGGGTCCCAAAATCGGCCCATATATGACCATGGTCGGACATGTATCAACCAATAGGGTTAGAACTTGTTTTATGGTAATTTAATATTATTATAATATTATTTTGTTACCCTTATTTGCCGGATTTACCCGTTAACTATTGTAAATAAAATATTTACCGAAATAATTATTCAAAATGTATTAAAATAAGATTTAACTATTTTAAAAATTTTGGAATCTTGATTCCATATATGGAATACATTTTTCCAAATTCAAAACACAGAAGTGGCAGAAGTGAATTTAAAATTAATTCCCGCTATCAAAACAAAAAGCGTGTTTTTAAAAAACAGTAACTATAAAAATATTGACACTTGTTTATGTCCGATTTAAATTTTAAATTATGTCTAATGACCAAAATTGGATAAAATGGTATATATATATTCTAAATATACTTTAAAACCACTCAAATTAAAAATTTATCCATATTAATTGTTTCTATGAAATATGTTGTTTTTAATTAAATTTTAGTAATTTTATCTATTTATCAAAATATGAAAGTTATCAAAAATGTACAAAAAATTCACCCTAAGCTAATTTCGATATTCCAAATCCAAAATTGATGTCCATTTTTTAATGATAATGTATATAAGTTTTCAAAAAGTGGGTATTACTATTCATAATGGCTAGTTTGGTTGGTTGTGGTGTGTGTTAGATCTCGATGTTGCGTACAACACACACTACTGTATTATTCAAAGAGAATAATACTGTAGAATCTTGGGGTGTTACATTCTCTCCTTCTTCAATAAATTGCATCCTCACAATTTATGCTCAGTATTGAAAACATTGGGTTGACATTTCAAATTTTCTTAGTTGAAATCCCACATCGAAATATGGATTAATGAGGCCTCTTTTTAAAAATAAAGAGTCTTAAGTATGAAGGTTACCAAAAATAATACATTATAGGGTTACATGTAGGAATACATGGATATTTAAGTGAAATATAACCATAAATATCTTATAGAGTGTGGTAGAGAACATGGCTATGAAAAAGCCAACAATCACAAAGGCATAAATTTGTGATGATCTAAGGTACCATCTAGGACAACATTTTTGTTCTAAGATCCTTTTCTTAATTTTGTGGAATTTAATTATGAGATTTTATAAGATCATAAGGATATATACTTACTTTATAATTAGAGTTTTATCCATTAATAAATTTCTACCACAAACTCATCCTTCAATCCAAAACATAATACAACTCAAAATTTATGGTATAGGGTTCCAAATATAATGAATTTAAAATTCACATATCAGACACATTATAAAAAAGAAACTACATTATACCATCCAGGAACATCATGTTGTCCAGTGGTATTAGATAAATCCCAATTTCACTATGGTTGTGGGTTCGATTCGCAATGTTTTGTCTGACGCGATGGGTTGTCACATGTTCTGTGTGTTTTCCTTTTATAAAAATCCAAAAATACCCTTTCAAACATAATTCATTCCAACCTTTAAACTTATCCAAATTACTTATATCAAAACTCACGGTCCAAAATTTATAAAAAGTTTAAACACAATGAAGATCCTTTTTTCCATTTAATAACATGTGAACACCTTCATCAAGTATTATTTTAATACATGGTAACATCTTGAATTACCATAAAAACTTTATTGATTACATTCATGCTCATTTATTCCTTATAGAATACTGGATATATTCCTTATATCCAAAAAAAATTAATATTCCAACAATAATGAAATAAAAAACTATTAACCAGTTCCAAGGAAGTCAAGAATATCAAATATAATTTATCCAAATAAACCATCTCTTATTCCAAAATTACTCCCTCAGTATCAAGACCATATTAAAGATTGTCTTTCATTCAACCATGTATTTTTGAAATAAAGGGTTAACTTGATGTTTAGTAACTTTTAATAGTACCATATAATCTCAAATCCTCCATGAAATAGTACTAAAGTAAAATCTTTATTTATATCCATAATTCATATACCCAGTACATCGTTGATACAACACTCAAATGAAATAAATATTTAATAACAACATAATAATACTAGTCATTACTCATCATCTGTGGTAGTATCATAACTTTATTAATATCCAATATCATCATTTGGGGCACACTCGGATGATTTGAACATTGATTCAAATAGTGTCCCCACTCCTTCCAGATGAAGCTTTTTACATTTGAAACTTTTTCTTACCCTCACAATCATGAACGTGGTGTCCTTTTTCTCCAAACATATAACATATTATAATTTCCTTCAAGTATTTTCCAAGGTGATGCTTTCCACATTGATCACATATAAGAAAATCCTTCTTTTCCTTATTCCCTTTATCTGTCTTTCTCTCTACCATCATTTTCTTCTCTGGCTTCCCATCGAATCCTTAGGACTCCGAGAACTCTTTACTTATCTTATCAACACATGATACTATTTCTTCATATGATGATAAAATGCGGGAGACTACTTCCATTCTAAATTCTGGCTTAAGACCATGAAAGATATGATTTTTCTTACTCTTTGGATCATGAATATTATTGGAGTTCTCATTCCTTCTAATGGGTGCCATTTCTAAAGAACGACATACACAAGATTAGTTTATGAATAGAAATACCTAATCCCAAACTTGTCAAACACTTAACATAAATTAAACAGTTTATGGATATAATCCATAATCATAAAAATATCTTCATTGAAGAATTATATACTCATAAACCCTTCATAATGGTTTGTAAAAAAATGAGAATTATCCTAAGCATATCCCCCAGGAGTGTCGTAACCACGAGTGTAGCAAGGACCATTGTCGTGCACTAGTTACCGTTCGAGTCTAGCTCAAAGCGGTGTTTTTGGGTTTTACCCCTAGGTACATCTGTGACAAGGCCACCTCTACCTGCTTGTATCCAGATAGGGACGTATTTCTTGGAAAACTCACAAAATCTCTACAATACCAAAATTCAAGGAAGTTCTTCTATACTAATCCTCAAATTTTATCTTAGGACTATGTGCTCTAATCACAGTTTATCTAAATCTAATTTTCAATGATATTGCTAAACATCATCTGATACCAATTTTAATTCCCCGACCCCAGTTACATAGATTCAGTGCATTATTTTAATACATTAACATGATTACAAGGTATCAAGTCCTAAAGGACCGATCATATTAGCAGTCTTGGAAAATAGATTACATACATGACTGTTACATTAAACTTTGTAACATACAAAACAACATAAAAAATCGTTTATGAATGCCATTATTCTCCTGTATTAACCCTGTATATCAATCACAATACACTTATTGGAATCCTGGGAAAGGTAAAACATAGAATGTGGTGAGCTGATATTGTCAATAAGGATAATAGTACAACAAAAACATTCCTAAATAATTATAAACATTTAAGGAAATGTATAACTAAAACAAAAGCATTTTAATAATGAAATTCAGCATAATATGGAAATAATAAAATAAAGTTATTCCATTTACATATTCACATGTATATTATACTAGTCGTATAATCACATGTAATATCACTAACCACATTCATATTGATGGAATGCATAATTCCAGACTATCTTTACCACATAGTCATGGCCTTGTGGCAAGACTAAAAATAATATTTTGTGAAGGCCTTGTGCCAAGACACTAGTTTGTCTCATGAGACCTACCGATGAATTGAGAAGCTATAGCATACTCCACCTTTCACTTACTAAGTCCAATGCATTTCTCATATGAAATGGTTTAAACATAGCATAAACATTCCTATTAAAACTAGCATTCGAAATGTAAATACTTTATCCCTAAACCATGAATGGTATAAAAATAACACATCCATAGTCAAACATATCACAAAACCTTCAATACAATATAGAGGATTTGTATCATAATAAATCATCTTCAAAAACGTTTACAGTCCATCAAAGGATGTGACATATATGGAAATGATTTGTAAAACTCCTTGAGAGAAATATCCATATTTCATGAAAACATTTAAAAGTCACACAATTTAAAAAGGAAGAAATTTAAATAAAGTTTATAATAAAATTTTCCCAAACCACTTTGAATCATTTGAAATGAATTAACATTTTAAAAACATTCATGTCCATATAAATAAATCCTTAAAACCATTTTGAAAACAGGAACATTAATGAAAATGATTTAGAAGAATAAATATTTAAAAATTTTGAAATGATATTTTTGTAAAAAAGTTCTTTAAAATAATCTCTTTGAAAACACTTTCATTAAACATGGACATGGATAATAAATATGTACAATTAGATACTTACATAGAAACAACCTCATATAATAAATATATTGTGAAATTAACCCTTACCAATTTGGTATATTACGAAACAAACACCCCATGAAAGAGGAATCATATAATGAATATGTAAATAAACATAAATTAAAGTGAATTAATCAAATAATACAATTATGGGAATTACATACAACACACAAAAGGTAAGAGTGGTAATATGGAACAAATCTCACGGGAATAAGGAGTTAGATGAAAACCCCATTCCTTTCACTTTACATTAGTCAAGGGTATGTTTAACCTCTTTTTTGAAGATAGTAGTATTTTATTAAATTATAACAGTGCCATATTAATATTTCTAATATCATCCATTATTAATTTATGACTTTATACTACCCCTTTAAAAATAATTTCAATGTTATATTAACATTTCGGGTAATAATTTCTTTCTTTATCACACATGTTTTAACTTGTTACTCTTGATTGTATCACTTAGATCATGATTTAAATACTTCCAGAATATAAAACATGATTTATATATCATATATACTTATAATATAAATATGTATAATAGACATATATATGAAAAGGAAAACACCGTTTATGGAGATGTTGGTCCGAATGTACGCATAAAGGATGTTTCCGTTTTCATAACGTTTTGAACGGAACTAAGTGAATAAAATATATGTAAGTACATGTATATATATATATAAATATATATCTCAAGTATAATTATTATTTCATATATTAAAAACATATTAGTAATATATATTTTTATAATCGTCGATGAATGGGGAATGTGGAAATGAATCTCATCGTGTTGTGGAGACGGTAGTCCGTACCTACACACAAACGACAATATCATTCTTTTGATATTAAAATAATATATATTTGGATGTTATATCATATATAAATAATAATTATCATGTTATATTTATTATTTACATCAATAAAACATCATTATCATACACATCCAAATAACACTATATTTAATAACAATTACACCACGACGTGGAGACGGTATGTCGTACGTTTGCACGTATGGTGACATGTCATTCAAAGGATGGATAGAATACTGAATATAGTTGTACCAAATTTTTAATAACATCACAGTATATTGAAGATACTGGAGTTATTATTTTACAATGGAAATAAAAAATAATGAATAAGTGGAAAAAGAAATGAACTTGAATGAGGGTGGTGAAATTATTACCTCTTCATCAGGTTTTTTACTTTTGATTTGATCAAAAGATCTCTTTAAGTAGGCTTTCTGAGTAAAGGAAGGACTTTAGGATGAAGTAATGGAATTTGAGAAGATTTTCTTGTAGGTTTTGGCTGAACCAAAAGGCGTTGAATATATGAATAATTGGTTAGAAGTGGTGTCCTTTTATAAGGGGTATGAGGGGCTCTTTAGAAAAAACCTAAAGTATTATTTTATAATAAATTTATATTCAGTTTCTAATTTCTAAAAACTGGATTATTTAACTTATAAGGTTGGTATGGGTCTAAAACCACCCAAACAATAGGTTTTAGATAGGTTTCGGTCATTATATTAACCTCATCATTTATATTTAACTCTTAGTTAAATAGTTTGACATTTACCTTGTCTCTTTGTATTTTTATGTTATATAGTTAATGAACATACTATATACTTCCAAGAGACCTCCCAGGTGGTCCATTAATGATACACCAATCATTTTATAAGAAATTTGGCCAACCCTTAGATCTTTAGGAATATTATATCAATTTATAATATAATATTTGTTTTAAAAACTCCTTTATGTCAATTTTGACACTATTTAACAATTGATTTTTTTAAAGTCCTATAAACATTATTATTTCGAAAAAAGTTCATTTAATCAATCATAACAAATAAAATTATTGTATGGAATCAATACATTCAAATTATATTTATTATAACATTTATAATACCAAGTATATGAATTCTTTCATTAATAAGAAAAATATTGCATCATCATTGTGTCATAAATAAATTTAATTATTCAATGTCTAAAAATTAGAGGTAAAATACAATTATGTAGTAAATAATTTTAGATTTCTAATGAATATTTATAGTCTAAAATATAACATATATAACCCTATGTAAAAATTGGTTTTCTATAAGATATATGCTTATGTCATTTTTTAAATTACATTAACTTAATTAATATAAATTGTTATTATCATGTAAAATTGGCTCAATGGGGTCCCATAATCGAACCATATATGCCCATGGTCGGACATGTATCAACCAATAGGGTTAGGACATGTTTTAGTGTAATTTAATATTATTATAATATTATTTTCTAACCTTATTTTCCGTATTTACCCTTTAACCATGGTAAATAAAATATTTATCGAAGAAATTATTCAAAATGTCTAAAAATAAGGGTTACCTATTGAAAAAAATTTGGAATCCTGATTCAAAATATGGAATCAATTTTTACAAATTCAAAACACAGAAGTGGCATAAATTAATTTAAAATTAATTCCCACTGTCAAAACAAAAAGCATGTTTTTGAGAAACAATAACTATCAAAAGATTGACACTTTTTTATGTCCGGTTTAAGTTTTAAATTATGTCTGATGACCAACATTGGATTATATTGTAAAACTATATTCTAAATATACTTTAAAACCACTCAAATTCATAATTTATCACCATTAATTATTTCTATTAAAAAAGTTGTTTTTAATTAAATTTTAGTAATTTTCACTATTCAACAAAATATGAAAGTTATCAGAAAAGTACCAAAAATTCACCCTATGCTAACATTGATATTCCAAATCAAAAAATGAAGTCCATTTTATATGATAAAATGTATTATTTTTCAAAAAGTGGCTATTACAATTCATAATGGATAGTTTGATTGGTTGTGGTGTGTGTTAGAACTCTTAGTTGCATACAACACATGCTACTATATTATTCAAAGTGAAGTGTACCGTGGAAGCATGGGGTGTTACATCATATCCCAGGGAGACAAGTCAATGATCCACCAGGTTCAGATTCATGAGGGCCCATAACACCTCATGAAACAAAATTTGACGTTCATTTAAGCAGGGAACAATACAAATAATTCATCTTTCAAACTACATGGATTCTATCAAAGCATCTATCACAACGACATGCATAATATGCGCAATGTCCATCACAACAACATGCAATTTCTAATTCACCCTAAATGGAATGGCAAGAATGCATGGCATGTGAATTCTAACAAGTTCTTATATGATGCATGAGATGGAATACCCTCGTCTCATCGGTTTGCGACAAAAATAGAACCGCAATATAAACAACAATTACAACGCAAGTCACTTGAATAACTCTAGGTGAAATCATATCAACATAATAAACTCAAAACCAGAAAACTATAGTAAATGAGGAAGATTGGATTTTCCCTGTACACTACATAGGTACTGCTGGGCATAAATTTTTACCAAGTACCAAATCCATCCTATCCCTGTCTAAAGACTCCAAACAGTAAATCAAGAGAAACGAATTCCTCTAATACCACATTGTAATGTCCCGGTTCCAGAAGCCACCCAGAGGCACCACATACCCAATTGGTCACATGGCCTCAGGCGCATTTCCCAAACGCCATAGGCTTTCGACTAGAAGTGAGGGACTTGAGTGTGATAGTGAGGAAACAATACCCTCATTGGCATAGTACACAGTGGAAGTAAACAAAATATGCAATAGCGGAAACAGAAAATTTCCAACAGCAATGCATAAGAGAATAGCGGAAGACTAAAACAATATAACACTGGAGCACAAATGTATATGTGAAATTATGAATGATTTATATCTAGGAAAATAACCAAATAGGTCACAATGTTTGAAATAAAAAAATAACCAAAAACAAGTACAAAATAAATGATAAACATCTCCTCAATATCGAAAACATAAGCTTGGTCCCATGCTCTCCTGCTCCAAAGAAATCACGTACCATAAGTCGAAGGGCGCTTTCCCTTGTCTATACCTACAAAAACAAAGCATGTTGGGGCCCGAAAGCATGGACCAAACATGGTGTCAGACTAAATCCTAGTAGGCAACCACCTGAAGATCTGCACGTCACAGTCAGTGAGCATATGGTAGGTAACAGTACAGTAAAAAGTAAACAGTAAGAGTAAACAGCAGGTAGTAACCAGAAAGTAGAAACAGGATAATATACAATAGTAATCAATCCACGGAACAAAAATCAGCAGTGAAGCAAACAGCTGACCATAATAGGAACCCCTATGGGAAGTACGCACAACTAACCCCTATGGTCTTATCCAAGAAGTACCCACAACCCTCTGGGTAGTGCACTCATCATAACCCCTCTTGTTCGGTCATATGAATTTATAAGACTCTCTAGGAAAGCTCGTTCAGTCAATTCCCCTTATAGTCTAGGGTAGTCAGGGACTCTCTAAGGAAGATCACACGGTCTAACCCTCTTATATCCCCAATGTGTAGAAACTATCTTAGAAAGCTCACTCAGTCAATTCCTGCAATAGTCTCAGGTATACCATAGACTCTCTATGGAAGCACACTTAATCAATTCCTCCTCTAGCCAAGAAAGGTTTTAAAAAAATTCAAACAAGTAAAGACTCTATGAGGAAGCTCACTCGGTCTACCCTCCTGTAGTCTATGATATCCATGACTCTCTAGGAAGCTCACTCGGTCTACCACATGTAGTCTATAGGAACCAAGACTCTATAAGGATTCTCAATCGGTCTATACCTTATATTCTATAGCACTAGGTTCCCATAGTCCCATGTCAGTCAGTTCATAATAGTGATATATGGCCAAAGTACAGCTATAGATCTACATTGCTAACCATTCTACAGAACAACAAGCATATCAAGAATATCATTCCATTATATGGTCACAAGGAAATGAAACAAGTATAATGACCAAAGGGATAACACAACCCAAAGGTAATAACAAGAACAAGGAATGGGAAAAACATCCAAGCATAGCAATTATCCTCAAACATGATCAAATTAACTCTACGCAAGAAAAAAAGCAAGGAAGAAAAAAAACCGGGTTAAAAATGTAAACACACAAAACCACATTCACTGGTATTGGTCGAAATTTTCACATAGAACTAAAATAATTTTAAAGGTATTGAAGAAACCAACTACCTTGATGCTAGGAGATCAATATAGTTTGACCAATAGGCTTGATTCTCCTTAAAATGACATAGATCTACAAAAACTCACAAAACTTTCAACCCACGATATGTTGAGGAAGAGGGAATATCATTGAATGAAACTCAAGAAGAAGGAAGAGCTCATCGTTGCGGTTCCAACATAATAGACGAAGGTAGATTCAAAGAATATATGGAGCCTCGGGGTATCGAAGGTTGTTCGTGGCCATACTGGGCACTCTCAGTTGATGAACATGAAGAAGAAGACATTTCCGTCGATGAGGTGCGACCCTGGTCTGTTTAATGAAAAGAAAGAAAGTGCACTGCGTGTACTTCTGGGGTACACGGTTTGTACTTGGCCTTTCTTTACAACACTTTAAGTGGCCTCCACATCACCCCTACACACTATGTGTGTGGCCGGGACACGGCCAACACACGGCCTGTACATATAAAGTACACGTCG
Organism: Viscum album; assembly: GCA_963277665.1. Classification (NCBI taxonomy): domain Eukaryota; kingdom Viridiplantae; phylum Streptophyta; class Magnoliopsida; order Santalales; family Viscaceae; genus Viscum; species Viscum album. Next base: position 787,344,055 of record OY728153.1, read on the forward strand.
TGTACTTTGAAAATTTCCTAATTTTCTTATTTTTCTCAAAAACGAAGAGAAAAGGAAAAACATAGGTGAAACAAAGATCTGGGCTCTTACACATTCTTTGAAAGAGTGTACATTTTTGTTTCCTACACCTAGTAAAACGATACCTTCACTAGGACATCTTTCATAGTCATTGGAATCTCGCCAAGTGGTTTGCAGTGAGATAATATATTAATCTTCATTCCCTATGTTAGGTTTTTGGTAATAGCACAGCAAAAAAACCACTAGAGTTAGTCGACTACATAAAAGGTTTAATCTAGTATGAATTGTTGGTATCAACTCATGAACATTCTAGTGAACCTCAACTGTCTATTATATATCATTGTAGAATCGATGTGTTCTTTCGCATGATGAGCCCGAACAAGAAGTGCCTCTTGGAAGTCTGTCATCTGTACAATCAGACTCTGGATTCAATTATCCTCAATGATTACATCATGGTATCATTCATCTAAAATATTTGTCTATATACATTATGGCTGTAATAACCCCAAGACTATGTTTATTCATTTTAGTAAAACTAGATATTCGGTTATTATGTGATGTTAAGCATATACATGTGTATGGGTGAGTTTACATTCATTGTTGAATTGTTTGTGGGGTTGTGGTGTCTAACATGTCCCTATCGTGGGAGGTGGAAAAAAAATTATTTAATGTGTTAAAATATAATACAGTGTTTATCCTATGATGTCTCCAGAGAGGAGTGCTCAAAAATAGTGTTTGTCACATAATATAAGACGAAAAAGTGATGTTGTTTTTCAAATTGAGTGATTTTAAAATTACAAGAATGAAACAAAATAAATTAATGAAATTAAGTTATTTTTTTAAAAAAAATTGTAAAATGATGTGATTAAAATCAGTTATATTAAATGGTGATTAGGTTAGGATTGGTTTTACAATTGTAATTCAATCACAGTTCACATTACCCAATTCTGTTATGCTAAACCGTTAAGAGTGAGAATCCACAATCCTTTATTCTCACTCACTTTGTCAAATAATTATGTGAGAATAAACCTTACTAAAACATAAGATTGGAATTCTCTCCTTCCAATGTGTAAGATAGTTGTATAAAATACAACATATTATCCTAGGTAATTCACAATTGGGACTTTTTTATCCCAAGCAATCTAGAACATTCACTACACCTCACACACATACTGAGGATCACTAAGTACATCACCACTAAATCTTGTTCTATTCCATCATATATAAACTAAAACCTAGTGGAGGGATTTATTGATCATTGACCAAATAAAATTAGACAAAGGAATCTAAAATCTGATAAAATCTTACATGATAATAAAAACTGTTATAAGAAATTGAAACTGATTTGCAGAAGAGAAAAGAGGATTTTAAAACATTAATAGCAACAAATCATGAAAAAAAAGGAAAACCTATAAGTCCCCAATCACACATAATTTTACCCCACCATGGTAAATTTAATTGTGAATATGGGCAAGAGGAACACATTAAACGACTATAAATATTAAAATAATGAATAGAAAGAATAGAAATTTTGATCCTCCAGAATCAGTCCATCAGAATTTTTCCTATGTTATGCCCACCAGATGGCCTTAAATCACTATTGTAACCTCTTATAGAATGTTTCTATTTATGTTTCTTATTGACCCTCAATATCTAACAGCCATTAGACAGGTTTAAATAATGATATTTCCTAGTGATTGACCATTGTTTTCCTTGTCTCCATAAACTATTTCACACACTCCACTTGGACACGCCCAAAAGATGCCTTTGATGATCTTCATATTTCATGAAATTTATTGTGAACCGTCCATTGAATGTACTATATAATGAAAAACTATATTAACATAGTTTTAATTTCGTTTTAATTATATATTGTATAATTAATGTGGTAGAGTCCAATATGACTATCAGACTGAGTTCTCTACATGATTGATCCTTCTGTACTGGTCGGTTTTTAATTTATTCTTGGTCCAGAAGTCAAAATTGAATACAGCAAGCATATGAAGCCTAAAAAATATTCACTTAAATTGGATCAATAATATTAATGTTATTCCTGAAAAAAAGAAGCTCCCAAAAACTGACAATTTTACAGAATTACCCCATTTTAACATTTAAGTCCAAAATACACCAAAAATACATAAATTATGAAAATATAATCAAATTGAATAATTGAGATGGATTCAATCATTAGAAAACATATTAATAATAATGAAAATATTAACTCTATTTTCCCCCACACATATCACTTGGACTCCATGACAAGTAAGAATCAAAATAAAATCAAATTAAATTCAAAACACATATCAATGAGATGCATCAATTTGAAAAACAAGAAACCAAATATGTCATGACTACTCAAAAAATATTATTTCAAGTTCTTAATTTAGGATCATTAAATATATTTCCTCTTAATTTTTCCTCCCATGAACACAAAACACTTACATATCATTCATTATCTCTCATCACACAAATTTTAATATTTTTTTAAATATATCTTCTTCATCAAAACTCATACAATGGTCACTAGACAGTGAATAAATTCCTACATCTCCAACTGATTTGAGCCAAAGTCATTTTTTTATCATGAAGAATTCCCAAGTCTGTTCTGTGGAATTAGTATGATAGTATTTAGATGTGAAAATTAAAAGGATAAATGAAGAGGGCCTAACTCTTTTTGAAACAAAATTACATTACTCTAATTTTCAAACAGGTATGGTCTTTTCTTCACTCACCTTAGTAAAAAAATCATCTCCCTCATAATTAAATATCAAGGAATTTTTAGACAGTTTATCATTCCAGACGCAATCATTTAATTTTTCTCAAATATAATATTCCTTGAATTCTCTAAAAATATCCCAATTTTCAATTTTCATTAGAAGCTCTAGAAAGGCAGAGCTTCTCTCATCATGAAAGATCGAGAAAAAGGCACAACATTTAGTATAATGATATTTATCATTAGCAATAACATCTCTTCCACATTTTATTTTCTACCAATGTATATCCAAATAAGGTATTACAATACAACACATCTTCCCCCATAATTAAGTTCAACTAGATCATGCAATTTTACATCAAGATCATATTAGATAGGGAAATGTGTCTTTTAATGTGGCTATCCTAACAGGTTGTTCATGGATTCTATAGGCTACAAGGATAAATTGTTCATGGTTGTCCGTTATAAAAATAATTTTATTGAAAAGGGGGATTTAAAACCAATGAAATTACCCAATCATTTAAAACATTTGTAACTAAAACCCTCATGTTTTGACAGGTATAAATCAAATTCTGGTTAAGTCAAGCATGATCGGTTCTCCCAAGAAGTAATGTGAACGAAAAGAATATGAAAAAAATATGTTCAGAGGCCTCACAGGAATGTTATGGAAAATATAAATACAACAATAGGTGGCATTGGATTCAAAAATTTGTGTAATTTTCATGAAATTCCAAAAAATTTAACTTGAAACAAAGATATTTTTATCATTCATTTAAGCTCAGTTTCATGGAATAAGATATTTCCCCCATGGAAATGGGTTTCAAAAATGTCAAAGATAATAAATTCATCTCAAATGTTTAAAAAATACCCAAAACATGAAACACACACATTTTAACAAATAAATAAATAAACAAAACTACAATAGTTCCCTCACCCACACCTAAATGATGTAGTGTCCATAATGCATTCGAATGGATTTAATATGTATGATTATTTTATATTTAATCACTAAAATCATGAAAATGTAAAGTAGATGTATGACCTGATGGTGTTTATTGATAAATATGTTTGAGGAGTGAGATCTCCTCTATTGGCTCTGATGGCATGGTCCTATAGAATTTTTTCAGCCGATGACCATTGACATTGAATGGCTCTTTCTCCCCATCATTCACAATTTGCACTGCACAAAAAGAATATACATGAGTAATTATAAATGGACCTTCTTATCTTGAACGTTGTTTACCTGGAGTCATCTTGAGTCTTGTATTGAATAACAACACTTTGTCACCATTATAGATGTTTTTTGGTTGGATTAGTTGGTCATGATCCACTCTTGTTACCTCTTTATAAATATTGAAATTTTGAAATGCTTCCCTTCTAATTTATTCTATCTGGTGTAGCTAATATCTTCTCTCATTCCAAGCACTTTAATGATCTTGATTTATCTTCCTCACAGACTAGTATGCCTTGTGTTCCAATTCCATAAGTTGGAGACAAATTTTCCCACAAATCAACCTATAGGGACTCATTCCAATTGGGATTTTGTAGGTTGTCATATGAGACAATAATGTGTCTTCAATCCTTTGTCTCTAATTATTCCTATTTGTATACAGAGTTTTTTCCAAAATTCTTCTGATTTCCCTATAAAACAACTCATCTTTCCCATTAGTTCATGGATGATAGGTATTTGATGTTTTACGTTGCACCCCATAATTTTCCGGAAAATACTCCATTATCCTATTGAAAAAATGTGTCCCTTGATCACTAATGATTTCTCTAGGAACTCCAAAACTACAAAATATGTTAGCCCTGAAAAAACCAAAAACAACTTTATAATCGTCAGTACTGAGGGCTTTTTCTTCCTCCCATTTGGAAACATAATCAACATCAAGAAGAATATAAGAATTTCCAAATTAAATTGTGAAAGGGCCCATAAATCTATCTCCCAAACATAAAAAATTTCACAAAAATTATGTGGATTTTTGTGCATTTCTTTTCTATTTGAAATATTTCTTATAAACTAACCTTTTTCACAGCTTCTGCAAAATTCATGAGAATTGTTGAAAAGTTTTGGAAAAAAGTACATATTCTAAAACCATCCTTATCATAATTTGAGGTCCAAGTAGCCTCCACAATTTAATGTGTGAAAAAACATAATGACTGATTAAATTTCATATTTAGGAAAAAAATCTTCTGATCGTTTGGTCATTCAAAATCATCTATTAAAATAGATCATCCCAGATGAAATATCTAGATTGAGATTTTAATTTGTGAATTTGGTGACAATTTATATGATCTGGGACCAATGATGTTATTGGATAATTTTCCATGTCAGTATACCAGGGTTCTTCTCCTTCAATCAAGTACAACTGCTATCTTGGATGGTGATCATTTAGTGGTTCAGTTTCTGGAATTTCAACATCAATGGTGTTTGGTAGTATACTAAAGTGATCATCATCATGGTTCTTATATCCCTTATTATCTTTTATTTATTTGATGAACTCATACAGTAGTTGCATCCGTCTCACTAGCCTCAGTTTTCCTTCATCCTTCATCATTAATTACTTAAGAGCTGGCTGATCCAAAAACACAATGACTTTAGTTCCAAATAAATATGATCTAAATCTTTATATATAAAAAATAAATTCTAAAAACTATTTTTATGTTATTTTTTAGTTTAATTAGGATGATTCTATGGTTTTTGAGGCATATACAATGACTTGTGGTCTTCCCTCAATTATCTGAGAAATCACTACTCCAACTGCTTGGTTTGAAGCATCACTTAGTAGCTTGAATGGTTCTTCCCAATTGGGTGCCTACATTACTTGTGGTGCCATCAATATCATTTTAAACTCATCAAAGGATTCTCTACATGAACCATTGAAATTGAAATCAGAATATTTAAACATTAATCTAAATATCGGGAGATAAATTTAACTGAAATCTTTGATAAACCTCCTGTAGTATTCTATATGTCCCAAAAATGATATAACAAGTTTCACACAAGTTGGGTAAGGAAATGAATTTATCCCTTCAATTTTAGATTTATCACCTTCAATTCCTTTCTATGAAATGGAATTCCGAAGGAAAATTACTCTCTCAACTATAAAATTTCATTTTTCAAAATTCAAAACAAGGTTTTTTTCAATGCATGTTTTCAAAACCATTTCCATATTTTTTTATCAATGGTCAAACGAATTTCCAGAACTATGAAATCATCCAATAAAACCACTAATAAATCATCAATATGATCCGAAAATATACTTAACTTACACTTCTGAAATGAACATAGAGCATTATACAATCCAAAGGGCATCCTTTTTTATGAAAAATTTCTGAAAGTACATGCATATGTAGTCTTCTCTTGATCCTCGGAAGCAATGGGTATCTGCAAATAACATGAAAACCCATCCCAAAGCAACAATGAGTTCTCCCTGCCAATATATCTAGCATATGGACAATAAAAGGGATAGAGAAATGATCTTTTCAAGTGACCTCATTCAACTTCCTAAATTCAATTTATATTATCTAGCTATTCTGAAATCTCAATAGGATTAATTTATTCTTTTCATTCCTCACAATGGTTAGGCCAGTTTTCTTTGGGACTACATGTATGGGGATAAACAATTGTGAATCTTCTATTGGAAAGACGATCCCAGCTTCTAAATTCTTCTCAATATATTTTTTCACAACCTCCATTTGGGTGGGGTTCAGCCTCCATTGGGGTTGTCTGATAGGTTTGGAATCTACCTCAAGAAAAATTCTATGTGATAACATTTTTGGGTTATTTCAAATGATATAAACATAGATCCACCATATTTCATGGTAATTCTCTCTTGAATGATCAATCAATTATTTTTCTTGAGTTTTAGATAGATTATTTGCATTTATTGTGGGAAATTTCCCTCCCTCCAAAAGGTAAACATATTTTAAATCAGTAGAGAGTGGTTTTAATTCTATATAAGGAGGATGATCAAGTGATGAAACAAAATTTAGGTTCCCCACACCCAATGGTTTGACATCATGAACACAAGAAATCATATCATCTTCATCATCATTAAATAAATCATCAAAGAAATCATATTTTACCTCTTCCTCCAATAAGAATTCAAAATCTCCAAGAGTTTGGGCATCTATATGTTCAGTGATATTTTTCATGGAAAAATTCAATCCAAATGATTAAGATTCATTAAACATAAATGATTCATAAATTGGTTCTATACCATATTCTTTAATGAGTGTGAAGAGTCAATAATCATCTGATGGGTGGCACATGGATTAAAAAAGAATGAAGTGGAGAGTAATATCTCCAAACATCATTGTGAGTGTCCCTTCATGAAAATTGATGATGGTTTTGGCCATCTTCAAGAAAGGGATCCCCAAAATGATGGTTGAGTGTGATGAGATCCTATCATCTTATATATTCATAACATAATAGTCCACATGGAATAAAATATCCTTGATATATACAAGGACATATTCTAGAACTCTTGCAGGAAAAAATGTGCATCTATTTGCAAGATGGAACACCACTTATGTGGGATTCATGTCTCCAATTTGCAAAGAATTATTTACTGATTGAGGTAATACAATAATTTATTCACCAAAATTGTACAAATAATTAGATAAATTTAATGAACCAATGGTGCATGGAATAGAAAACGTCCCTAGATCATGAAATTTGGTTCGGAATTGTGGTGTGATAAGGGCTGATACACTTCTTCCCAAATTGATCATATCCTTCCCTTGATGTTTAATATTGTCAGTTAAAATATCATATAAAAATTTACCATACCATGGAATTTGTTTGAGTGATTCATGAAGAGGTATGTAGATTTCCACTTTCTGAAAGGTTTCTTGAATTTCTTTTTGTAGTGCTTCCTCTTGCAACCTCCTTGATTCAATCATCCTAGATTGAAATGGTGGGGGTATATCTTGCTTCTCTAGTTGTTTCCTTTGAAATGGTATTTCTTGTTTCTTCTTCTATGGTCTATCCATTTCTTCCTCATATTCCTTATCTTCTTCCAGATGAATTTTCAAAGAGTTTTCATCATTTCCAACATCATTCTCTCCCAGATCAGGTATACCTATTTTAGGTTCAATAGTAGATGGTGGTGGGAGTTCTTTTCCAATTCTTTTAGTTAAAATACTAACATTCTTTTATGGTTTTGGGATTGTTTGGGAAAGTATATAACCTAAATTTTTTTTAGAAAGTCTATGATACAATAAAACATGTTGGAAAAATCATTAACTAGGTCTTTCAGACATTCAAAATTAGATTTATGTTGTTTGTTTTGAATTGTAGGTTGTTCATTGGTGGAAGGTTGATCATAGGGTCTTTCAAAAGTGGTTTATTTATTGTAAGAATCCTGGTTATAATATTTTTTCCATTGAAATGGTGCTTGGTTCTGGAATTGATTTCGTAATGCTGGTTGGTTTTGAAACTGGTTATGGTATGGGGGACTTCCTAGATTCTACTGATTTCCAAATCCATATTGGACTTCGTTCGGATCTCTCCATCCTAGATTTTGTTTGAAATGCCTTGGTTGAATGATTGATTCACATGTTTCCATTCCTTGTATTTCAGAACATTGGTCAGTTAAATGATTAGGTGACGTGCATAAAACACATACCATAACAGGTACATGTTGGTCACAAACATGGTTCAAGGCCTTCTGTCTCACCAAACTTGTATGCTCTTAAATCAACGTTTCTAATGACGATGATAGATGAGAATTTCATACCTTGTGATTCCTTCTTATTCCATTACGTCTTGTTCCAAACTACAGTGAGTTCCAGGAAATCTGCTCAATCAATCCCTTGGCATATCTTGGTGAATTTTCAATCAATGCACCTCCAGATGATGCATCAAGAAGGTTTCAGTCATTTTCCATAAGTACTTTATAGAATAAGACAAGAAAGTCATGTTCCTCAATGGTATGATGCGGGCAGCTGACACAAAGATTCTTAATCCTCTCCCAGTAATCATAAAGGGTTTCTCCATATGATTGTCATATAGAGTAGATTTCTTTCCAACTTGATGAACATCTAGAGGTGGGGAAGAATCATAGCATAAAAGATCTTACTAGGTCATTCCATTCATGTACATATCCTGGTTGTAGGATTTTCAACCATTCTTTAGACGCTCCATCAAATGAAAACATAAATTCATTCCACTTTAGCCGCTCCTCAGTGACTTCATAGGTTCTAAAAGATGAGAACAGATGTGTGATCTCTTTAAAGTGTTTGTTTGGATATTCACCTGCTAAAAATAAAAAATTTGAAGTAAATGAGTCATGTTAGATTAATTTGAAAATCATTTTGTTACACTATAATGGAATGTTGATTGTTTGGATTAAGTAACTATGGTGCACAGAGGTCTCTATGTGTTTGGTTTTTATTTTCATCCATGATGGTAGGCTTAGAGTGTACACTTGAAATTTCACATGAGCCTGAAAGGGGAATTTACACAAATTCAGATAGAAAAATAAGGTTTCTAATTATAGTCAACAATATTCCTTCAATTTCAGGATCAATTAGTAAATGTTCAGTTTTCTGTGGTTCTAGTCATGCAATTTTGAAGAGAAAAGATGAAAAGAGAAGAAGAATTAAAAGAAAAGAAATGTTGGCACCACCTCCCTGGAAAAGATGATAAGATTTCACACAAGCCTATCATGGGGTTGGAAAAAACAATTATTTACTATGTTAAAATAAAATATAGCGGTTAACCTAGGTTTTCTCCAGAGAAGAGTTCTCAACAATAGTGTTTATCACTTAAAATAATAGTAAAAAGTGATATAGTTTTTGAAATTGTTTGATTTTGAAAATACAATAAATAAACTAAATAATGTAAAGCAGTTATGTCAATGTTTTGAAAAAAATTCAATAATTATGTGATTAAAATCATTGATATAAAATGGTGATTAGGATAGGATCAGATTTCCAATTGTAATTCTACCACAATTCACATTACCAAATTCTCTTCTACTGAATCGTTAAGAGTGAGAATCCGCAATCGTTTCTTGTCACTCACTTGGTCAAATAATTATGTGAGAATAAAACATTATAAATCCTGATATTAGTATACTCTCCTTAAAATATTTAATAGTGTTGTAGCGAATACCCTCAATTATCCTAGGCATTTCCAATCGGGTCTTGTTTATCCCATGCAATTACTAAAATTCACTACTCCTCACACACATACTGGTGATCACTGAGTACTTCGCCACTATGTCCATGTCTATTTCATCTAATATAAACCAAAACCTAGTAGAGGGAGATATTTATCATTGAAAAAAATTAAAAATAAACAATATAATCTCAAATAAGATTCAATCGTACATGATAATAAAAACTTTTATAAGTAATTGAAATTGATTCGTATAAGAGAAAAGAATATTTTAAAACATTAATAGAAAGAAATAATGAAATACAAAATGGAAAACCAATAATTAACCAATCACAAATAATTTTACCCAACCATGGTAAGGGAAATTGTGAATAAGGTCAAGAAGAACACATTACATGACTTAGTAGAGTTAAATAATGAAAATAAAGAATGAAAATATTGATCCTCCAGAATCTGTCCTCAAAAATATTTCCTATGTTCTACCCACCATACGACCAAAAATCAATGAGGTACCTTCTTATATAATGTTCCTACTGATGTTGTATATCGAACCTAAAATTTTAAGAGTCACTGGACATGTGTAAATAATGATATGGCCGAATCAATGACCATTACTTTACCTGGACGCCAAAAATAGTTTCACCCACTCAACTTGGATGCCCCCAAAATAAGCCTTTATGAGAATCATATATTATGAAATTTATTGTGAAGAATTATCTGAATGTTCTCTATCCACAACATCTATAATAACCTCATTTTAAGATCGGTTGAATGATATATTTTTGATTTAATTGGGTGGGGTCTATTCTGCAAGCCAGACTGAGTTCTCTACTTGATTGATGTTTCTATACCATTGGGTTTTGCATTGGTTCTTGTTCAAAAAGACAAAATTGAAACCCAAAAGCATCGGAAGCCTAAAAATAGATTCAATTAAATTGGATAATTAATTTAAATGTTATTCCTAAAAAACAAAAGATCCGAAAACCTGTTAGTTTTACAGAATTACCCCATTTTAACATTTACGTATAAAATACAACAAAAACACAGAAATGATGAAAATATACTCAAATGGAATAATAGAAAGGAATTTAATCATTTTAAAACATATTAATAATAATGAAAATATTATCTCTATTAGTGTCCAAATGAGTATTGTTATACTCTCCCCAAAATGGTCCTTTATCACATGTCATGTGTCATGTGGAGATGATCAGCATTTTGATAGATTAATTCGCGGAATTGGTCAAGCTGGTGCATAGTGAAACTGGGAAGAATGGGGTTTTTTAAGGTGGCTTTAAAATAGTAGTTTATTACCATTACATTCAGGTTGTACATGTGTTATAGAATCTTTTCAGTGGTATTTTATCTCAGCATGTTTACTTTCATTACATCCCATCATACCGTAGTTGTGGGATTTTTATATATGCATTAATTGGTTGTTCAGTTGATTACATTTCAATATTTAGTTGGATTGGATATATGTGTGTCTATACATGTATTATGGACATTCCTCCCAGGTTAGTGATATGACTACTTGGTGCTGGAAACCATCCCCTAGAAAATTGGTGGAGGGTTTGGGGACTCTCATAAAGGGACTCACTGGGATGGTTCATCATTTGCATGATTCATGATACCACATAAGGAATTTGATTCATGGGAATTCACCATTGTATTGAATTCCCATTGAGATAGGTGAATACCTAATCGTATGGTAATCCTCAGCATTAACATGATGGGATTTGATGTAATCATGATGATGTTCCCTATCAATAAATCATTGATTTCTATCATATGATGGTGTTGTTTTACATCAACATAGGTTGGAAGGAACATGAATTAGGGAGAATAGGATGTGCAAGCCACATGATTAGCCCTTAATAATAAAAGGATGGGAAATGTGACTAATCATATTTCCAATGTTTTCCTAGATGACATAGGGTTAAGATCCATTATTTTTACTCCTATAGAACATCATTTTATGTATACTTTAGATAGTGAATTATTTTTTATACATCATGTATGAGAGCTATAATTTACCATTGATCATTTTCCAGGATTAACACTAGTGACTGTTACTTCGTAATGGTTGTCATCTAAGGACCTTATGGAAAATGAGAAATTGTTTGAGGATCTAAAGGATAAATATTTAATATTCCACAATGTTTTTCATTAAGGTTCACCAATCTGTTTCACCATGAAGGTTAATGTTACCCTCAAGCATTTTGGGGATCACCATCATTGGAACCAGCACACAATCAAGAACTTTTACCCAATGACTATAATATATTACTTCCTTGATCATATCCAAGGAGAAAATTTGTTTTCAATTATATATATAATGTTGGGTTATCATCAGCTATAGGTAGAGATATTAGACATACCTCACACAACATTCATGAGTTTTTATGGTCTATTTGAATACCAAGTAATGATGTTAGGCCTCATAAATGCACATGAAATCTTCATAGAGGATATGAATTTGGATTTAAAAAATTATCTACAGTCAATTGTGGAAATATTTTTTGAAGATATATTTGTGTATTCACTCCCCAAACATGACCGTGGAACCTATCCTCAGATTATGATGAATAAACTGACAGATTGTAAAATATATTATAATATCTAAAAATGACACTTCTAGATCGACAATGTTTACTTCTTAGGTCACATAATTTCATAATCTAGAGTCATAGATGTCCTTGAGAAATTTAGAGCTATAGTTTCCATATAGAATATGATGAACACTTTTGTCATTTAGATGTTCTCAGGGATTTCAAGATACTATAGGAACTTCATCTAGGATTTCACATTCCTTGATTTACAACATTGGGGTTTGAAAATGAACGTTTTCAAATTCATATTGTTAGAATTCTGTAAATAATCCCTTAAAGAATTGATGTTCTATATGAGATGAGTGCCAATACTAATTCTTCTAGAGATAGGCATGAGATTTATTTTACAATGTGATTCATCATGTATTTTTCATTGACAATATATGAATTTTGATGAGTAGTTCCATTCATACGGTTGTCATTATATGAGGTCCCACAAGTAGAATAACCTAACACATGACCTTGAGCTCAGTATAGTGGTTCATGATTTTTGTTTTTAAACACACTATTTAAATTGGAAGAGTATTGTAGTGTTCAATAATAAAAAATTACCCAATTAAATCATTACACCATTAGATAGAAATCTCATGTTGCGCAAGTGTTCCTAGTATAAACACTCATTTTATTTTCATCATCCCTACACAACTTGTAATTGAAATTTTGTAGCTGATGATCTATCGTAGAAGACACATACATAAATTTTTCAAGAATAGAATGGAGAATGTAATATTATGGAATTATTATCATAGATTCACATTGAGGTTCAACATGAACAATGATCTGACTATCCTCTAATCCATATACATGAAATCTACAAAAATCGAAATGGTATGAAAGAGGAAAATATCATATCCAAAAGGAATTTTCCTTAGTGAGAAATATCATATGGTGATAAAAGTTCTGGTCAGACCATTGATAGAAATTATACCATATTGTTCCATGAGAGGGTATGGTAAAAACATATAGTAGATGGAAATTTAATTAAAAACATCATGCCTAAGCAAGGGAAGTTCACCTTGATGTAAAAAACATGCATCGATAACAATGATTCCAATATTAGTGTCCCGATATGAAATTAAATATTTCTAGTTTCATCGTTAGATGTTAAACATATCGTTAGATTAATGTTGAACATAAGCAATGGGTGGGAATTTTATATCCAATATCCATTCTTAAGTGGAAATGTGATGATGTGTCACTCGATTTTGTGACTGGTCTACCCTGATCACCTTGAGAAAATAATAATGTGTGGATTTTCGTTGATCGTCACATGAAGGTATCACAATTCTATCCACATTGAGAGAACTTCATAGTAGACATGATATGTGAATTTAAATCATTTAGGTTATAAATATTCATGGATATCCTCAATTTATTATATCTGAAAATGTTGTTCATTTAACAATACAGTTCTAATAGGGGTTACAGATGACTAAGGGTAAACATGTGCTTCTGAGCATGGAATATAACCCACATACCATTGTATATATGGGGTGTACTATTCATGTGATATCATCTATTAAAAGTGCATGTTTCCTCAAAATTGTGGGTTACTAGGAGAAACAAAACCCCCTCTTTGAATTCTATTCTGATAACAGATTCCATGATACCATTAAGATGGATACTTAGGTACACTTATATTATAGGAATTTCCACTAACCTCTATGTTAGCATTAGGATAAAGAGGAATATATGCTATGATAATGTATCATTTAGGAGACCATAGAGTAGGTCCAACTAATTATAATTTTCATAACACCAACTCATTCTAGAATATAGTCATAGATTCCAATGTCCTCATGAGTTTGATGTCATAGTCTGGGTTTTCCTATGTGTTTCACCTAGGATTTGGAATATAAGTATTTATAATTAGTGTAATCTACCACTAAGGCCCATTTGACCCTTATAAGTATTGAAAATGATTGGACCAATGTCTTAGTAGTTAACACATTCACGGGAATATTGGTTTATGAATGACAATTTTCATGTATCTTCACTTAACCAATATTTTCCAAACTGATCACATGTGTTTCACTATCATGAGGTTGAACATGAAATAGATGATTCTTTGATGAGTATCACGTCTGTATTGTAGATCATAGAGTGAATACACTAAATGGATGGTCAATTCCTTTAGTACATGTGTTGTGGTAGTAGGACCTGGAATATGAAAACAACAAGGATAAAAAAGATGATATACGATGACAGTGTCTAGAACACTTTGTTAACTATATATATCTACCTTTATAATTCCAATTTGAGGGTGAGATACATTTATGGGGTGATGTTTTAAAGGAATTTCTTTTATGAAGTGTTCACATTATATTTTTAAAATAGAAATTTCATTAATGGATATTAAAATGATACCTAATCAATTCAATTTTGTATCGAGTGAATCGTGATCTTATAAAGAGCATGTATCCCTGAATTGGGATTAAAAGAAATGAACACATGGTCATAAAAAATCTTGTCACTAAGGAAAATAGATTTCATTGAAAACATTAATTTAAAAAAAGTGGAGACCATAGTGACAAAATGTTTTTCAAAAGCATGTATCCCTGAACTGGAATGATCTCTTCCTATCTACAGAGATTCATGAACTCCTTGAATATGATTTCAGAATCCTACACTAGTTTAAAATATATGTACCATCCATGGAATCCTGAGATGATGAGTAATTAGATCATTCATAATGTTATAAAATAATTTATTTTTGTAGATAAGATTATGGTTAACCTGTATATGGGAACATTTGACCAATCTTTATCACTGGCTAGTTCAATGGTGTGGAAGTCTATTGTTGGCTTGTTGAAACATGTTCTGGGATAAATCTAATCTTAACCTGAATGCTCCACATGCTAGAGATTTCTAGAGGATATCTGGATCCCAATTACCTAAATATTCATAGAAATGATAGGAAAGAGCATACATATGATGGAAAATGCAATATAAGACCCAATTCGGTGGCCTCATTTCAATCATAGAGTCCTTTTTTGTCTCATAGGACACGGCCTACAATGCACTAATTGGTAAATCCTAGCTCTATCTATATGCAGTGATCATCGCCTAATATCACCAATGCCTCAAGTACATAATTAATTATTGATTGAGTCTTCTCCAAGGTGATGTGTCTCCCTTTTAATTTTTGTAATCCCCCTACCTAGATGCTGAAAACATTAGGAGTAAGGCCAAGATGGATTATTCTAATGATGTTCATCATACTACCATTGTGGCGGACACTTGGTTAGATTATGATGATTTATACATATTCCAAATTCACTGGTTGGAGGCCACAACCCCAGAAATGGGACACTACATTGTATTCTAAGCAATGAAATGAATGATCATTCCTTAGTGTAAGGAGCATATGAAGATAATTTCTTACTCTTACAAGATTTAAACTCAGGTGACCCAAGAGCCCCTTACCCTTGTAACGTATAGGTATGTTCACTCCATGTAAATGGAAATTCACATTACATTATTGTTTCATCGGGGGGGGGGGGTTGAACTAGCTCAAGATTACCTGCCACTACCGCATTGATATTAGCATGAATGGCTCAATGGGTCGAAGGCCTGATGGGGTCTGATCAAAATCTTCTTTTGGTCAAGGTTCTAGTAGCGTAGGGGTCTCCTAATGAGGATTACACACCTGCTCAGGCATGAGCCAGCATTCCACCAGGATCAGAATAATCAGATCAGTTGACCCCTTTCGATGATCCTCCCTCTATAGAAAATGAAGAATAATTGAAAGAAACACTCCAAACGTGTATGGAACGTCTCTCTACCACCATTGATGAGTTAGTATTTGTGAATCTTATTATAAAGACACATCCATGAATGAAAAAATCAAGGCATCTATGTTTGTAGTGGAGGAATAGTATTATTTTGGTCTCCTGAAGTAGCATTAGGATGTATTTTATTAGAGATATTTTTGTATTCTAGGGCTAGACCATCAGGTTTCCATCCACCACCTTGTTCTCGTAATGAACCATCATGGGATCAAACAAACTCCTAATAATTTGATTCCTTGTCATGGATCCATGGTCGAGCCAATCTTCAAAATATCATTAAATACATCATTTTCATGTAAGCGTAGTACCTAAAATAGATGGCCAACTTTGTTCCCATCATAAAAAATAATGGATATATCATAATTCATATCGAATTGGGTGATATCAACCATAAATTTTCAAAGCATGATTTTCCCCATACTGTTATGTAACTATTGATCGATGCTACCACTTGATTCTAGGATCACTCCTTCATGAACAAGTATTCATCATATAATAAATTCTGAATAGATCCTGAGGGAGAATATTCTACCGCCATCATAGAACCACAAGATAATTTTTTGTTACCATGTAATACTATTTGGTGTAAATAATGTAGGGTCCAAACCATGTTGTTGAGAAGGTTGAATTGGTTGTTTTCTTTTCAACTATAATTCTTGTAGTTTAGAAAAAACCCTATGTCATCTATCGAGGGAGCCTTAAATATTCAATTCATTAATATGGTTGAGATTATATGTAGTGATGGGGAGTGGTATTTTTGAAAATATTGTGTTTTATGATTTATTATTCTAAAAGATAGAGGAAACTTATATAAACAATGTATAAGTTAAAAAAAGTAATTAAATGTGATCAACCTGTGGAAATATAGTGATGCTCATCCTTCATCAAAAAAAGGTATTGGGTTATAATCATTTAATACCTTTTTTGTAACACCTAGAACCTTAATTATACTAAGTTTATACTAGGATACCTCCTAGGTTTTAGTTAGAAACGCACAATGATTCATCAAATACTGCTAAATATTGGGTGAGTTGTGTTCAACTACATAACTAAATCTCACCAAGGAAACACATGAATAACTAAAGGAACTGTCTAAGATCGAATTTTATTTCAATGAGTAACCATGACTTGAAAGAAAATATACATGATAGTGATTATGTTAGTTTAGTTAAACAATATGAAAAACACAACCCTACAATTTAAGGGGGAAGATGAAGTGGTGAACAGTTTGTGAAACATCATATGAATGGGTACCCCAAACATGATCATATGAATTGAGATTGACATTCCAGTATATAAATGAATAAAATAAGAATAGAGGATGATGGAACCAATATAAAAAACTGGTATTAAAATTATCATTTAAATATCAAAAATGTGAAGCTTGGGATTTACAACACATTTCTCCCTGTGAGATCACAATGAGTTTAGAAATCCATCAGAGTGGTGGAGGAAGAAAATATTGAGGTAACACTATATATAGCCTCCATAACATCTAGGGATGAAGAGAAAAATCTATTGCGACTCCAAAATGGTATCACCTTGCCTCTATGTCGAACATGATAATGGGGAGCCCAAGGATCCAATTTATAGGCAATGTGGGTGTTGGTTTTGGTCCCCCAGATTTCTAGATTCATTTCGGTCCACGATTTTGGCATGTTATACATTGATAAATCACATTGAACATAATTCAATGGGGTTTACCCAGAAATGTTTTATATCAATGTCATATTTGGAGGCCATATATTGAATATAATAAATGATATGTCTAAACTAATGAGGCAATTTTTTGACCCATTGTAGATTCATTTTATTGGGAATATTTGTTTGGATGAGCCTATTTTTAGATGAATTGGGCATCAGATCCTTCATGAATTTTGTAGCACACAGAAATATGGATTATTTTAGGAAATTTTTAACCATTTGGATTTAGGGATATCTATTCTAATGCAACAAATGGAAATTTATTCATGGGATTCCATGCCCTTTGGAACATTTTCTTTCCACACCAATGTGGGATCTCTAAATCACATCAAACTTCAATGAAATCCTCATAAAAAGATATATTTACATTTTTAAAAGTGAAAAGAACAAAATTATTTAATAATTAATGAAGTTAAATCTTGTTAAGATAATTTTAATTTTCAATACAAAACATGTTTAATACAATGGTATAAAGGTGCAATGAAATAGTGAATAGTGGTATGATCAAACCCCCAAACCTAAACATTTTCACTAATGGGAAATGTTTAATATCTGAATCATGTACCATTCCAAAATAAAAGGTGTGAAGACATCAAATACCCTTATGAAATGAAATTAATCATGTATCATTTATGAAATCAATTTATCATTCCATTTTTCATCTCTCACACTAGAATTTGTACAACATCATTTGTTCACCCATGCAACAAGTCACAACCTACCTCACCAAGAAATTTTCCCCTCATCACTCAATTAACATATGAATGTAGAGTTATAATCTTTTTTTATAGTTCATGTGATATTACCAAATTCATTCCAAGATTCTCTATTCTCTACTAGCAGAAACTAGTGTACTTCTCAAGAGGACATCCAACAGGTTGTTCTGGGGTCCAATGGTTGGTATGATTAATTGTTTAAAAATCTAAGATGAGGAGGTTTTATTTATGTCATACATACAATATATGTCAAAATTCAGAAAATTATTCACAATTAATATACACCCTCATCCCCTCACAATCTATATCACCTCCAACTCACTATCCCCTTCTTCTATTTTTGAAGGTCACCACCAAGTAATGAATAATAATGAGTAATGTAAGAACTAGGATCATCTTTTCCGGCATGTTTTTCTATTATCTGGATTTTTTGAGAAAAAGTGGAGTTTTTGGAAATTTTATATGTACAAATTGTGTACTTATATGTACATTCCATGTACTGTTTTGCTGCACGTAGCCGTGTGCTGGACATGTAACGATCGAGAACACAGCTGTGTGTGGTGACCTGAAGACCGCCTTATGTGGGAGCCGAAAAAGGCGAGTACATTCCATGTACTTCAATAGTACATGCCATGTAATTTTTTTTCATTAAACTAATAGTGGTCACGTCTGATGGAAATAACACACTTTTCCTTCACCTTCTTCATCTGAGATTTTTCGTATGACCGCCATCGTTCCCCAAGCCACCGATTGGGTATCCATTTTCTGATTTGACCACTATTGATTGCATTGGGATCCCCACGGTTAGTTATTCCTTCTTCTAGGGACTCATCTATTGTTTTATCCTCTTTCTCATGTTATCCTCGTTTGAACGTTTTAGATGTTCTTGTAGATCTACCACGTTTATGGTTGATCCAAGGGCCGACGCTGGAATATATCGATCTCACAATGTCGAGTTAAATGGTTTGTGCCTTTCCGTAGATAGTATTTTAGTTATATTTAAAAAGTTTCCAATACCCTTGATCGGGGTATTGCATGTTTAAGGTTTTAACCCTGTTGTTTCTAGCTACATTTTATATGATTCAGTAGAGGTCAATTGAATGTGAATACGGTTAATTTTTATGTTATGGATGTCTTTCCCATGCTTGTATTGTTTATGACCATTTGGTGTTTATTAGCCTGTTACGCTACTTTCTATTTATTCCTATTGCAGATAGGATGGATTAATATTATTTATCTGACGTGATGTTATGTTATATACTTTTTATCCATGTAGTTCAAGAGGTATACATTGTCGGTTATATATTTTTGTGCTCGATTAGCATACACTGGGCCGTGAGAACATGTTGTACTAGAGAATATGGAGAATGGATGTTGAGGGCTTCACTAGAGTGTTTGTTTACTGTTACGATGCAAGAAAATAGAGGTAATTTAAGTAAGTTCTTCCTCATAGTGTCTATAGTTCCTCAATGCAGGCCACATAGAGAATTGGGCATTGACTGCTTCCCCGGAGTTCCTTTTTGTTACCAATCTGAGACTATAGGGGGAATTAGAGGAAAGTGCTTCCTCAGAGAGTCTGTTCAAAAGCTGAACCATAGGGGATAGGCGCTATATACTTTCTAGAGGGTTTCTTGTGTTTTTTTGGTTAGAATAGAGGGATTAGGCTGTGAGTAATTCCCAGGGGGGGTTCTTTGATTATTCTTAGCTTCTTACTTGGTACCTGATAATTCAATGAGAAATAGTAGGATTGTTTACATTTGTGTACTTCTTTATTTAATGCATTATTTTTCTTATAGCCAGCCATATATATTCACTAATTGTTAGGCATAGATCATTGGGTGGATTCCTATTGAGACATAGTCTCACACCCTGTTTGGGTCATTATTTTGGGCCCAAATATATTATATTTATGGAGGTATAGATAAGGGAAAGCGTCCTTCTACATCAGGTACATGATTGTTGTAGATTTGGAGAGCATGGCACCCTGCTGAGGCATGCGATGTTGTGGATCATTTTATCTGTTTCCTATATTACTTAGGTTTATTATTTTATTCCAGCATTGTGACTTGTTTGGCTTCTTTCCTAGAAATATGTATCATGCATAATGTATATATGTGTGTTTGTGTGTGTGTTAGTGTGTGTGTGTGTGGTCCCGTTGATTATTACTTTCGATGTTTACTTATTTCATGTTTTACTGCTTCTGATATTGTTATTTGTTTTCTATTGTGTTACTCTGCCAATGAAGTCATTTTTTCTCCAATATCACACCCAAGGCCCCTCGCTGCTTGTCGGTAGCCCCTGGTGTTTGGGGAAATGAGCTTGAGGCCATGTGACCAACCAGGTATGCGTCACCTCTAGTTGGATTCCAGAACTGGGGTGTTACAATGTTGTATCATAGGAATTATAGTCTACTTGATTTATTATTTGGAGCCTGTACCATGGATAAGAAGTAATAGGTACATAGTAATAAGTTGTGCCTGGAAGTAGCTAACCCGTGTACATGGAAATGCCAATTTACCTCGTTATTGATGTTTTTCTGGATTTTCAATTATAACAGTTGAATTGATTTCACCATTAGGTGATTCACATGTTTTTTGCTATTACTGTAGATAGTATTGAGGTTATATTTCTGTTTCAACCCGATGAGATGAGGGGATTCCATCTCATGCATCATATAGGCACTTACAAGAAATCACATGTCATTCATTTCAGCCATTAAATTTAGGGTGCATTAGTAATTGCATGTTGTTGTGATAGATGTTTTTATAGATATGCATGCTGTTTTGATATTTTCCTCGAGAGCATACATTATATTTTTAGGGTATTGAATTGTGTAAGGTTTCATTTAAATTAATTCCAAAATTCGGTTCTTGAGGCGTTATGGGCCCTTGTGGATATGAATTTGGATGATCATTGCACTTTTATCCTTGTCTATGACATGTATGAGACATCAACCATTAATTAGAGAGGATTATGAGCCCTAACAGATCAAAATTTGGAACATTAATGTTCGTTTTAGTGTTTTTTGGGTTTTAGAATAATTTCTAAGGCATAATGTCCGAAAGAACCTAGAATACATGGCGTGTAATGATGAATACATGAAATGTGACCATATATTCACGAAGGAACTATTTTTCATGAGTAATTTTCATGTACTATATGTACACTCCGTGTATTCTCTAACTGTGTCACTAACTATGTGGGAAGAGACATGGGGTTGCGAAATCTTTGTGGGAACATGTCGTCTACCTATTGTACAAGTCCTATTGTGTAGACCGTGTGTCCACCCATGTGATTGGGGACACCGATGGATGAAATATTATTTTATACACGTTCTTTCATGTTTGAACATGCCTTGTAGTATATACCTAGTATCCTGACGTGTAGAGAACAACACGGGTTAGGGAAACATTTCTAGTACACGCCGTGTGTGGAACAAACATGCCATATAGGGTGAGCCGTGTAACAGACCATGCAACTAATAAATCGGTTTGGTGAGGTTCAGATAGTATATGCCATGTCGGGACCTAACACGTTGTGTAGTCTTGTTCAAGGGGAACCCTGTGGCTTAACCGTGTAGAATAACTCGGGCAGGGAAAGAGGATTCAAGTACACACACGTCGTGTGTATGGTGTGATACATGAACTGGGTTGGAAAAAGTACACGCACATTTTAAGGATTAATAGAACACATTGTGTAGGTATTATACACATCTTGTATCCATGTTTTGAAAAAACATCAATGAATTCTTTCTCTTTTTCCCATCTCACGCATCTATGTTTCATCCCTTGTTAATTATGATCTTTGGTGTGCCCTTGAACTTACAGAGTCATGCCACCGAGATTTTTTCCAGTTTTCTACTAGTTATAGGGTAGTGATCAGACACCCGATATAGTTGATTGGGTACTAACAATAGGTTCTCTAGTTGTGACACTCTTGGCAGCAACTGTTATATCAGATACTGGTGTCGATGCACTATTTCAAGAGGGATTCCTGAGGTTCATACATGCCTTCTGAGGAATACCACATCCTTCCCCTTCGATGGTAGAGTTGACAGGGGTTTTCCAGTAGCAACATCCTCCCACCTTCACAGGGGAAGGAGGACCTCATGCTACATATTCAGGATTAGAATCCATGTTATCTATCATGGAGCATCTGGAGATGCCTCCAGAGAGTATGGTGAAGCTTAATAGGTATATGCTTCAGGATTTCACCATGAGATGGCGGGATGTGATCTCACAGGGAGGATGTTGTCTCATAGGTGGGATGACAGCAGGTTATGGCTTTGGACGAGTTCTATTGTTCTTTCTATAACTACCACTACCTGGAGACCTTGAGGGACAATTGAGGACGAGAGTTAATGAATCTATAGTAGGGTACTCTTTCTATTATGGAGTATTCATATCACTTTAAAGAACTGCAGTGATTTGCACCTATTCTTTTAGATGATGAGTTATTTCTAGCATTAAAGTTTTAGGATTCTCTCAGGAATGACATCCATTAAAAGGTGAAAATTTTCAGGTTGACTTCCGTAACTTTTATAGTCAACCATGCACTAATCATAGAGCACAATATGAGGGATTATGGTTTTGTGAGCCAGGGTGGCTCGACATCTAGAGATGGTATCACTCGTACTGATAGCAGGAAGTGTCGTAGGGAGTTTATGCATGTAGATCCGTGAAGGCAGGACACATCCTCTGGTAGCTTGGTGGAGTGCTACCAGTGTGGTAAGAGAGGGAATATAAGACTGCATTGCCCGAGAGATCTAGTGTAGTGTGGATCTTGAGTCCATATGGGACATATTCAATGATTCGTTTAGTTATTCTCACTAATAGTTGGTGACAAGGGGTTCTTCTATGACTCCTCTTTTTGGATAATCACCACTAGATTCCCATCAGTCAGGAAACTAGAGTACTTGAAGCCGTTTAAGAAATGATGGAGGTCGTGGCCATGGAAACCAGTCGCCACGCATTCAAAGAAAATATGATGGATCAGATCAGATTGTTTAGGTATGGTTTCAAGGCCACAGTGTAGGTCATAATTTTGTGATGGAGAAGGCCCTACAGGCGTAGGTTCCCTAGACATCAACAGTATGAGGTATGATTCTAGTTTCCACAATTTTAGCATCTACACTCTTCGATACAGTGGATTCCCATAGTTTATTATCTCTATCCATTTTGGAGAGTCTTGGACACTATATCATTTCTTCTACTAAGATCTTGATGTTAGACACTCCATTGGAGAAAAAGAGAATAGTGTTTGACAATGCTAGTAGTTCCCTCTACAGGTTGGTGAGTGTGACTTCTTATGGGAATTTTATGTCCTAGTGATGATAGGATATAATGTCATTCTCAGAATGTACTAGTTAGTTCCCTTCTAGGTAGTTGTTGATTTCTATCACCGTAAGGTAAGTTTCATATCACCATAGGGTAGATCGTTTCTTCGTAAGAGAGAATGGAATGGGTAGGCGAGCAGAGTGGGACACGAGCATCATGGGTTGGGAGGAGTTACAGCCTAGATTACTAGGCTTTATCTAGATGACCAGTGGACTTAATAGATGGACATTCCTCCAGTGGTGGATAGTTTCGGGGATGTCTTTCTCGAGGACTTTTTAGGTTTTCCTCAAGGATGAGATGTGAAATTTTCTAACGATCTTATGCTAGGAGTGACAATGGTTTTCATTTGTCCTTTTAGGATGGATACAACAGAGTTATTGGTGGTCAAGAGGTAGTTGGAGGAGTTTTCAACAAAGGGTTTCATCCAACCCAGTACTTCTTCTAAGGGATCGCTTGTCTGGTTTGCAAATAAGTTTGATGGTACTATTAGTCTTTGTGTGGATTATTGGAAGTTGAACCAGTTTACGGTCAAGAACTGATATCCCATACTGAGGAATGATGATCTTATTGATCAAATTTGTGGATCCAGGGTGTTCTCAAAGATTTAAATGTGATCTCGTTACCATCAAGTTCATGTTTGACCATCAGATGTACCTCTTACACCCTTTTAGAGAAGGTATAGACTATACGAGTTTGTGGTTATTCCGTTTGGTCTCACGAACTCACCTTTAGTTTTTATGGCACTGATGAACCGAGTGTTCCATACATACATGGATTCTATTGTGTTAGTCTTCAGGGATTTCATCTTAGTGTACACTCACATTCGACACGACCATGCCACACATCTTGAGATCATCTTGAGTACACTAAGAGATCATCAGGTATATGGTAAGCACTCGAAATTCCACTTTTGGATGCACCAAATTCTCATCTTGATTCTTGTTATCTTAGAGACATGAGTATCGATAGACATAGAGAACATGAGTGTAGTAATTTCATGGGAGCAGCCGAAGAATGTCTTTGAGGTATAGAGTTTTCTAGGGATGGCTAGTTACTATATACGTTTCATACATGATTTTTCACGCTTAGAAGCACCACTGATGGGACTGGATAAGAAGGGTGAAAGGTTCCTGTGGTCATAATCTTATGATTTGGCTTTTAAGGAGAAGAACGGAAGGTTGAATTTAGAACCTATACTAGTATTTCCATAGTCGGGAAAGAGCTATACAGTTAACTTTGATGCATTAGGTATAGGGTTGGGAGCAGTGCATATGCAAAAGGAAGGGGTTGTTGTGAATGGGTCATAAAATTTGGGGCCACATGAGAGGAACTACCCGACACATGATCTCAAGATGGCTGTAGTCATCCATGCATTACTCTTGTGGATACATTATCTTCTAGGAGAGAATTTTGTGGTTTTCACTTACCAAATGAGTCTCAAATATATCTTCACTCATCGTGATCTGGATTTGAGATAGTGAAGGTGGGTTGAGTACCTTCAGTCCTTTGACATTGAGCTTGCCTATACGCCCGGGATGGGCAAGGCTGTTGCTGATGCACTGTGCAGGAGAACTCAGATACATGCAATTCAAGAGGATACCAATGACTGTCCACTTATGGAACTATTCTCTAAGATGCATATAGAGATGCACAACAGGAAGGGGCAGCCATTCCATTCCTTCGTAGATGTTACCTCTACTCTACATAATTGACTATGAATGAGGAATCTATAAGATTAAAAATCCATGGTCCTACTAGAAGGTGTGTCAAGAGAGGACCATATTCTTAGATGGACTATAAGCAAGGATGAGGTCATGAATTTTCGTGGACATGTGTGGGTGCCAGTAGACATATGTGAGGATCTAATGTGAGACTTCCATTCCTTAGTTTTGGAAATTCATCATTGTGTCACCAAGATGTATCGAGATCTACACTGTTAGTATTGGTGTCCAGGTATGAAGAGATATGTCGCTAGTTATTTCATGAGGTGTTCTATCATCCAACAGGTAATGACAGAACATCAGCGACCAATGTGTCTTTTTCACCAGTTTCCCATTTCTGAGTGGAAGTGGAACGATGTCATTATGGATTTCATGACATGTTTACCAAGGACTTCATGGGGGAATGATTCAATGTGGGTTTTCATTGACAGACTCATGAAGGTTTCCCACTTCCTACCGATTAAGGAGACCTTTAGTGTTGATGACCATAGAAGGTAGTACATCTGATAGATTGTACGTTTTCATGGAGTTACACACTCCATTTTTTCTCACAGAGATTCATGTGTTACTTCTCGTGTCTAGAAGGTATTACAAAAGGCTTTGGGTTCTCATGTACTTCGGGGTATGGCACACCATCCTTAGACAGATTTCCAGTCTGAGTGTACGATTCAGGTGCTTGAGGCCATGCTTTGATCATGCATCCTGGATTTTAGAGATTCATGGGAGAATCACATACCTCTTGTGGAGTTTTCTTACAATAATAGTTCTCGTGCTACTATTATGGTGGCACCTTCTGAAGCTTTTTATGGTAGGTCATTCCGATCACACATATAATAGGGATGTTTTCAAATCAGTTGCAGTTACCTCATAGGTATTATACTATGCACAACATCGTCCACGTTTCTCATCATAGTCGTTACTTATCAGACATGTATAATGTTTTTCAACATGAGGAGGTTGAATTAGATGGGGATAACTCATTTGAGAAGAATCCAATCTTGATTTTTGATCAAAGTATGAAGGTTCTCATTGGCATGTTTGTTCCTCTGGTATGTGTGCTATGGCAGCACGAGTGAGTATTGAACGAGACCTGGGAGAAGGAGGCTGATGTATGATCATAACGGGCAGAGATTTTTTGATTCTTCTTCTATGTTACCTTACTAGTGAAATTCGGGGACAAATTCCTGTAATGGGGGATGTTTGTGAGAACCCATATATTCTTTTAAGGTATTTCTTCCATGTATCTGGTGTTTTTGAGAAAAAGAATAGTGGTTGAAAATTTTTGAAGTATGCATCATGTACTCTATTATTGCACATAGCCATATGATGGATGTATTTTAGACAAACACATAGTATCATGTGGTGTCATGGACACAACCTTATGCGGTGGAAAAATAAGATGAGTACATGTTGTGTACTTCAATAGTACATGTTGTGTTCTTTCGTTTTTCATTAAACGTAGTGGGGTCACGTTTGAGAGACAGAACATGCTTCTTCTTCGAATTATTCGTCTGAGAGCATCCATTTGAACGTGATCTTTACCCGAGCCCCCAATCTAGAATCCATTCTCTGATTCGACCATTGTAGATTGCATTGGTATCACCACATTATGCTCTTATTTCTTCTAGAGCTTCTTTCTCTTGATTTATCTTCTTTTTGAAGTTATCGACAGTTGAATGTTTTAGATATTTTTGTATATCTACCGTGTCCATGGTCGATCCAAGGTTAGACTCTAGAGTATATCGATTTCAAGACACTGAGGTAGGTTTTTTTGTGTCTTTCCATAGATAGTCTTTATGTTATATGTACAAAAGTACCCAAAACCATTGATCAGGGTATTGTGTGTTTACGGTTTTAACCCTTTTGTTTCCTACTATGTTTTATATACTTGATTAGAGGTCAATTGAATGTGAATAGGGTTATTTTATATGCAATTTATGTCTTTCCCAGGATTGTATTTTTTATGATTGTTTGGTCACCCATAGCTTTCTAGGCTTCATGCTTTCTATTCCTAGTGATAATAGGATGGAGAAATATTATTTATATTACATGATGTTTTGTTGTACACTTTTTAGCCAAGTAGTTTTTGAGGCTTAATTTTTCTTTTTTATATCTCTGTGCTCGATTGACTTACAGATGGCCATGAGAACCTTGTGTAGCATACCAAAGGTAGAATGGACGTTGACGGCTTCTCTAGAGTTTTTTTTTGTTTCAAAGTTAGACTATATGGGGAATAGAAAAAAGTGTTTCTTAAGACTATTTGTAGTTCATCAATGTGGGCCACAGGGGGAATTAGACGTTCAGTGCTTCCCCAAAGTTCCTTTTTTCACTGATACAAGACTATAGGGGGAATTCACTGTGAGTGCTTCTTAGAGAGTATATTCAAAAACAAAACCAGATGGGTTAGGCTGTGTGTAAATCCCAAAGGGTTTCTTGTGTTGTTATGGTTGAACTAGAGGGGTTAGGCTTTGAGTACTTCCCAGAGGGTTCCCTTCTTATGATTAGTTACATACTTTGTATCTGATAATTGAAATCTTTTCAAACTGTAGGATTGTTTTCTTTTGATTACTTCCTTGTTTACTACTTCATTGTGATTATATCCTTCCATATATACTCACTGACTATTATGCACCATTATTTGGGTGGTTTCCTACTGATATTTAGTCTCACACCCTATTTGGGTCATTCTTTTGGGCCCAAATAGATTATATAACTAAATATATTGATAAAGGAATGTTCCCTTCTACCTCTGGTATATGATTACTACGGAGCTGTAGACCATGGAACCAAGTAGAGGCTTGTGATGTTGTGGTTCATTTTATTTTTTCCCTATTTTACATTGTTTTATTATTGTATTCCATCATTGTTACTTGGTTGGATTCATTTTTCGACCTATGTATCATGCATCATATATATATATATTTGTGTGTTTGTGTGTGCTCTAGTTGTTTATTACTTCCGTTGTTTACTTATTTCATGTTTTACTTATTTTCCTATTATTATTTGTTTTACTTATGTTGTGTTACTCTACCAATTAGGGCATAGTTTCCCCACTATCACTCCCATGGGCATCGCTTTTATTCAGAAACATCAGGTTTTCAGGGAAATTTGCTTGAGTCCATGTTACCAAACGGGTATGGGGTACCTCTGGGCGGCTTCCAGAACTAGGGCATTACATGTATACATCCTATTTTTTCCATTTTTTTAATTTTTTTCTATTTTTTATATACATATCTACTCTTTTTAATATTAATTTTTTTGAGATAAAGAAGAAAACCGGTATAAAATAGTGATTCAATATGTCTTAGGAACCTACATCCCATGGAAATTGTAGACACCCATTTATATCAACTCATAACAATGATTCCCTCCTCAGAATTTCCATAGAAACAGCCTCTCACCCACACTGGATTAAAAAAACAATAATTTATACATGATATAGGTAGGAGGGGAAAACTAATCTTGAAATATGTTTAACAAATAGTCATTTTAAGTTCTATGATGTATAATAAGGATAAAATGTCAAGGTGTCCAAAAATATAGGTTAATTGTACAAAGGGATTTTCGATGAAATATTTATTATATCGTGAGTGTATCTTAGTTGAATCTTATGGCTTCAATCAGAATCTAGGGAATTTTTAGTATCTCTACATTGCCCACTAATCTCAAGAAAGTGATTAAACGTAATAATATACAATAATGTGCTTATAATATCTCTCAGGTAAGGGATTAATATAATGGTCAATGCTAATGAGGCATGTGATTCAAAAATCACTTGAACCCATAAGAATGATTTTAAGAAACAAATTCTAAATTTGATTCCACATAATCATTCATTTTGAAAATAGACTTCCAAAAATAATGAATTTGTCTTCAAAATTTACTCAATCATTAAAAATGATTTTTCATATTCTTTTTAATATTAATGTTTACATAAAATCACAAAATAAAGAAAATGAAATCAAAACATAAATCAATTTTTTTCTATTTGTTTTATTGTTTTTTAATCCATACTATGACATCTCACCCTCCCCACACCAAAAAATCAAATAGTCATCAATGAAAGTATTTTAAATAAATAGACAAGTAAATAAATGTAGGAAGAAGGGACAATGTGCTATTTGGGGTCATATGTGGAATTTTTCAGTTGGATTCCCTCCATGAGATGCGTTGGAATATCATTATAAATATGCTTAATCCTATTCCCATTAACAGTAATCCCTTATCAAATCATCTAATGAAAAACATATATAGCACCAAAAGTGTAAACATCTATAACAGTATAAGGACCGAGCCATCGAGATAAATGCTTACCAAGGTGGACATTTATCATAGAATTTTACATGAGGACCTTATCACCAATATGGAACATACAATGAATAATCTTCCCATCATGTATAGAATTTGTCTCCTCAAATTATATTCTGGTGTTCTCATATTAATCACATTAAATTTCTTCTAACTCTTGAATCTGAAACTTTCTAGGATCACCTAGATCTGAGAGATTCCTATTACATTGTTTAAAAGCACAATATTAGTTGTTCTCTACCTCTACTGGGATATAAAATTCCATTACAATCATAATCCTATATGGTATAATTCTGATTGGGGTTTTAAAAGCTGTATGGCATGCTAAAGTTCATCATCAAATCAAAAATATGATCTTTTCTATTGGGTTGCACCATTTCTTCCAAGATTTCATAACTTCCTGATTTGAGATTTCATATTGTATGTTAGTTTGGGGGTGATATGTTGTGGTAAAATTATATATAACCACATACTTAAAAATAATATTTATAATATAGCAATTACAATAATGTGAACCCAGATTAGTAATGATGATTCTCAGTAAACCAAACCTACTGAAAATTTAGGACCTAACAAAATCAACAACCTCTCAAGAGTCATCGTTCATGGTGGCCTTTTTATCCACACATTTAGAGACGTAGTCCATATCCAATAAGATATAAAAAATCCAAATAAATTTGGAAAATTCCCCATGAACTCTATGCCCCATTCATCCAAATTTTCATAGAATAACATGGGTATTTGTGTAATTTCATTCCTCATGGAGATATTCCCTATGATTGATGATGACTACATGGTTTGAAAAATTTATGGGAATCCCTATTAATTGTTGGCCAATAAATTCATGAGTGAAGGTCATTTCAAGCTGTTCATTTAGAGCCAATGTGACCCCCCACAAGAATAAGTGTGGAATAAGGTCAATACAGTGTTGAACTCATGGTTAGGTACACACCGATGAACAACTAGGTCACTAAATATTCATCACAAATATGGGTCATCCAAAATGTAAAGTCATGAATCATGTGTAAGACAATAGGATTGTGATGTGATGAAATCTGTGTGGTCCAAAGATGTTTCTAGAAACTTCACAATGTATTAATAACAGAAGGAAAGGTTCACCAAAATACAAAAGTTCTCATGAGGGGAGACATCACCAATGGGTAGTGGTGATTCAAAATGATGGTCTAGTGGTTGGAAAAAAACTACTAATGTAGTTAGCTACCACATTTTTCACTCCACTCTTATCTATAATCTAATAGTCATTTTCTAAGAGGAGGATCATTCACCAAATGAGGTGGTGCTTATCAACAGGTTTCATTAGGAGGAAATTAAGGGCTTTATCATCCAAAAAGACATTAATTTTTGACCCAATATGATTTGAATAGAATTTATCAAAGGAAAACACAATAAAATGAGGTCATTTTTCAATGGTTGTATAGTTTTCCTATGTGGGGTCATGTGTACGTGAGAAATACACAATTAAATGGGGAGCCTTCTCATCCATTTGTGATAAAAATGGGTCAACTACAAAGTTGGAGGCAACAAACATAAGCTCAAAGGGGATATACCAACATGGTGGTTAGATGAAGGTAGTTGATGTGAGAATCAATTTAGGTAATTTAAATCAACCTCACAATTTTTATTAAACAAAAATTTAGAAACTCTTTTCTATAATCGAGACAATATTAGTATGATCTTACTAAATCTATTATATAATCAGCCGTAATAACCATCATGACCCAAGAATGATCTCACATCGTGAGGACATTTTCAATATTTAAGGGTAAAAATTAATTCAATTTTGTATATAAACACATTAATTACATCTTTTTAAATTAGATTTCCAAGATCTCTCGCTTGTTAATCCAAGAAATGACATTTATCAAAATTCAAAACAAGATATTTTCAAAGAAATGATGGAAGATAAGACATTGGTGAGAAAAATAGTCAATAGAGGAACTGACAAATGTATGAAATTGTCCCCAAAAGTTCCTTGAAATTCAATTGGTACTATGAAAAAAACTAGACATACATTACAAAAAATTATCGAGAGCATTACATAGACAAAAAGGGATCCTTCTATATGGATATTGTCCAAATAGACATGTCAATATAGACTATTAATGATCCTCTTAGGCTATATGGTTTTGAAAACAACCCAAATAGCCATCAAGGATCAATAATGGGACTTACCTAGAAAAAATTTAATCATATGTTCAATGAAAGGTTGAGGAAAGTATCCATCTCTCGTGGATTGATTCATTTAACGATAGTCAATACATACTCACCAACAATTTTTCACATTTGTTGGAACCAATTAATTTTATTATTTATAAACCATTGTTATTCTAGTTTTTGAGGCACAATTTTTTACTAGGCTAACCAATTTACTCATAGATATAGTATAAATGATCACAACATCATTTATTTTATTGACTTCCTATTTTACCACTTCATGGATACTGTTATTTAACCTGTGTTGAGATTGCCTTGTATGATTAGCCTCATCATCCAAAAGCATATGGAGCATACAAATAGATGCTCTAATATATGAAATATCATCCAATGTCCATCATATCTCCTTTTTTACAATCTCTCAAAAGATCAAGTAGTTATTATTCCTACTATTGAGAAAGATTATTGGAAATAATGATTGGAAATTGGTCCATACATTCACGATAGGAATATTTTTGATTACATAGAAGTGGTTTTAATTCCAACAATGGGGGTGTTAGGATAGATGGTGGGGATTTTGGGGGAGTGAGGTCCATGAAAATGTCTATCTGCTCATGTTTATTCTATATGTATAGAGAATCTATTGAAATGTGATTATTAGAATCATTGACGGTCATGTGTACATCATAATGAATACAATCATCTAATAAAGCTCAAAATCTATACTTACCAGAACCCACACAACACTCAAAACAAGAATCAAAGATCAAATAATATAAAGGTGTCGGATATTAAAATGACTTAAAGTAATTTTCAAGTATATAATTGTGTTGTTTATGTGTCATTTCATATCACTTCAATTGAATAGATAGGATGAGTGGAGTGATCGTCAATGGGGGTGTTTCATAGCCTCAAGGTCGTTAAATCTTGCCTTTTATCCACCTAACCTCATGAAAAGTCTAACATTATGAACATTGACAATCGTCATTATTGTATTTAGGAATGAACTCCCACGAATGAGTGGGAAATTTCCATGGGTTCGAGTATCCTCCATTTCAAGAATGTAGACGTTGGTAGGGAATATGATAGTATTCAATTTTCCCATGATGTCCTCGACGACTCTTGATTGGTGTGTTGTGCTCTGGTTGGCAATATACACTATGACTTCTATCGCTTGAATCTCTCAAACCTATAGATATGTGAATAAAGAGTAAGGACTCCCATTAATTGAATCACCTAAATTCAAAATATCACCAATATGAATTTCTCTCCTATGGTGGAAGGTTTCGTGGATGTTAATAGATTCATGGATTTGGTTGGAATTTCTAGTTGAATCCGGTCCGATACATACTTTCTCATGTTGACTCTCTCATTCCCCTTTAGTATACATCTTATATGTGAAAACCACATTATGATGTTTGTCATATCGATGGATTTGTTAAACTATATCCAATAATGAAATGTTAACTTGTTCTTTTGTAAAAGTATGATTATTTAATTATCAATGTAATATTTATTTTATTTATATATTTAGAGTGTATTTGAGGAAAGGGAGTGGAAAGGATTGTTCATTTTAATCCTATATAATAATTGGTTTACCCTATCGGTTTGTTTTCTTCACTGGATTCATTTATGTGTAGAGTAATAGAGTTTTCTAGAGGGGTACATACCTTTTGGGTTGAATCAGTGGATTAATAAACTTCCATACCATAAAGAAGGGTTATTGAGAATACATTACCTTTTTCATTCATATTTTCAATTGGTTAGGAAGGTATATTTCCAGAACCTTGCATCTTCATCCTACCTAGAGTTTTTTCCAATTGTCCTACTTGATTTTGTAGGTCTTGAATTTCCAATTGTATAGTCTATTTGAATTGGAGGTTTTGGGATGCCATTTTTTCTCCATATCCTTGATCCTTGGTTCACATTTGGGAGTAGGTGGAAGAATATTCCAAGATATCGAGGGATAATAACATTTCATACATTGACATTTTTGATAAAAAAATTTATTGGGGTATATCAGGTGGACACCATGTTGGTAATTTGGTTGTGATTTCGACACAGTGTTTGGATTTAGCCTAAATTATTCTTCCATGAAGGGTGGTTATTTCTAAAAATGACACCCTAATAATACTGCATCATAAGACTTAGATGAATTCTGATATTGTGGGA
This sequence comes from Viscum album, assembly GCA_963277665.1. Classification (NCBI taxonomy): domain Eukaryota; kingdom Viridiplantae; phylum Streptophyta; class Magnoliopsida; order Santalales; family Viscaceae; genus Viscum; species Viscum album. The sequence continues at coordinate 787,378,450 of OY728153.1, forward strand.
ACTAGTCAGAACAATGAGTGTTATCAGAGAAAATACCACAATGTAATAGAATAGAAGAAGTGTGTGTGTTACATTGTTCTTAAGATAATTTCTATATAATGGTATTCATCACATTAATTTTATTAACTTAATTTTTCACTAGGTATGAATGAATTACCTCATGAACACCTCATGTTGGTGTAGTTTCCAATGTACCAATTTGTTTTCCATTTTGAGCCATGTTGGATATTTCGTCAGGAGCAGTGGAAGGAGTTTTATCAATAATGCCACCATCATGTGGATAATCTATCAATCCACGATCCATGGGTATAAGTCCCTCATAGAATTATGGAATTAAAATCTATTAACTAATACGGTGGTGGTAGAATCTTGATCAAAGTCTTTTTAATCACTCCAAATATTCATGAATGGTATCTCCTTGTGATTACTTAATTCAACGTAATTCTTTTCTAATTGATGTATTTTAGGATGACCGAAAAAAATATCTAGAAAGGGTCCTTTAAGGTTATTACAGTCCCCAATTGTGATTGGTATATAGTATATCCAATCATTGGATACAAAATAAATGGAGAAAGGGTAGTCCCTAAACATAATTTGGTCCTCAGAAACAATTTGGGGTTTTTTTGTGGAGAACACTATTTGGAAATCCTTATGTTTCTTGTGAGGGTCTTCAGCGTGAAGAAAATGGAATTTGGGAATTAGGTGGACGATGCCCAATTTCACCTCAAATATGGATTCTTCTATGGCGTATTGGATGTATAAAGGTTGGTAATCCACATATGTGGTGATTAGTTCTTTTAAGGTTTGATTATTTACAACCATGTTTTCTTGGGTTTGATTGGGTTAAATTTTATATTGGTTGAGAACCTCTTGAGACTCCACAAGGGGTTCTCATGTGTTACTTTATTGACCTATTATTTATGAATTTATTTGTGAATGAAGACTCTATTCAATTTCTTGGCCAAATTCCTGTAGTTTTTCTTTCTCTATTCAGGTCATCCAAATAAGTTGTGAACGTTATTTTTCTATGTTGTTTGTATTTTTATGATTGAAGATGAATAAAATAATAGAACATAAGATTATTTAATAGAGAAAACAAAAAATAAGGTTTTAAAATAGAAAGGGAGATAGAGATGAATAATAAGAGAGATATAAAGAGACAACCCATAAAAAAACAAACAAAAACAAAAAAAAATTAATAAAATGGGGATGGGATGGGTAATTAATATAGGAATAAGTAAATAAAAGTTTAAAAGGGAATAATGTTCTAGGATCACGACAATGGTGACAAAATTTGAGCACATTGTTGAGTTCTTCAAATTAGTTGTTTATTTTTCTACAATATTTTATGCATAATAGCAACAACCCAAGGATGTCTCTCGACAAAGAATTAGATCTTTAATTCCTAAACATGGTTTTCATTATAAAAACATAAGGGGAATTTGATTTTGGGAAACATGGGTATTTATTATTAAATGTTCCATAAGAAATTCGGAAGAGATAAAAACAAAGTGGAAGTTAACAAAAATAATTAAAGACGATCAACATGGGTAAAACATCTGATATTAATCCATCATCGCATCAATAGATATGGTTATGATATTTTAATCCATAATTTGTAACACCTAAAACCATATTGTTATTTATTTTATAATAGTATACCTCCTATGCTTCATTTGGAAGCACACAATGATTTATTAGATATTTCTAATGATTGGGTGATTTGTGCTGGACTTCATAACCGAAACTCCCAATGGAAACAAAAAAAATATAATTATTGAATTTTCATGTTTTTATATTATTTCAATGTTTTTCCATGAATTTAATGTACAAGTTCCTAATACTATTTATGTGAGTTAAATTAATCAAAATGATCCAAAATTACACTACAATTTAAAGGTGGGAAAAATTTGTGGTGAATCTTGTCTAAAACATCCAATGAATGGGTACCACCAAACATGATCATATCAGATGTGCATGACATACATGTACACAAAACAATAAAATTGTAGTTGACAATGATTAAAAACAACATAACAACTTGCAATTAAAATTATCACTAAAATATTACAAACATTAATCTTGGAATTTACATCATGTACCTACCTTGGTGATCCCAATAAGTTTAGATAATAATATGAGGGGAGGAAGAAGAAGATGTTGAAATGGATTTTCATATAATCTCTAGAACCTTTAGGGTTGATGAGAATAATTCTTTGGGACTCGAAAATGGAAAAAACTTGCATCCTAGTTGAACATGCAAATGGGATTCCCATGGTGCCAATTTATAGGCACAATGGGAGGTGGATTTGGGAACCCTTATTTCAAGAATCCATTTGGTCCATGGATTTTGTAGGATAAAAAATCATAAACCACATTGGACAAAACTAAAATGTTTTTGTTAGACACCATTTATATCATCATGTCAAATCTGGTGGCTAGATATTTAATATAATATGATAAATGGATAAAATATTGAGGTAATGATTTTAACCCATGCAGATTCATTTTATTGGACATATCAGTTTTGATGAGCCACTTATTTGACAAATTTATATTCAGTACCATCATAAAAATTGTTTCCCACGAAAAGTTGGATCGGCTCAATTTTTTCCCTATTGAATTTACATATTTATCTGATCATGAAATGCAGTGGACATGTATTCATGGGATTCCATAAATTTTGTCCCATTTTCCTTCCACGTCACCGTGGGATCTATGAATCACCTACCCATTAAATGAAATCATCAAGACATTTGAAATTTCCCTTCCTAATGTGCAAAGGACAAAAAATTATTCATTAAAAGTGAATAATTTGTTATTATATTTATAATTTTCAATACATAAACTGTTTAATATATTGGTATAAGGGTGAAATAAAATAGTAAATCATGGAATGATCAATGCCACCTATAAATATTTCATGAAACATATATTAAATATGTTACTTGGAAAATTGGGGGAACTCTATGTGGATTATTTGGTGTTCAAATCCCACCAGTGTCAGGACCATATCATAGATCTTGAGAACATTTTTATCTTCCTCTACTCCCATTACCTGAAGATGAACCCCTAGAAGTGTGCCTTCGGGGATGCCTCCGGAAGGATATCTTCTTTATTGTCAAATATATTGGTATCATGATTGATCTGGATAACATCAAGTTTATCATTGATATTCCTCCTTCGATCAAATCATGAGAGATTTTATATTTTCAAGGCCACTTGTCCTACATACACAGATTCATTACAAACATGGTTGGATAGTGTAAGACCTTTTACCTGCTAATGAAGAATGGTGATAACTACTAGTTGGATAAATGGTGCTAGAATTATTTTAAGGATACCATGATGTACCTACAACACCCTTCGGTTTTAAAGCCACTCATATTCAAATAGTCTCTAGTCCTTTATCTAACCACCCTAGAATGGTCCCTTTCTTCCTTTATCACTCAGATGAACAATTAGTTGATAAAGAATAGTTTATACTAACTTAGCCTCATGCTCCAAGATAATAAGACTAGATATTCCACTATCGAGAAAAGCTATGTTATGCTGGTATTTTCCATCTAGATGTTGGGACATTACATGGAGAAATAATATATATACCTAGTGTCCTTTTTTGGACCAATAGATTATATCATAAACCTATGAATGATGATAGGATGTCTAGCTCCATGGGTAGTGATCCTTCAGCTGTTTAACATCATGCTTATTCCACAAAAATAATTCAAGGGTCACGAGATAGATGATTTTATTTCCACCATTCCAGACCCATCAATGTAGTCTCTAGATCCTAATTTCTTATATGATGAAATCCTCTCAGTGGATCGGGCCTCGAAATGTTGGCATATGCGCACCAATGATGCTTTACGGAGCCCTACAAGTATAACGCTAAATGATCCAAACCTCGATTGAGTAGTCCTGGGTATCCTCTTCACCATGCCTCTGAGATCTATCCTAATATGTTATTTAATGTTATTAGAATATTGCTCCAATAGTTAGGCCGAGTATCAAGCCCCCATCACTCCTCTCAAGCTGGCCCTGGAGATTGATGTTTCCCCACGGCATGTGAAAGGGGTTCTGAACTGGTCCTCAATAAGATCAACGGGTACTACTCTATCAGAAAACCACAGCTTGTACCCTTTCAAGAGCTCACTCAAGGAATAATGGCCCAATTACACTCTTGTACATATGTTAAAAATGTCCCTTGATCACAAGATCGTCATGTCGTTTCATTTTCCAGCATTGTTGCATCTCTTATTGAGCCAATCTGGGATGATTTGATGATCTATGTAATATATCAATGATTCATTCCTCCAGTCACTCTATATGACAGTGATTACCTGCAGGTATGTCATCTCAACACTTGTGTGTCAGTTCATCCTCCAGAGTGGTCCCAAACATGAGAAGATCATCTACCAACATGGGTTTGATGGGATTCTCTTCCATTTCTTTTAGAGAGATAAGATTCACTTGGTTATGTTGGAATTTCATTCTAGTTCGTGTGGAGATCATCAAAAAGGGATGAAAATCTCTCATCATATCTGATGAATGTGATATTTCATTCCCACTATGTCTTTTACTATATCATTTTATTCAAATATTTCTACACATGCAAGATCCATGATAATTTTTTTCATTATATTTGATAGAATCTTCATACTACCAAATACACTTGTCCATTTGTGGTTTGGGGACTCAATGTCATATGAACATATCCACCAGCAAAATCTCAATAGTATAGGATCATCTTGGGCACTAAAAATACCCTTTCCAAGTGGGCTTAGTCAATTCCACAAAATGAATAAAATGCATGTTCTATGATTGATTTCCTGATCTCCCATATCATCCACCAATTCTATGTCTCTCATTCCATCCTCAACAACAACAACACCAACTTCCAGACAGTTGAGCTGATGAAATTTTACACCAAGAAAAATATCCATTGTAATCATACATCTCACTATCACAGGAATGCTAATGGGAAGATTTGGGAATTAAAAAAACCAGATCTAAGATTTTGAAAACTTTGGTTGTTTAAAATAAGGAGAGATGACCAAAAAAGATTTCCATTACTCTCTGGGATTACCAGAAGGTGAATTTTAATTCCACCAAGTTGACCCCATATTCTCTAGTGTATAGAATTCAATAAGTCCTACCAATTGAGAAATAGTTTCTATCACATCACACAACCGTTGATGATAAAAAAATTTCAGAATAGGTAGCATATGTATTTCTGGATGAACTGGAAACACTTGATGAGAACATGCTTCATTCCATGTACAATCTAGAGTGGAATCGGAACAAGGTAACTAGAGCACTCAATAATAAATTTATCCTTTATTCCTACCATTAAGGTGACATTGTAATGACCCTTAGGAAACTAATGATACCCATTAGGAAACCACAAATGTTAGAAACCAAATGAGAGGGACCCTATATCATTCATGTGGTTTAACCAATAGACCAAACTCCTGGGTCTCCATAGATGACGATCGTATCAGTCATCACACAAATGCCTTATTCCACATGAAGTGCTTCACATGACTGGTCCCTATCATCCTACACGATGATAAAATAAAAAGGGTATAATAAATATAACATTAAACTAAGATCCATTTTATCCTACCTACCAATAAACTGAAAATTTTCTAAGCTGGATGACCATTATCTATGATCCCTTTAATCAAACATGACGAAAAAATTAAAATATTCTGAGCTCTATGACCTTAAACTAATATATTTTTCATCCTACGTTACGATAATCTACATGCAGTAATCATATATTATGGGTTGGACTTTACAATCATAATATAATATCTCTTTCATCCTAGAAGATGATAAACTACAAGTGGTAAACATACCTTTTGGTCCAATCTCTACGAATTTAATCTAACATGATTTTCATCCCACATGATGATAAACTGAAAGAGGTAAAAATAACTCATGGTCTGATCTCCGTGACCATAAACTAATATCCCATTTGTCTTACATGATGATAAACTGAAAATGGTGAATACACCATACAGACCTATCTCTGTGAACATAAACCTAGATATCCGACATCCATACCGCAACACGTTAAACTACACATGTACTTCTATAATTTACATGCCAATTTGTGTGGGTATTCATCATCTTTCACAACTGAAATGACCCCCTAGTGGCCTCGTCTCATGCCACATTGTCTCACATACCATTCTGGGCAATAATCTTAGAGGATTGAGATTGAAAATTTGATACAATTACCACATTTTGAATATGGTCAGCGGTTGATTCTAAATTGTTTGTTCTCATTATAAGTCACATGATATGGATATTGTGTTACAATTATTGTCATAAATTATCCAATATTGTTATCACCATCCCCATTTTCCCCCATATATCATCCATTATGATTCATTTTCTTCTACCATTTTATCCCACGTGCAAAGATTAAACTAGTCATATACATTCAAAGATCTATGATTATATATTAGTATTTACTTAATCCTTACGTCATGATGTAAAACTATGTGGAATTTAACAACTATGCATGGCCTGATTCCCATCCATATTGGATACATAAGAACACAAAGACATTCCATATTTGGGACTATCTCTAGGTACCACAGATTGTATCGTCCTTCTAGCCTCTCAGTATAAGTGTCCAAATAACACATTCCTTTATGTGTACTTTTGTACCCATTCACATCATTCATACAACTACAACGTCACATGTACCCCTTCAGGGATCCCTATCTTTGACTTTACCACATGACATTTAACTCTCTTCCATCATAGGAACATGGTATGGAATGAATCCTACACTTATGTTAAATATAGTACATCCTAGATGTTTTTTCATTAGTTCTATTATAACAAATATTCAAATATCCTTGGTTTCCTCCTAGGTGGTTAGCTTCCTTTGAGGGCTAAATATGTTGCCTTTCAAACTTATTTTCTATTCATTCATGTCAGGGTTGTAACACCATCCCCATGTAACCATCCCTGTAGAACGTCTCATTTTTCTATTCATCCCAATTGTATGGTGTTAAACTTCACAACATTCTAGAACTATATATGGCTTTATTAAATTCCATGTCAGATATGTATGGACACCCATATTTTTTTCTTCAGATCAATCCCCTTGTTTCACCTTTATATCATTACAACCAGAGATTCCTTTTATAAGCTTGTGGTGTGGTGTGTAATTTTTCTACATTCATTTTGGGTTTACAATAGCCACACCTTGTGCTTCTCTTATAAATATCTCCCATCCATCTACATCCTTACTATATGATGTTAAACTGATCATGATTCTAGAACTACATGTGTCTTGATTCATGCCATAATAGTATATGTAGGAATGCCTGGACATTCTTCCATTGGTCCCATCCCCATTTTCCTCAACATTTTTGCCCATTTCAGCTTTATCCTATGGCCAATGTTCTATGGCCTTAAACATAGATCTCACCTATCTTACATGACATTAAACTATTATGTCCTTATTTCAAGACAATAAATGACAAATAATCCATGGTCAATTCTGCATGACCATAAAAGGTAAGTACTGATTTTTCCTACATTAAGTTAAACAACATGGATCATTTCCAAAATCTCATTATTTCAGCCCCTTGCCTCGAGCCACTTATTGGGAGTGTGTGGTGTAGTATGAGGCTTCTTTGTTCTCATTCGGATTATGCTATTTTTTCCTTGACCATACTCATTCTTGATTTTGAGACATTCCTTTTATTTATGTCTTTACCGCATGACGTTAAACTATAAAACAATCCAAAACAACTTGTTGTTTGATTCAAATTCTCATGGGATATGTATGAACACCATAAAATTTCATCTTCAGGTCCAACCCGATGATTTCTCGTTCCTCCAACCTCATTCTCGAGTTGTTCACCTTTAACTATTCTCCTCAATCTCGGTTTCTCCTCACCAGGATGCTCTTATGAAAAGTGCTTTTGGTCCTAGTGTGTTGGGTCCTACAGGAACATTCTTTCATTTCGTATACATGCTTAATGCGTCTATTTATTTGGGTCTCCATCATTTATCACCTCTGGAAAGACCCCTCGGTGGTACAGATTCTTGGCCTTATGGATCACCTACTATTTTTGGCCCACATCCTAGAGGATCTCATATGACATTTGAATCAGCTACCGCATCATGAATATGGTCATCGATCGACCATCACATATTTTTTCCCATACCATTCCATACGAAATGGATAATGTTCTTCAATTACATCAACAACTATCCTCCATTATTACACCAACACCATTATTCCAAAAATATTCACCATTTTCATCTTATCATCATGTAAACTAATATCAATTTTATCCTACCTAAGAATACACTTAAAATGGTATAAGCTACGTGACCATTATATATGATCCCTTTAATCAAACATGAAGAAAAAAATTAAAATCTTCTATGCTCTATGACCTTAAACTATGATATTTTTTGTCCTGCATGACGATAAACTACATGATGTCATCATACATTATTGGTTGGGCTCTACCATCATAATATAATATCTCTTTCATCCTATAAGATGATAAAATACAATAGGTAAACATACCTTATGGTCCAATCTATACGAATTTAATCTAATATCCTTTTCATCCCACATGATGAAAAACTGAAAGAGGTAAACATAACATATGGTCTGATCGCTATGACCGTAAACTAATATCTCATTTGTTATACATGATGATAAGATGAAAATGGTGAATACACCATATGGTCCAATCACTGTGAACATAAACATAGATCTCCCTCATCCATACTACAAGACATTAAACTAGACGTGTACTTCTATAAATTGCATGCACATTTGTGTGGGTATTCATCATCTTTCACAACTGAAATGACACCCTAGTGGCCTCGTCTCATGACACATTTTCTCACCTATCATTCTAGGCAATCTTCCTAGAGGATTGAGATTGAAAATTTGATACAATTACCACATTTTGAAAATGGTCAGCAGTTGATCCTAAATTGTATGTTCCCATTATAGGTCACACGGTATTGATACGATGTTAAGATCATTGTCAGCAGTTATCCAATATCATTATCACCGTCCCCATTTTCCCCCAAATATCATCCGTTATGATTCATCTTTTTTTCCATTCTATCCCATGCACCAAAATTACACTGGGCAGATGCATTCAAAGCTCTCTGACTATATAATAGTATTTACTTAATCCATTCTGCATGATGTCAAATTATGTGGAATTTAACAACTATGAATGGTTATATTCCAATACAAATAGGATACATAGGAACACCAAGAAAATCTATCTTTGGGTCTATACATAGGTACCACAGATTGTGTCATCCTTCTCGCCTCTCAACTTATGTGTCCCAATAACACATGCTTGGATGTGTAATTTTCTACCCATTCACATCATGCTTACAACTACAACGTCACATGTCCCCCTTCATGGATCTCCCATCTTTGATTTTACCGCATGACATTTAACTCCCTAACATCTCAAGAACATAGTGTGGCATGATTCCTATACTTATGGTATATATAGTAAAACCTAGATGTTTTGTCATTAGTTATATTATATCAAATCTACAAATATCCTTGATTTCATCTTATGTGGATAGTTTTCTTCGAGGGATAAAAAAGTTGTGTTGCACACTTCTTTTCTCTTCATTCATGTCAGGTTTGTAACACCATCACCATGTAACCCGCTCTCTAGAACATCTCCTTTTACTATTCATCCCAATTTTATGGTTTTAAACTTCACAACATACTAGAAATATATATAACTTATTTAAATTCCATGTCTGATATGTATCAAAACCCATTTGTTTTTTCTTCAGATCCATCCCCTCATTTTAACTTTTTATCTTTACAACCAGAGATTCCTTTTATAAGCATGGGGTGTGGTGTGTAATTTGTACACATTTATGTTGGGTTTACAATAGCCACACCATGTGATTCTCTAATGAATATCTCCCCTCCCTCTACATCTTTACCATATGATGTTAAACTGATCATGATTCTAGAACTACGCGCGGATTGATTCCTGCTATCACAGTATATGTAGGAATGCCCAGACATTTTTCCATTGGGCACATCTCCATTTTCCACAACATTTTTGGCCCTTTCAGCTTTATCCTATGGTCAATGTTCTATGAACTTAAACATAGATCTCACCTATCTTACATGACATTAAATTATTATGTCCTTATTTCAAGAAAAAAATGACAAATAATTCATGGTCAATTCTGCATGACCTTAAAAGGTAAGTACCAATTTGTCCTACATGATGTTAAAACTCGTGGAACATTTCCAAAATCTCTTTATTTTGGCCCCTTGGATTGAGAAACTTCTTGGGAGTGTGTGGTGTAGTATGAGGCTTTTTTGTTCTCATTCGCATTATGCTATTTTTTCCACACCATACTCATTCTCGATTTGGAGACATTCCTTTTATTTACGTCCATTCTACATGACGTTAAACTGTACAACAATATAGAACAACATGTGGTTTGAATCCAATTCTCATGGGATATGCATGAACACAATAAAATTTCAGCTTTGGGTCCATCCTTAGGATTTACCTTTCCTCCACTCTCTTTCTCGAGTTGTTCACCCTTAACTCTTCTCCTCAACCTCGGTTTTTCCTCACAAGGGTGCTCTTATGAAAAGTGCTTTAGTTCCTAGTGTGTTGGGTCCTACAAGAAAGTTCTTTCATATCATATCTATGCTTCATGTGTCTATTAATTTGTGTCTCCATCCTTTATCACCTCTGGAAAGACCCTCAGGTGGTACAAATTCATAGCCTTATGGATCGCCTACTATTTTTGGCCCACATCCCAAAGGATCTTAGATGACATTTGAATCAGCTGCCACTTCTTGAATATGGTTATCGATCAACCATCACATATTTTTTCGCATCCCATGTCATACAAAATGAATAATTTTCTTCAATTACATAAATAGTTGTCCTCCATCATTACACCTACACCATTACACCCTCAATATTTGCTTCATGATTCACATCCTTTTCCATTTCATCATGTTTAGACCAAACTTCAAAACCCTCCTTGTTATCCCTTTGTCCACCTTTTCACATTGAGAGGATGAAATACTATATTAGGTTCAACTTTTAATCTTCACCTTCATCCCCATGAATGTGCTTACATGCATTGTAATTATCTTATCTACCCATGTTTACCACACCAAGCATAGTTCATGTGGTCTTAGGGATTTGAGTTTAGTGTTTCCTACATAAAAGTTTCACAATTTTTGTTGGTCCGATCTCTATGACCTTAAACACGGTGCTCTGGTCCCTTAGTCTAGGCATAATGACATTAAATTGTGTGTCCTCTATGAAATTTTTAATGAGTTGTGGACTAATTTGTCCTCATTCACATCGGGATTCTTTATAGCATCATTTATCATATTTTGACTTCTGGAATATTCCACTTACGGTCTTAACTCTACAATCATTAATATAATACCACTAATGTATTAGTTTTCAGGACATTAATGTGTGTAAAAACAATGAATTTCATCACCTCAGAAGGATATTATTATTTTTGGTACATTCCATCTACCATACCATCCTAAATACCTACATGTTTATTTATTCTCTTTCTCATAATATACGTATTGATACATATACTCATCATCTTTAGTTCAGCCACAACCCCTTTCATATTTCTAGACTTTTGGCCTAAATTACTTTCAGGAACATATGATGTGTTTTGGAATTATTTTTTCTTCTTTCTCATAGAGTTAATGTATTGCACCAAATCCCTCTCTCTCGTAGGGTTCCCATGTCATTCAATGCATATCCATAAAATATGACCCATGAATAGATATGTTCAAGATGCCCCATAAAATTTATAGGATGCTTCAATATATTCAGTTTAGAGGATTTCCACCATTTGAGGTTGGTTTTTAACCACACTATGATTCATGAACTATGTTCAGCTTGATTCCTGCCCCGGCAGGATATGTAAGGATGCATGGGTATCTTTCATCATTCTTAGCCACAAGTTAACTAACCCTTCTACCCGTCCACCCCTAATTACTGTCCAAATTATATGACCCAAAATCAGGAATACATTTTCCATGTAGCATGAAATTAATCTTTTAACCAAGGTCCATGCACTATGACCAATAACTATATACAACATCCCAGTTATATGATGTTATACTTTTTTATGTATCATTCTCACATTATGATACTAAACAACGCTTCTATTATCTTGTTTTTCATGATGTAAAATGTAAAAGTATTATTTTACCACACTATAAAAGGTCTTTTTTGGATTAGTTTTGATATTTTTTTAGGCTGATACACTCACCCAATGTACTTTCATCACGGGGGCATAATTTCAAGACTGTTGGAATTTATTCAAGAATTTCATCATTCAATAAGAAAGATTCGTGTTCCCTATACTTTGAATCATTATTCCATTTCACATTTGAAGAAACTGAATAATTTTTATGTTTCTTGTCCATAAGGACTTTTTATTGTCTTGGGCCAATGTTCTAGATGACATTGGATGAAACATCGAGTTTGGCCCTGTGTTTTTGAATATGGTCAGCTGTTGGACCACGTTTTCTTGATCCCCTTTTGAGGATATTGTGATGCGAATTATATGTTTATAATTTGGTCAAAAATTATGCTCTAATGTCATGACACTCTCATTGTGCTCCAAATTGTTGGTAAATTGATACACACATTCCATTCCCCTTCATTTGGATTTATTCCAAAGCCCCTAGAATAATCCCACCCATGTGCTATAGAATGTTGGGATAGGGAAGCTTTGCTGTTTTGAGAACTCTATTACCAAACCATGGAGCCCAGTATTTCTTCTCAAAAAAATTGAGTGGTCATCCAGACCCTGGATGTTCGGTGATTGTTTGGCACTCTCGTATTCAAGGTGAATAATTTTGTGTTCATCCATTATTTCTCACACTAGGCACGACCCATGTGAGATTAGGGATTGATCACTAGTTATTTCAAAGATACGATTGAGATATATTAATCATAGTAGATAAGAAAACTTATGAATGAAACATAAAAAAGCAATAATTCATGAATGTATGTGTTTCAGATTCTTTCGTCGGGGCACACGCATCTGCCTTTATGGACACACTACTATATCCCCACATTCCCACTTTCCAATGGCGGCAGACATCCCTCACTTTTTTAGGGAAGTTTTCCCCTTGATCGAAATGGGATGATGGGATGTCGGTTCTTCCTTCCATGGATTCGTCCTTGTAACTCATAACCTAATTTGAGTCTCCCTTATAGATTATTTCGTGGTTCATGAATTGCATTCCCGGTGCCATATCTTTATCAACCCCGGTAAATTAAACTACTTCCATCAGGACATTCCATGGGTTCTTTACATGGAAGAAACCATCGGTCAGAGTAGACAACCACATCAGTCATGTCGAGGAATCTATGGATTCGTGGACGTTTGGGAAACTTGTATTCTTCCTCATAATAGGGCATCTCAATGGTGAAGAATGAGAGGCATACCACATCGATCACGGGAATCATATTCCATAGGCAAGTATCTGAGGTTTTACTCAGCATCCCATGTTTGACACGGGGTATACCAAAAGTTTAACATCTAGAAAATACAGTTATGCCAAAGGCATGTCGTTCGAGGTTTTCCTTAGGAATCTCATGTTTATCACAAGGTATGTCTTGAGTTTAATGTCTTGCAGAGACAAAATGAGGGTGATCAGAATGGCCCATAGAGATGGATCAGATTGGTACATAGCAAGGAGGGAACACATGGATGATGGATGGATCAAAACACCAAATGAGGATGGATCAGAGGTGGTGCACCCCATAGAGAGGAGATGTCATCAAGTAACGGCTGATATGAACCCAACCAAGGGCGGATCCGGGAGAGTGCTCCCTAGAATGGGGGACACCATGGTTTACCATTGGATTAGATTGAATTTCATGGAGGATTCCTACATAGCCTATGTAGACGAATTGGATCAAGACCCACATAGTTTGAAGGAGTGATGAGTTGGGATGTACACAAAGGACAATGACCAAGAGACATGATGTGGCTTACACGTGAATTACAGCCCATGTACTACTAGGGGAGGCTTCATACGTACCCTGCCTTGGTAAGGATAAAAGTCCACATAATTCTTGATGGTGGTGGGGCTTAAAATCTAGGCTTCCCTTGGTGTTGGTGGACCTGGGGTCCCCTGGGTGGTGGGCTTGAACCTCGTGGAGGCTTCCTACGTACCAGGCGTTGGCAGGGATTGAAGTCCACGTAGTTCATGCTGGTGGTGGGGCTTACACTCTAGGCTACCCGGGGTGTAAGTGAACTGACGTGAAGGATGTCGGAACGACCTGGGTAGTGGTCTTGAACCTCGTGGAGGCTTATTACGTACCATACCATGTCAAGGATCAAACTCCATGTATTTCAGGATGGTGGTGGGGCTTACACTCTAGGCTACCTAGGGTGTTGGTGAACCGACGTGAAGATGGTCGGAATGACCGAGGTGGTGGGATTGAACCTCATGGAGGCTTCTCATGGACCATGCCTTGGAAAGGCTCAAAGTCCACATAGTTCAGAATGGTGTTGGGGCTTACACTCTTTGTTGTCTGTGGTGTTGGTGAACCGATGTGAAGGAGGTTAGAATGACCGGGGTGGTGGGATTTAAGCTCATGGAGGCTTCCTAAGTAACTTTCATTGGAAAGGATCAAAGAACACGAGTTCGGGATAGTGGTGGGGTTTACACTCTAGGATTCCCAAGAATGATGTCTTGGTCAGTTCTCACTCCAAGCCCACGCGAGTCATGCTCTATGTGAGAAACAAGAGGGAGTAGAGACCTGATGCTTGCGTCACAAATGGTGCATCCTAGGTAAGTGAAGTGGGGATTACACATGGTTAGCAGCCCAAAGAGGAAACAGGGGCTTCTGTGTGGTAAGCAGCCCGAAATAGGTTGGGAATTACTCTAGGATGGAAGCCTGTGTGCCGCTATGGAGATTCAATGGTGGTTGGGGCTTACGCTAGGGAGATTCCCAGTTGCTGCTATGGAGCGGAAATGGTGAATTGGTATTACGCAAGGAAGCTGTTCGGGTACCACTATGGAGTAGTAATGGTGAATGGGGCATACACAAGAAATCTGCTTGTGTGCCTCTATGGAGCGACAGTGGTGGATGGGGCTTATGCTAAGAATCTTCCCATAAAGTCTTCTTCATGTATGTCCATGAGAGCATCCCAACCCACTATTGGTTTGAGGCCTTCACCTATTCACTATTGCACAAGAGGGATAATTCCAAGGGGCATTGGAATCGGTCCAAACAAAGGTAGATGAAAAGTGTGAGTCACATTCCCAACTTTCGGAATGCAATGAGGGTGGTATGGCGATTGAGTATAATTGTTTACCGTGATTGATATGCAACATCCACATCGCATTATCCTGAAATGGGGACAAAAAATGAGGGTCGACTGTAGACCGTGATCGAATCATAGGACCTGACTCGAAACGTTGTCCAAAGTCTTATAGAGAGTTTTCCCAGGACGGTAGGTGAGCCGATGCATCATGGGAACAGGATGTTAGGGGGTCCCTTCATAAATGGAAGTGGATAATGATCTCAATGAAGGAGATGCAAAGCTTTAGGTGAATTGATGGAATGGTTGAACGAAATCCAATGCACATAAAATTACACCACTTTAATCATGGAATTTGGCATCTTATGCTTGGTGCACAAGGCATCTCTTGTTTGGATCAAGATTCATCCTATATTTGGAACATAGGGAATAATATTCTTTATATTAGTATAGAGAGGACTATTGTAATCTCATTCTTGGAGAACAAGGCATCTCTTGTTTGGATCAAGTTGCATCCTATATTTAAAACATAGGAAATACTACAGTTTACAGTCATGTAGTGAGGACTATTGGCATCTCATTCTTGGAGAATAAGGCATCTCTAGTTTGGATCAAGAGGAATCCTATATTTTTTATATAGGGTGTACTACAGTTTAGCATTTTGTAGATAGGAATGTTGGCATCTCATGCTTGGAGCATAAGGCATCTCTTGTTTGGAGCAAGAGGCATCCTATATTTGTTATCTACGGTGTACTACTATTTAGAGTCTTGTAGATAGGACTGTTGGCATCTCATTTTCCGAACATAAGTCATCTCTTACATTGAGTAAGTGGAATCGTAACATTGGAACATTGGGAGCACTACAATTTAATGTAATGTAGATAGGACCGTTGGCATCTCATACTTGGAGAATAAAGCATATTTTTCTTGGATCAAGAGGCATCCTAGGTTTGGAACATAGGGTGCACTACAGTTTATAATCACGTAGATAGGACCGTTGGCTTCTCATTCTTGGAGCATAAGCCATATCTTGTTTGGATAAAGAGGCTTTCTATGTTTGGAACATAGGGAGCACTGTAGTTTAATTTCATGTACATAGGAATGTTGGAATCTCATGCTTAGAGCATAAGGCATCTCTTGTTTGGAGAAAGAGGCATCCTAGGTTTGGAATATAGGGTGAACTACAGTTTATAGTCATGTAGATAGGTCCATTGGCATCTCATTCTTGGATCACAGGGCATCTATTATTTGGTGTAAGAGAAATCCTATATCTGGAACATAGAGTGCACTATAGTTTATAGTCATATAGATACGATTGTTGGAATCTCATTCTTGGAGCATATGGAATCCTTTGTTTGGAGGAAGAGTCATATTATATTTGTAAAACATGGAATACAGTAGTTTATAGTCATGTAGAGAGGAATGTTAGGCATAAGGGGCCTAGTATTGGATGAATTTGAGACTTATGCAAGGGAGGCCCTTTCTAGTTCAACCTGACTCAGGAGCGATGTAATAGGGTTTGGATGAGCTGCGTGAGGAATGGCTCCACTCTAGGTACTCAGGGAATTGATGATTGAAATCTCAACTCACGACATAGGAAATGAACCATGAGGAATAAGTCATGTCAACCTAACTCATGATGTGCGAAGGAGTATCTCAAATCATGGTATTTCTATAGGTGGAAGGTGGGTGTGCATAAGGGTGTAACCGAAAATCTCAATGTCCTTTCCCGAAAAATTTGTGGTGCGACTCTCCATTTTTCATGGGACTCAGTGACGGTAGCGAAGGGATAAGGCCAGGACCGAAGCCTGGTAATGACCTCGAGGGGAGGTGCGGGGGTGCATCCCCCGCGTTATGGACCGGTGGGCACAAAGGAAGGATCCTCGCAAACGATAGGTCTTCCTAGAGTAGCTTCGTGGAGAAAATCGGCTCGTGGAACATGGGGGCTTGGGAGGTAAAGACTGAAGGAGCTTGGACTCGCAGAGCATGGACTCTTGGAGCATGGACTCGTGGAGCAGCATCGTAAAGGATTATCCTTGCAAAGCATCGATTCACATAGTAGCAACAAAAAGGAAGCTTCTCGCGGAACATGGGATCGTGGAGCTGCTTCACGAAGGAGAGCAGAGCTCCAAGAACCGGGAGATTGGCCGCCCAAGGGGCGAAGTGGTCATCCATCGAATGGGTTTTGAGATGGGTATTTATAGGGTAGAGGATCTGTGATGTAGAGCTTTCTCAGCACGAAGACAGAGCGTGCTCCACGAGAGATCATGGACATCAAATGCAGTAGCAGAGCGTTACCGCCTCCTTGCTTCGAGGCGGGTCGCAAATGTCAAAGGGCATCATGGATCCATCTCGCCACCTTTCTTTGTGACGGGTTCGCGAACGTCCAAGGGGGTTCACGATGCATCCCTCTTCCTTGCTTCACGGTGGGTTTGCGAACGTCAAAGGGGGTTCACCGAGCATCTTGTGTCGTTGCAACATGGAGGCACTCCATGGTCGTGGAGGGGGCTTCACGAATAGACTTCACGAACCAGTTATCATCCAATATTCAAATGTCCTTAACTCCTAATCCATAACTCCATTCAGGCACTAATACCTACCAAATCAATGCTTGTGAAATGGGATATGATATTGGATCATGTATGGATACTTCTGAGAATTTTTGTGAGACATTTTCTGGTGTCAACAGTATTTTTGTGAGTTCATGTGAATTACAACTCTCATGGATTGACCCATCTGATAGATGGGTTGAACTCCCAAATAGAACACATAAGCTACACCACCCACACACTTGTGGAATCTTGGATTTGTTATCTCCTACTAAGATCCCTCTCTTCTTCGATGGCTAGGGGTGTAACTCATTAGATCTAAACCATTCTCAATCCTCATCATCATGAATTTTAGACATCTCTTGTGATGCTCTCCCCATCTATGGTTCGATATATACCAATTGTTCCATCAATCGTGATATGAGTTACCAATTTTGCATTGATGAAATAAGGGTTCTCAATAACATGTTCCCTCAAGTGTTGGACCACTTAATAATCCACATAATATGTCTTGATGTTGATAGACATCCTCCACAGCTAGACAAAATTAAGGCCACTGTTGTATTCACATATTTTTCCTTCCATGTATTCCAAGATGAGAATATGAGGGTGTCGAAAATCCAATCTTTCAGTGCATAGCTCTAACATCCAAAAACAATTTTTCCCCATATGATTTTCCCACTCTGATTGTGGGGTCTCATTGATTAATTTCTTGACCTATTTCCATGATCATTGACCGAAAAAATGCTATCATTTTCATTGGACTTAATCTCATCCATATCTCTTGGGTCAGCAAGTTCATATTCTGGGAATGCCTCCAAATGTTCATCATAATGGTCAAACTCTAGTGTTCTGTCAGATATGTTGGGTCCCATATCCTATGGTTGGTCGTCATTTCTAGATTATGCCCTAATAATCTATGATTCAATCCCTACACTCACCCTAACAAAAACCATAAGTTTCATAATTTGTATAGTTTGGGTGCCCATTTCTATGAAAATCTATGTTTCCCTTAGGAGAGGAGCCCAATGATCCCCATCTTACATCTACAGAATGTCCCACTCCATTTGAAAAGAATTTCAGTTAGAAATAATAACATATTAGTTGTCCAGGTTCGATAGGAAAAAGTATGGATTTGGGGTAGGGAATATAAAGATAAAATAATTAGTCTCTCCCTAAATTCACTATCACCAGAACCCAATGATATGTCCCCCCTATATATTGTTGGATGATCTAAATATTCAAGAGGGTCACCCTAGTTGTCATAGACCTACTAGATTCTATTCTCTCCATTATCCCAAGCACCGATCATGAAGCTACGCCCTCCCTCGTGTGGGAAAAATATTTTCATATAAGGTTTTTATGTATATGATAAATTTCAATTGAAAAGGCCTTGATGAATATAGAATGTTCCACAACTAAAAGGTTTAGATTTAACCTCCACAATCGTAGTAAACACTTACATATTTGAAGTCACAACCTCACCTTCTTCCATAGGGATACACCTATTAGAATCTTCTCCCCCTGAGGAACCCTCATAATCTCTAGTTATAGTGAGATTCTCACTCGTCTCAATGGATGATGGATGGGGTGGTACTTTTTGATGGATCTATATTGTCACCTATTCTATCATTAGACGCTGATGACCATGATAATGCATGATTTCCTCCACCTCAGCGATATATTTCTACCCATCCACCTGATAAAAAAAAAGTTTTTCTAAGCATGGTCATTATCTGAATGATCCATCTAAATATGGTTTGGATTTCACACATCATGTATTGATAGAGAATTTTTTTTTGATGACCTAGGTGTCCAAAGACATTAGTAAAACAGCATCCTAAGGCATGTCTATGTGGCATCATCTCTTCCTAGGAACATGAGTATATATCATATTGATCACCCTTGGTGACATCCCTTCCTTCCCTCTATGATCACATAGTATCCCTTGGACCACTTCTACTACTTGTATCTTTTCCTGCATAGGCTCTAGAATTATTTTCCTTGTCACAAACACATCACCGCCACAACAATGTGTTACTTCCATTTTCAGACCCCGACCACATGGTTGAGGGGGAACACTGTCCTCAATATTAAAATATTGTTGCTTCAGCATCTCCCCCATGTAAGATAATTCCTATGTATTTTTATAATCTTTAACTATCCAATAAATAATGGTAGGTTGAGGCTATTTATTCTATATTTTCTTGCCTTCCAATGTATAAATAATCCACAACTTCTTCGTGGCATTCAAATGATTCTTGTGGTTTACCCCTTTGAAGACATCAGTGGTTAGTCACTGCATGAAATATAACATCCTCCAATGAGGTGTACTGTATATGGCTCACTGATGGGCTCATGATCATCTCGTCCCACCAAAACTCCACTATGGATGGCCAAGAGATAAGACTAATGATCCTCAGTTCCCTGGCCACCATCGGTGAATACACTTATTTGTAGAGGAATGATATGGAAGTTGAATTAATATACCTTCTAGAACCTATTATGTAGAAATTTTGGGATGACACATGTGTGATCATCCCATCTATGGTTTTTAGCAACCCTGAACCACTAGCATGGAGTTCTCATGAATTAGTAATCCAATTTATCCCTAATTTCTCATGACATTAAGGCATTGTTCCTTAGAAAAAATCCATAAATCAGAATTATTTTGCATAGTGGAGAGTATAATTTTCATTCTTTCAGTATCCCCACTAGGGAATCATGGTCCCAGTGTCTTCTAACATACTCTCTGATCCCCAAATTTTCTTCCATCACATCCCATTGAGAGGACTCTACAAGGACCTCTGGAGTAGCTTCTTGGTTTGCATTTTGATTTTATGAATTTGGCCATTTTCTCTATTTGTACTGATCAATATTAGAGCATTATTGTAGAGAGTATTCATGGAGTGCATGTTCATAGAGCCTATGGACTCACTTTATAGAGAAAATAAACAAGTGATCATTGTGAACTAGTTCGCTAAGAAGTGTTCATTGAGAACTAATTCATAAAGATTGATTTGTAAAGTGCATTCACATAATGAAAATCCTAGTGATTCGTGTTCTCAAGATCATTATTCATGGGATTTATGAAGAAAAAAAAGATTACCCGCATCTAACGTATAGGTGAAGTCCTTCTATGATACACTACATACATGGCCATGGAGAGCTTTGTGGAGTTCTTGACCCTCATTCCAACAACATCGCATGATATTCGTCATCGTGAGATGACTAAATATTTATGAAATACCATCAGAATCATACAGAAATTTTCTCCCCATATTTTCATCTATGCGTTGTATTATTTGGTGACCAAATACCATGCCTTGAAATAAATTGGGAAAGGGAAATAATTTTACATGGGTATTCATCAAGAAGTGCCATCGCAAATATATCCTACATCTTGACAACCACAATGAAACCTGGAAGGATGGTTCAAACTGCCATAATGGATTCATCCAACAAATCCACAAAAGCATTAATAAAAGCCTTCCTGACTCCTAGTAAGTTGACCAAATCCTCCTCAAATGCCACATTAGAACTGATGGAAGAATTCATGACTCCAATGAACATTACTAGAGCCACTGTGAATGCCTCATAAACATAGATAGAAGCCTCCACATAGCTAAGAAATTAGAAATATCTATCTCCAATTATGAATTGTTTTTTTGTTAACATTTCACCCATAGACAATTGTGATTACAAGTTCTTATAGATACTTAGACTACTCACACCCCAAAAAATTGACACTCTAACCATTCACCGTCAACAATATCAATTCACGAAGCACTATTTTATATATGAACCACTATGAAAATGATCCATACGAGGTATTGATGAATTGATAACCCACTTTCCCTTCATATCATTTTACCTCTTCATCGAGTAGGTATGCCCATCATCATTCCCTTTGGCCATCGCGATGGATGTAGACCCATTGGGGTATTCAGAACATTGAAAATCACTCATTCATAATGAATCACCCTCCCAATAGATATAGACTACATGCATTGGACGGGTAACTATGCTTTTCAATGAACTCTCCTTAACGAATCCACTTATATTCATGTAACACAAGAGCATCACGACGAACCTCTTTGTAAGTCATTTTTCACCACAAACCCTTATTCTTTGAGGCCCTCAAGGCTTGTAAAAAATGACTATAAGGATCCCCTAGTGGTGACTCATTTTACATTTCCCTTCATTGTGCTCATTTTCATAAGCACACTATTGAATATTCTATCATTGCACAGCTAGGCTAACAGAGACCCCTTAAAAGATCACTCCACAACTCCTCTACTTATCATTTCGTGTGCCTCCACTTCCCCAAATGTTGGATGGTACATGTAATCTATGTCCTATGGGTAAGGAGTATATCCCCATCGTCTGAGTTACATGGTGTTAAAATGATATGTAAAACCACATCCTTAACACCAGACAATAAACTTTGATCACCTCATAAATGAGAATTCCTAAGAGGACCGTGGAAGGGATGGGCCATAAGGCCCACACACTCCTCTCCTACAACAGTTTTTCCCCATGTTCTCCTAGAGGATTAATTGTGTGAGCACATACACCCATTAATATGGTGCTCCGTCTATATTGGACACATCCTCCTTATACGTATGGACATTTTCCTATGGATTACCTCTTAAATGAAGCCCATTTTTACCCTTTGGGCCTCTAATCATGTGTATTCCTCGCTCCACTCATCACTGACACACCATTCACGACGTGGTCCTTAGGTCATTGGTTTCTCCTGTTCCTCACACCGAGCATGACTCACATTTTCTTAGAGTAAGCATCAACCATGAAATAGCCTCTAGTTCATTAACCATATGTAAACCCCAATCCCCTCTACACTGAAGTAAATGGATTTTTATCGTTTCCCCTTTTTATGAAAGTCACATTTTAAGCATTTTAATTGTTCAATCACATCACTCAGTGGTCCAAAAAACATAATGTTACTTTATCCTCATCCCTTATGCTGTTAAAATGTATCCCCTTTCATCCCCCTTGATGTTAAACTTTATTATTTCGTCCTATTGGGTTTTTAACCCCATCTCTTGGATAAGGTAAATATGAAACCTCCTTGAGGTTCAACCCAAAACCCAGGTAAAAATTGGAATCCTCTTTCTTGGTACCCAGATCATTGTTCTGCCCCCTAGTGGGGTCAGAATAGTTCCCCGGAAGCTAACCACGCATAATACCCACACTCAATCAATACACATCCTACAATGATTTTCCCTTTTTCTATAGGCAATTAACCACTCATAATCCATAACATGTATTCATGTTGTTTCACTCTTTGTAAACATTGATACTATACCCCAAAATCTGAACTACCTAAACATTGAGATTTGTATTTTTCAGGAAAGGTATATATGAAGCATCCCTAATGTTCAAGACCATCCCCCATGTCCCATCAAGGTCCTTACGTTGATCCATTGTGTCTCTGGATGATCATGCCTCAAGCTGGGGTTCTACTTAATTTTGGTCCCATCTATGCGTCCATTCTAACAAGCCACCCAATGATGAAATTCATCTCCCATTCCCATAATTGAATGGAATTTGAATCCATACAATATGGGTTCGTAGTAAGATTCCATGCAGTTTAAGACCAACACCATACCCTTCACACAGGTTTTTGGTTCCTTCCAAATTCACTCCACCATTCTACACTTCATCCATATCCATTCTAATTTTACCTAGGACATGAAATCCTGGTGAAATAAAAATATCAAAATGGGTAGATAACCATGTTTAAAACCCATTCGTTTCATCAATATTTGTAGTTCCCAAACCACTAACCATTCATAGTCCTAGAATATCTCTTGGCCGATGACCATTATTTACACCCTAGTTTTATGCCTCACCAATTATAACTATGTGAGTTGTTATCCCTTCCCTCTAAACAACGTAAGTAAGAAGCCCCATTGAAGTTCATTCCCAACCAATGGTAATCATTTGTATCCTCTTTGTGTGGATGAATATTCCCTATGTGATGTACAAATCAGTCTCTATATTGGGAAACCATCCTTTTTTGTGACTCACCAGCATGGCTCTATCCTAATTTGGCATTCTGACCGACCCACCTAGAAAACATTCTAGGTTCCCCTCTTATGGATGTACACATCTAATACACTCCCATCAGTGTTATGATCAGTACTATATATCTCTACTAGACTTTAAAATCATGGAATACCCCATGTAAAACACGAGAGGCTAAGGAAATCCACGAATACATGTCTGTGGCATATCATTCCCCGTATTCGATGTAGTATTCCATTACCCACAAAAATCTATCTGATATGGGAAAATCTAGGTGCACTCGTGTTTCAGCATCCAGACACCCCAAAAATTCCCCATTGTGACTGCTCTCCCAACCGATGTTTTTAACCATAACATGACCACCATGGGAATCTCCTAACAATATCAATTTAAAAAATAAATTCCACAAATATATAAAACATGGAAGAGTGTCGTGAACAACATCTTACTCCTTAAGGGAGATATAGACTAGTCAATGAATTCCAAGGAGGAATCCAGGAAAGTAGAGACCAACATTCCATAACCCCATTTCGATCAAGGGGAAAACATCTCTGATGAAGTGATGAATGTCACCAGCCTTTTGAAAGTAAGAATGCGGGAAAATATTCATCAAATCCTCAAATACAATACACACCACGAAACAAGCCTAAAAACAATCATTCCATTATAAAACATATTTTCAACCATCTATCTTTATTATGATTAAATAGTATCTAAATTATGATATAGATCAATATATTATGATTTCTAATGATAATGTTTTAATCCATTATTATTATGGTCTGGGAAGGTTTCAGATCCATGTATATGATTTGTACATACCTGATTTGATGATGGTCTTCTTAGAGGAATCTCATAGTTCATCACTCTCTTTATACCATTGAAGATAAATGGTATATATAGGATTAATGTGTCACAATATTAGGCAAGAGTGAAAGGAATTATTATAGATTATCTTTCGTGGTTCATGGTTTGTTATAATATAATCAAATAATGTAAAATTTTTAAGGGGTCGTTACAACCATTACCCATAAATGAATTGAAATGGTATAACATCACCACATATTTTATCACCAGTTACCAAAAAAAACTAATGGTCATACAAATATTTGGTTTTTACTCATTCACCGTATAAATATTAAACACATTATATCTTCTATAAATTGTTTATATCTATTCATATGTACACCATATACATTAAATAAATGGTATTTTCATCATGGAACACCACAATATATTGTGTCTTATTGAGATCCATGATTTACCACAATGTTCTAGGGATGTCATTAGTAGGCTCGTGATATGGAATTATGTTTCTATATTACTTATAACCCTTAACCATATGGTCTTAATAATATAAACATTAATATCCTTTATGATATTGTGAAAACATTTTATATTGATTTCACTATTTCATAAGAAATATATATTTTTGAAAATAAAATATAGATGTAACAGTAGAATACCATCATGCTAGGATTCAATTGGAGGGTCATATATAATGGGACCCAAACTACTTATAAAATGGTGGTGAACAGTAGTTCCATTCAACAACATATCGAATCTATATAGAGTTTAATGAAAAGTTTTACCAAAAATAATTAGCATGATCATTAATTTAATTATTGTGTGATGGTTTTCTAGTGAAATTACACATGGAATATTTTTTTGTGATTATAAAACTAGGGATATTTGAGCCTAATATATATTGACTATTTCCAGATACGTGATCATGTAGGGACAACCTCAAATTGTGTATCACTTCAACCAACCATCACACCAGTTCAAAATGTGTTCCATTTATCATTCCTAATGATGTGAATACCTGATCCATCAAATGTACTAATATAATTGGTAATATCAGGGGATTATGATCTTTCTTAATTGGATAAACCATTCTAGATTGTGTATCATATAGACATACTTATATGAAACAAGAACAGAAACATGTTTGATGTTTAGTGGTGACACCACCTACATAAGAAAGCTACATGGGAACTTGTGCATATTATGACGCATATATATCCTCAATTGAGTATATCATATTAATGGAATTTTTAAAAAATTTATTTTTATGGAGTGTTTTATTTAACACAATGAGATCTTCCAAAATAATTTTTTTCAAATAAATTTACATTCTTCAACAAAAAATATTACAAAAAATTTGTTTTAATGAATGTAGTATAGTAATTCTTTATAAGCTATGTGTTATATTTTTAGATATAAATAGTTACAAATAAATTATCGAAAATATTTTTATTAAGTATGTAAAAAAAATGAATTTCATAGCAATTGAATATAATCCAAACTAAAAAATATTTGAATTAAAATGAAATGTGCTTCCAAAAAAGATTTTTATTCCTGAAACATGATTTTTTTATCAGAAAAAAAATTATCTCATTTATATAATTATTTAAATTAAATTGATAATATATATATTCCTTAAAATATTTTATTTTTTAATTATTATTTTTTCAACGAATCTGATATACATTAATCATGTTGTATTCTTAAAATTTTATTCATTAAAAAATGATTTCATTGTGTTTTATAAACTAGTATTAAATAATGTTTTTTAAATGATAGGAGTTTTAATTAAAAATGAAAATTATAATATATATTAAACATGTGAAGAATATATTACATAATTTTTTGGATATTTTTTTAAAAACATTATATTTTGAATAATTATTTAAAAATAATGATATTTTTTACTATTTCATTATCATTTATATTATTTACGAAGTAATATTTGGATTTAAAATCATAGTAAATCTAACATTAGTTGAATTATATTATTATTAGTCCAATTTAGTTTATTATATTCAATATAATGTTGATCATTTATATAAGAAAATTATACATATTATATGAATTTCTTTGGTAAACTACACTGTCGTCATCATCATGGGATTGATTATAAATTTATTATTATCTTTAATATTAATTGAACGTTGTATAATTGATTTTATATTTTTATTGTAAAAAATTTATATTATTTAATATTTAAAACTGGTTTTTTGAGATTAATGATAGTAAAAATAGTGAAAATAAATTAATTCATATATGGATAATATGAGACTATCACAGATGAAATAGAAAGATAAGGGAAATTTTACAAATAAAATATGAATAAATTTTATCATATAGAAAAAAATGGACATTTTAATTTAATAAAAAATAATATATTTTAATTATTCTTTATTTATATATGGAATTAATTTGTCATGTACTATTTTTTTATGAAATTTCTTAGTGGTATCCATATTGATCTACTCCCCCGTTTAAAAATTGATGGTTCCACTCTTCTCATATACTAAAGTCGTGTTTAGTTGGATTTATGAAATTCTTGTATAAAACACTTTAGTAAGGCCCTACACATGACCAATATAATTTATTTTCATCAATGTACCATACACTGAAGGTTTTATGTGTTATCATATAGATGTTTCACTGTATAGTGATATAATTTTTAACCAAGGGATTTCATTAAATTTTTTATTCCTCCATCATAGTTTATTATATGTGGGGATATAATAATATTCTTTTTTCCCAAAAATAAAGCATTTTTATCTTAATTTCACAATCCAAATCACTCACCTCTTCTATCAAATTGGAAAAAAAAATTGATTGTGTTCATGTTAGACTACCTCCTAGCGAACCAATGTAACTGGTTTTTCATCACCACTAAACATGGATTGATATAATAATGGATATAAAATATTTATATGATATTTATTTCTTAATTATAGGTATGGAATTGTGATATCAGATATACATTTTTACCATCCAATCTCTCAGAAAATTTTAAAATCTCATGTACGTACTGTATACCATTTCCATGAACGTTTTAATTAGTTTTTTTATATATAACATTCAGGGATGGATCAATATAGGTATATAAGGAACAAATATGATAGATATTTCATGGAATAAATTATTTATAAAATATAAAAAATATCATTTTATCAGCACCAGAACTACAGAACTAACTAACCAATGAATAGATAAGCATTTATAAATAGAGAAAAAAATTCTTATAACAAATTGGCAACAAATAAGTGATTAATGGTTTAAATTTAATCATATACGAAATGATAAATTGGATTTTGGTTCTAATTATTTTTTTTAATAAATAGATATATGTATTATATTGTATGTTTTAATGAGCTTGATGAAATAAAATATTTGAGGTAAGGGATTTTACCCTTTATTTTATATAAGTTGGAGATATGAAATATTCACTACATATTTATTTTTTTGTGGGGTTTAAATTACATGTGAATATATATTGGTATTATTTTTATTTAAATTAATTTATATACATACCCACATATGTTTAACCCCTTCATGGATAATACAATTGAAAATTTTCTAATTTGGTAATTTTTGTACGTTACTGATAAATTGTTTATTGGGATTGTTTATGTTTTATATTTTTATGAAGAAATATTTTTGAAATATCAATACACAAAGTGATAATATTTATTAAAAACTCTTTATTTTTATATTTTATCTTTTTTTATTTCAATTTTCAATATTTTAGTCCTCATATGATAGAATATTAAATTTAATGAAAATAATAAATATTTATATTATAGTTGGAAGGTACATTTTCTTCAATAAACTTTTGTCCAAAAATTATTCAAGACTTTTTTTGTATTCATAAATTATTTTATAGTTTAATTTTAACAAGATTTTTAATTATTAGAAAAAAATTTAAACTGAATCATTTTTTCAATTAATAATCATGTTAATTTTATCTTTCTTCTGAAAGTATGAATAGAATCACTATTTTAATGTATACAACATGAAGAGAATATTACAATGTCCTGAAAAATAAATTAATTGATTATTAAATAATAATTTATCCATTTTATTTTAAAATATTATATTTTCTATGATATTTGGAATAAAATATTTTTTATTTATTTTATTTCAAATTGAAATGGGAATTTTCTTCAGGAAATATTCTAGTTAATTGTTTAATTTAATTTTCAAATATGATAAAATAGATTAATGTTAATTATGATTAACTAATGATATTATTTATTAATGACATCATTATTATTTACCTGAATGGGTTATGACTATGATGGAATTATTATTATGAAACTATTTAGTTTCCAATGTGTAATGCTATATTGAAATAATAAATGGTTTATGAAACTGATTTCTAATTCAAGGATTTGGATATTATTAATTTTGTTGGATTATTTTGAAATAATAGATTTTATTTCATATATGTGATGGGTGAGACAAAAAATATAATTTTATTCAACGCATTGTGTAATAATGGATAACTCATAGTAAATATGTTATTTTTAAACCTTCTTTATTGATCAATATTTCATTCCTGTACATATTCATCATGTAAATATTACATTTTTGGACATGGTTTACATGTCGATAATTTCATGTATAAACTATAATTCCTTTAACATATTATTATTAACTGGACTAGCTTTCATTTCCATAAATTTATATGAGTTCATAACATTAGGTATATAATTTAATGAGATATTGATATCTATTATTAAACTGTACCATTTTATAACAGTAGCTTTTTTTCCATTCCTATTTCATTGGTATTATTTCATGGATCATTTTCATTGATATTTTTTAGAATAAAATTATTCTAAACATCCAATATTTTCATAGTCATTTATTATTATAATATTTTTTATTTAGGGTATGATTTTGAATTGTTACACTGATGTTCTCATTCCTAAATATCATGTTAGTCCTATATTATCATTGATATCACCATTGTACATCATTACTAATCATATGAGATCAACCATTCCTATGTTTCCTTCCATATTTTGTAATTAATATAATAGGTAAGAAATTTAAAAGAACTGTATTATGTGGGAAATTCATTTAGGGAGATGATGACGATCTTTTTTGAATTAGTATGATTTTTTATCTAGTCTCCAATGACTCAAATCATTATAGTACATATGAATTTAACAATTAAATATATATAATATATATCAAAAATATTATGTGTTTAGGTATTAATAGATATTTTTGATAAATATTCTCCATTTTCACCCAAAAAACTATATATATTATTTACTATCCTCCTTTCACTTGGAGTAATAAAAAATATCATTAATAAAAACTATATGAAATTTATCAAGTAATCTATAATGAATCTATAAATCAAATCCAGTAATATTGTCTGGGAAATAATATTATTTAAGGGGATCAATAAGTTCTCATAATATAAATACCTCATATATAATTATATCCTTCGAATATCATACCAATTCACCATAAAACGATGATATATACAGTGAATATTCATCCTTGCGTGGCATTGAGAAACTATTAGTTGAGCGAAAAATTAATCAAACCTTAAATGTAGATAGTTATTTTTAATAGTAACCTTATTGATATATTAGTAACCAATACACTAAATCATTGATTAATAATTTTTCATTATAACGAGCATCTGAACACCACATGGAAATGAATTTTCGAGTATGAACTAATTTTCCAAAGGATCATGAAGATGCTTCATTAAAACCTCTAGTCAAATAAAGTCCATCTAGTAGGGTTGTTTGGTTATAGGAGAGAAACTATTTATATTGTATAAAAAATATATCTGCCTCGTTATGTACATTATTTCCCTGGAAATATTTGGGAAACATGACACTATATCCACTCACAATGATAATTTCATTATGTTTGGAACATTCCTTATAATCTTCCATTTTAAAATGATATTATTCTTTACATGGTATATATACCCACACCATTAAATAATTTTCTAGAGAATATTGATGATATACCAAGAATTTGTGTTGGATGAGGGGCTGGTTTCGAATATTGAAGGGATTTTTTTCCTCATAGTTGATGTGATATAGATATTACTAGAATCAATCTATGAACAAAATATATTCAAATTATATATAGGGGTATGTTATGAGATTAAAATCATGACTGAATATTTTTAAAAAATTACTTTTTTATTGTTGGATTTAGTGGTTTGTGAAACTAACTACACTATATCAACCATAGATTTATGAAATACATTCATAATAACCATTCTCCATTTAGTTGAAGAATTTAAGTATTGGTTGTTTCTTACCTAACTCCATCATAATGTTTTTCTTCTCCATGCATATTAAATATTAAAGAGCATTGTGTAATTATATCACTCACATTATATATCTTCATGTACACTAGAAGAAATTATAGGGATTCTGATTTTGATATTATTATCAAGTGGATTTTGGGATTTTCATTACTAGTCTTTCAATTGATCATCTATCTAAAAACTCCGTATTTGATTTATTTCCCCCAAAAGAGTGAGTCAATTTTACATACATAGTCCTTAAATTGAGATGACGATATACAACTCTATTGTAACCCTAAGTGTCTCATATTGATAAGGGATTTGATGTGGAGGTTATACCTTACTAACTAAATGATTTATTTATATATTATTGCTGATTATAAAACCTAAGGAATAAAATTTAAATATTTTGTTGTTTTCAATTTAAACTATGATATATTCACCCTGCTTTTGGTTTATCACTTGGAATTACATATCTATAATTTTTGAATTTTTATATGGAATTACATGATACAAAATTACATCCTATTATATTTTTATCCAATTTTCTAATTTTATACCCAATATTTATATTATTTATCAACACTTGAAATTGTCCAACCTATAATTCTAAATTATAGACATCTGGGGTGAAATTATCATTCTCAAAAATGTGGAACAATATAAATACATTCTCTATAGAGTTAACATACTATTCATCAAAATGTGGTTCATAAGACACATTGATTGTCTATTGCGATTTCTTCATAAAATAAAATATATCTAGTTACTCAATTTGTGATAGGGGATGTTCCACATTATGATGGTTATTGAATACTACATAATATATAATGTTAATTTTCTCTATAATTTTTTCAATTCCCACTCTCATGTAATTGGAATGGTTGTTTAGACAATCATTTCATAGTCACTCACATGTGTTGTTGGTATTCCTTTAATTATTAAAAATAATTTATAAATTATAAAAGTATTATACTACAAATATGTCTTCCAACAATGCACAAATAATATTTTTATATATGGAAATTAATTCTAAATTCCTATCATACTGGATCCCATGGGTTATTATTTTCCATAAAAAATGTAGTTAGGATCATGTACGTGAAATTTTTTTAACATTAAGAGGAATAAATTCATTAGTTATTTATACATAATAATAGTTTATATATTGTTTTTCATTAACCAAATAAATTTCACCAGGATTTTCATCTAGGTGTGCAATGTGGCCTCATTTTCATGCAATAGGTCAGGATCAAATAGTTCCCAATAATCTGTTTTCTGTGATATTACAACAACATAATACTATTTGTAATAAACATACACTATTTTTTCATCCATCCAAATTTAAATGTTTATTATTAATCATTTTTTAAGAGAAGTGGGGAAACCGAAGTTCCCATCCAAGCACCACTACGTGCTAAAAGAGCGCACAAAATTATTAAGCACCAAACTAAGATTACTAGACTCAGCTATTCTAAAAGGTTACTAGTGGTGCATACTATCCTATGTATCTGGATCCTCTCTAATAATCTCTTTAGAGTGAGTGATCATCCCTTCCATTGTGTGAATGAATTCCTCTATGTTGATTTTACTCTGATTGAAGCCTCGGGCCAGGACTCGATATTTTTTATCTAACCACACTTCTTTCTCCACATTGGCATCCACTAGAAGCCTTCATTCAAAAATAATTTTTATCCCCTACTTTGATACATTGGGTTGTACCTATTGTTCAAGAATTTATTCCTTTCACTGCATGATAAGCTTCAAAAATTTCACATCCTTTTCACATTTCCCCTTCTTTAGAGTTGTAATTTTTTTATTTCTACCCTTCTTGGCCGACATAGTTTCCATTGGTTTTGGAAAGTGAGAGTAATATTTGTGTCCCATTGGTTTTTTCACCGAACCACAATACATTCTCCTGGGTCTCTACTGCCTTTTTTCCCTTTCTTCTTTCCAATGGTGTGAGGAAATTTCCCTTGATAGTGGTCCATGGAATCCAGTGAAAGTTGGCTAGAGCTTTCATCATCAGAAGAATCCTCCTCTTGAGAATATGGAGGTTCATGAACTTCTAAACCATAAAAACGGTTCCCCAATGTTATCACCATGGCTTCTATGGGGGGCTTATCCTTACCTTGAGACACCACCTTACCTGCATTCTTCTCTGAGCCAATTTCCTTCCCCACAGGCCTAGCCTTGTTGGAACCGAGGGTGTTTGGTTCTAATGGCCCCAGGAAACTCACACCGTCTTGTCTCCCTTGTTCGCAAATAGGTTCTATTGAAACCCCCGAGGGCTTTCCCTGTACCGTGTCTTATACATAAATTTGATCATATCCACGACCCATGAACTGTAAATCCTTGTTAGAATCAACCCATCCTCGATCATGAGAGTCATCAAGATGTTGAAGATAACTCCCTGTCAAGCCCACCACCCATTCCATGGTTGAGTTGGGTGTAACAGGGAGATCCAACCTAACCACTGCTAAGGGGCCCTCCTCTTCTTCTCTATTCAGAACCAAATCACGTTTTAAATGGGCAAAAACATTAGCCACCCATGGCTCTGCCTCATTGTTCACCACCTTCTTTACTTCAACTAAAGAAGTCGTAGGACACCAGTGCAAGAGTTGTGTCTCCCTTGACTCATCTACTGGTTCCTCTTATTCCATCACCGTAGGAACAGTCCCATGAAAATCATTACTAACTAGTACTTGATGGTTTACAACATGATTGACCTGTACGTCAACTCCATCATTAGTACTGATCATAGTTTTCCTCACATGTATCCCACGACGGCATCTAGAAAACAGATATCCAAGCTCGCGGCATCCCAAGAAAAACGATGGCCATGATTCAAACACCACCCTCTTCTTCCATTTGAACTCTTATCCTAGGAAAATCCATAGCCACTCCATTGGGGGAACAGATACATCATCCTCAACACATAAGAGATTTACGATCGGATGGAAAACTACAATTGTGCGATCATCTGAACACAAAAATCATCCAAACATATTCACTAGCATACAAATAATATAGTGATTCTGGAATGAAAGAGGATGATTAGGAAAGTTTCCCCACACGACTGACGAAGGAGGATCCAAGTTCATGAAGAACATAGTAGACCATTGAAGGAGATGAAAGCATCATCCGTTAAAGGCACGAGGAGCACTGGAGCTGGCGGCGACCAGGTCGTCCTCCGATGAGAAGCAGATCATCACTTGACACCGATCTAGAATATCCACCACCACACAATCTTGAAGACCCCTAGAATCGAAGACACATCTATGAAACACATCCATCTAAGGGTAAGGACACCTAAAACAAGCCACATGCATCGATCTGTGAAGTTCCGTCGCTACATTGAACTCCATTGAAGAATGGGCGAGCCCCCGTGAAGGTCGGGAACCTTAGTGATTTTCCCTAATACATTCTAAACCCTATTCAAAACATAACTAAATCATACTTTGAAACTAACCGTAGAACCCCATCATTTTCTTATGATACTATTACACCATTTAATGATAAACATAAAACTAATACATTCACGGATCAAAACATTTATTATCATTGGAAAATTTTGACTACACATAATAACTACAGAGTAAAACAAAAACATTATTTATAGCTTTCAAAATTATCATCCATATATATATAAAATACTTTGTATTATATCTAATCACTTAATGATGTATATATATAGATATAAAATTATAGGGTGTTCTAAATCATAGTTATTGGAGGGATAAGGGACAAAAATCAATAAAAGATGGCTGATCAAAATAATAATAAATATATCATTGTAATTGTATCATCATCACAATCATGTAGGTAAAATCAATAAATGCATGGACTGAAATATTTATATAATAATTAAATATAAGAAAATACTGGTCAGGTGAAAAAAAATTTAGTGAAAAAATAATGTATAATGTTCACATAAAACATATGTGAATTAATTATAACATATTAATTATTATTATTAATATTAATTATGTTATGTACATGAAAAAGAAAAATAATATATTTATATATATCACATTATTTAATGTGATATATTTCTATATAATTCCAATATATCCTATTACATAATTAAATGATTTTAATAATGCATTCCATATTTAACATAAACATATAGTCCTGAAACAAACCCACTGAAGGAATGTTTTTTATAAATTTTGTGTAAGGACTAATTTTATGCATAACCAGTGAGATTCAAAATATAAAATGGAATTTCATATTTTTTTAATGAATTATCAATTTTATATTATTATGAAAATACAAAATGAGATGTTTATAGGCGTTTTGACAAAACAATGTTTTTTAGGAAGCCAGTGATGCTTGATTAGAAAACAATTCGAAGTGGTGGAAACATTAAAAAAAATAAACTACATAGAATGAATAGTGCATGATGTTTTTAAGGACATTATATATAAACCATTTAAAAAATCATTAGATGTATGAGATAATTTAAAATAATGGAATTGGATTCAAAATTATTGTGACATTAAATACAAAATTATTGCGTCACCTCAAAACATCCATATTAATAAAATTAGTTTAGTTATATTAGTGATATGGATGATTTTTTTTTTAAATTTTCCCAAATTTATTAATTATAATAAAAATATTCTATTTAATAATTCATATTGTTAATTTTGAAGTGTTTTCATATAATATTTTCCTTAATAATAACCAGTTTTTTCGATTTAGCATTTATGAATGCAAATTTATACATTAGTTGTATATATTACATTATTATAAAATATATTTTTATATTTTTATATTATAAATAATTTATTAAAAAAACTTCCTGAGGGTGTTAGACAGAATGGAGTTGGAAATGGCGTTGTTTGTGTTTAATCACTTGCAAATGAGACATTATCAAAATAACAAGAAAGTAACATATCATTTTTAAAAACATCATAAATAATTTTTTTTATAGTTTAACATATTTAATATAATTATAAAAAAACTAGTAATAAATTTTTTATGAATTTTCATAAAAAATTTGTGAAAAGGATGAATAAAATATGAAAATTAGGAGAGTTGATAAAAAGATATTTTTCCCCAAATATTATTTTCATGTAAGACACTAAATTAACATTATTTTTGGATTTATTTACAAAAACTCCTCCATGATGTTTATACAAGAATAATAATGAAAATTTTATAAGATATATATATTATTAAAGTGACTATGATGTGTTTTTCTAGGAAGAAGGAGTGTGGTTAATTAAAATTGATGATACATGTATATTTGGGTAAAATATTTAGTAAAATAAAATATTCAAGGAAAACCATTTAACAAATTTTTTTTACTCTATTTATCATATTTCTATAAAATTATATAGATTTATGGTTTTAAAATTATTTATAACATAAATTCACATGTTTGTTAAAAAATTTCATTAAAAAAAATTAAAATAAATAATTTTTAGAGAAGACTTTTGACTTTAGACATTGTAATATAATACAATTGTTTTAAAATTATGATTATTATTTAAAATAATAAGTTATATATTTAAAAATACTTTTCAATGATATAATTAATTTAGAATTCATTAAATTCATATTTTGGTTTCATTAGCTCACAAAGGTATAGGTATTTCAAAATAGTATTTTTTTACAATTTATGTAAAAATTGATGCCTTTTAGTAATATAGAAATAACAAATCCACAAAAAAAATTTGATATGATGGTTACAGAAATGTAATATATTATCTATAATTCTTTTTGAAATGTAAAATTTTAACATTTAATATAAAATTTAAAATTTTTATGGAATACATTAAAATACAATTTATTAAAAAATTTCTTATAAATTCAATTATATTTTAATCTTGATATATATTTAATGGAAATATTTTATCTATTTTTTGTAAAGATACACAATACAATTATTAATTACATTATATTTTATTATATTTGGGTTATATGACTATTACAATGGTATAATTATTATTTCCCAGTTTGAGGTTATTTTACTCAATGTTCAAGATTATATTTCAACTATCACATTACTATTGTAACTATTTTATTGCCTCTAAGAAATACCACTCTATTCCTTCATTTAACCTTCATTAAGATTCTTAAGAAAATATATAGCTCATTTTCAAAGCTGTTAATTGAAAAAAATAATATTTTATTTCATTTCTACAGTGTTTTTTGGTTCGAATACTCGAAATTTGAGAAATATATATTTTAATACATTAGTTTTTCTATTTTATTCATTATCCATATATAATATTTGGCATTTTCATGGGTTTAGTTATGATTAATGTAAGGATTTCAATAATTATCGAAATTGATGATTGTATATTTATGTTTTTTGATTGTAATATTATATTAAATAACATAACACAAGGATATTTATTAAAAAAAATTTAATTAATTTATTAGTCACTACAAAAAATATGATAATGCTTTCCTTATTTCAAAAACATCATTTAAAAATCATTTTTAAATAATTTAAATGTTTTAAATTAAATTTTTATTTTATTACATATAGAACGTGAATTATATTTATCAAACATAAAATTTATGTTTTAAAACAGTTTTTATAGGGATTTCATTGGTTTTTTGGAAAATATAAATTACATTAATAAAAACTAGTTCAAAAGGTTAAAACCACAGTGGCTAATTTTAAAACTATATGGGAAAATATATAAAATCTTATTTACAAAATGATTGTAAGTTATTGGATGATGATTTATAAACGTAATCTCACCCAATACCTAATTATTTATAAATTTTTTAGTCATTTTACCTATAAGAGATTAATAATATCATTAAAAGTTAGAGTGTGTTCACAAAAGATTATTTTATACACTTCCAAAAGTGACACACATACACCCATCAATTCTACACTATTATCCTAATATAACTTACTAAATCTATAAAATAAATAATCTACAGCAATTATATCTCATTTTCATATACAAATCATCTCAATAATTTAATATATTCCATCTAAAATAGACTTTCTAGATAAATGTCAATGTACTAATGTGAGCATTACCCCATATAGTTTTTTAATTAAAATTACATTAAACATATAACAACGAAATAAATAAAATTAATTAATTATATAGAATATATGATATGTTATTATATAATTTTAAAACCATTTATATCATTTCCATCAGTATAAAATATAATATAATGTTAAATGGTTTATGTGTGAACTAAAACCTCTAAAAATAATATTTTTAAGTAATAATTTAAAAATATATCTGAAGTAATTAAAATATTATTAATAAAAGTGAAAAAATATAAAATATATAATTATCCTATATTATTTCTTTCACTTCATTAATCATACTCACCCATTTACATATATTGTCACGACCCTTCCCCAGGGGCCTGTGTCATAAGTACCCCAAGCCCGCCTTCCATAGGCCAGGGGCTAGTGACTAGAACCAAAGGCATTATTCCCTAAAATTGGGAAGGTATTGCCTTTATAAAACATAAACACATACAACCAGAGTACAAGAAGAAGAAAACTATAAGTAAAAACTATATAACAAAATATGCATTGGAAGGTAAAAGTTGATGGAAATACAATCCCAACAGTAAAGTACAAGGAAAAGACAAAATATGTACAACTAAAACGGTAAAAATAGCTGGAAGGTGTCTACCAGCTCTTGGATCGTACACCATGGATTCTACCTGAAGGGTAGGTACATATAGCCTTCTCAGTGCTCCTCATCCATCTGTCTCCTCTGGGTACCATCTCATCGTGAGGTCCACCTCCCGGTACTGTCCAGTCCTCGCACTCTCCGCCTCGATCAGTGATGTCCATCATCTGCATCCAACATAATGAGGTGTGAGAATAGCCCGTCCAGGGGTGAGTATAACTATACTCAATATCGACCCCGAGACCCACAAGGTCACACAGAATCCAACAAGGATAATCCAAAAAGTATGAAATCAATGGATAACCATTACTTAGGTATATTCTTATATATATACCAATGTTATCAAGTAACCCATCTCAATCATGAGGAAAACACAAAGGTCATTTACTCAGCTCAAACCCAGATTTTCATTATCAAAACCATGGCTGCTTGAGAACACCTCCTTTGCCGAGTATAGTGGGCTTGTCGCAAATCCATGGAATTTCTCACTTACCTCGGACTGCTGAGGTAATCCTCCCGTCGAGTACTGCGGGTCTGCTGCCAACTACCAGTCGCTCTGTCCGCTGTGGGTCTGCCTCCAAATACAGGGAGCTCCCCATATAGCCTACAGAGGTACTCCTCCTGTCCAGCACCACGGGTCTGCTGCCAACTACCAGGTGCTCCATCTTCCATGTCTCTGCCTCCAAATATAGGGCACTCCACACTAGGCTAGTCGAGTCACTCCGAGTCGAATCGGTCATGAAGTCATTAGGTCTATCAACTACTGGGTCTCTACACTCTATATGCTCGTCCCGGGAGGATCCACTCCACAAGCTATAGGTCGATACTCCAAGTGTCACGAAGTCTCACGTTGAAGTATTTCAAAGGAACGCCACATCATAAGGGTCTCAACACATCAGACGGCGCCTCAATAAGATGTCAGGATTGTGTGTTATTAGCCTTTTAGTCCTCGAGGCCCGGTTGGTTTCGTTTACAAACAATACTGACCATATCTCAACTATCCCCAGAAATCTCGTGGGGTAATCTCAAAGAGATTTCTTCATTCCAAGAATAACGGAACCTATGACGGTTCGTCAGATGGATGCCCGTCGACCGAGATTTGGCCGTAAAGGTGTTTTCGGGTCTGAAGGGTCCGGACTATGGTCTTACCCGATCTGTGGGTCTGAACCATCCCGAAGGCGGGCGAATGGGGTGGCCTAGAATTATTTCGTGGCCCGGACCGGTTGTATTTCCATGTTGCCTAGCCTGGCTGGCCGCGTTCCCCAGGCCGAATGGCCGTGTGGCCCGGCTGGCTGGCCGTGAGGCCCGGCAGGCTGGCCGTGTGGCCTGGACGGTTGGCTGGTAGGCCTGGCTGGCCGACCCGCATGGCCCGACGAGACATGCATGGGAAGGGTGTGGGGGTTCCATGCACCTCGGTTTCACATTCGGAACCGACGCTAGGTGCCAGTTTGGTTTTCCCCCACGGGACCCGAGGGATCCCACCTTATCAGGCTTGCTGAGCGGCCAGCCGGTTCCCACACCCCCAGTGTGGCGCAACGGCACCGTGCCCCTCCACCGTGGCCCACCCTGTCCATGGTTCTTCATCATCAGCATGGCATGATGGTTCCGTCCTTCCTCCGCTATGGTTTTTCCTGTCCGTGCATCCTCTCCACCATCACGGTGCAACGACACTGTGCTTCCTCCCCCATGGCCAAGCCTGGCCGCAGCCCTAGGTTCCTCTACACGACACATTGATTTCGCACCCTTCCGGCAACCCAGGAGCCTTGCACTGCTGATTTCTTCACGGTCGGTCCCACGCCGGCCTCCGTTATTGTTACACCTCCGGCGTCAAAAAACGTAAATAAAAAAGGGAGAGGGTCAGGCCGTGCTCATGTGGCCCAACCCTTCCACGTTATTTTTATATCAATTGTAAAATTAATAACCAATATCGAGCAATTAAGAATTGGAACGAAATCAAAAAAAATCCCCTACCTCAATTGTCACTCGTTGACGATGTCGTGGGAAGCGGGAGTCATCCATTTGACATCAGGTGGAAGACGAAGAAGTCAACGAGGAATGATTCGGGGAAGACGATTAAAGATGACATCGTCGACGTTCATCTTGGGTGGTGTTGTTTCCTCTACATGCTATAGTTGAAGAGCTAGAAGACGGTGCTCATCGTTCATCGGTGGTGATGGGTGTTCTTAGAACTCTTCATTGAGAGGATGAAGTCCTCTCAATTCTCCCTAATGTTATTCCTCTCATTAATTCTCCCAACAAGGATTATGCCAACCCACCACCATAATAATACATCACATATTATAATGTTTCCATAATGAATTCAAATAACTAAAAAAGATTCCAAATTAATTAAGTTACATTACTTAATTAAATTGGAGTAGTTGGTTCAATAAATGAAGGGGGAAGGTGAAGAGTTTCACAAATTTAATTGGGGGTTTAGAGGAGGTTTAAACTCATGTGGGCCCCAAATAATAATCCCCCCAAGGGAGGTTATGTGCTGGTGGGACACACCTCCATAACCTCTCATGGGAGGTTATGGTGTGGTTGCGACCACCACTCACCTCCTCTTAGAGATTATAAAATCCAAGAAATCAAAATAAGCTATCGCCTTATTTTTATTTAACATTACTAAAGAACCCCAAAAACTATCTTCCACTCTCGATAAAATGCAACTACGGTGAAACTCTCAATAAGAAATTTATGATGCTTCGAGTTCAACGGTGCCCTTAGATTTCGATTCTGAGCACCAGTTCAGATGTTATAAAATTCCGAACATACGTTTACTAAACGTACCTGAACAAAACTTCAGAAATTTATTTCGGGCACCCCGGGCATCGAATTCAAGTTCCATAAAAAACTGTGGACTCGTAAAATTGCCATGTATTTAAAAAAAAAATTTCCACAGTAATTCTGGGTCCTGACATTATCCTCACCATTGGGAGTTACGTCCATGTAACCTAAAACTTGAACTAAGGAAACAAATGCAGTACTAAGCACGCATCTGAGCCTCCCACTCTAATGTGCTCTCCTGGAGTTTCCCATTATGCCAATGAATTTGCCCCAGTGTTATCAACTGTACACTTAGAACCCTCTCCTATCGATCCTCAATCTCCACTGGAACCTCTTTGAAATTATCCATGTCAACGATGTCAAGCTCCTCATGGTCGATGATATGGGATGGGTCGTGCATGTATCTCCGCAGCTGAGATACGTTGAAGACATCGTGCACTCAGTGAAACTGTGTTGGAAGAGCCAAGTGGTAATCCACCTCTCCTACTCTACTGAGGTCTTGGAAACGTCTGATGAATTGCGGAGATAACTTGCCACCTCGGCCAAATATCTGTAGACCTCATTGAGGTGAGACCCGTATGAAAACGTGGTCACCATCCATGAACTCAATAGGTCTCTGTCTCCTGTCAGCATAAAACTTATGTCTTCTCTGTGAAGTCTTAATATGATCTTGGATTATCTACACCTTATCTGTGGTAGCCCATACCATCTATGGT
Organism: Viscum album; assembly: GCA_963277665.1. Taxonomy (NCBI): domain Eukaryota; kingdom Viridiplantae; phylum Streptophyta; class Magnoliopsida; order Santalales; family Viscaceae; genus Viscum; species Viscum album. The sequence continues at coordinate 787,420,616 of OY728153.1, forward strand.
CCCACTAGTGCTAACTCCCCTGGGTCTGTTCCGCATAGTGGTGGTCTGTAAGGTTATCCGTACAAGGCTTCAAAAGGTGTCGTAATTATAGTGGAGTGATAGCTGTTTTTGTAGGAAATCTCCACCAAAGGAATGTGATCCTCCCAGAAGCGACCGAAGTCAATGACACATGAACGAAGAATGTCCTATAGGGTCTGGATAGTACAAACGGTCTGACCATTAGTCTAAGGATGTAAGGCGGTGATCAAGAAATGTTGTGTCCTGAAATTATCCTTTAACCCCTTTATAGCTGGGAAGTAAACCATGTGTCACGGTCGAAGACAAGAAAAGAGGGTACTCCATTTAACTGTACAATATCCTTCACGTAGAGTAATCCCACTCTCTATACTGATCCCTGATCACTGATCGGTAGGAAGTAGGCCGACTTGGTGTGTCGGTCGACAATCACATAAATTGAGTCTTGACCCCTGGATGTACGTGGAAGACCAATCATGAGGTCCATGGATATCTCATCCCACTTCCACTCTGGTACCTCTAAGGGTTGAACCAAGCATGCGGGTACCAGGTGCTCCGCCTTCACTTACTGACAAGTGAGGCATCGTGAGATAAACTATGCTACTTCCTTCTTCATACATGGACACCAATACTGTCGTCAATGGTCTTGAAACATCTTCTCCACTCCTGGATGTACCGCTAGAGGGGAAGTGTGTAAATCCCTCAACACTTCCTTCCGAAGTGCAACTGGAACCAGGGTACTTCCTCTAAAGAGGATGACATGCTCCCCACTATCAGAAAATCCATTAGGTGCTTGCCATGTGGATATCTGATCACGTTGTGCCTCACAGTCAGCGTCTCCATGGTGTGCCTCCCTGAATCACTGAAGAAGTGGAGGTGTGACTGTAGGAGACTAAAGATAAGCTTCTCCACCTCTATCAAAAAAGGAAAACTATAAGGCAGCTAGCTGCTCTGTCACCACTCCTCGAAGTTGAATGCCAGTCCTCCTGCTGGGTGCATCCGCAACAACGTTCCCCTTCAAAAGGGTAAATATTATCTAGAATTCATAGACTTGGAGGAACTCAATACATCATCTCTATCTTAGGTTCAGGTCCATCTGATTGAAAATACACATGAGACTATTGTGATCATAGTACATGGTAAAACGTTCACCCATCAGATAGTGCCACCACATATTCAAGGCGAAGATCACTACTGCTAACTCCAGGCCATGGGTATCGTAGTTCTGCTAATGTTTTCTCAACTACAGAGAACCATAAGAGATCACTGCTCACTCATGCATCATGAAACTCCCAGGTCCGGTCCCTGATGCATTACAATAGACTACATACCATACGACTTACTCAGGAAGCCTCAATATGGGGGAACTAGTCAGCCTCTGCCTCATCTCCTGAAGGCTCTGCTGGAATCTCTTCGACCACACGAAGGGTTTCCCCATCTTCTTCAAGGATTAAATTGGTGAAGTGAATCTGGAGATGTATGGAATGAATCACTGGTAGTACCCAACCAAGCCCAGGAAACTCCATACCTTCGTTACACTGTTGGGTGGCTCCCAAGAAAGTACCGCTTCAACCATTGATGGATCCACTGAAACTCCAGCCTTCATGATGACATGCCCCAATAAGTGAACTTCTCGAATCCAAAACTAGCACTTCAAGATCTTACCATAAAGCTGGGGCTCTCAGGGTGTGTCCAGTACTACCTGAAAATGGTAGGCATTCTCCTCCTAAGTAGTCGAGTAGATCAAAATTTCGTCGATGAAGACCACGACAAAGTGATTGAGGTATGGCAGTAAGATCTTTTTCATGAGACTCATGAACACTTATGGAGCATTTTTTATGCCGAAGGGTATAATCAAGAACTCGTAGTGGCTGTAACAACACCTGAAGGTCGTCTTCTGAACATCCTCATCTCAAAATCTGAGCTAGTGATAGCTTGATCTGAGGTCTATCTTCATGAACCATTGTGCTCCCCTCAGCTGATCAAAGAGGTCATAAATCCTCAATAATGGGTACTTGTTCTTTACGTTCACCTAGTTCAGTTGACGGTAGTTGCGATAGAGCCTCAAGCTCCCATCCACCTTCTTGGCGGACAGAATCGGGTCTGTTTAGGGAGAAACACTGGCCCGGATGAATACCTTACCTTGCAAGTCCTCCAGTTGTACCCTCACCCCGCGATACTCATCAGGAGCCATCCGATATGATGGAGTAGATATTGGTTTCATTATGGGTTAAAGTTCAATGTAGACGTCATCCCCTCTGTAAGGAGGTAGTCCTGGATCATTTTTAAGAAAAACATCCACGTACTGGTCCACCACAGCAGGATAAGCCAGACTCTCCACATCAAGTACTCTGAGGGTAAGGCAATCCAAATGGTGAGTGATTGGATGCACCCACCTCAGATTATGTTCAACATGTGCTTCAAAGGTTCCCTTCTCACTGGTTAAGATGAACCAGGTCCCATCCGTGCAGACACACCATTCAATACCCAAGATGCCGTTGTAAGGCCTCGACGCTGCTAATAGGAGATCCCAACCGAAACTCTAGCCTCCTAGAGTAATCTTGCACTACCAGAACCAGTGCGTAATCATCGAATCATCTCCTGTAAGAGTCTCTAGCCGTAAGGATCGAACCAATGGCTCTTCCGGAATCTCCGACCACTGAATGAGGGAAGTGGAAATGAAAGAGTGACTGGGACCCGTGTCTATAAGAACTGAAACTAAGGTGAAATATACATAGATCGTACCATGAATCATATCTTTAGAACTGAGATCGTATGCCTCAGCTGCCTGAAGTTGTGCTGTTCGCTGTCTACCCACTCCATGTGGTCGAGGTGGACCTCCTAGTGGTGGTGGAGGTAGAACCTCGTAACATCATCCACTGCTAGTTGCACGGAAAAATCCTCTCCCACTTTTTCTTGTTCCATGAAAACCACCTCAATCGTGCCTCTGCCTCTGCCTGGGAGGTCCCACAACTGTCTGCTGATCATTAGAGCGGTGGGTCGGATAGTCACGGTCCATGTGACCAATCTCGCCATAGGAGTAACATTGTATGCTCCGGGCATGAATAGATCTGTCTCTACTCTCGGTGCCCCACTCAACTGATCCTGAGTTGTTTTGTCCACCACTTGGGGGGTCTGTTCCCCTAGGACCTCTATGTTATCTGTCGACTTCCAGCTATAGAAGACTCTATTGCAAGTCGACTAATGGTATATCTTGCTATTGGAGACTGCTCATTAAGAAAACTCTCCACTAGGAGGGCTCACTCCAATATCCCCATCTACGTCGATATGTAGTGGGAGATAACTGAATCTCTGATCTCTCCCATGATTCCCTTCTCGAAGGTTCGGACCCTAAATAACGGGTCCCATTCAACATCAGTGGAGTAGCGCGAGAGGTCGGTGAACCTCGATGAGTACTTATCTATAAAAACTTCTTCCCTACTTATGATGAAGTAGCTCATGTATCTACACCGCTCGAAGGGTGGCTGGTACAAACTCTTCCCAGAATAGGATCTCGAAGTCTACACATAAGAAGTGTTTCCTCATCAAGCATCTGGAGCATCAGGCTCCACCATCTGCCTACTACTACCTGAAGGAGGCTCACAGCAAGGATCACCATGATGTCAGGTGGTGTCCATACCAGTCTGAAAAATATCACCATAGCCTCCAGAAAATCCTCAGCAGCCTACGAGTCTATCTCTCCCCTGAACCTGGGTGGCCTATGGTGTTGTAACTCGTGCGGTGAGATCAAGCGGTGTGCACTCTCTCTTGCTTGGTCGGGTGGCATCGGTGTACTAATATAAAGTAGTACTGCTGGTGCCTCTGCTGGTACCTCACCTGGAAGAGGGTCCTATACTGAGGACTCTTCGCTCAGTAGTCTGTCAGTATGTACAACTCTCGGGGTTCTAACTGGTCGTCCACAGGGAGGAATCCAAAATGAAACTTATGCGACACGGTCAAAATTCTATACCTGGTGAGCTAAATTGGATTGAGATGACTTAATGAAAAGTTTTGAAAACACAATGGAAATTATTTTTTTCGTGTACTATGTTCGAAATTAGTATTCAGGGTCCAGTTGTATGGATACATCAGTCACTGCTCCAACACTGGAATCCCTAAACTGAAAAGACACTCTTGGTTTCCTTAACACTATTTCTTCACAGAAAGAAAATATCAGAGTCCTAATTTATGCAATAGAACTGAAAAATATGATACCAATTTATCACAACCCTTCCCACGGGGGCCGATGTCCTAACTACCCCAAACGCACCATCCATAGTCCAGGGGCTGGAGACTAGCACCAAAGGAGTAATTCCCAAAAACTGGGAAGGCAGTGCCTTTATAAAACGTAAACACATACAACCAGAGTACAAGCGGAATCAAAAACTAAGTAAAAACTGTATAACAAAAGATGTGCTGGAATATAAAAAGGGCCGGAAATAAAGGCCCGATAGTAAAGTAAAAGTAAAAGAAAAAACAGGTACAATTGAAAAAGGACAAATAGGTGGAAGGGGTCTAGTAGCTCCTGGATCGTCCACCATGATTCCTACCTAAAGGGTAGTTACAGATTGCCTCCTTATCCCTCCTCGTTTGTTCGTCTCCTACGAGTTCCAAATCGTCATGATGTCCACCTTTGATTACCATCCATTCCACGCACACTCTGTCTCATTCAGCACTATCAGCCGTCTGCATGCAACACATCGAGGTGCGGACATAACCCGTGTATGGGTGAGTATAACGATATTCATTAGGGACCTCGAGACCCTCAAGGTCTCACAAAATCCAACAAGGATAAACCAAAAATTATGAAATCAATGGATAAAAATTAATTAGGTATATGCCAATACATATACCTATGTTATCAACTAACCCATCTCAATCATGAGAAAAGAAAAAAGGTCTTTGACTCACCTCAAAGCAGGATTTTGATTATTGAAACCATGACTACTAGATAACTCCTCCTCTGTCGAGAAAAGTGGGCATGTTGTAACTATGAGGCGTTTCTTACTAACATTGGACTGCAGAGGTACTCCTCCTATCGAGTAACGTTGGTCACCTGCGAACTACCAGGCACTCCATCCGATGTGGGTCTCCCGCCAAATATCGGGTACTCCCCCTATAGCCTACCGAGGTACTCCTCCAATAAAGCACTACAGGTTTGATTCCAACTACCAGGTTCTCTATCTTTCATTTATCTACTGCAAAATACCGGGAGCTACCCACAGGGCTAGTCGTGTCACTCTGAGTTGAATCGGTCAAGCAGTCATCTGGTCTGACAACTACTAGGTCTTCTCACTCTGTCAGCTCCTCTCTGGGATGATCTTCTCTATGAGATACTAGTCGATACTCCAAGTGTGACAAAGACTCAATGAGAAGTATCTCAAAATACCACCACATCATAGGGGTCACAACGCAATAAACGAAATGTCAATCGGATACTCAGTCTTTGAGTTATCATTCTTTTAGTCCTGGTTGGCATCATGTAAAAACCAACCTGACACTATCTCAACTATACCCCTAAATCTTGTGGGGTATTCTCAAAGGAATGGATTCATTCCAAGAATATCGGTGACACTGACGGTTCGTCAAACGGATGACAGTATCCGAAGATATGGGCATTAAGGTGTTTTCAGGTCGGAAGGGTCCAGACTGGGGTCTGACTCGGTCTGCGGGTCCGACCCGGCCCGATGGCGACCTCGCCCTTCAGCGGCCCAATGTGGGTGGCCCATCCTGAAGGTGCGGCCTGGACTAGTTGGCTGGCCATGGGGCCAGGCCCAGCTAGCTGTATGGCCCAGCCAGGCTGGCCATTGGGCCCGACCGGCTGGCCGTGTGGCCCGGCCTGGCTGGATGGCAGTGGGGCCCGGCCAGCCGGCCAAGGCATCAATTGCCGGCTCGCGAGGCCCGACTGCCATGTGTGGGAAGGGGGTGTCGCACCCCCTATTTCCAATTCGGAACCGGTTCTATGTACCGGTCCGGTTTTCCCTCGTGGGACCCAAGGGGTCCCGCCTTATCCGGCTGGCTAAGTGGCGATCTGGTTCCTGCACCAGTGGTGCGGCACAACAATTCCCCACCCCTCCACCGCGGCCCATCATGGCGGCAGTTCCACATCAATTGCAAGGCATGACAGCGCCATGCTTCCTCCCCCACAGCCTTCCCTGGTCGCGGTTTCGCTACACCAGTACGGCACGACAGTGCCACGGCCCGGCTTGGCCACGACCCTTGGTTCCATAGCGCGACATGATGATGGTGCGCCTTTCCGGTGACCCGGCGGCCTTGATCCTCCAGTTTCTTCGCAAACAGCCCGATTTTGGCCGCCATTGTTGTTCCACCTCTGTCGTCAACAAACGTAAATAACAAAGGGAGAGGGTCAGTCTAATTTTATGTGGCCCGAGCCTTCCACATTATTGCAACATCAATTGGTTAATTAATAACCAATATCGAACGATGATGAACATAAATGAGAATAAATCATAAATCCCCTACCTCAATTTTCACTCATTGACGAAGTCGTGGGAAGCAGCCGTCGATTATTTGACGTCTGGTGGAAGATGATGAAGTCGAGGAGGATGGATTCGGGGAAGACGAGTCGAGATGAAGTCATCAGCATTCTTCTTGGGTGGTGATGTTTACTCTACTTGCTCCACATGAAGAGGGAGAAGACAGTGCTTGTCGTTCTTCGGGGGTGACATGGGTTCTTCATGTTCTTCGTTGAGAGGATGAGGTCCTCCCAATTCTCTCAAATGCTCTTCCTCTCCTTAATTCTCCCAACAAGGATTCTGACAACCCCCCACCATAATAATAAAACACATATTATAATGTTGGCATAATGAATTCAAAGAATTCAAAAACATTCCAAATTAATTAAGTTACATTACATAATTAAATTGGGAGAGTTGACTCATTAAATGAAGGGGGGAGGTGAAGAGTTTCATTAATTTAGTTGGGGGTTTAGAGGAGGTTAAATGATTATGTGGGTCCCACCTAATAGTCCTCCCAAGGAAGGTTGTGTGGAGGTGGGCCCCACCTCTATAACCTCTAATGGGAGGTTATGGTGTGGTGGCCCCCACCACTAAACTCTTATTGGTTCTTATAACCACCAAGAAATAAAAATAAGTTATCTTCTTATTTTTATTTAACATTACTAAAGAATCCCGAAAACAATCTTCCACTCTTGATAAAACACAACTGCGGTGAAGGCCTTACTAAGCAATTGTCGATGCTGTGAGTTTGATGGTGCCCTAAGATTTCGATTCTGAGTACTGGTTCAGAAGTTATAAAATTATGAATGTATATTTACTGAACGTACCCGAACAAAACATCCGAAATTGATTCTGGGACCCCGGGCCTCTGAATCATGCATCGTCAGAAACTGCGGATTCATAAAATTCCCATGTAATTTAAAAAAAAATATTTCCACGGGAATTCTGGGTCCTTTCTTATATCATGTGAATATTTTGGTTTTTTTAACCTCCTACATGAGTAATGTTATAAAATTATATCATTGTTGTGTAGAAGAAATTAAATACTAATAATAAATTAATACCATAAAAAATTTAGTATTTTAATTTTAAATGGATATAGTTTTTTTTTATAAAAAAAAATTATTTCTATGTAAAATTTCACAAATTTGCTGGCTCCAATTAAATTTTCATACAGTCAAATGATATAATTATATTTAAAATATATATTATAAAAATTGGTATATATTAATATAAATATAAATTAATATGGTTCTTAATATGTTATATAAAAAATATAATTTCATTATTCATAATGAGAGGCATATTTACAGAATTAATGATGAACACCTTCATGGTTTATTGTATAAATACTCAACCAATGAGCCACATTTATTATTATAGAACATGTTTCCATAGGAAAAATTTGTTTACATCCCATTATTTATTTTTCATCATGATAATTTTATATCTCATGTTAATAAATGTTCTATTTTATATTCATTTTCTCAATTGGTTTTTTACTCAGTATGTTCGAAATGTGTATAGATTTTTCTTAACTCATCCATTTTCATTTTTCATGACAGTTTATATTTGTATTTTATTGAAAATGAGATAGTTTTTTATTCCATGATGTTAATATAATTTTTCTCTTTATATGATTATAATTGTTTTAAAATATTTACCTTTATGAATATTTTTAACCAATTTATATACTTATATTGAATAGTTACCATCCTCATTAATGATGGATTCCCATCCCTATAATTTTTATTACTAATTAACTACTTTAATTTGGAAAATAAATTTATGAATTACCTATTGTGACATTCATATTTCCTAATTCTTATTTTCTAAATAATGTTTTATTAACCGTTTAATGTTTTATTATTTACAAATGTAATTTTCAAAAATTAAAATGGGAACATTCTAGTTAATTATTTTATTACAAGTGTCACCTCAGTAAAAAAAATTCACTATGAATAGATTTTTAAAAAACACATTTTGTGTGTAAAAACATTGTACAAAAATTATGGTGTAATGTAAAATTATATTCTATATCCTTCTCTGAATGATATGATACAACATTTTATCAGTTCAACCTATGAAATTAATTTTTCTTCGTGTATATCATTCATAATTCTCTATTTTAATACAATAATTAAACTCAATATTCATGAATGTTTTCATATTTATGAAAATATAAACACAAAAAATTATTTATTTCATTATTCCCTTTGAAATTCATATGATATATCATTTGATATTTTTTTGAAACAGAATTATGAAATAAACTTATTTTTCAATGGTTTCATCACTCTTATGATTTTTTATATATTTTGATCCTCAGGTTTCAATTGATTTCATTCACATGTAACGATTTTCATTAAATGAAATAAGATAAAAATTTATATATCCCTTAAAATAATTCATTAAATATATCATTTCATGTGATACTATATATGGGGAATGAGTGATGATCTTATGAAAAATATGTATCGACCTAAAAATCAAAATTAGGATCTTTATGTTCATTATAGTGTATGATACAAAACACCAAGAACGTAATGTAAAATAATATTCAAAAAATATAATATATGTGTTGTTTTTAATAAATTCAATATATTTAATGACATTCACTATATGTGACACTGATATAGAAAACATTTCACAAAATAATGATCTTATTCGTTGACTTGTGTTACAAGCATGATCGTAAATCATGTCATCATCTATCTTTATGTGTTTTTTCAAAATTATTTGATTATCCAATGATTGGGTATCTTCATGGGTAATTTCTAGAGTTTCTTCAGACATTATTGAGGGAGTTTGGTCCTATTCACTATTTTTTCATGGTTTGAGAACAACATGACAATGTGTGCTACCTTGACAGTAGGGGTTACAATTTAGGTGTAGAGTTTGACAATATGTGTAGCCAATCATTGAAACACTTCCAATTACTCTATTTTGGGTGCATAGTTTGCACATAGTTATTGAAAACCGAGAAACTAACCTAGGGAACCAAGGACACATTAATTAAACATTCGACAATTTAAATATAAAAACACGATACCCCCTAATTAACAAAAAACCGCGCACAAGGTTTTTAATTTATTCCATATATTTTGGGATCCCTCTAGGGGAATTTTGGCTTCAACATTTTATCTCTAGTAAGTGTTGAGATGGAATGTGGAGTATGGTATACTATATAACACCAAATGTCGAATCGAAATAATATAGATACTGAATGAAGTATCTAATAATGCTCAATATACAAGAGGGGGTGAATTGTACACTTTTAAAAATTCCTTTGGAACTTTTAAAGATGGTAATTTTTAACAAAGTTAAACAAGGAAAAATTCACAAAACCATTAGTTCTACACAATTACTAGATTCCAGAAATATGAATTAGAGAAATTTTGATTCAATAAGGCATTCCTTATGACTTTTCCATTCCTTCATACATGGGGGAGATTGTTAAGTCATTAAGGCTTTCCTTATGACTTCATGATTCCTTATTGTTTTAAAAATCACAAACACCTTATCTCAAGGGAAAACTATTTTTACCCCTTCTTTTACTTCACTAAGGATAATTTCCACCCCCATGGAAATTTATCCTTACCATGTTTTAATTAGTTCTTTATCTTGTCTATGTATAAAATTCGGTGACATATCTAAATTCTCAGAATCATATAATATGTAGATATGAAGGATTCTGTTTATGACTCCAAATAATAAATATGATCATTCATGATGTTTGAATCCGAATTCTGATTACGAACTAATGTCAAGTTTGACTATGAATTATGGTTATGAATTCTGATTATGAATTCTAGATATGAACTCTTCTGAGTTCTGACTCTGAATTATGATTATGAATACTGGGTATGAACATCTCTATGTTCTGACTCCGAATTCTCATGAACTATGACTCCGAACATTGTATGTTTAGGTTCCAAATTCTTGTGAATCTAGACTCCTAATTTCCTTGAAATTCAGACTCTGGAATTCTATAGAAATCAGGTTCCGAATTCCTTGAAAACAGAATCTGAATATCCTTGTACTATAGTTTCTGAATTCATTTTTGGTTAGACTCCAAACATTCATTTAATTTCATTCCAAATATCGTTTTTTGTTATGCTTACACCTATTTAGTTATAAAACGATGTATTTCTTTCAGTTACTCACTAACCATTGTTTAAGAGACATGTGTACAGGTCCCTCCAAATTTTAAGGAAAAATGTGACCATTGGAGGAGGGAGCCGATCATTAGATCCAAGCCTATAAATAGGAGCTCATTTGAAAAGAGCTTAACACTGAACATTGACAATTTTTCATACATGATGTTGAATTGATTTCTAGAGAGAGAGGATCTTTTAAACTCTTGGGCTTCGTGTAGAATGTTTGAACACCTAGTTCAAACTTTTCTTCATGTAGATTTGATTAGTGCGACTCCGACATTTATTGTGTATAATCGAGGGCTTCCGGGGATTGGAAGATAGAGGTGTCGACTACCTGATAGTTGAGGGCTTGCGAGGATAGCAAGACAGAATCCAATCTTCATATCGTGGGCTTACCCTGGTGTGGGTATGACATACTTTCTTGAAAGTATAAATCAAGGGACCTTTATCCACAGTTGTTGGATACCCTTCTATTTGGGTTAAAAGATTTACATTGTTACTTGTTTTGTTACATGTTTTCTTCTGTTATTTGTATTGTTGAGGAATGTATAACTTTCTTATACTTCCTTATACTTGTACTATGATTTAGTTAGATTCTATATGCTTTAAGGTAGAATCTTATTTATTTTAAACATTTGTTAAGTTTCATTTCTAGAATCACTATTTTAGAATCAAGCAAGTTAATAGAACATAGAGGTTTTGTGAATTTTGGTTATTAAAAACTTCCTTAGGGATTTTGTAAAGAATACAATTAACCACCCCCCTCTTGTATTTGTCTCTCATTTTACATATTCGAACATAAATTTGTTATTATAGTGTATATCATACTCACATACCATCTCCACAATTACAATCAGAGGATTGGTTCAATCTGAATTAATATCACGATTATATTCAGAAGAGAATTCTCGGAATTGAACTTTTGGAATCACAATTTTTCGGAATCTGTTTTTCGGACTCATATAGTTCAGATTCAATTTCTCTTAGAGATACTATTGTTCTATTTTTTTCTTAGGATTATATTCCTTATTTAAAAACTTCATCTATTAACATGTTTTTGTGGAAAGACTTTTCTTAGAGATGAAATGAATCAATGATGGTTCCATAGACAATCTCAATCCAACCAGACCACCTATCTTTGATGGAAATGATTACAAATACTGGAGAGAGAGAATGAAGACATTCATTATTAATATTGGTGTTGATAATTTTGTTATACTTACTAGAGGATATAAAATCCCTGACAAAGAATTTGGTACCATTAAAAATGAAGAAAAGAATGAATATCTACTGAATTATATTGTTTGGAATACTTTTCTTTGTTCTATGACTAGAAATATATATAGCCAAATTTCATCTTCTGAAGCAGAAAATTATATATGGATGAAACTTGATGTAACTCACTTTAGAACTGCCAACGTCATTGAAATAATAAGATCCATGCTCAGAGGTGAATATCATGGTTTCTACTATCCTTATGGAGAACCCATATGTAAGGTTCAACAAATGTTCATGAATATTGTAAATAGTTACAATCAATGGGTGAGAAAAGATTAGATGATGAAGCTCTTGTTGATAAGATCATTGACATCATGACCAATGAGTGGGAATCTAAGACGAATGCTATTGATGAGGATAGAAAGGATAATCATATTTCCATAGATGAGCTATTTGGAACTCTTCTTCAGCATGAGACTATAATGAAGAGATATGCTGATAATGTAAAGAAGAAGAATGGAAATGGAATTGTCACTTTTACTACAAATTCCAATCATATAAAATCCAAGACTCATGTGAGAGTTGCTAGACCCAAATCTATGAAAGTTGTGATCCAATAGGAATATAGTGGAAATGAATCCTCAGAAACTGAATTTGAAAATCTTGCTTGAAGGATGAACAAGATAGCTGGAAAGGGGAACTTTCATTCCAGATACAAGAAGAAGGAATGGAAATATAAGAAAGATTCATAAGTCACATGTTAGGAATGCGAGAGAGTTGTACACATAAGACCTGATTGTCCTATTCTTACGAGAAAAGAACGAATGTAAAGGCATTCTGAGAAAAACATAAAGATGTACTATAAGGATAAAGATAAGAAATTATTGAAATAAAATGACACCAAGAGTGCCAGGGGTGGAGACTCTTTAGATGAATCATCAGATTATTAATCATTTGTAAAGAAAATATTGGTCTAATAGCCAGACAACCTGTTGACAATCATTGTAAAATGGCTAAGGAAAATAGAGAAGGTACCAACATCAAAACATAGTACATGGATAGTGGATGTTCCAGGCATATGAATGGTAACAAAAACTATTTTGAAAAGATTATCAAGATAATAGGAGTAAAAGTAACATTCAGATATAATGCTCAGGGAGAAAATATTTTTATAGGTAACATTGTTCTTCTTGGAAAGAGTTTGATTTAAAATGTTTTATATGTTAAGGGTCTTAAGAAACACCTCATTAGCAAAGGCCAATTAGGGGAAGAAGGTAACCTTGTGAATTTTAGGAATGAAATGTGCTTAGTACACAATTCTAAAATATGTTTATTCTTTCTACCCAATTGCAAGAGAATGTTTACACACTAAACATAAAAGACCTTAGGGTCCAAGAATTACCTTTCCCTGTTCAATGGATGTTCATTCTCTGTTGTGGCATATATGGTTAGGACACTGTAAACTTAGAAACTTATTAAAACTTTATAAGAAATTATTAGTTAAGGATCTACCAAAACTTAGATTTTATTTATAAAAAGTTTCTGGCCTTTGTCAGTATGGAAAGAAACATAAATAATTTTTTAAATCAGTCGGTGAAGTCTCAACTAATGATGCATTACAGCTAGTTGATATGGATATTTTTGGTCCAACACATACTGGGAGAATTGGTGGAAAGTACAATGTATTTGTCTTGGCTGATGATTACACAAGATTTGCGTGGGTCTATTTTCTAGAAAAGGAGTATGAAACTATATCTAATTTCAAAAAATTTAGAGCCCAAGCCCAAAATAGGAAAAACATTCCATTGAAAACTATTCATAGTGATCATGGAGGAGAAATTCAAAATTCTAATTTCAAAACATTTTGTAGTAGAAAAGGCATCACTCACAACTAGTCAGCACCAAGAACACATCAGATAAATATTGTTGTTGAAAGAAGAAATAGAATTTTTCAAGAGATAACTAGAACCATGTTGAGTGAGTATTATGTAGCCAAAATGTTTTGGGCTGAATCTATAAGTACTTCTTGTTATACTATAAATCCTTTTTTGATTATACATATTCTTAATAAAACATATTATGAGTTATGGAATGGTAGAAAACATAGACTTTCCATCTTTATGGGTTCTGGTTACATGATATTCATTCTGAATACTAAAGATAATATACATAAATTCACACCAAAATCTAATAAAGTAATTTTCTTAGGATACTCACCAACATCTAAGGCTTATAGTGTTTTAAAAAAACACTTGTACTATTGAAGAGACAGTACAATGCATGTGAAATTTGATGAAACTGATCCTTTTCATTTTAATCAACCCTAACCTATATCCTCAGATATATTTTCAAAAACTGAGTATCAACCGTTGTTATAAGATCCTTATAATAAGGAAAATTATCAAGAATATACTACTAAAACATTTATCCAGAAGATTTCATAGCCTATTTTGATGAAAAAGTTTTACAAAACCCAAATCAATTGTTTATGAAAAATCATCCAATTGATAGTATCAGTGGCGATGTATATCAACCTGTTAGAACAATAGGTTCCTTAAAAAAAGAAGTAGAACATCTATCATTCCTTTCACAATTAGAACCAAAAATCACTAGTGAAGCTTTAGGTGTTGATGATTGGATTAAATCCATGATAGATGAACTAAATGAATTCGAAATGAATAAAATATGGACCTTGGTTGAAAGACCTAAGGAAAATTCTATTATTGGAGTAAAATGGGTCTTCAAAAATAAGTGTGATGAAAATGGAATCATTGTTATAAATAAAGAGAGATTAGTTTCTAAGGGCTATAATCAACAAGAAGGAATAGACTATGAAAAAACCTATGCTCCAGTAGCTATACTTGAATCTATTCGTATTTTACTTTCCTTTGCAGCATTCTTCAATTTCAAATTTTTTCAAATGGAAGTGAAATGTGCTTTTTTTAATTGTTATGTTCATGAGGATGTTTTTGATGAAAAACCTTACGGATTCGAAGATACAAAACATCCTGATCATGTTTTTAGACTTACCAAAGCATTGTATGGCCTCAAACAAGCCCCTCAAGCTTGGTTTGAGAGACATAAATTACTTTTTCATCAAAATAACTATGTTAAAGGAAATTTAGAACCAACAATTTTTATAAATAAAGACAAGAAATTTTCTTTATTGTTCAAATTTATGCTGAAGACCATATATTTGGTTGAATTCAGCAATCTTTAACGGATTCCTTTGCATATCTAAAAAAAATATGAGTTCAAAATGAGTAGGATGGGTGAATTATGATTTTTCCTTAGTTTTCAAATTTCTCAAAAACCAGAATGATTCTATATATCCCAACATAAATATATTAAATATCTTCTTAAAAAGCATGGATATGAAATCACTAAGAGTATAAGTACTCCCATTGGTCCCTCAAATACACTTGATCCTGGTGAAGCTGGGAAACCAGTAGATCAAACATCTTTTAGTGGCATGATAGGAAGTCTACTTTACATAATATCTAGTCGTCCAGACATAATGTTTTCAGCATGCTTATGTGCAATATATCAATCTAATCCTAAGGAATCTCATTTAATGGCAGTGAAAAGAAATTTTTGCTACTTAAATGGAACCACGGATTTAGGACTCTTTTATACTTCTAGAAATGATTTTTTTTTAAAATGTTTTTCAGATACTAACTTTGGTGGATGTAGAATAGAGAGAAAGAGTATATCCAGAACTCTTCATTTCTTAAGAAATTCATTATTTTCATGGAAATTCAAGAAGAAACACTCTATAGCACTTTCCACAGCTGAAGCTGAATATATAGTAGCTGGAAGTTGCTCTACTCATGTGTTGTGGATGTAACAGACACTCACAGAATATGGTATGAGTTTTACCAACACACAAATTCTGTGTGATAATACAGGTTGCATTTCCCCTAGTAAAAACCTTGAAAATCACTCTCATACAAAGAACATATATATTAGGCATCACTTTTTTAGGGATCACACACAAAAAGGAGATATCATTCTTCAATTTAACGGAATGAAAGATCAACTTTTTGATATTTTCACAAAATCATTACCTTCCGATAGATTTGAATACATTAAATAGAAGTTACGAATGATAATCTTAAGGTAATCCTCCTCAATTAACATTATGTTAAACCAATCACTTTATAGTAATAATCTCATTTCCATAGGGGGAGTACATTTTCTTTGAATATTTTCATATTTTTAGTAATGAAACTTTTCATATTTTTCATAAATAAGTTTTTCAAGTCATTTTAATTATAGTTTTTCATTTTTTCGTAATGAAAATTCTCGGACCTGATATTTTCATAATGAAATACTATGGACCTGATGTTTTCATAATGAAAATATTTGGACCTGATGTTTTTGTAATGAAATTAATTGAACCTCATGTTTTCGTATTGAAAATCTTCGGACCTAATGTTTTTGTAATGAAAATCAACAGACCCAAAATTTTCGTAATGAAAATATTCAGACCTGAATTTTTCAGAATGGAAATTTTCAGATTTGAAAATTTTCATTGTGATGTTTTTTCTGTATTCATGTTTTTTTAAAATCCAATGTTCTTCAAGAAGAATATTCCTCAGTATGAATAATATTCCTAGAAATTCGAATGGTATGATTATTTCATGAGTTTTTCGTAATTTCCTTTTACTTGATATTAGTTTATTTTGCTATTAAAATTTCTCAAATTCTAGTTTCCTTAAATCCGAATGTTTTCCTTTTAAAACCACAAAAGAACGGATTCAACCAAATTTTTCCTTGCAGCTATCATTTCAACCGTCAGATTAGATCTGAAGAATTCGTAGCCATTGGATTCAAAGGGGAAGTTCAACCGTCAATTCAAAACCTATATAAAGGGGACCCCCGATGGTTTTCCCACATTAGTTTTCAAAGCATGTGTGTGTCGAAGCTATTCCCCTCTACAAAAGAATGTTCAGAACTTTTCAAAAGTGCTCAATTCCAAATGTCTGTAGAAGTTCCCTCTCAAGATATCTCTTTTGTAAAGCTGATTGTGGAGTGGAAAATATACAGGGAAATGTTAGTTCGTCCAAACATCTTCAATAAGTATGACTCTCTTATCTACAAGAAAATCAGGCTCAATTGATTTCAAAGTGTAGCTATTTCAAATACTGGAGCTCAGGATGTTGTCTATCCAGATCTTCTCATATAATTTTATGAATTAGTTTTCTTCTATAATGGAAAAGTTGGAGAAAAAATCTCTTTCAAGATTTATGTAAAGACATATAAACTGTTTTACACCAAGGTTGTGAGCTTGGTGGGGTTGTCATATGATGGAGAAGCCGAATTTTTCTCTCAAAAGCTGCAGGATGTTCAAGGATGTTTCATCAAGGTGAAGGCTATGGAATTCCTTGGTCTTACTAATGTAAATACATCAAAGATTTCCCATCATTGTACTAACAATCAGATTCTACAGTTATGTGTATAAGGTCACATCGTACTGAGAAAGGGTGAAAAGGACACCCTGAAGGAAAGTGATATGTATTTCATGGAATTTTTAGTAAATATAAGGACGATAAACCTCATGAAGCAGATTCTCATTACAATTGAGAATATTAAGAATGGGAATATGAGAGATCAGGTTATTATGCATCCTTCCTTGCATTCCAAGATGATAGTTTGGTGTCTTGAATGATTCAAGATCCCTTGCAGTTCCAAGCCGAGGAATTGAAAAGTAATGCTGATTAGTGATGACACCCTCAAGATAATGAAGGTTGGTTTCTCTAAGGAGTAAGGAGAATTCTATGATCTACATAAGGATGAAGTATAAGACATTCCAAAAAATACAGATAAAGCTGAACCTTCCAATAAGGCTAGAAAGAAAATAAAGTTGAAGGAAGTTTATGTAGAAGATAAAAATCTTAAGTCCAAGGAATTCCAATCTGCACCTCCTAAACCCAATAAGCAAAAATCCTACCCTGATGAAGTTTTAGTAAAATGGAGGGAAGATTAGAATAATATCAAAGTATGGGAAACACATTTGGGGTTGGATCCTGGTGAGGTTAAGGCTTTGAAAGAATCAACTTCTGAAGAGATTGAGAAGAAATAAAAAGAGAAAAAACTCAAGAAGAAAATGTCTGAGGCCGAGAATGTGCAATCTCTCTTGAAGGATACTGAAGTAGCATCAGAAAACATTCGGGTGCCACATTCATTCTTGACAAAGCCTTTACCTGAGACTCTAAGGAATAATTTCTTCACCCAGTAAAAATCCAAAGGAAAACTTGTTGAAGATGTGGAAGAAGTATAAGTAATGGGAGAAGTGTAATAGGTGGAAGAAGAAGAAGTAGTAGAAGGGAGTGGTAACACCGATGATATTTTAATAAAATTTAAAAATTATCAGGACAAGGGAACCCATTCTGAAAAACTATCACTCCGAACATCTGATGTTGAGTCCTCCAAGAATGTTACTCTAGTGAAGGATGAATAGAAGGATGGAAAGAAGGGTTAAGAGAAAGGTGAAGAAGAAGTTGATAAATTGTCTGAACAAGAATGTCTAAACCATGACTTTATTCATTCAGAAGACATTTAGGTAGGAGATGAAAAAGAGAATGTTGACGGAGATAATATTGTTATTTTGTCTGGGAGTGAGCATGAATCCCATGACGAGGAAGCCGTACCGAGAATTGCTAAGGGTAAACATGTGTTTGCTGATACTCCTAGAAAATATATAGTGAAGAAGAAGGAAGTTGACGAAACTTCAAAGAGGACGCTTGTTGAGTATGAAAAACAACCATGAAAAAGTAATGTCTTGGATTCTGAATCATCTTCACTTCGTCATGATTTTGTTGAACAATCCCTAAAGAATATTTTCGAGCCCATTCCGAATTTTTCAAGAATAGATTCTAGATTCTAGATGCTTCAACAATCACTTAATCAAAAATTGTATTTGGTGTCCATGGTGATGGACAAGTGTGTTGAGATAGAATCAGATTTCAAAACATTCCTCATAGGATATGAAGCTCACAAAAAGTCATGTAAGAATATATCCAGCTGGTCAAAGAAGACAGTTCAAGAAATGAGTGACCTTGATCAGTTTCAAGAAGATGTCAAGGAATCCTTCGATACCGAAGATACCAAAATCAAGGATCTTACAAACATCTTTAAGGAAGAGACGACTCTAGAACAAAATAGTCAGATTAAAGAGGTGAAAGACTCTAATGGGAAGTTGAACTCTATAGATCAAAGCTAGAATATGTATGGAGATCTTCATATTGTGTTTGAAGAGAAGCTTGTTAAGAAGGATGAATTGTTGAAGGATCAAGAAGAGGTCCTAACACTCAGGAAGAGAGAATAAAATCTCTAGAGAAGAAAGATGAGGAAGACTACAAGGAATTCAAAAGGCTGAAGACTATAGTCAAGAGGATGTTTTCCAAGGAAAATGAAGTAAAATAAATCCCAATCTGATTTTTTTTGTAATGTATTGACTTGTAAAAATTCTTCCAATTATAATGAAATTATGGATGCTTGTTTGGTTGTTTGTACTAATATTTATGGTACACTATTTATTTCCATTCCCTAAAACTATTTTTGAAAATCACAAAGGGGGAGAAGGAGAAATATTTTTAAAGGATAGAAGGAAAAAAGATTTATACGTACAAAAGAACTATCCTTAAGTAAGGGGTAGTTTATCTAAGGAGGAGTTCTCATTAAGAATATTTCCATATTCAAATGAAAATTCTCATTCCAGAAATATAGAATACAATCTTTAGTGTTCGAAAGCCTAAGGGGGAGTTAGTCATATTAACCATTGTTCATATATAAAAGGAGATAAGTTTTAATTTAAATGTCTAGAAAACATTTGATAAGACCTTATATTATTTTTCATAAGGATGTTTGTGATTTCCATAAAGTGGGAGATTGTTGACTCAATAAGGATTTCCTTATGACTTTTCCGTTATTTCATACATGGGAGATATTGATAAGTCATTAAGGCTTTCTTTATAACCTCACGATTCCATCTTGTTTTAAAAATCATAAACACCTTATCTCAAGGCAAAAATAATTTTACCCCTTGTTTTACTTCTCTAAAGAAAACTTCCTTCCCCATGGAAATTTATCTTCACCATGTTTTACTTAGTTGTTTATCTTGTCTAAGTATAAAATTCATTGTCATATCAAAATCCTCGGAATTATATAAAACATAGATATGAATCATTTTATTTAAGACATTGAATTCTAAATATGAAAATTCATGAGGTTTGACTCCGAATTCTGATTACAAACTTATGTAATGTTTGAATATGAATTCTTGTTATTAATTCTGATTACGAATTCTGGATATGAACTCTTCTGAGTTCAGACTCTGAATTCTGATTATGAATTCTGGGTACGAAATTATCTACGTTCTGACTCCGAATTCTCATGAACTCTGAATCCGAACATTGTATGTTCATGTTCTGAATTCTTGTAAAACCAGACTCCGAATTTCCTTGAAATTCAGACATTGGATTTTATAGAATTCAGGTTCATAATTCCTTGAAAACAGAATCTGAATATCCTTGTATGATAGAATCCTAATTCATTGTTGTTTAGACTCTGAACATTCATTTACTTTCATTCTGAATATCAGTTTTTTGGTTATTCTTACCCCTGTTTAGTTATAAAATGATGTCGCGCTTTCAGATACTCACTAACCGTTGTTTGAGTGACACGTGTATAGGTCCCTCCGAAATTCAAGGAAAAATGTGACTGTTGGAGGAGGGAGTCGACCGTTGGAACCATGCTTATAAATAGGATCTCATTTGAAAAGAGCATAACACGGAAATTTGAAAAATGTTCCTACATGTTGTTGAAGTGATTTCTAGAGAGAGAGGCTCTTATAAACTCTCAGGATTCGTGCAGAAAGTTTGAATGGATTGTTCAAACTTTTCATCGTGCATATTTTCTTAGTTTGACTCCGATTATTGTTGTGTAAAATCGTGGGCTTCTGGGGATAAAAAAAAGAGGTGTCGACTACCTGATAGTTGAGGGCTTGTGGGGATAACAGGACAGTCTCCGATCTTCGTATCGAGGGTTTACCCTACTGTGGGAAAGACATACGTTCTTGAAAGTATAAATCGAGGGACCATTATCCATGGTTATTGGATACCCTTCTCTTTGGGTTAAAATATTTACTTTGTTACTTGTTCTGTTACATGTATTCCGTTGTTATTTGTATTGTTAAGGAAATTATAACTTTCTTATACTTCCTTATACTTGTACTCTAATTTAGTTATATTCTATATGCTTTAAGGTATAATCTTATTTTTTGTAAACTTTTGTTAAGATTATTTTCCGGAATCACTTTTCTGGAATCATGAATGTTATTAGAACTTAGAGTTGTTGTGAATTTTGGTTATTTAAAATTTCCATAAGGATTTTTTAAAGAATATAGTCCACCCCCCCCCCCTCTTGTATTTGTATATCATTTCACATATTTGACCATACATTTGGAATTATAGAGGATATCATACTCATATACCATCTCAAAAAGAAAATGATTCTGGAAATTATTGTTCCAAAAAATGGAACTTATGAATGTTTAGAATGATACTGATTCTACCTTAAATCATAGAGAATCTTACTAAATCAGAGTATACAATTATAAAAAAGTATAAGATAGTTATACTTTCCATAATAATCAAAATGCAGAAGAAAACATGAAACAAAAAAGTAACAAGTAGTACTTATTTTAACCAAAAAAGAAGGGTATCTATCAACCTTGGATAGAGGTCCCACGATTTATACATTCAAGAATTTCTATCTTACCCACACTAGGGTACGCCCTGGATATAAAGATCAAAGTCTGTCTTGATATCCCCACAAGCCCACAACTTCAAGGTAGTCGGCACCTCTATCATTATCATCATGGATGTCCTAGAACATTAAGGTAGTCAGCACCTCTGTCTTCCTATCTCCAGAATCCCTCGAATGTACTCAGAAAAATTCAGAGTCACATAAAGAAATTATGAACAAGGTGTTCAGTATGCACAAAGGAATAAAGTATCTCTATCTAGGAATCACTTCAGCAGCATGTATTCTTCATAATGATCAACTTGTTATGAGATATTTAAAAGGAGATCCTATTTATTGGCATGGATTCAATGGTCGGCTCCCTCCTCCAATGGTCATATTTTTCTATGAATTTCAGAGGGACCTGTACACGTTTCACTCAAACAAGAGTTAGTTAGTAACTGAATGCACGACATTATTTTATAAGAATAACATGTTTAAGAAAAAATATAGTAACATAATGAAAATCAAATATTCAAAATGTAAGAAACAGAAATTTTTTAGTCTAACCAAAAACATATTCGGTGTCTATAATACAAAGATATTCAGATTCTGTTTTCTATTGAATTCAGAACCTGAACTCTAGAAATCTAGAGTCTAAATTTTAAGGAAATTCAAAATACGGATTCACTAGAATTTGGAACCTGAACATACAATGTTAGGAGTCAGAGTTCATTAGAATTTGGAGTCAGAACATACAACGTTCGGAGTGAAAATTCATTAGAATTCTGAGTCAAAACTCATAAGAGTTCAGAGTCTTAATTTAGAGAACGCAGAGTCAAAACTCAAAAAAGGTCAGATTCTGAATTCAGAGAACTTGGAGTTAGAACTCATAAGAGTTCAGAGTCTGAATTCAAAGAACATTAATCATGAATTTGGATTCTGAAAACAGAATGCTCTATATCTAAGTATTATTATATTATGAGGTTTTGGATATGAAACTGAATTTTAAAACAGAGTAAATGAAATTTTCTTTAGGATAAGGTGTTTGTGATTTAAAAAACATGAGGATTGGTAAAGTCATAATGATACCTTATTGACTCAACAATTTCTCCAAACATAAAGGAATGGAAAATACATAATGAAAACTTATTGACTCAACAATCATACCCTATTGGAAAGCACAAACATCCTTACGAAAAAAAGTAATGGCTTAGAAAATATTATTCTAGACACCAAAAATAAAACTTATCTCCCTTATCAAATGGGTAACGTTGAATATTACTAACTCCCCCTTAGGCTCTGGGGCACTAAGGATCATATTCTAGATTTTTTCAATGAGAGATTTCATTATCGTGAGTACGAAAATCTCTGTAATTAAAAGACCCCCTTAGATAAAATCCACCTAACATTAGGATATTTATTCTTTACTTAGTATTCATTTTTCCTTCCTCCCCCTTTTAGATTTTCAAAAAGAATGAGGGAATGGAAAAGAAATTATGGTACCTGAAGGATTAGTACAACACATCCAAAATACAAGCAACCAAAAATTTCATTATGATTAGAATGATTTTTTACAAGGAATAAAAGTACAACAAAAGATCAGATTGCAACAATGGTATCCTTCCCTTTCCTTCGAATCAACTTCTTGACTATAGTCTTCAGCTTTTTGATCTCCTTATGATCTTTCTCTACTATCTTAAGAATGTGATCTTGATCATCATCTTTCTTCTCTAAATCTTTGATTCATTCTTCCTGAGACTTAAGAGCCTCTGCCTGAGCCTTCAGGACTTCTTCTTTCTTGAAAAGATTTTCATATATCTCAATCTAAATATCCCTTTCTCTCTTCCAGTTTTGGGAAAGAGGATACAATTTCCCATTCAGATACTTCACTTCATGAATCTACGAATTTTTTTCCAAAGTTAACTATTCTTGAAAGCTGGTTGTACGATATTTGATTTTACCATCTTCAATGTCAAACACCTACATGACACCATCTTGGAACTCATCATGTTCTCTCAAATCATCAACTGTCTTTGTTGACCATCAACCCATTTTCCTACAGGACCTTTTGTGGGCATCGTAGTTTATGAAGAAATTCCTGAAATCAACCTCATGTTGGACACACTTGTCCGTCACCACGGACACTGAATCTGATTTCTGATTTAGTGTGTGTTGAAGTATCTAGAACTTGGAGTCTATGCTTGGGGAAATCGGAATAGTCCCAACTAGCTTCTTCAACAACTGTAAAAAAAAGCATGTCATAGAGATGATGATTACGACTTTGAGACTTTTCTAGGTGAATGCTCTTCTCTAGATCAGAAACATTCCTCTTTTAAGATCCATCGGCTTCCTTCTTCTTCATAATAGATTTTGTAGATGTCTCAACTACCACATGTTTTTCCCTTAACACTTCTCAGAATAGCTTCCTCATCTGAAGATTTGTGTTCACTGTCAGATAATCGAACAACTATGTCTTCGTAAATCTTACCCTTCTCCACTCCTGCCTCACCATCTTCAGGATGAATAAAATGATGATTAAAACTTTCTTTCTTAGACATATTGTTCACTTAGTCTTCATCTTTCTCAGCCTCTTCTTTGTAATATTTCCTAGGTGTAGCCATCATTGAAAATTCTACCTCAGATGTTTGGATCGACAACTTTTCGGATGGACTTTCATTCTCATTAAAGTCTCCAACTTTATTTATGAGATCTATAGTATCGCCACTAAATTCTTCTTATTTAATTTCTTCCACAAATGATTATACTTTATTTTTTCCCGAGTGACAAAACTTTTCCCTAGATTTTCAGATAATGATTCCACTCTGAAAGATTTTGTTTCTGGGATACTCTCGGATGCTTTCTCAATATCTATTAGAAGGGATTGATCAATTTCAGTCTTAGACAACTTCTTCTTTTGTTTCTTTTCTTTAGATTGCTTCTCAATCTCATCTGTTGTCTTCTCTCTTAAGGCTTTGGCTTCACCAGGATACAATCCAAAAATTGTCTCCCCAACATTCTTATTTTTCTTAACTTCCCTCCATTTTACTACAACATCATCTAGATAGTCCTTTTTCATATGTTTTAGAGGTGTGGATTGGGCTTCCGTAGCTTTTGGGGATTTTTCTTCCTCTTCTACTTCTTTTAACTTCCTCTTCTTTGCAACCTTTATTGAAGGACCAACCACTTATTGTTTCATAGCATCATATTCCTCCACTAGTAGGTCATAAAATTAATTGGAGTCATTAGAAATTACAATGTTCATCCTCTTCAAAGTATCATCACTAACTAGAAGGACTTTGATATTTTTAGTTTTTAAACTACAAGAGATATTAAAATATTCTAAGCACCACACAATGAACATAGAAATAATGTTTGGGTACATGAAAATTTTATCCTTCATATTTCTATTCTTGATATTCTCGATCATAATCATAATATGCCTAAACAAATTGACCTTTCTCAAGTTAACTAGAAAATATAGAAAATTCATGTCACTCATTTATAATGTGTCCATGTCACCTTTTCTCGGAATGATAAATCCTTGAACCCATAACTCAATGATCCAATTATTTGTATAGAGGAGAGAAATATTTGGAGTCTTGAAATCAGGAAGACTCTTGAATTCTATAGATTTCACCATTAAAAATAATCCTTTCACATCCAACAACTTGTGGGAACAAAATCCATCTTCTCCATCATATGGACCTCCAATCAAATTGGTTTCCTTAGTATATGAAAGAGTATACATCTTTCCATAGCTTTTGAAGGAAATAATCTCTCTGCCTTATTTGTTGAAGAAACTAAATGATTCATAAAACTCAACAAGAAAATCCAGGTATGCCAATTCATGATCTCCTAGCTTCAATACAGAATCACTTTCCCATCCATTCAATTTAATGTTCTTTGAAATAATATAATAAAACTTGATGAAGAAGTTAGGATGCAGAAAACATTCTCTATATACCTATCACTCTGATATTGTCTTGAAAGTAGACATATCGTTTTGAGAGTATTCTTCTACACACATTCAGAATTGATAAATCTCTGAGAAGTTCGGAATGGGATTAAGTAGAGGGTCCATATTTCAAGATGTGAGAGTTTGAGATCCATGTGGGACAACCCTTTACGGTTCCTTTATATAGGTGTTGGATGTGACGATTCATCTTCCAAACTCAATCCAATGGCAGAAAATACTTCTGATCAGATTTGATGGTTGATATGATAGCCGTAAGGAAATCTTGATAGAATCTGATCATTTTAGGTTTTTATGAAAAATATTTGGATTTATGGAAAAGGGAATCCGAAAAATTTTAAAACAAAACAAATTAACTACATGTAAAGGATGATTTCAGACACTCATAAATAGAAACATACCTTTCGGATTTCCAAGAATATTATTCGTATTGAGAAAAAGAATTTATTGATGAAATTTAGATTCCAAAAAACTTCATTACGAAAAAATTGAATATAAAAATATTCATTATGAAAATTTTGAGTACAAAAATCGTTATTACGAAAATTTTGAAAATCTGGCTACGGAAATTTTCATTAGAAATTTTTTGAAAAAATAAAAATGAAAAATTATCATTATGAAAAATTTTGAAAAACTGACTACGAAAAATTTTCATTCTGAAATTTTTCAAAAAACTGGCAATGAAAATGTTCATTACGATTTTTTTGAAAAACTGGCTATGACGAATTTTCATTATGAAATTTTTTGAAAAACTGACTACGAAAAATTTCATTAAGAAATTTTTTGAAAAACTGACTATGAAAGATTACATTATAAAAATTTTGAAAAACTGACTACAAAAATTTTCATTTAACTAACGAGCATATTTCCTCCCCCTATGAAAAAGAGTTTATTAGTGTAAGGATATTAGTTTCAACATAACTTTAACATTGAAGATTACCTTATGGTTATCATTCCTAACTTGTATTCAATGTATTCAAATCTATAAGAGGGTAAGGAGTTTGTGAAAATATAAGCAAGATGATCTTGTGATCCGATAAATTTAATAATAATATTCTATTTTTGTGTGTGATCCCTAAAAAAGTGAGGCCTAATATCTATGTGTTTTGCATGAGAGTGATATGGATGGTTTTTTGTTAAATAAATGCCCATATTATTATCATAAAACATTTGTGTTTTAGTAAAATTCATACTATAGTTTGTTAGT
Organism: Viscum album; assembly: GCA_963277665.1. Classification (NCBI taxonomy): domain Eukaryota; kingdom Viridiplantae; phylum Streptophyta; class Magnoliopsida; order Santalales; family Viscaceae; genus Viscum; species Viscum album. The sequence goes on from OY728153.1 coordinate 787,447,418, forward strand.
GTGTGTTGTATCCACAACACTTGAGCACAACATTTTCAAGCTACTACATATTCAGCTTCAGCAGTGGAAAGTGCTATAGAGTGTTGATTATTGCATGACCAAGAATCTAATTAATCTCCTGTGAAATGAAAAGTCCTTTATGTACTCTATATCTATTATATATCCAGCAAAATCAGTAGCCAAAATTTTTTTAAGAATAAAATAATTTTTAGAAGTATAAAACAGTCCTAAATCCATAGATCCATTTATGAAACGAAAAATTATTTTCAATGCCTTTAAATGAGATTCCTTAAAATAGTTTTATATCTTGCACATAAACATACTGAAAACATTATTTCTGAATGACTAGATTTCAAGAATTGTAGAATTCCTATCATACCTCTACAAGATGTTTTACCTACTGGTTTCCTAGATTCATCAAGATCAAGTGAGTTTGAGGAACAAATAGGAGTATTAGAACTGTTAGTATTGTCATATAAATACTTTTTAAGACGATCATTAATATACTCATGTTGAGATATATATATATTTCATCTGGTTTTTCCGAAATTTGAAAACCAGGGAAAATTTTAAACTCACCCATCACACTCATTTCAATCATAGATTTCATTAGATCTGCAAAGGAATCAGTTAAGGATTGATGAGTTGAACAAAATATAATGTCATCACCATAAATTTTAACATTTAAAACATTTTTCTTATCTTTATTTATAAAAAGGGTTAGATCTACATTTCCCTTAACATAATTATTTTGAAGTAAAAATCATGTAATCCTATCATACAATTCTTGAGGGGCTTGCATAAGTCCATACAATGATTTTGTATGTTTAAAAACATGTTCGGGATGTTTTCTATTTTCAAAACCAGGAGGTTGTTCAACAAAGACTTCCTCTTGTACAAAACCATTAAGGAAATCACATTTCACATCAATTTGAAAATTGTTGAAATTGAAGAATGCTGCAACGGAAAGTAAAATATGAATAGATTCATGTCCAGCTATTGGAGCATAGGTTTCATCATAGTCTATTCTTTGATGTTGATTACATCCTTTAGCAACCAATCTATATTTATATCTAACAATGATTCCATTTTAATCGCACTTATTTTTAAAGACCCATTTTACTCCAATAACAGGAGATTCTTTAGGTATTTCAACCAGGGTCCATACTTTATTCCTTTCAAATTCATTTAGTTTATCTTGCATAGCTGTTATACAATCATCGCCACCTAACGATTCATTAGTGATTTTAGGATAAAATTGGGAGAGGAACACTATATTTTCTACTTCATTCCATAAGTAACTTCTAGTCTTTATAGGTTGATTCACATCACTAAGATGATTCTTAAGAAACTACTGATTTGGGTTTTGTAAAACATGTTCATCAACATAGGGTAGAAAATATTCTTGGGTAATTGTTTCAGAATTATCTTCTTGGACATTTTCCTTGTAAGAAGGATCTTCTATCATTCGTTGATAATCAGTTTTTTGAAACACATCCGAATATTTAGGTGGGGGTGGTTAAAAAACATAGGGATCAATTTCATCAAATTTTGTAAGAACTGTTTCTTCAACAGTACAAGTGTTTTTATTAAAAACTCTATATGACATAGAAGTTTCAGATTAGCTTAAAAAAATTCCCTCTTCACATTTTGGTGTGAATTTGTGAATATTATATTTAGTATTAAAAAACAATACTTTGCTACCAAAAATCATGAAGTATGAAAGTCTATGTTTTCTACTTATCCATAACTCATAAATAGTTTTATTAACAATTGGTCTAATAAAAACTCAATTTATAGTATAACAAGAAGTACTTACAGCTTCAGCCATAAATGTTTGGCTACAAAATACTCACTGAACATGGTTCTTGTTATCTCTTGAAAAATTATGTTTTTTATTTAAACAACACCATTCGTTTGAGGTGTTCTACGTGCTGAGAAGTTATGAGTAATTCCTTTTCTACTACAAAAATATTCATGATCAGAATTTTTAAATTATTCTCAATGATAACTATGAATAGTTACTGAAGGAAGGTTTTTCTCATTTTTAACTTGGGAACTAAAACATTTGAAATAAGAAAAAGCTTCATATTTCTTTGCTAGAAAATATACCCGTGTAAATCTAGTGTAATCATCAACTAAAACAAATACATAATATTTTCATCTAATGCTTCTATTTTGTGTTGGTCCAAAAAGATCCATATGCAGTTGTTTCAATGCATCAGTGGTTGAGACTTCACCGACTGATTTAATGCTTGATTTATGTTTCTTTCCATATTGACAAGGATAAGAAACTTTTGAATAATCAAATATAAGCTCAGGTAGATCCTTAACTAATATTTTATTAGATATTTTGCATAGTTTTCTATGTTTACAGTTTCCTAACCTTATTTTCATAAACCAAGAATGATCTTCTATTGCACTAAATCAAGGTATGTCTTGGATCCTAAGGTTATCTTAGTTTTGTGTGTAAACACTCTACTGCCTATTGGCTGAAAGAATAAACTCTTCCATGTAATTGTGGACTAAAAACCTATAATTAAAAAAATTCACAAGGTAACCTTCATCACATAATTGACTTATGCTAATGAGGTTGTGCTTAATACCATTAACAAACAAAACATTTGAAATCAATGTTTTTCCAAGAAGAACGATATTACCAATACCAATAATTACTCCCTTTTCATTACCTCCAAAAGTTACTTTCCCTCCATTTTCTTGATAATCTTTTCAAAGATGTTCTTATAAACAATCATATGACGTGAACTTCCACAATCCATGTACCATGTATTTTTGTTGGTATGTTCTTTATTTTCCTGAAAATAAGAATGTTAGACATTCAAAACCCAATCATTCTTGGATCCAGAAATATTAGAAAACAAAATTTTAGGCACCAATTTTTTCATAGAAAAATAGGCTTTATGAAATCCTAAAGACTGGGTTTTACTTAAGGAACAACTTTTTGCCTAGTGTCCACCACACTAACACTTAGTGCAGAATGGATCACTTTGAAGAAAAAAATAATTGTTACTAAAAATCAGTTTATAACTAGTATAACCAAAACTAGATTTTTTCCATAGATGCCGAATTTGAGAATACATTTTATCAAAATTTTATTTACCTAAGTTAATGTTTGAAAAAAACTTCCTGAAGGAAATTTTTTTCATATTTCTAGCTAATAAATAAGTTCTTGTCTTCAAAAACATTATTTTTGAACTAGATTTAGGCTGGAAAACATTTTTCTTAGATATTACATTTTATAGATCCTTTTAATGTTTATCCTTATATGATTCTACTTCCTCATGATTTTATAAAATATTTTAAGAATCAAGGGTTTTTTATCAAGATCCTTAGAATGATATGATACATCTTTTGTATGTATATAAATTATAGAATTTTCCTTATCATTCTTCTTGTTGACTATAGAATTTTCATTCTCAGGAAGCTAAGAAAACCGAGAAACATCGTCATAGGAAGGCAGATTATCATATTCATAAGATGATGATTCTTACTCTAAATATTCATAGTATTTACTATCATTATAATTGGAATTTAGGGATAAATTGGTCATATATTCAGCATTGTTTACCATATCCATTAAGAAATGACTTTCAATAATTAGTTTGGATATTAACCAAAGATTCTTTTGCCCCTAAGATTTATAATTTGATGATTCATCTGAAAAGTCACCACAACTGGCATTCCAGGTGTCATTAACATTGAAAAAATTCTTAGCTTAAGATTTGTATTACTTCTTTCTATTCCTCTCATAATGCTTCTCCTTTCTTTCTTTTCTTTTATTTATAGGAAAATCGGGTCTTATATGTACAGCTCTCTTGCATTCATAACATGTGACTTCTGAATCGTTCTTAGCTTTCATTTCTTTATTCTTATATCAGGATTGATAGTTATTCTTTCCAACAATCTTGTTCATCCTTCGAACAAGATTGGCTAGTTTATTTTATGAAGATCCACTTCCACTAGATTTGGATTGTATAACAATCATCTTAGATTTAGATCTAGTAAATCTCTCAGGAGTCATGGATTTCATATGATTTGAAGTTATATAAAAAGAAACACTACCATTCCCACTATTATTCTTAATATTATTTGTATCTCTCTTCATTCTAGTATCATGTTGATGAAGGGTTCCAAAATGTTCATCAAGAGAAATCTGAGTAACCTTTCTATTCTCATCTATATTTGTTCTCTTGGAATCCCACTCATTGGGCATGATGTATATAATTTTATCCACAAGAGCTTTATCATCTAATCATTTATCACCCATGTATTGTAATCTATTAACAATAGTCATGAACTTCTGTTTCACCATACATGTGGGTTCTCAATAGGGAAAGAAAAATCCATGATATTCATCTCTGAGCATGGCTCTCCTCATTTCAATGACTTTGGAAGTTCCATAATGTGTAACTTAAAGCTTATTCTATATACAATTTTCTTCTTCACAAGATGAAATTTGGCTATATATATTTCTATTCTTGGAAAAAAGCAAAGTATTGCGTACCTTATAATTCAGTTGGTATTCATTATTTTATTGGTTTGTGAAAGAACTAACTTCCTTGCCAGGGATTTTATATCCTCTACTAAGCATGAATAAATTTCTACACCAATAATGATAATAAATTTCCCAATGTGATCTCTACAAAATTCATAATCATTTCCATCAAAAATAAGTGGTCTATATGGATTTAGGTTTTCAATGGAACCAACATTGATTACTTCTATCTTAATGAAAATTGTTCCACACAATCTTATTACTAATAAATGTTTGTAAAAAAGTAAAATATTTCTCAGTAACAAAAATATTGAACAATGGTATCTCTAAGAAAAAAATGAATCCGGACATTATGAGTCTGAAAAGTTGATCCTGTAAATAAGAAGAAGACGAATTCTCTTCTGAATCTAATTGTGAGATTAATTCAGATTGAATCAATTCTCTGATACCAATTGATGATATGGTATGTAGCGTAAGATATACTCTATAGTACCAAATGTATGATCGGAATAATATAGATACTAAATGAATTATATAATAATTCTCAATATACAAGATGGGGAGGGTGAATTTTACACTTTTAATGATTCCTTTGGATCATTTAAAGATTGTAATGTTTAACAATGTTAAAAAAGGAAAAATTCAGAAAACCTCTAGTTCTACACACTTGGTAGATTCCAAAAATAGGAATCCGAGAAAGTGATTCTAGAAAAGATAGTTCCGGAAAATGGATCTTAAATAAATTTTATAAAGATAAAGATTATACCTTAAAGAGTATAAAATCTTATTAAATCAGAGTATAAAAGTATAAGGAAGTATAATATAGCTATACTTTCCTCAATAATCAAAATGCAGAGGAAAACATGAAACAAACAAAAAACAAGTAGCAATTCTTTTAACCTAAAGAGAAGGGTTTCAAATAACCTTGGATAGATGTCCTTTGATCTATACATTAAAGAGTTTCTATCTTACCCACACCAAGGTAAGCTCGTGATATGAAGATCAGATTCTATATTGTTATCCACACAATCCCTCGAGTTCAAGGAAGTCGGCACCTCAGACATCCTTAGTAAGGAAGTCCTCGAACATTAAAGTAGTCGGAACCTCTGTCTTCTTATCCCTAGAGGCCTTCAAATGTACTCAGAAACATTCATAGTCACACGAAGAAATTCTGAACAAGGTGTTCAGTATGCACAAAGTAATAAAGTCTCTCTCTCTAAGAATCACTTCAGCAGCTTGTAATCTCTAGATTGATCAACTTCTTATGAGATCTTTCAAATGAGATTTTATTTATAATCTTGGAATCTACGGTCGGCACCCTCATCCAACAATCATATTTTTCTTTTTATTTTGGAGGGACGTGTACACATGTCACTCAAAAAATGGTTATTTAATAACCTAATGCATGACATAGTTTTATAACAAAATCAAGTGTAAGAAAAAATATGGTTACATAACCAAAATCAAATATTCATAATGTAAGCAAATAAAAGCTCAGAGTCTAACCAAATAACTATTCAGTGTCTATAATACAAGGATATTCAGATTGTTTTTTCTACTGAATTCAGAATAAGAACACTATAGAATTCCAGAGTATAAATTTTAGGAAAATTTGGAATCTGGATTCCCAATAATTCAGAACCTGAATTTACAATGTTCGGAGTCAGAGTTCATGAGAATTCGGAGTCAGAACGTACAATGTTCAGAGTCAGAATTCATTACAAATCAGAGTCAGAGCTCATAAGTGTTAGGATTCATTGTTCATAGAACTCAAAGTCAGAACTCAAAAAAGTTCCCAGTCTAAATTTATAGAACATGGAGTCAGAACTCATAAGAGTTTAGAGTCTGAATTCAGAGAACTCGAAGCCTGAATTATGATCCTGAAAACAGAATTCTCTATATCAATGTATTGTTAAATTACGAGGTTTTGGATACGATACTGAATTTTACACTTAGACAAAATGATCAATTAAAAAACATGGTAAATAAAAATTTCCTTAGGGAAGGAAAACATTCCTAATGAAATTAAAACCAGGTAAATGAAATTTTCCATAAGAAAAGGTTTTTGTGATTTTCAAATCATGAGGATTGTAAAGTCATAAAGAATAGTTATTGAATCAAAAATATCCCCAAACAAGAAGGATTAGAAAATCCATAAGGAAACCTAATTGACTCAACAAGAAGACCACAATGCCAATTGAATCACTGGTTATCTTCTATTAATTTTTTTCTTCATGATCGTGGATCTCCAGTCATCAATTTATTCATAATAATTAATGGTTGTAAAATCATTGTGATTTATTGGATCTTGATTGATTTATTTGGAATTGTAGATATAGGATCTCCATAATCTTTTTTAGGATCTATATACTTAGATCCTGTGATTTCTATATAAGGGTAACCATCTTGTATTGTTGCTGTTGGATTCCTTAATTTCTAATTATTGTTTGTTTTCTTTTCTTTCATTTTATTAATTTATTATTCCATGGTAATTCATTACTACTTGTTTCCAAATTTCTATCACTTATTCTATGAAACACATCAATTTAATTCCTCATATATTATTTTTGGACCATATTTTTATTGAATTGATTTAGGAATTAGTTGGATGGATATATCATGATCCTTATCACCTTTTTTTTAATTTCTATATTTTTTTAGATTTTTATTCAAAGAAAAATTAATCTGTATTTTCGTGGAATTGAGTGCTTTTTATGAGGTTTTTATTTAAAATATAAATTCTTTGATTTTAATTAAATGAATTGATTTATTTGATTTTTCTAAATATTGTATTAAATTTTGGATTTTATTAAATGACTAGGAAACTAAATATAATGTTTTAATCCTTATTTTAAAATTGGTTTTCATGGGTTATTTGAAATAACATTTTTATTTGCAAGTAATGATGTTGTGAACCCATGTTTTTGAAATGGATTCCATCCATTTAAAATTTCAATACATCCGTTAAATTCTATTTGGCTGATTTATAATAAATTATTATATAAAAGGCTTATTTTGAATTTTGTAATAATGAAATATGAAATGAAGTTGGTTTTATTAACCTTTTTAATTTTGAATTTCTTTAAAAGGACATGAAATGAATTGATATTTTTAATAATGTCTCATTTGGCATTATGGTCATGAATTGTGGAAGGAAGAAGATATGTTTAAACTATATAATGGTTGATATTACTTAAATAGAATTTGAATTGAGATTGATCATTATATATGTGTTGGTTGGAACATTATGATGATCCTATCATTTAATAATCCACGGATGTATCTTTATAATTATAAATCTGATGGATTTGTGTTTATAAAGTGATTATATACATTGAGGGAATTGGGGATGTGAGTTACATCTGTTTTTAGAGGATGTGACCATTTTTGGTTAGGATCCCCGGGTGATCATCCTAACACAATTACCATACTCTCTTATATAATCTATTCATGGAATCCATGACCATTAGTTGATATTTCCTTGATATATGTTTCATTAGTGGACTCAGACCCTTCTACTGGATCCCTAGAGAACATGAATGTTTCAGTCTATAGACATTTATCTAGGGTAGAGGGGGTATATATATAATTGGTATTCATTAGACCCATGAGACATGATATAAGCATGTAAATTGGTCATGTAGTAATATGAATAAATATTGTATGGTGGACTAACTATCATACCTCGGTTTAACCCATGAAATCCATGTTATTGATTTTGATAAATGACTGCATTTGTTTTCACAATTTGGCACGTGATTTTCCTTTAATGCATCATTTATTGGATTTATGCACCATGGATCTATTTTATTAACTCTTATTCATCTTTCCATATCAGATTAATATTATTATAATTTATTTAAAATCGTTATTTTCATTCTTATATGGTTTTCAAATAAATTCATGAAAATTTTTAGTTTTTTAATTGCGAGATGGACTATTTTACGAGTTTTGTTTTAATAAATGATTTTTAATGTTTATAATTATATATTAAACTAATCCTCCTAATCTATTATTATAACTCCTACTTTAGAATATTTTAATTTTATTATGAATTAACTATATAAAATATTTGTTCTAATATTACTATTATCTTTATTTCACACAATGCTTGTACCCTATAGGTGTTGGTTGCCCATTATTATCAGATAGTAGGTGTTCATGATCTCCCATGTCATTGTCAGTTAATTTATGGGAGACCAATGGTGGGTGACTTGGTATATGGTTGCTATTCGTGGAATACTGGGAGATGGGTTTTAGTTGATATGTTTTCCATTCAGTTTACCTAGTGTCTCATTTTACATGTTGTGTATTTTATTGTTTAAAATGTGTGTGTGTGTTTATCTATGTCTGTGTATAATTTTTCCATATTTTACCGTGTTATTGTAACACATGGAGGTTAAAATAATTCCCAATTTTTATTTGTTAAATGGTTAGGTACTTTTAACTATCCCAGAGAGATCAGGAATACTCTTACAGTTAGTGGAGAATCAACTCAGGTACTGGTTTAGATGGATTATCATGTTGGTTCATCAAAAATGTTATCAGAGGTTGTGTTTCCATAAATGTAATAATTTAATTTTAAGTACTTACCTTATTCGTAGTGAGTCATGGTAGAGAATATATTATGTATGTGTTAGGACACAAGTGGTAGTCTATGAAAGTGTGGTTAATCACCAACCCTTCATGGACATACTTCTTTTACTTGGGATGTTGGTAGATGAGTCGTTATTTTACGTTATTGGTTTCCTATTTAGGAATTATATTTATATTTCAAGTGATAATATTTTTTTGGAATATCTTATGTGTTATTTACCATAATGAAAGGATGACCACATTAGAACCACTTTTTCATGGTCTGGTAAACAGTGAGTAATCAGTGTGGTCGATTAGGAAATCCATCAATGAAATGTAGTGAGGTTGGTGTGTGGTTTTCCACCACATACAACCAATCCCCTTATAGTTATTACATGGTTGTAATGATGAATCCATGAATATTTTCATACAATTGAAACTGTGATATTAGGTTGGTTATGTGGGTTTTGGATGTGGAATTTTAATGCTCTCATTTGTTTATTTCAAATTTAATCCCTTGTTAATAATTTTATATATCCTTGGAAATACATATTTTGTTTTAAAATATGGGATATTCTATTCTTTGGGAATTGTTTTCAACTACAAAAGTGTGTGTTTTATGAAATGTTTGAATTGAAAAAGTAATTATCAAAAAATATTATATGTTTTTGGAAAAAAAATGTTTTAAAATTAAATTTTATTCTATAACAGTGTTAAATAGATATGGAATTGTTAATTAGTTAAATGGGTTAATTATTTTGAACCTAGATAAAAATTTCAATCTACAGAAATGATTTAGTGAAATTGAAATTTATTTGTAACATGATTTATAATTTTGAAATGAAAAGATTAATGGATTAATAAATGGACTAGTATTATTTTCTATGAAATTCATAATGATTTGATTAAAGTGGGCTGTGACTTTGTTTAATCAATTTTGTTCCCCTTTAGTGTGTTTATCGATACATATTTTTATTTGCATATCATTTGGGATGTTTTGAAATGTCTTCCAGAATTTCGTTCAACAATAACATATTGTTGGTCTTATATACTGGTCATCAGGGTTGTTCTTCCCATATTCCATATGTTTAATCTGTTGTTAATGACTATACCCAGACTCTATAATGAGTGGTGTAAGAAGAAACATTATAACCATTTAACCACATCCATGATTTTTTTTTGTAATCCAAATTCATATAAAGGTTAGAAATGATATATAAGGGTAGTGTATTTTTATGAATAAGTTTATGTAATGTTGATACAAATAATACTATCGAATCTCTGAAGGTCTAGTCTATCTTATCCTTATTTGAGGGACCTAGCCTTGATTGCAAGGAACCATTGATTACCTCTAGTAGGTTTGAAATGTTTTCTTGGTATTATTTAATTTAGACATCAATAAATGGAAGTATCCTAAGGATGTAAAGAATGAGACCATTTCTCAGTTCAAGAGATTCATTCAAGAGGGTATATCTGTTGTGATGTATGCCGATAATTTCTTATGTGTGATATGTTTCATACATATTCATGTTGGTGATGAATTGATTAATGATGTGTCATTTAGGAAACGTGTTCACCCAAAACATGTTACTATCATGCCTATGTAATTGTTTATTCATACGTTGAAATTTTTGAAAGGTCTTTTTTCAGATGAAGTAGAACTATGAAAACAACAAGAATGGATACATTCCACATTCCCAATTGTGGATGTTTCATATCCTTGGGAAACTAAAAATACAACCATGTGTCTTCATCGGGGAGTACCTTTTCATTCTATGTGTTACTGTTCAAGATCACTTATATTTTGTGAAATTGTTGTCCACTTTGGTAACAACATGAGGTCCTCTATGGTGGGTAATAAAAAAATAAAAATACGATCAGAATATAAACTCTGGAATGTGAGAAAAATATTAATTATGATAATAGGGCTCCAACCATTTCCCTTGGAATGATGCTTTACATATAGTGGGGGAAAATTTGGTTTCCATATTTTTTATTTAGATGCGAGAGTGAAAACTATTCATGTTTTCCTTCTTGTGGATTGAATATTTTGGAAAAATTTTGTTTTGGGATAATTGTGGTTGATATATTGTAGACCATGGGTTGGGTCATTTTTTTATTTATGATGTAATAATGGTTTCAATATCGATAACATTTTGATTACCCTTGGTTTTCCACTTGTTTTGATATTATGGTTAGAGGCCAATTTCATTTTATTTGATGATCCCCCTTGTAAGAGTGTGGTGTCTTATTATGCACAAAACGCATCATGTGAACTCTTACTAGATAGACCTTGATAAATTTTGGGAATATAACCATGTTATTAGGAAGAAGTGGAATTTTTATAGACTAATTACACGGTTTTACAAGAAATTTTTAATGACATCATTAATGTTTGAGTCTCAGTTTGGAAAATGTTATGTTATCAATGATTACTTACCCATGTTTGAATTAATTATTAGTTATTTAGCATGCATGTGGATATTTGATCATTAATGTTTCTCTATAGTTATTGGTTCAACTCGGTTATTTTGGTTTAAGGGACATGACTTTATTATATTATACTTTTTTGGTGAATCATAATATGGCGGGGAAAATGATGATAAATCACTAGTATTTAATTTATTTGGAGACATTTGGTGATCATGGTATTTTCATCATGAATTTCTGTGAGTTGTTATCCTTTGTGTTAGTATCACTTTTGTACTATGGTCTTTTTACCTCTCAATATGAGTGAAGACGTTCTTATTGTTTCACCATGTTCTACAATTTGGTCAGGATGCTTTATGGGGACAAAACTTCTTATGGTGGGGATGTTGTAACATCCTATTACCAATTTTTATGCATTTTGACCTAATGATTTGGTAACATCACAAGTCATTTATGGAGTTTTTCTACACATTTTTATGTTTTTTGTGCCTATGAATGGATTGTAAATAGTTTAACTATAGTTTGACAGTGTATGCAGCATGGATTGCTTGGGGTCTCATGGTTCGAAAATAGTTTGACCATGCGGGTACCCAAACCATGAAAACATTTAATTTGGTATTTTATGGGCATAATGTTTTCACATTGATAGTACAAACCATTTGACATTACCTAGGAAATTGTGTATATAGTTATAATAATTATGAAAATTTTAATTATAGACCCAAACCCCCCATAATTAACCCTAATATCACCCCAATAGAAAATAAATTTATTCTACCACTTTTTGGATCCCATTATTGACATTATAGATTTTAAAAAATTATATCTTTAAATATTAAAGTACCAATCAATATGGAAATCAACTTCTAGTGATTTATCATACTTCTGGTCTTACATAACCCTTTTCTTCTTTATTGATTTTCCTTAATGGTTGTGAATGCCTTTATTTTTGTTAGATGTTGATTAATTGATGTGGATTTATAGATTAATAATATCCTCTATCATTATTAAATATATATCTTCTTAGATCTAATGATCCCCATCGAAGGAGAAAAATCATAAATGTTTTTTGTTGAATTCCATAATTTCCATGAATGTATTCCTATGATTTTCCATTTTTAATTAATTGTTTCAACATAATTCAAATATATATGTTTCCTAATTTCTATCACTTGTTTTATAAAACTCATCCATTTAATTCCTCGTAAATGATTCTTTGACCCTGTTTTATTTGAATTGATTATGGACTTAATTGACTGGATATAATCATTATCATTCTATACTTTTATAAATTCTTTGACTCCCATGTTTATTAGGAATTATTTAAAAATATCTATTAAGTATTATTTTAGTGAAAATGAGGTATTTTTCCAAGGCTCTGATTTACAAAATGATCGTCCACTACTTGAATTAAATTAATTGAACTATTTATGTTTTCAAAATGGTTTTATATTATTGATTATATTAAATTACTATGAATGACCATAGAATGTTTTAATCCAAATTTTTGAATTGGTGTTCTTAGGTTATTTGAATGAAATCATTTATTCACCTAAAAAGAGGTTGTAAACCCATGTATTTTAAATTAATTCAATTAATAAAAAAATTTAATACACCCATTAAATGATTTTGGGATGAATTAAAATAAATTTTTATTTAAATGTAATATTTGGAATTTTTAGCACTGAATTTTTAAAGAATGTGATTATTATTACCCTTTTCAATGTTGAAATTGTTTAAAACAATTTTGGATTAATTGATGATTTTATTAATGTCCCATTTTTAATTAATATATTGAATTGTAAAAGAAATTGGATATGATTAACTATTTGAATGTCAAAATTATTTAAATCGTATTTGAATTTAAACTGTTGATTATTGTCATGCATATTGGAATATTATGATGATCCTCTCTTAAAACAATATGTTGATGTTTTTTTAATTTTAATTTCCATTGTTCGTTGTTTTCAATAGGTTTATATACATTGTGGAAATTGGGGTTCTGTGGGATGTGTTATAAGGTCTAGTCCTCATGTGATCCTCATAACTCAATTACCATACATTCCTATATAGACAAGTCAAGGGAACCTGGATAGTTTTACTATATTCCAAAGTTATAAGTTTCTCTAGCAGACTCAGAAACATATAGTGGATCCACAGATATTTTGAAAGGTTCATGCAATGAAATTTCTACTTGGAACCCAATTGTGCGTCGAACGAGTTTTCATTGGACCCATTAGAATAGATGAAATCCTATCAAATTTTCATGTTGTAATTTTATAACTTATTATGAGGTGGACTCACAATTATAGATTGGATTAACCCATCAGATCCATATAATTGGTCTCAATACATGACTACATTATATGGCACCAATTGAAACATGATTTTCCTTTATTGGTTCATTAATTTGAATTATTATCATTGACTATATTGTATTGACACTTGTTCATATTTCTATATCAGGAACATATTCGTATAATTTTCTAATAAACATTCTTTATATTATTAAATGGATTTCAATAAAATTTAATATAATGTTAAAATTAAAAATTGATAAATTACTTGTTTTATTGGTTAACTTTAATAAATTATTCGTAAATTTTTAATACTCAACTGGGTACTAATACACTTATTCTACTATTTGTACTCTTCATTTTGAATATTTAAATTACCTAATGTTGTAACTATATAGAATATTTAGTTGAATCCTACATGGAACTTTTTCACAAACCCTTCTTTTTCTGTTTGGGGTTTTCATCCCTTTATTATATTATATAATGTGTTCATGCTCTCTCCTTTTGTTCTAGGTTCATGCTTGGGTGACCAACGGTTGGAGACATGGGACCTGGTTGGTTGTTGTGGACCACATTGAGAGGGGTTTTATAGGTTATGTTTTTATTTTAGTTTTCTTTTTTATCTCCTAGAAATTGATATGTATTTATTGATTGATATATATATATAATTATGGATCCGTAAGTACTCAATTATTGTAATAGTATGATGGTTAAATCCTTCTCAGTGGTTATTTTTTTAATTCTCATTTCTTTTTCTAGCCTGTGGGGATTAGAAATTCTATTCAGGTTAATGGAGATTCAAATAAGTTATTTTTTAAGATGGTATCCTAGGTTATCTCATTACAAACTCTGTTTTACCAAAAAATATTATATTATTAATATATTATTATTTAACATAATAATATATAAACTAGATTCCAAAGAAAATATTATACATTGAATTAAAAAAATTATGAAAATATATGACTTAAAAAAATTTTAAATGAATTATTGTGTTACAAATTATTTGTAAATAAATACGAGGACCAATTGAGTATATAGAAAATTATTTTATTGAAAACTATTATTCTGGTAACAAAGAGGTTTTATCCTAATAAATTATATTAATTAAAATTTTTGACTGGTATAATGATTATATATATATATTTTTTATTTATAAAATAATAAAATTTATATTCATGAAATATATTTGACTAGAATAATATAAGTCAACCAAAATATTACACAAAGAATCTATATTTTTTTCAAGTCACTTTTATCATATTATGATGCTGAAACCATTTTAAATACAATTTTTAGATATCTTATGGATTTTAAATTAAATATATATATATATATATATATATATTTGGAAGAGAAACATAAAAATTATTTTAGATTGTGTATTTTTTATGTTTATGCGATGCTTCATTTTTTAATGAATTTTTAAAAATAAAAAATTTTGATTCAAAACTTCTTTCTCATGTTATTTATTTATATTTATAAATAAATTTTTAATTAGTTTCAATGTTTTATTTGATCTAATTTTTATTTGATCTAATTTTTACCAACCGGGCCCTCGGAGCGGAAACACTCATATCTTGAGCTACGGACGTCCGATTGACGTGCCGTCAGCTTTGTTGAATTCCTCTAAGTGAGATGGATCTTTTGGCATACTCCGCCCGAGGTTTGGACGTGGGTGGAGTGCGGTCAGGTTGGTTTTGCCTTAAAAACCGACCGGGCCCCTGGGACGAAAATGCCAATATCTCCCAGACCGGGCGTCCGATTGACGCGCCGTCTGCGACGTTGAGTTCCTGTTGACGATACGGAACTTTTGGATACATGAACTTCGGACCTTGTGTCAGTTGATGTATCAGCCTCTCGGCTCGTGGAGCGGACCCTCCCGAACGAGCTTGCTGTGTGCGGGAACCCTAGTGCTGGCTGCGACTGCTACTTCGACAGCGATGACCGAGCAGAGATCCTTAGTGGACTGCGGCGACGACTGTGCAGAGATCCTCAGCGGACTGCGACGACTACTGCACTCAGCGATCCTACGTGGATCAGTGCTACAGGTCCTGCGTGGGCCCGGTCCTGTGTGGGCCCGATCCTGTGTGGGTCTGATCCTGCGTGGGTCAGCACTCAGTGGTTCTGTGTGAGCCAACGCCTACAGGTCCTGCGTGGGCCCGGTCCTGTGTGGGCCCGATCCTGGGTGGGTCCGATCCTGTGTGGGTCTTCTCTCAGCGGTTCTGTGTGAGCCAACTTCTACAGGTCCTGCGTGGGCCCGATCCTATGTGGGTCACTGCAAGGTTAGTACCTATCGATCCTTCGTGGGTCCGACGACTTAGATGGTTCAATGATCATCTTTATCGTCATCCGAAGAAGTATACCTGTGTGAGCTGAATCTTGTGTTACTCTCCTTTGTGGATTGTGTTGAGCTATCCTGTGTGGATTTACTGTCTACACTCCTTTGTGGATTGTGTTGTTCTATCCTGTGTGGGTATACGTTTTGCTTTCCTGTGTGGACTGGGTTGTGCTTGGGCTCGGACGTTGGAGCCGAACGGGAATTGAAGACTTAGGTATATGTATGGGCATATACCTAAGCCGTGTCAGATGTTACTTCGTGATTGTATCTTTCCTTTGTGGATTATCCTTTGTGGATTTCGGGAGACCTTCGAGGGTCTCGGGGTCCCTAATGAGTAGCTTATACTCACACCTGCACGGGCTATGCCCGCACTTCGTGGTGTTGGTTGCAGACGACGGACAGCGCTGATCGTGGAGGAGACGTGCGGAGCAGGACATGACCTGGAGGTGGACCACTGGGCGGGACGTACTTGGAGCGGTTAGGTGGACCCGAGGAGCAGTGGAGGCTATCTGTACCCACCCTTCAGGTGGGACTTCCGGAGGACTGCTCGACGCTGCAGTTTTCCCTTTTCAGTTGCTGTTTTTCCTTTCAGTTGTACTTTACAGTTGGGCTTGTATTTCCGGCCCCTTTTACTTTCAGCATAGCTTTTACAGTTTTACTTAGTGTTTACTTTTCCGCTTGCTTACTCTGTGGTGCTTTTTTACTTTTCAAAGGCAATGCCTTCCCTTTTTGTTGGGATTTACGCCTTGGTGCTAGTCGCCAGCCCCTGGCCTATGGAAGGAGGGCTTGGGGTAGTCACGGCACGGGCCCCGAGGACGGTTCGGGACAAATTGGTATCAAAGGTGGTCGGTTCTACCGCAGACTCTGATCTTTCTTCTATGTGAAGAAAAAGTGTTTAGTGTATTGAGTGTGGTTATCAGTCCATGGAGTCCAGTGTTGGTGTGGCGGCCGACGTATCCATGCACCAGGACCCTGACTTCTGATTCCCGACTTAATGCACGAAAACATTGATTGCATGTGTGTTTCAAGTTTTCTTTGTGATTACTTGTGTCAGCTCACCAGGTATGCTGTTCTGACCGTGGAATACTTGTTTCCTTTTCATGATGGCACGACGACAGCAGCCAGCTAGGGTTCCTAGAGTAGGGCGCGACGACAGCCCGCCGAGCGACGAGGCCTCGGTACAGGGCCCGTTGACAGCAGAGGCACCGGCGATACCTTTACCCGCCGAGCCCCCGATGCTTCCAGCACTAGCAGCTGACGACGCACAACGCCTTGGAGCACTGCACGAGTTCCAGCGCCAGTGACCACCCAGGTTCCGTGGGGAGTCGGACCCCCAGGCAGCCGAGGACTGGCTGGAGGCGGTCGTCCGAGTTTTCAGGCTAGTGAGGACACCAGCAGACCTCATGGTGATCCTCGCGGCGAGCCTACTACACGCAGCAGCCGGACGCTGGTGGAGCCTGATGCTCCAGGTACACGATGAGGCCACCCTCATCTGGCCGGACTTCGAGAGCCTCTTCCGCTCAGAGTTCGTCCCAGCCACCCTTCAAGCGGTGCGCATCCAGGAGCTTCTTCAGCTGCGGCAGGGCAGCTTGACGGTCGCTCAGTACGCGGCGAGGTTCACAGACCTTTCTTGGTACTCGACAGACATGGTACGAGACCCCTTCTTCCGGGCCCGGACCTTCGAGCAGGGTTTGAGACACGAGATCCGGGCATCGCTGATCTCCCTCAGCATCCCGACCCAGGCAGGAGTACTGGAGCGAACCCTCCTGATCGAGAGCTTCCTGGCTGAGTCCACAGCGAGACCCACCGCAGGGCGGCAGATAGCGGAGTCTTTGGAAGCTGGTAGCCGGCGGATGACTCAGGGTTCCAGGCGGACCAGACCTTCCGGCAGGTGACCTCGGGACGCTGGCTCAGGAGTGCAGGGCACCCGGCCCGGAGCCAGCCTTCCGAGAGGCAGACAGTGCTACAAGTGCGGCAGGTAGGGCCACATGGCTCGTGACTGCCCGACCCGTCGTACTGAGGGTCAGCAGACGGTGGAGAGGCCACCCAGGCAGAGGCAGAGGGTCGACCGTGGCGGTCCGCAGGGAGGAGGTGGACGAGGCAGAGGAGCTGGCCGAGCAGCAGGAGGTGGGCGACGCTTTGAGGCTCTGCCACCACCTCCACCAGGAGGCCCGCCCCGACCACAGGGAGCTGGCGGGCAGAGACAGGCTCAGCTCCAGGCAGCGGAGGCCTACGACCACGGCGCGCTAGAGATGATTCGAGGTACGATCTGTGTCTATTCCACCCTTGCTGCAGTTCTGATAGACATAGGAGCGAGTCACTCTTTCATAGCCACTGCCCTTGTTCGGGGCTCGGAGATTCTGACAGAGCCGTTGGCTCGATCCTTACGGCTAGAGACTCCTACGGGAGCAGAGTCGACGATTACGCACTGGTGCCGGCAATGTGAGCTTACTCTAGGAGGCGAGAGCTTCGGTTGGGATCTTCTTGTAGCAGCGTCGAGGCCTTATGACGTCATCTTGGGCATGGATTGGTTATCTACGGTCCATGCTCAGATGGACTGCATTAGGCTCAAGGTGCGATGTGTGCGCACCGACGGGAGCAGGTTCACCTTCACCGGCGAGAAGGGAGCCTTAGCAGCACAAGATGGACTCACGCAGAGGAGAGGTCAGCCCATCACTCATCAGTTGGCTAGCCTCATCCTGGGAGCAGTTGACGTGCGGAGTCCCAGTTTTCCTGCAGTGGTGGATCAGTACGCGGACGTCTTTCCCGACGACGTTCCAGGACTACCTCCTCGCAGAGAGGTAGACTTTTATATTGACCTATACCCCGGGACAGCCCCGATATCTACTCCAGCATATCGGATGGCCCCTGCTGAGCTTCGAGAGCTGCGGGTAGAGTTGGAGGACTTGCAGGGCAAGGGGTTCATCCGACCCAGTGTTTCGCCCTGGGCTTCCCCGATTTTGTTCGCCAAGAAGGCGGACGGGAGTTTGCGACTGTGTGTTGATTATCGTCGCCTGAATCAGGTGACAGTGAGGAACAAGTATCCGCTACCCGGGATTGATGATCTCTTCGACCAGCTCAAGGGAGCACGGTGGTTCTCGAAGATAGACCTCAGGTCAGGCTATCATCAGCTCGGAGTTCGAGATGAGGATGTGCAGAAGACGACCTTCAGGTGTCGGTATGGCCACTATGAGTTCTTGGTTATGCCTTTCGGCGTGACCAACGCTCTAGCAGTGTTCATGAGCCTCATGAACAGGATCTTCCAGCCATACCTCGATCGATTTGTCGTGGTCTTCATCGACGACATTTTGGTGTACTCGACGACGGAGGAGGAGAACGCCTACCACCTGTGTGTTGTACTAGACACACTCCGAGAGCACCAGCTTTATGGCAAGCTCTCGAAGTGTCAGTTCTGGTTACGTGAGGTCCACTTCTTGGGGCACGTCATTTCTGAGGCGGGAGTTGCAGTGGATCCCGCGAAGATCAAGGCAGTGCTAGCTTGGGAGCCACCCAAGAGCGTGACAGAGGTGCGGAGTTTCTTGGGCCTAGCCGGATACTATCGGAGATTTGTGCCGGACTTCTCCAGAGTTGCGGCCCCACTCTCAGCGTTGACGAAGAAGGGGAAACCCTTCGTGTGGTCAGACGGATGTCAGCAGAGCTTCCAGGAGCTGAGGCAGAGGTTGACCAGCGCACCCATCTTGAGGTTGCTTGAGGAGGGAGTTGGATACGTAGTCTACTACGATGCATCAGGGACCAGAATCGGGTGTTTCCTGATGCAGGAGCGGGCCGTGATTGCCTACGGATCACGTCAGCTGAGGCCGCATGAGAAGAACTACGCTACCCATGACTTGGAGTTGGCAGTAGTGGTCTTTTCCCTGAAGACATGGCGACACTATCTGATTGGCGAGCGCTTCACAGTCTTTTCTGACCACCAGAGTCTCAGGTACATCTTCTCTCAGAAGGACCTGAACCTGAGACAGCGGCGATGGCTCGAGTTCCTCCAGGACTACGACTTTGAGATAGTCTATACTCCTGGGAAGGGGAACGTAGTGGCTGATGCCCTCAGCAGGAGGACGTGCATCCAGCTACTTGAGGAGGCGACAGAGCAGCTAGCCGCTTTGAAGATATCCTTCGTGGATAGAGACGGAGCAGCCTTCCTTCAGTCTCTCACAGTCTCTCCTCCGCTCCTTCAGCGGGTCAGAGAGGCACAACATGGGGACGTTGACTGTGAGACGCGGCGTGCACAGATATCCTCGGGGCAGGCACCTGATGGTTTCTCCCTTGGAGCAGAGCACGATGTCCTTTTCAGAGGACGTACCTTGGTACCCGTCGCCTTACGAGAGGAGGTGCTGAGAGAGTATCACACTTCTCCTTTGGTGGTACATCCTGGAGTGGCGAAGATGTACCAGGATCTCAGGCGACAGCACTGGTGGCCGGGCATGAAGAAGGATGTGGCAGAGTTCGTTTCACGGTGCCTCACCTGCCAGCAGGTGAAGGCAGAGCATCAGGTACCAGCAGGTTTGGTACAGCCCTTGGAGGTCCCGGAGTGGAAGTGGGATGGGATATCTATGGACTTCGTGACTGGACTTCCACGCACTTCCAGAGGTCACGATTCCATTTGGGTGATTGTTGACCGACTCACCAAGTCGGCACACTTTTTACCCATCCGAGAGCAGGGATCAGTGGAGAGCTTGGGGAGTCTCTACGTTCAAGAGATTGTACGACTTCACGGTGTGCCATCGACTATCGTCTCCGACCGGGACGCTCGTTTTACTTCCCGGCTTTGGAAGGGGTTGCAGGAGGCGTTCGGGACGCGACTGCGTCTGAGCACCGCCTTTCACCCTCAGACGGATGGTCAGACGGAGAGGACCATTCAGACTCTCGAGGACATGCTCCGTGCATGTGTCCTCGACTTTGGTCGCAGCTGGGAGGACCACCTACCCTTGGTGGAGTTCGCGTACAACAACAGCTACCACTCCACCATCGGGATGGCACCCTAAGAGGTGTTGTGCGGCAGGCCTTGCAGAACTCCTTTGTGCTGGACAGACCCTGGAGAGTCAGCACTTGTGGGACCATAGATGGTCCGGGCCACGACAGAGAAGGTCCAGGTCATCCAGGAGCGAATGAGGACAGCCCAGAGCCGGCAGAAGTCATATGCTGACAGGAGGCGGAGGCCACTAGATTTCGAGGATGGCGACCACGTCTTCTTGCGGGTCTCACCTCGACGTGGTTTGAGGAGATTTGGCCGAGGCGGCAAGTTTTCTCCACGCTTCATCGGACCCTTCCAGGTCCTCAGCAGGGTTGACGAGGTGGCTTATCTCCTGGCTCTGCCACCTCAGTTGCACCGGGTGCACGACGTCTTCCACGTATCCTAGCTGAGGAGATACGTGCACGACCCGACGCACATCATTGACTATGGGGAGCTAGACGTGGATGATGGAGCGACTTTTACGGAGGTCCCAGTGGAGATAGAGGATCGACAGGAGCGGGTCCTATGTGGGCGATCGATTCCTCTTGTGCACATCAGATGGCAGCACGGGAACCTCCAGGAGAGCACTTGGGAGCGGGAGGCTCAGATGCGTGCTCAGTACCCACATTTGTTTCCCTAGTTTTTGATGTATCTTTACGGGGACGTAAAGTCCTGAGGTGGGAGTAATGTAAAGACCCGTAAATTTCAAGGAAATTTTTTTCTTAATTTTCTTTGGAATTTTACAAGAGCGCAGTTTCTGACGGCACCTGATTCCAAGGCCCGGTGTGCCCGGAATCATTTTCCGAAGTTTGGCTCGGGTACGTTCAGTGAACGGACGAGCGAGTTTTTCTAACTTTTGAACCGGTGCCCGGAATCGAATTCTGAGGGCACCGATGAAATCGCAGCGCCGGTATTCGCTTAGAAACGCCTCTTCCGGAGTTGCGTTTGCTCGGGTATAGTTTTTAATTTTCGGGCTTAAAGTTAAGAAATAAAATAATTTTGCGACAACTTTATTTTATTTCACTTAAGCCACCTGGAAGCCTCTTGAAGCCACTTAAAGGCGGCTTGAACTGAGTTGAACTGGATAGGATGCTATCCAGAAATATCCTACCCCCTTGGTAGGATATTTGTGAGGTGGGGCCCGCACGAGCCCCGCCGTTTCTTTCCGCTAAGAAACACACCCGTGAAAACCCGTCTTAATGAAAGTCAACTGACGCGTTTTCTAAATTCTTAACAGACCATTTAATTGGGCGGTTTATTTCGTGAATTAAATGGGTTGTTTCTTTCGTGAATTAAATGGGTCGTTTCTTTCGTTGAATTAATTCTACGAATTTATGGATCGTTTCTTAACTGGTTTCGTGTGTTGGCATATTAATAAAATAAGACCAACCTAAAAATCCTTTGAAAAGATTGAGAGGATCCCTGTTTCTTCAGCTCCCTCGTGAAGAATGCGAAGAACGCGAAGAACGCGAAGAACGCCGAACCCAGAAATCGACGACGCCTTCGTCCGAGACGTTCTTCCAATCCCCGATCTCCGATCTCTGATCACCGACCATTCGAGGTAAGTGCTTTCGGATTTCCGCTCAATGTTCTTTTTGGTTTTAAACATAGATTTAATTAATTATAATTTAAATCTGTTGTTCTTGGTTCGTTGAGTTCACCGACTCAACGCCGGCTTCCGCGACGACGCGACGCCTCCCCGCGACGACGCGACGATTGATCTCTTCCGCGACGATCTCTTCCGCGATGAACGCCCGCGCACGACGATCATCAAGGTAGGGATTTCATTATGGGAATTACCCCCTTTTTAAATTAAGTCTCGTCTTTGTTTCTTTAAAAAAAATTAAAGAACCGGATTCAAGGAAACAATTTTATTTTTATCAAAAATTAAAATTGTTGGTTCATGTGTTGAACAAATTCTCCGGGTTGTTTATTTCTAACGCGGAGGGTGCGTGCCAAACGAACACGGCCCGACGACCCTCCGTCGTTCTTCGTTTTGTGCGGATTTGACGGTCGACGAAGGAACGTGCCACAACGGACGTTTGACGATCCCGCAGTAATGAACGGATCCCGGGAGGAGCAACGGCGCAGACGGGAAGAAAAACGGGCCATCGGAGCGACGCCGGCGGCCCGCGGAAGTTGCCGGCGACGCGGGTTGCCGGCGCGGCGGCGCCGGCGGCCGGAGGCGGCGGCGCCCCGGCGCGCCGCCGGACGAAATCCGCCGCGGCTGAAGCCGCGGCAGCGGCGGCCAACGGACCCGCGGCGCGCAGGTCCGGTTCGTCCAGGCGGACGCGGCTCAACGCGTCCGCGGTTCGCCAGCGCGGCCCGCACGCTGGCTGCGGTTCTTCCTCAAGCCGCGGGTCAGCGCTCGTGGCTTCCACCCGCGCCGCTCGGCCGAGCCGGACCGGCCCTGGCCGGGCCGGGCCGGGCCAGCCGGGTCGGACCTGGGTCGGGTCGACCCGGTTCGGGACGACCCAGGGGGGGTCGGGCCGGGTCGGACCTAGGTCGGGTCGACCCGGTTCGGGACGACCCAGGGGGGGTCGGGCCGGGTCGGCCCGGGCCCGTACCCCCCATCTTCGGACGTTTTCGTTCAAACGCACGTAACTTGAGCTTCGTGCCTCCAAACAACTCGCCGTCAGCGGAAACACGATCCTTGGATCAAGACGGTCGTTTCGGTATAGCGCACTCAAGGTTTTGGAATACTTTGAGTTCGGCCAGATTGGTTCGTACACGAGACCAACCGGGCCCTCGGAGCGGAAACGCTCATATCTTGAGCTACGGATGTCCGATTGACGTGCTGTCAGCTTTGTTGAATTCCTCTAAGTGAGACGGATCTTTTGGCATACTCTGCCTGCGGTTTGGACGCAGGTGGAGTGCGGTCAGGTTGGTTTTGCCTTAAAAACCGACCGGGCCCCTGGGACGAAAATGCCAATATCTCTCAGACCGGGCGTCCGATTGACGCGCCGTCTACGACGTTGAGTTCCTGTTGACGATACGGAAATTTTGGATACATCAACTTTGGACCTTGTCTCAGTTGATGTATCAGCCTCTCGGCTCGTGGAGCGGACCCTCCCGAATGAGCTTGCTGTGTGCGGGAACCCTAGTGCTGGCTGCGACTGCTACTTCGACAGCGACGACCGAGCAGATATCCTCAGTGGACTGCGGCGTTGACTGTGCAGAGATCCTCAGCGGACTGCGACGACTACTGCACTCAGCGATCCTACGTGGATCAGTGCTACAGGTCCTGTGTGGGCCCGGTCCTGTGTGGGCCCGATCCTGTGTGGGTCCGATCCTGCGTGGGTCAGCGCTCATCGGTTCTGTGTGAGCCAGCGCCTACAGGTCCTGCATGGGCCCAGTCCTGTGTGGGCCCGATCCTGTGTTGTTCTGATCCTGTGTGGGTCATCTCTCAGCGGTTCTGTGTGAGCCAACTTCTACAGGTCCTGCGTCGGCCCGATCCTGTGTGGGTCACTGCAAGGTTAGTACCTATCGATCCTTCGTGGGTCCGACGAGCTAGATGGTTCAATGATCATCTTTATCGTCATCCGAAGAAGTATACTTGTGTGAGCTGAATCTTGTGTTACTCTCCTTTGTGGATTGTGTTGAGCTATCCTGTGTGGATTTACTGTCTACTCTACTTTGTGGATTGTGTTGTTCTATCCTGTGTGGGTATACATTTTGCTTTCCTGTGTGGACTGGGATGTGATTGGGCTCGGACGTTGGAGCCGAACGGGAATTGAAGACTAAGGTATATGTATGGGCATATACCTAAGCCATGTCAGATGTTACTTCGTGATTGTATCTTTCCTTTATGGATTATCCTCTGTGGATTTCGGGAGACCTTCGGCGGTCTCGGGGTCCCTACTGAGTAGATTATACTCACCCCTGCATGTGCTATGCCCGCACTTCGTGGTGTTGGTTGCAGACGACGGACAGCGCTGATCGTGGAGGAGATGTGCGGAGCAGGACAGTACCTGGAGGTGGACCACTGGGCGGGACGTACTCGGAGCGGTTAGGTGGACCCGAGGAGCAGTGGAGGCTATCTATACCCACCCTTCAGGTGGGACTTCCGGAGGATGGCTCGACGCTGCAGTTTTCCATTTTCAGTTGCTATTTTTCCTTTCAGTTGTACTTTACAGTTGGGCTTGTATTTCCGGCCCCTTTTACTTTCAGCACAGCTTTTACAGTTTTACTTAGTGTTTACTTTTCCACTTTCTTACTTTGTGGTTCTTGTTTACTTTTCAAAGGCAATGCCTTCCCTTTTTGTTGGGATTTACGCCTTGGTGCTAGTCGCCAGCCCCTGGCCTATGGAAGGCGGGCTTGGGGTAGTCACGGCACGGGCCCCGAGGACGGGTCGTGACATATATGACTTATTCTTTGGACTAGAAATGATGTGTAGGGCCCAGAAATTATATAAACTGTCGATGGATTTATAGTTTCACATGAGATGAATATGTTGGCCATATTTAATAGGTTTCAATCCATAGTATTCAACCATTTTTTAATGGTGTTGACATTATGGGTTTTCATGTTCCCTAGAATTGATAGAAAAAAATAATAATATCTTTTAATTTGGTTTATTTTTCACATATCCATTATATTTTTCATCAATATTTTTATGATTAAAACCTATTAGATGTTAATTTATTATATAGTTTTTGTTTCAGTTTCTTACCTTTCCATATTATATTTCATTATGTAGTTATTTTAATGGAATTTTTTATAAATTATTTAACAAGTCACATAGATTTTTTGTACTTGATTTATTATTTACTCCACATTATATACCCTTATCATGCATTTTAACTCAACAATATTAGGCTTTCAGTCCCCAAATAATAAATATTAATTTTTTCAATAAGATTCAAATAATATAATTAATTCATTTAATAATGAATCATGTTTTTATTTTATATTTTCCAGTGTATTGTGAGCATCATGTATGTAATCTAGATTTCCAAAATAGCTAAATTTATTAACCCTTTAAGATTTTATTTTTTAATCATTCCAATGTAATTAAATAATAAAAAATCAATAGGTGTCTGGTTTCGGGATTTATAATTGGTATCTAAGGATATTTAGTATAAGCCATGGAAACATGATTTAGAAAACTTATATTAAGGAACATAACCTTAAGATTAAATTTGAGGACAATATTTGAAGCTAGTACTACAATTTTTTGATGTATATATTATGTTAGTATTCCTAGAAATACATCCCTATGAGGATACTATAGGTGGATGTCGTTCTACCATCAATGTATATTGGAGTAACATCTCTGACAAGGGGTTTTGAGCCTGACTCAGCAAAACTATGTATATGAAAACACACATTAAATCCCCACTAGTTTGAAACATAATGGGGATATTAGTTGGAAAATTCACATTTTATTTACAAAACATTATAAATAATTTTGAAGTAATTTTGTCCCCAAATATGCCATGTTTATTATTATGAGATTATATATGCGTAACATTTCATATTTATATTAAGTGTTTATCTATTTTTGGGATTATACATTATTTTATGATATAATCTAGTATAATCCATTTTATAATAATATAAAATAGTAGAATTAATGATAACTTCACCAATGAATCTGATCTAATGAGTAAAAAGGATAATATCATTTACAGTATTAAGATATCATTTTCAATTGAAACATTAGCCAATATATTATCATCATATTAGGAAATTGTACCATATGATAATGATATTTTTAATGAATTATAACATACTTATTTATTTAGAGTGAAGAAAGAGATTGTGATGGTGACATAAAAAACATGTGTAAAGGTAATAAGGGAATGATTTAATTTTCAACATGTGATAATTTCTTATATAAACACCTTTTTATGTTATTAAAATGAACATGATTTTGTTACAAGTGTGGAAATAAATTCAACCTTGATTTTTATTTAAATGGTATGAAAAAAGGTTTATAATGTAAAATAATTTAATGACAAGGAGATGGGACACTGTAAAGATTAATTCCTTAAGCATGAAATGAATACACATCATAATATTCTTTTTTATAATGGTAATGTTATTCTACTGCTACTTGTGAAGATGAGAGATTAATATTACCATTCATAAATTCTGTCATTAAAATTTTCTATCAGCTATGTACTTATTATTAGAAATATGGGGTATTTGAGGATTGTGATTGTAACGCCCTGACCCTAGTTACCAAGAGTCAGTGCATTTTTACATAACATTAGCATGATACAAGGAATCATGTCCCGAATGTTTGATCAATTTAGTAGCCTTTGAAGTACTAGATATATTCATAAGTTTTACATTACATCATGAAATAAAAACATCAACACAATTTTATCCCTTTATAAAAAATATATATCCTTAGCCTATCCATGCATGCCAACAATAATATAATTATTCACATCATAGGAAAAATAAAACATTGAAAGGGGTGATATCAGATGATCATTAAGGTTAACAATATTGCATGACATTCATAAATAAACATTAACACTTAAGGCAATGTATATGACTAAAAAAAATTCTTTTAGACATAAACAGAAAAATAATATCCATATATAAAATTAAAAATTCCATCTACTAATTCAAATGGATATTCTACATGTCAAATAATCACATGCAATATCAATAACCACTTCCATAATGAAGGAATTCCTAACGACAAACCTCATAACCACATAGTGAAGACCTTGTACCAAGACTACAAATAATATTTTTTCATGACCTTGTGCCAAGACACTAGTTTATCACACGAGACCTACCGATGCATCAAGGAGTTAGAGTGGACTCCACTCATCACTGAATAAGTCCAATGCATTCCTCATATGAAAAGGTTTAAACATAACATAAACTTTGGTATAAAAACTAGCATACAAAATGTCAATACATTATCAATATACCATTAGTGGTATAAAAATAACACATCCACAATCAAATATATAAATAAAACATCAATAAAATATAGAACATATTTATCATAATAAATAAACTTCAAAAAAGTGTAAAATTTATCAAAGGATATTGACATATATGAAATCAAAACAATTTTAGAGAAATATATCATTCTATTTTGAAATCATTTAAAATTCATATAATTAAAAAAGAAAACATTTATTTTGAAAATATTCTTATAATCTTGTAAGGTAATCTTATAATGTGATATAATGGGGGAGAATAACCTCCCCCACCATATAAGTTAAAAAACATTCTAACCTTAATATGTAGAAAAGGTCATAATGTACCTTTTTTGGAAATGATGGAAATATTCCTTTCAAACCATTTTATAATATTTCAAACAAGAAAATAAAACACTTTAAACCAATGATTATTAAATAGTAAAAACATGTTTTGAAATACATTTTTGTGAAACATGGATGTCGATGATAAATAGGCCACAATAGATACTTAAGTAAAAACAAACTTGGATAATAAAGAGATTGTGAAATTAACCCTTAACTTGTACTTCTCATTAGTCAATGGTATGTTAAACTCATGTATAATAGTTAATAAATTGTTATTAAATTATAAAAGAATCATATAAAAAATATGATATCATATATGATCTTATAATATTGTTGTGATAATAATATTTTAGTAGTATCATCGTTTTGGGTGTTAACTGATATCTTTTCCTTTATATGATTGGTAACGTAAGTAATGAATGTTATGTATAGGATGTATTTGATTCATATACAGAATGATTTTTTGTTCAGAAACATTAATTTTAACCATAAAATGAATATTTTGTTGAATGATTACGATGGGGGAATGAATCTCATCGCGTTTGTGAAGACGATAATCTGTACATACCCACGAGCGACAATATCATTATATTGTTGGTTAAATAGTATGTAGTTGAATCATATATCATATATACTGAATAATTAACATGTTATATTTATTATTTAAATTAGTTATACTCATTAATATTCTGATCCAAAAAATGATATGTTAGAATAACAAACTACACCACGACAGGAAGATGGTAAGCTGTACGTACGAACATATAGTGACTTGGTCATTTATAGGATGGGTATAATATTGAATTATTTTGTACCATATTTATAATAACATGTAATTATGTAGAAGGTACTTGTGTTATTATTTTGTTATGGAATAAACAAAGAAAGATGAAGTGAAAGATGAAAATAACTTGAAAGAGGATGGTGAAATTATTAACTTTTCTTCAGGTGTTTCATATTGAGTTGATCAAAAGGGTTCCATAGGTTTGTTTTCTAATCAAATTAAGGACTCTAGGATAATGGAAAGAAATTAGGGGGGATATTTGGGTAGGGTTTTTCCGAGCCAAATTTCTTTTGAGGAGTGAAATTAAGAGAAGGGGAAGTGCACTTTTATAAGAGAGGTGAGTGTCACTTTAAGAAAATCTTGAAATATTTTTTTATAATGAAATCATTTTCGGATTCTAATGTCTCAAAAATGATTTATTTCTAGTCTATGGTTGGTAAGGGTCATAAAAAGCTCTAACCAATAGGTTTTATATTGGTTTAGGTCACCATATTAACCTTATCTTTTAAATTTATCCCTTAGTTAAATAGTTTGACATGTAAAATGTCTCTTTGTATTTTTATAATATATGGTTAATAAACTAACTATAACAGGACAAGAGAACCCATAGTGGTTTATTATTAAAATATATAACCTTATCTACATCCTTTTTCTGAACCTTATATTTTTTGTAATATTATATAAATTAATATAAAAAAATTTGTTTTAAATTTGAAAATATGTCGATTTTGACACTATTTAGTAATTGGTTTTTGTGAAAATCATAACAAGGAAATTTTACATGGAATTTTTTTTAATCAAACCTAAAATGTCATTTTGACCTTTAAAATTAATAGAAGTAATCAATAATCTCAAATTATATTTATTTGGATATGTATAATATCAATTATTTTAATCATTCATTGATAAGGTAATTACTGCATCATCATTGTGTCAAAAATAAATTAAAATATATAATGTCTAAAAAATATAAATAAAATGTAACTATATATAAATTATGTTTGTCTATATATTGAATATTTATAGTCAAATTTATGTGGTGTTTAAAACTATATTAAAAATTGTTTAGTTATTAAACATTGAATTTAACTCTTTTAACTCTTCTTTAAATAAAATAATAATAAATGTCCTTATCTAATCAATGCTATCCAAAAGGGTCATATTTTATCCGTATGGTTTATTTTTTCCTAATTAAACTTATCCAATAGAATTTTGATAGGTGGTAGGCTAATTATGATATCATTTTTTCCGTTAATTACGTGATTTACTTTTAGCCATGGTAAAGAAAAGTCAAAAGTTACTATTGGAAAAAAAATAATTTAATCTTATTGAAAAAAATCAACATTATGATATCAATAATTCCTATATAATTTTTATGATTATGCTCACCAAAGTGGTATACTTATGTTATATGAAAATTTTCAAATGCTCTTAGAAGGTTGGTAAAAGATGGTAAAAATTTTATAAAAATTTTATATAGATAAACATTTTATAAAATTACCCCTATGAATTAAATTGAACATATATTGGTTTTATGTATCTATTTGTGAAATAAAATAAATTAAAATAAAAATAACTAATTTCATAAATAAAAGATCAGTTTTAAATAATAACGTAGTGTTTTCTCTATTCATAAAAAATTGAATGTTTTCAGAAAAATACCAAAAATTCACCGCAAACTAATATTGATATTCCAAATGCAAAAATGAAGACTATTTTGAAAAGTAAAATTTATAAAATTTCAAAAAGTGTGTATTACTATTCAGAATGGATAGTTTTATTGGTGGTAAGGTGTTAAAACTCAAAGTCTCATACAACGCAATCTAATGCATTATTCAAATGTAAACATACCGTGGGATCTTGGGGTGTTACATTCTCCCCTCCTTAAAAGAAGTTCATTCTAAAAATTTCTAGAACATTAATGCATAAACAAATTTGGGTGTTCATCATCATAAGCTAAAAGTGTTCCCACATTGCCTCTTCCATATTTTGGTTTCTCAATAGAACTTCTACCAGACGAGTCGTCCAGTTTCTCAGAACTTGTTCTCTAGTATCAACAATTTTTAGAGGCTCGTCACAATAAAACAGATTAGGTTCTATTCCAATTTCTTCCTAGCTGAGTACATGTGTTGGGTCAGGCATGTATTTTCTCAATAGTGATATGTGGAACACATCATGACCTTTGGAGATACTTAGAGGCATTCCCAAATGATAAGATACAACTCCCATTCATTCTTGATTTTTGAATGGTCCAATATACATGGGATTCAATTTACCCTTCTTACAGAAACGTATAACACCCTTCCATGCAGATACCATTAAGTAAACATGATATCCTACTTGAAATTTTAAATATTTCCTCTGATTATTGGAATAGATCTCTTTCCTACATTTTCCCACAATGATGTTGGTTTGTATAATCTTCACCTTTTCCTTTGTTTCCAGAACATGTTATGGGCCTACAAGTTTTCTTTCCCCAACATAATCCCAACAAGTTGGTGTGTGACATCACATTCCTTATAACGCTTCATGTAGTCCCATCTGAATACTTGAATGGAATCTAATGTTAGAATAAAATTCTACCATAGGTAAATATTGATCCCACATACCATGAAAGTCATGTGAGAAAGATCTCAACATGTCTTCGAAGGGTTGAGTATTCCATTCTGATTGTCCATCGGTTTGAGGGTGGTATGCAGTGCTCAACGAAGGTTAGTATCCATGGAATTTTGAATACTTTTCCAAAATCATGATGTATAATTGTTATAGAGAATATAAAAAATCAATAAGGGTAACCCATGAATCCATAAACCTTCATTAATATACAATCTTTCTAGACGTTCAAGTGGTAAATCTTCTCTTATATAAATAAATTTCCTGACATGGTATGATGATCAATGATGTCCTATATTGCATCATTAATTCTATGAGTCTTTGGTAGCCCAATAAAAAAGTCAATAGTAATATTATCTAATTTCCACTCAACTATGAGAAGAGGTTTCATCACTCTTCTAGGCTGTGGAATTTCATCATTCATTTGTTGACAAACCATACATCGTAAAACAAAATCAGAAATCTCTCTCTTCATGTTGTCCCACACAAAATGTTCTTTCGAATCCCTATACATATTGGTTCTCCCAGGGTGTATAATGAAGTTGGAGATATGAGCATCATCTAACAATTACCTTTTTAGATTATTTATGTTATGAACACAACGTCTCTTCCAAAATTTCAAAATTGCATCTTCATATATGATGTCACTCAATCTCTCATCATTCAAAGCATTAATCTTTTTTTGGAACTCCACATCATTAGTATAAGAACTCTTTAGCCTTTCTAGTTATGATGGTTTGGAAACCATTTGAAAATGTTTTTATGTTTCACATTACATGGTAATTCCCATATAAATCTTTACTAGATCCATGAAAATATGATCCCTTTCAAGTAACATGTTCTTCAAAACTCCAGGATCCTTTTACTAAAATCATCTCCCACCTTATTTTCCTTCCCTGAGTGGTATTGTATAGTGAAATCATAATCCTTGAGTTTTTCAAGCCATCAAATTTGCCTCATCTAGATTTCTTGTTGTGAGAAAATATACTTCAAACTCTTGTGATCAATATAAATCTCACATTTTTCACCATAGTGATAGTGTCTCCATATCTTCATAGAAAAGATTATAGCTTCTAACTCATGATCATCAGTGGGATTTTTTTACTCATGGATATTTAGAAATCATTATGCATAAGAAATAACTCTATCATTCTTCATAATGACAAAACCAATTCCTTTCATTGAAGCACCACTATAAATAACAAGCCCATCATTCGCTGATGGCAGAGTCAAGATAAGAGCATTGACTAATCTTATCTTAAGTACTTAAAAACATTATTCACTCTTTTTTCCAAACAAATTTAATCCATTTATGTGTGATCTTGGTTAATGGGTCATCCAACCAGGAAAAATTATGGAGAGACGTCGATAATAACCTACTAAACCAACAAAACTGCATACCTCGGTTATACTCGTCGGTGCTGGAAATTCATGGATTTCCTTGGTCTTTGAAAGATCAACATAGATTCAATCGTTAATGGAAATTTATCCCTGAAAATAAATATCTTGAAGTGATAATTCAAATTTTCTAAATTTCCCATATAATTCATTTCTTGTAAGAGTCCATAGGATAATGCACAAATGATATTCATGATCTTCATATCTTGTTAATTATACCATAATATCATCAATAAATACAACTGAAATTTCATTATGATATTCCTTGAAAACCTTATTCATTAGTTCCATGAAGACAGAGGGTGTATTAGTCAATCCAAAAGGCATTAATGTAAACTCGTAATGTCTGACCTAGTTCAAAATGTTGTTTCCAGAATGTATTCCTTTTTCACACACAACTGATGATATCCAGATCGAATGCTAATCATTGTAAAATAATGAGCACCATGAAATTGGTCTAATAAATCATCAATGCAGAGTAAAGGATACTTTTTCATTACTTTTATTGGATTGATCTCCCTGTAGTTAATGAACATCCTCTTAGATCCAACATTCTTCTTAACAAAAAGGATAAGGGCACCCCATGATGAAAAAATGGGGCACATAAAACCCTTATTACTCAATTCCTCTAGTTGATTATTTAGTTCCACTATTTCCATAGTGTCCATTCTATAAGGGGTCTTCCATATGGGCTTTGAAATAGGATTTAAGTCAATGTAAAACTCAATTTCTCATTCTGGAGGATGTCTAGGTAAATACTCTGGAAACACTTGAACATATTCTTGTACAATAGGCACATCCTCTATTATAACATTATTTTACTCACCCACATAAATTTAAATATCTTCTTCCCCAAAAATTGAATTTAGTAGAGCTTCTAGGAGTGGATCTAGATAAGAATCAGGTGGTGACATTTCTACTCTAATGATAAGTTACTCTTTATCATCATCGAAAATTAGAACCACAATCTTATTACAATAAATTTTTGCATAGTGGACTGAAATCCAGTCCATTATATTGATTATATCAAATTAAGTCTTGGGTGTGATGATGATATTAGAAGACAAAGAACATTTATGACCTAATGGGAACTGATTCAGAATACATTGTAGCGATAATACTTTCCTTATGTGTTTTGACTAAAAACTCCCTAATTTAGTCAAATTGAAAATAAATAATTTTTTGTAGCAAAATAGGATGATATGAAATAATGGGATGATCCATAATCAAATAAATAATTGGATAAACATGCAGAAACCATTAAATTACCTACCACCACATCTTTCGAAGCTTCAACCGCAGTAGTAGTGATCACATATGCTTAGTGTTAATCCCTTGGCCTGTTCTACGGTATGTTCCCTTGGCACATAGGACATTAATTTTCATAATGCCCCTATTCTATAGTATTTTAGCATTCAACATTTACAACCTCTTTCTTCCCCTTGCAATCAAGTGCTTGGTGGCCTTTTTCAGTGCACTTGTAGTAGACTCTCATTCCATTTAGGAAAATACCGGGGTGGTTCTTACTACATTTACTACAGGATGGATATTCAAATTTTCCCTTATTCCTCTTATTTCCATTTCTAGAGTGTTCATTAGATCTCTTTTTCTATTTCTTTGATTTAACGTTATAAGAATTAGATAATTTATTTTCATTCTTGATAGAGCATAAGAAAATATCCTCGTACAATGGGAAGGATTATGAGACTAATGCTTGATGTGGAAATGGATTTATCAAATAAAAGAATCAATAAAACGTTCTCCTTGGGTTACGTATATAATCTGCTTCATTCCTTGGAATCCTTGTAATGTTATCCTCATACGTTGTGACATTCTCATCCTACTTTTCCCTTAGAATCAGAAATTGTCATTCCATATCTTCCTGGTGGTCATGAGGACATTATTTTTCTAAAAACATATATTTAAACTCACTCCATTTCATGTTCTGTTGTTCGTCATCATCCATCGTGTTGTAGATTAATGACCACCATTGTTCTGCATCTCTCACTAGGCGATAATCTTCCATGAAATATTTTTTCCCTTTATCTAGTCCCCAATGCATGAAATATTTTCTCTATGTAATTTATCAATTTCTCATCTAATATAGGATTTGTACTCCCATTGAATGTTGGTGTTTGTCGCCTCATGAAGATGTCTTACATTGATCATCCATGTTATAGATCAGGGTACTCTATAAGACTAAGGTTATTATTCCTAACCTGAGTGAGTTGTACCAATATGGTGATAAGTTGATCAGCACCAGTTGCATCACTAGCTCAACGATAATTATCTTCGGTTGGAGAGAAATCCCTACATGGATTATGTGTGTTGATACATTTACCATTACTTACACTAGGCGCCATTTCTAAAAAATATAATACACTCGATTAGTTTATGAATCATAATACATAATTCCAAAAATGTAAAATAGTTATCACAAATTTACTAATTTCGGTATATAATCCATATTCATAAAAATGTTTTCCTTTAAGAATAATATACTCATAAATCCTTCGTAATGGTTGGTAATAAGAATGATAATTATCTTATGCATATCCCCCAAGAGTGTCATAACCAAAAGTGTAGCAAGGCCCATTATCGTGCACCAATTCTCATTTGAATCTAGCTCAAAATGGTGTATTCGGGTTTTACCCCAATGTACATCTATACCATAGCTTCCTCTACTTGTTCTTATCTAGAAAGGGGTGTATTTCTTTGAATAGTCACAAAAACTCTACAGTACCAAAATTCTAGGATGTTTATCATTACTAATCCCTATAGTCTATCATATGGTAGTGTTCTCTAATTAGTTTTTTTTCTAAATCTAGTTTCCATGGTCTTTAATAATCATCCTATGGAACCAAATTTAACACCCCAATCCCAGTTAATTAGATTTGGTGCATTATTACATAACATTGTCATAAGACAAGAAATCATGTCCCGAAAGACCGATCAGTTTAGTATCCATGGAGGTACTAGATTTTCTCATAAGTTTTACATTAAATAGTGAAATAAAAACATCAAAAACATTTTTCCACTATTGAAAATGCTTATATCCTTAGTCTATCGCAATAGGTCAACAATAAATACTTATTCACATCTTGGTAAAAGTATATCATAGAAAGGGGTGAGCTCAGATGCTCAGTAAGGATAACAATATAGCGGAACCTTTCATAAATAAAAATAAATATTTAAGGAATTTTATAAGATTAAAAAACTTCTTTAAAACATAATCATCATTATAATATGAAAAATAAAAAATAAAATAATTCCATTTAATTATTCGCATAGATATTATAATAGTAAAATAATAACTTTCAATAACAATAACCATTTTCATAATGATGGAATGCATAATTCCAGACTTCATAAACTCATAGTCAAGGCCTTGTTCCAATACTACAAATAATATTTTGTCAAGGACTTATTTCAAGAAAATAGTTTTTCTCATGAGACCAACCGATGCATCGAGGAGCTATAGCAGGCTCCACCCGTCACGTTTTAAGTCAAATGCATTCCTCTTATGAAAATGTTTAAACCTACATAAATATTTGTATTTATAATAGCATATGAAATGTCCAAACATTATCCATAAACACGGAAGGGTATAAAAATAACATATTTGTAGTAAAAAATATATAAAAAACATCAATAAAATTTGGAAATTTTAATCATAATAAATCAATTTCAAACATGTGTAAAATTTAACAAAAGATGTTGACATATATGAAATCAAAACTATTGGAGAGAAATATTTCATTCTATTTTGAAATCATTTAAAAGTAATATAATTTATTAAAAAAATATTTATTAAAAAAATATTTTTATAAGCTAGTAAGGGAAACTTAAAAGTTTATATAACGGTAGAGAATAACCACACTTTCCATATAAGTTAAAAATACATTTTTACCTTAATTTTTCGAAAAGGTCATAATGTAACTTGTTTGGTAAACGATAGAAATATTCCATTCAAAATTTTTTATAAAAAATCAAACAGAGGTATAATTGACTTTAATTTATAGTTTATTAAGTAGTTAAAAAATTATTTGAAATACATTTTTACGAAACATGGATGTTGATGATAAGAGGTCCCAGTAGATACTTACGTAAAAGAACCTAAGATGATAAAGTGATTTTGAAATTAAATAATACATTGTACTTTTACATAGTCTATGGTATGTTAAACTCATTTATAATTGTTATAAAATTGTTATTAAATAATACAAGAATCATGTACATAAATATGATATCATAATTTATCTTATAATATTTTAGTAGTATCATCGTTTTGAGTGTTAACTTATTCGTTTTTCATTATATACATGGCTGTGTAATCCTTGTTTATTATGGATATGATGTATTTAACTCATATAAATAATGATATTATGTTCATAAACATTATTTTAAAACATAAAATGAATATTATTCATGAATGATTATAATGGGGAATTAATCTCATCGAATTCATGGAGACGGTAATTCGTACGTACGAATGAGCGACAATATCATTATAATGATGGTGAAATTGTATGTAATTGGATGGTATATAATATATATAGAATAATTAAAATTTTATATCAATAATTTACATCATATATACTCATTATTATACCCATCCAAAAAAATGATGTGTTTGAATAAAAAACTACACCCCAACGTGGATATGGTAAGTCGTATGTACAAACATATGGTGAATCTATCTTTTATAGGATGGGTAGGACAACGAATATGGTTGTAAAATATTTATAATAACATCACTGTATGTATAAGGTACTGGGGTTATTTTTTATGGAATAAAAAATTAACGAGGAAGTGGAAGATTAAATGAATTTGAAAGAGGGTGTTGAAATTATTTTCTCTTCTTCTGGTGTTTCCTTTTGACTTTATCAAAAGGACTTCTTAGGTTGGATTTCTGAACTATGTAAGGACTATAGGATGAAGGGAGGAATATAGGGTGGATATTTGGGTAGGGGTTGTCTGAGACAAATGTATTTGGAGGTGTGAAATTATGAGAAGGGGAAGTACCCTTTTACAAAAGAGATGAGGGCCACTTTACGAAAAGCTTGAAATTTTATTTAATAAAAAATAATTTTCGGTTTATAATGGATCAAAAATTATTTATTTTTATAATAAGGTAAGGATGGGTCTAAAACATCTCATTAAATGGTTTTTAGATAGTTTTATGTCACCATATTAACCTTATCTTTTAGATTTATCAATTTTTTAAATATTTTGACATTTACCTTGTCTCTTTGTATTTTTATATTAT
Organism: Viscum album; assembly: GCA_963277665.1. Lineage (NCBI taxonomy): Eukaryota > Viridiplantae > Streptophyta > Magnoliopsida > Santalales > Viscaceae > Viscum > Viscum album. Next base: position 787,485,848 of record OY728153.1, read on the forward strand.
ATAGTTAATAAGCAGACTATTACAATCCAAGAGATCCCCAAGTGGTTCATTATTAATATATATAACCTTATCTATGTTTCATGGATGAACCATAGATATTAAGGGATATATATCAATTAATAATATATTATCTGTTTTAAAATATAAATTATGTCTATTATGACACAATTTTGTATTTGGTTTTTGTGAAAATCAAAACATCATGATTACTTTAAAAAAATATTATTTAATCAACACTGACATGTCATATTAATCTAGAAAATTAGTAAAGTTTTTCAAAAGTCTCAAATTACATTTATTTGGATATTTATAATATCAATTATTTTACTCTTTCAATTATAAGGTAATTACTGAATCATTATAGAGTCATAAATAAATTATGTTATATAATGTTTAAAAATTATATATAAAATACCATAATTTAGGAAATATTTTTATAATTCTAATTAATATTTATAGCTGAATTTATATTGTGTGTATCCTAATATTAAAAATGGTTTAGTTATTGAACATTGAATTTAACTCTTTTAACTATTCTTTAAATAAATTAACAATAAATATTCTAATCTAATCCAAGTGGACCAAAAGGATCATATTTTATTCCTAAGGTTTTTTTTGGTTGATTTAAACTTATTCAATATAATTAGGAAATTATTTATCCTAATTATGATATAATTTTTATCCTTAATTAAACTATTTACTTTTAACCGTTGTAAATAAAAATCAAAAATTACCATTCAACAAAATTTATTATCTTATTATTGAAGCGCATTTTATTTACTGATATCAACTGTGTCATTCGTATTTTTTAAATTGAACTCATAGAAGCGGTAAAATTTCATTTTATGCAAATTTACAAATATTCTGAGAAGGTGGGTAAAATACGGTAAAATGATCAATAAAATTTTATATATCTAAACATATTGTAAAAAGTCTCCAATGAATTACATTTAACATATATAGGTATTATGTATCTATTTTTACCTAAAATAAATTTAAATAAAATAACTAATTACTGAAATAAAATGTATGTTTTAAACAATTACGATGTGTTTTCACTATTTATCAAAAATTAAATGTTTTCAAAAAAATACAAAAAATATTCAACCTATGATTATTTTGATATTCCAAATCAAAAAATGAAGTGCAGTTTCAAAAATCTGGTATTACTATCCATAATGGCTAGTTTTACAGGTCATGGTTTTTTAAAACATCAAGATACATATAATGCAAGCCACTGCATTATTCAATGGAAAACGTACTATGGGAGCTTGTGGTGTACCAGTGCTGTAGTTATTTTTGACAATGATTTAAATAACATGTTGAATGGTACAATGAAATATGATTCAATTTCATGTTAACCATTTTGAAAAATAAATGGTTATGGGAAACAGAAGCATTAATTTGTTCCTACTATTAAGATACTTTTGTTTGGAAAATGAAATTAATAGTTTGTATATGTGTGAACTATAGTGGAAGTGCGAAATTATTTTTCTTAAAAGTGGATTATTCCATCATTTATGGAGTTTACAACACCTCTAGATTTAATGAATATAACTCATAATATTTCTATTACATAATGAATATAGAATAGTTCTGGTTTCAAATAATGTATTAAGGTAATTCATGTTATTACAATATTTCCATAGTATAGAAGATGAATTTATAAACATATATATTGAGTGATGATTAAAATCCACAATACCTTATTTTATAACTTCATTTTGCAAATTCATTGACCATCCAACAACGTGTGGGATCATAATATTTTTGAAAAGTCATCCATTTATGAAATGGATTAAGTTGATCATGGGAAGATGTTTTAATGGATAATGTGTTACTAAATCATATGATGAATAATGTGATAGGAAATGAAGATGAAACCATATCATACAATGTTCTTAAATGGAAACACTATGTTCGTTAATGAATTTAATATGTTACATCGAGCTTAAACAAACAACTAAATATTATAATTTAAAATGGTAGTTATAACATAGTTATTGTAATGGATAGAATGAATAATATTAACTAAATTATAAAATTGTGGTTCACATATATATATACAATTAATTATATGTTTATCAATTAATTATAAATGAAAATTAAACAATTTTTCAAAGAAAAAGAATTGTTTTTTCCAAAAAACTATTTATAAGAAAATTTGTATGTTTATAAAATTCTAAAATCACCATATTGGATTTTATTAATGAAATATATATATATATATATATATATATGAACTTAAATTTTTTAAATTCATCTTATGTATTTTCTATATATTATATAATAACAAATTAAAGTTATTTGGAAAAACCTATTTTTATAAAAATGTAGTTCTACCACATTTTTATTTGGAACCTATCTAAAATATAGTTTTTCCAAAGTTATATATATATTTTATTTGAAAAAATATATATTATTTTAATTTTTGGTATAATTTTTTTTAATTTTTTGTACTTCTCAGATAAGATTCATGTTATGATGAATAGAATAAAATAACTGAAAAATGATTCTTAATAAAATTTATTTACTATGATAAATTGTATATTTAAATGTATTAAAGGAATAATGAAATTAAAATTTTATCATATATTTAAATTTAGGTAATTGGAATCAATTTAACATTGAAATTAAACATAATTCAATGTGAACTTGTGAATTTTTTTACTTTAAAAACTAATTTTCTCCAACTATCAATGGGATTCATATTAAATTACATTTTTCACTTATATGTAATCAATTTTTAAAAATTCATTCATAATATTTATTTATAATATAATAGTTTAACAAATAGTTAGCTTTCATTTTTAGAAAATATGAATATGAATAACAATAATATTTGTTCTAATGTTTATTTAGGGTAAATCATGTAATTAAGGGTAAAAATAATATAATAAATAATAATAAATTACCCTAAAACATTTTATCATTTATTTGGATGAGTGTGCTGGGTCCAAAATAATATTTGGGTCTAATGTATATCATTTGAATCATCTTGGGTGTGATTATAATGTTTACATTAATATATTCAATGAAAATACATTTTGTCCAACTTTTGTTTTTAAAAAGTTTAGTATTTAATATTGGGTTACATAAGATATATTTTAGACTATAAAAAATATTTATAAAATATAAATTTTATACCTACAAAATTTTAATTTGATTATAATTTTTATAATGATATAATGAAATTTAATAGAGGCACAATGTTGATATAATAATACCTTAATTAATGGAATAATAAAAGAAATGATATTAAAAATATAAAAATTATGAAATTATAAAATAATAAATTTAATCCTTGTATTTTATGGATGATTATGAAATTTTAGGGTTTATTTTAATGAGTACTTATGATGATATAGTGCTGTTACTTTATTTTTAATAAGTCATATAATAAATATTGTCAACATTGACATTAATGATATAATAAAATAAATAATATTGTATTAAATATTGTAAAATTCATAAAATATATAATTTGGCCACATAATTTGGATATAAAATAAATGTAAATAAATAAATCATTATTTTTTATATTTTCATTTTATAGTAATTCTATTTATCGTCAAAGTGTAAATTAAATGATATAACAGTAAGAATTATTAAGGATTAAAAACATTGAAAAATATGTAATTTTAGATTGATGATTTTATATTTATCCACCATCATAATATTTTATATATCAATCATTTTCAGAAAATTTATTTTATGAAATTTCTTTATACTAATTTTTTATTTAGAAGAATTCCAAGAGTTCCACTTCCCTCTCCAACAATAGGGAAATAAATCCTCTCATTTAAATACACATAAAAAACATCTTGATATCATTCAAGAACAACAAAATTCAGTCATATAATCCATACCTCGTTTTATAGTCATTATATTAGGTAGGACATCCACTTTAGAGTTGTTTGGGTTGTAATGAAATAGATTATCCGTAGAATAAGAGTCATTTTTAATTAAGTATTTATATTTAATTTCATCATCCATGTCCTTCAAATTTTATTTAACCATGATGAAATAATAACTACAGAATAATAAATATACATATATGTTATTATGTTAATAAATTCACCTAAATCAGTCTCCAATTCCATAAAATGTTTTAAGAGTGTATCAGTTGTGTATATGGGTGAACTATCACCTCCACGAAATGATATAAATCTTTTTACCATTATCATTCCTCAAGTCATGTTATAATGACGGAACAAATCAGGATATATAGTATTAATAACATATTTATCTTTATAAGATACGTCTATATCAATTATGTTCTTACGAGCATTGAACATAAAAATGATAACATTGTTCGTGCGCAAGTGTGAACTGTCACCTCAATGAAGTGATGTGATTCATTTTTAATCAATGTATCCCATTAATAACATATATCAGTATATTTTAATTATGAATATGAAATTAATTATATTATTATCATTATCTAATGAAAAAATAATACATTCCTTCATTCCATTATGATCATTGAAAAATGGGAACGTTACTCTTGTGTACGTATGGCCTACCATCTCCATTTTTATACTATTGTTCATTTCCATAAAAATAGATAAATGGTTTAATTTAAATTTTTAACAGATGTATAATAGTTATTATAATTTATTTATTTTTATTCTGTAGATCATGTAATAATGAGAACATTCAATATTTGCATGTCACCAAAATCATTTTTTCTCATATACTGAATATCAATAAAACGTATAACATGAAAATTAATAATTATGTAATGTTTAAAACATTATATAATGTTATATAAAAAGAATAGTAATCTTGATAAATATTCTAAACAAATTAAATAATAAAAATATTTTTATTATTTAGGATTGTAAGGAAAATATGTGACGAATCAAACTGAACCTAAACGATTTCATCTAAATCTTCATTAATTGAGACATTTCTTGAAGATATGCATCTTTATTATTTTATAAGGTGTATATGAGGACAAATTTAAAATTAATATCAAAATTTTATATTTATTATTTTTTTATGGTTTTGTTTAATTTTTTAGTTTCATGTGGCTTATGTGTTTAATGCTCAAAGTGGTATTAGATGTTTTGAATGCTTAAATATTAAATTTTTAAATATTTTTCTCTATATAAATATAGTTCATATTATATTACATATTTAATATATGAATATATATGTATTATAAAATAAATTTGTTATATATGCTTAATTTCATTTAATTTTTTAGAATTTTAATCTTTTTTACATGTTTTATATAAAACAATCTGATAGACAACAAAATCGATGTTTGTAATGTTTAGAGCGACAAAGAATTCTCAACTGCCATTACTATTATTTTTTATTTGGCTTCCTCTATAGGAATTATTGACTTAAAATGAAAAAGATATTCCTTATTCACTTTTATGGGTAGTTTGGTTTTGAAAATGGTTCTAACAATAGAATGGCTATTTTAATAACATGATATTGTTGTCTATGATTTCAAATAAAAATTTCTAAGTGAAATGATGAAAATTGAAATATTTTATATGTTATAATTTTATAATGGTACATGGAAATTTAAAAGGTATTTCTATGACAATACAATGGTGGGTGGTTCTATGATAACCCATGTATTGGGGGTTATGTTATAACCTACAATACATTGGGTATGTGAAACGTCCCCAACATTTATTAATGAAAAGACCCCTTGATTTAATTAAATGTATTATTATTTAAAATTGCTATGTAAACAATATAAACTTCCTTGGTTTTGTGTTTTTGATTTTAAAATACCGTTATGAATTTTGACCACTGCAACTATAGTCGTTGAATTGTGATCACATGATTAGTATAAATACAAGGTTTTAATAAATCCAATTTACTCAGACAAAGGAACCGATGACCTCATCTAATAGAATTGCTCTATGTGAATACCAATTATTGTAGCTCAGAAAGGAGGTTGTTCCATTGGGCTTCGCTCTAGACCAAACCACAGCCAATCTTGAACACGTTAATCTTGTGCAAGACCGCCTATGAGAGAAGTGAATGTTAATAAGGATTACCACCCGAGCGATGTTATCTGAGCCTCCTTAATAGTCAATCCCCATCACAGACCTTACCCTTATGTATTATGTGGGTGTTATAATGGGTTATTTAACAAGACCATAGCACTATGATTATATATATTATTTTGGTATAGATAATATACAATCATTTTATTGTTGTAAATAGTATTTAAAAAATTTTATTTGTAGTTAATATTCTTATAAGAAATCTATTTTAATGAATTAATGGATTTTTTTATTGAATAATATTTTAATGAAATGTCATTACAAAATTAATTTTTAATAAATATAAATTATCGTATAATTTTTATGAATATAAATGTACTTTTTATTAATGATTGAAAGTTGTTTTACTCAAAACCCAGTAATTTTCGATAAATGTCGGTTCTTATTTTATAATAAAAATTCACATATTTAGAAAACTTTATTGATAAAAGGAATAACATTTTTTTATTCAGGGCATCCAAATTATCTAATATAGAATTTTTCCTATTGTTCTAAAATAGACAAATTATTAGGAAAAATTACATACAGTTTAATTATATAATGTGTTTTATGACATCAGAATGATCCAATTGTGATGTAATAAAATAATATAAATGGGATTCTCGGCCATTATATGTTTTACCTTTAAAATACTGTGATTTTAAATTAGTTTAATTAATTTTATGGCGCATTAGTGGACCCTCCAAGACTTATAAAACATTTTAACTTTTAAAATGACTTCCTTGAGAGTGTGACTGACCTCCACATAAGCAAGCCAAATATTTTATGAATTTACACCATTGGAATTATACAATAATTATTTCCACTACACTATGTAAATGATGGTGGGAAAAACATTGGTCAGTTTGTGGTTTTGATTAGTTTAATGTGTGGTGTCAAAATCATAAATAAGAATTAATTCCTTATATTTTCCTATATAATCACACCTATGCTCCCACTTATATTCACTAAAAAAAATTATAACACTACTAACCTCTTATATCCTCCATATAGAAACTTCCCAAGGCACCCCAAGATCTCATGATACATCTCTTAAGCCTCTCTACAGCCTTTTGGATCACACATCCATGTAATTGATTTCTTCCTTTCTCATTTTTTTCCAAATATAAATGTATTGTTATAAAAACTTTTTTTAATTAAAAATGTTGGGGAATGATTTATAACATTCCCCATAATTACCTCCTTATGTTTGGATGTCGAGAGTCTCATTTATCTATCTTTAATTCCTCCCATGTACACTCATTACCATGCCAAAATTTCGAAAGATATTTCTCTCACCTCACTTACATTCAAGAAATAAATTTTTTTTATGATTGTAAATTACATTACATATGTTATTTTATGTGTCTATATAAACCCTTACATTCCATTTCATGTAAATATGATGATACACCCATTTCTCACTCATCGTCCATTTTAATGAATTCTTATGTCACGTCGTTATGCAGCCAAAATTGCACCGCGATTTTCCATGCTAAATTAATTGTGTAGCGAATACAATGCCCATTTCTCTATCAAGGGTATTCAAATTTATGAAAATTTAGTTATTGATTATATAGTTTCATTTATTAATTCCAAATTACATTATCTTGGAATAAATTAGGATGTTCACAGAATCCATGTTGTATGTTCAATGTACCATACTGATGCATGAAAATAATTGTTTATAAAGGCTGCACCCGGATAGCACTATAATGAATTGTGTAAAGATAATAATCATGATAAACCTAGTGAAATTGGAGTTTACTCATGTTAATTAAGGTAAAATGAGGGTTTACTCATTATCCATTTTTGATTAGCCTTGTCTCATGCTAATATATTTTTAAATGTTGTTTCCACATTTCAATGTTATGATAATCATGTTATATCATGCCTTTATGTTCATGTTTTTTATGCTAAATTGATATTCTTATTTCCTAGCCTATGATATATTCTTCATTTTATAACTTGTTTACTCCTTTACTAGGCTATACAGCTCACCCTTTTCTTATGCGTGTCCTCAGGTTATCCCATGAAATGTTAAGTACCAAGGAGTGATGTGGTAATGTAAAGGATGTTTCCAATAATGATGTTGTATTTAATGTTCTATTTAGTTATCTAAGGTAACCAATTTCCCAAATACAATTATTATCTTGATCCTAAGTGTTTTCTTAAGTGTAATTTTATGTAATTAATCATGTTTGTGTGGTTAATATAGACTAGGGTTGTTATAATATGTGTCGAATGATAGATTTAATTATATTTGGGATTAATATTATAATAAACTTGTGAAATAATTTGGGATAGGACTACGTATAATAAAAAATCACTAAATTTTGGTGAGTATTGATTAAGTGGTTTATCAAAAAATTCATCCATGCATGGATTCGAGCACGTAGAGGCCACTCTCGCACAGATGTATCATGGGGTAAATTCAGAAATCAGTGCTTTTAGCTAGACTCAAATGGGAACAATTGCAGTATAATGGGTTATGATACATCCTTGGTTATGATACTCCTAGGGGATATAATTTGGTAAATTCATATGATTTATATGATTTATTATTATGTGAATAATAAAATTCTCTCTAAGATTATATATTGGGAAGTTGATCATGGATTAAATTTATTGAGTCATTTAAATTCATAAGATAAAGAAATAAATGTAATTTATATGTTATCCGAATTTTTTATTGGATTCCCCCTTTTGGGTTACCTAAAACATTCTAATAATTTCAGCCAATGGTTGATAATAGGAGGACTCAGTCTATCATCTGATGGAAAGATCAATGTGATGACTATTCTAATGAGACACCCAATCTGATGGGAGTAGGAATCACAAACATTGTCATAATACTCTCATAGTTAACTCAAGTTGTGAATAGATACATTGATTAAGAGGAACATTCAACCCCCCTAAGAATAAACAAGTCAAAATCGAGAGAATCACGAGGAAAAGGACTCTTACTTTTAATGGATCATTTGATATCTCAATTACCTAAAAATGGTTATACTCCATTGAAAGGATCTTCTCCATCCTCCAATGTTCCGAACAAGAGATGGTATTTCAGGATTCTTATCATATTGATGGTGAATCTGATCAATGGTAAACATTGATAAAAAAATGTATCCTGAGTAGGAGATCTAGTTGTTGGAATTTATGCATTTCGGGAAAAAACATTTCAGTAAATACTTTCCTAGAATCGTCCAAATTAACATAGAAATTCCATTCCGTTCCCTCCTGGAAAAATATGATGAATCCATCAGAGTGTATGAGAAACAAATCACAAGGAATTCACTATATGGATCCATCTTTTTCATTGTCGTTGAATTCATGGTTGATCTCATATTTGGGGTGCTAAAACCTAGCCTACTAATATCCCTAGCGATTAGTGATGTTAAAAGATATGAGGAAATTGACTGATGTGCCCTTGAGGTCGAAATAAAGATCATTGAGTCCTAGGAGTTTAATGGGGAATTGAATTTTAAGGTGGACTTCAGTTATAGCAGTCTAATAGATAAATCCAATGGTGATATGAAATTACATCACCCCACATTCCAAACGTGCAGAAAGAAACACCCCAGAAACTGCCTGAAGGTGATGAGAAAAGCATTAGGTTCGGAAGTGAGGGGAACCTAGACATTTACTGCTGAAAATAAAAACTTTCAGATGAAATAGAACAACAGAACACTACATTCAAACCTCAACGCATTGTTCATTACATAAACATCAATGAACCATTGCACTTTTCAAACTAGTTCCCAATGCTAAGGGTTTTCGGAGGAACCCCACAACCTCTTATGTGGAAAGGGTTAGATTTTTCCACTAATACCACTGAATTGAACCCCAAAATTGAAGCGGTGATAGGTAAACTAGTTATTCATTCAACAATAGAGAATGTAATTTTTTATTCTGGTTTTAGGAATTCTTTTATATCCTGAATTTTTAATAGAACAATCCCAACACCACCACAAAGCATGGAAGTAAAGATGTTGGTGAGAACAAGAAATGGGGAAATGATTTCTACTAATGAATATAACACCTCCCCTGTCAGAATTTGTGGATTGAACATCTAGGAGAACCTATTCATACTCCCTTTGGTGGAATTAGAATAATTTTGTGGCATGCATTTCCTTTCATTATATTTAGCCATAATAAATTGCTATGAGAGAGAAATCACTCTCTATATGATTAATAAACCCCTAATTATATACATGATAAAAGAATATGATGAATTTAATTTAGAACCATCATCTCAAGAAAGGTTATTACTACCCTTTGATAACTGGTATCATTCATAGATGATTGAGTGTATGGAGGTAACCATCCTTGAAGACATGCCTATTTTAAGGGAACGTAATGTTGTTTTTCCTGAGGAATTGTTTACTCCTCCTACTAGAATATATGTTGAATTCTCAATGAATCTTATACATGGGGAGTTTCCAATAACCTATAATTTATATATAATGGATGTTTTGGAGAATTAGGAGCTAAAGAAACAATTACATGAGAATCTGGATAATGGGATTATACTCCCAGTTGCATCACCAGGGGATGCACCCGTTCTCCTGTCATGAAGATGGATGGGTCAATGCGGATTGAATTTATTAACATGATCTCAACCAACTCCTGAAAAATTTAAAGAATCCTCTTCCACGAATTGATGATATATTCGATCAGCAACGTGGAGCACAATACTTCTCTAATGTGAATATGTGGTCAGGATATTATCATGTAAGGGTGAATAAAGAGGATATTCCCAATACTGCTTTTTGTACAGAATACAGGAACTATGAATTCAGAATAATTCATTTAAGACTCACTAATTATTGGACAATATTGATGGAATTTATGAATAGTGTCTTTAAATATTACTCGACAATTTTTTGGTTTTCTTTATTGAGGATATTCTAATATACTAAAAACCCAATGAGGAAAATTAGGAGAATCTAAGCACAATACTAGGGACCCTGTGAATGGAGAAGATCTTTGAAAAGTGCAACAAGAATGTGTTCTATTAGAAGGATGTACCATTATTAGATCATATCCTCACAAGCAGTGGAATATCTGTGGATCCCTACAAGAGAACTGAAATTGTGGGATAGTTGAGGCCAACATCGGTAACATATATCAGTATATTATTGGGGTTATTTATATTCTATCGTCGATTTGTGAAACATTTATCACTATTTTAAAATCCTCATACCAATCTAACTCAGAGGGAGTAATGTTTTTCAGGATTGGTGAATGTTAAGAGAAAATCAAGAAGTTGGAATGAAGGCTTATCAATGTTCCAAGTCTCAGACTACCCACATGTGGAGATATTTTTGTGGTATTTAGTGATTCTTCGAAGAAGGGAATGTGTTATGTGTTGATGAAAAATAAAAATGTCATTTCCTATTCCTTAAGGCAATTGAATATTTATTTTCAAAACTATCCAACACATGATATAGAGTTGGTCGTAGTAATATTCACTTTAAAAAGTTGGTGACATTTTTTTGGGGACAAGTGTGAAATATATACCGATCATAAAAGCATCAATTATTTATTCAAATATAAATAGTTGAACATGAACCAACTAAGATGGTTAGAGCTGATAAAATTCTACCACTACTCAATCCATTACCACCATTGGAAAGTGAACAAGGTGTATGATTTTCTATGTAGAAGGGACCTAGTAATTTTATCATTTATGAGAATTGAAAAGGATCTAATCGTCATAGATATGATTAAGATGGACAGGGGAATCATAAATTAAAGAACAACATCAATCCATTATCAAAATATTTCCGAATAATATTTCTTGAAAAATTTTCATGATGCTCAAAAGGATGATGTGGGAATTCATAATAAAGTGGAAACTATCAAAAAGGAGGATTCCCTGATGTTCAATGTTAATGCATTATAAGGTTTGGGAAAAGACTTTGTGTTCCATAAACTCACGAGATATAGAATGAACTTTTGTTTGATGCACATAGTTTTCATTTTATAATTAACCCAAGAAACACAAATATGTATCGAGATCTCCAAGAGAATTATTGGTGGGACAACAGGATGAAGGATATCGTTGAGTGTACATCGAAGGCCCTAGTATATTGGTATGTGAAGGGTGAGAGGCTGAAGTATACATATATGATGCAACCATTACCCATACCTACGTAGAAATGGGAGAACATCACCATGGTCTTTCTCACTAGACATCCATAGACATCCAAAGGAAACAATGCTATATGAGCTGTTGTGAATCATCTTACAAAGAATACACACTTCGTTTCTATTTGAGTGGATTTATCGTTGGATCAAATACCATGGATATACATCAGAGATGTGGTAAGGCTGCAAGGATTACCACTATATATTTTATCCAATCGAGATCCATTATTCACCTCTATGTTTTGGAAGATTCTCATCATGCTCCGAATACTTAGCTGAACATTAGTACGGCTAGCCAACCTCAAACATATAGCCAATCTGAGTGGACTACCAAACTATTGAGGACATGTTGAGATCTTCCTCAATTGATTTCAAAGGATTATGAGATTAACACATTCCTCTAGTTGAGTTCTCTTACTAAAAAAGTTTCCTCTCAAGCATCCACATATCTCCTTATGAAGCCCTTTATGGGAAGAGGTGCATTGAACCGGCATGATTGAATGAAGTTGGGGAGAGAAAACCCCAAGGTCTAAAAATGGTCAAAATTGTGGAGAAGTTTTAGACCATACGACAACACATTAAAGATATTCAGAATCGAAAAAATAGATATGCTAATAAACATCGACGAGACCTAGAGATTGTTTATGGAGACATTGTATTACCCTACATATCACCATGGAAGTGAGTAATGAGGTTTGGGAGGAATGAAATTCTCATTCTGAGGTACATTGGAAAATTTGGGATCCATGATCGCATTGGAGAAGAGTCATTATGACTAGAACTCCCACTAAGCATATCTCAAGAACATGATGTATTCAATGTATCCCAAATGAGGAGGTACATACCTTACTCCTCACATGTACCCAATACAGAGGTTGTACCATTGTAGAATGACTCATCCTTTGAGGATATGCCAAAGAAGATCATAGTTTGTAAGAAAAAATACTATGAAATAAGGAAATTCCCACTGTCAAGGTGTTATGGTGAGACCACATGATTGATGTGGGAATGTGGGAATTAGAGGAAGTGATGAAGTGGTGTTACCCACATCTATTTTACTATGGGAAAAAGAAAAATTTGAGGGAGATACTTATTATGGGTGGAAGATTGTAATGAAAAAAAAATTAATTAATGAAAATTCATCATGATCTAATTAAATTTCATATTATGTAAAATGGTTACGTAAAACATATAAACATCCATGGTTTTACATTTTTGGATTTTAAAATACCTTCATTAATTGTGACCATTCCAAATATAGCCTTTGATCAATGATGACATGATTATTATAAATATTTGGCTTTAACAAATCCAATTTACTCAGAAAAAGGAAGTGATGGCCCCATCTAGTAGAATTTATCCATAAAAAGCTCATTCTCTCAAAGATTAGAAAGGATGTAGTGACACTGGTCATCTCTCTTGACCAAGCCCAAAATAAGCTTCTACATTTTAAGCTTGAGTGGAATCACCTACGGGGGAAGTGGATGATAGTAAAGATTACCACACGAGCGATGTTGTCTGATCCCTCCCAAGAGTATGTCACAATCACACACCTTACTCATTGGTCTTTGTGGGTGTTATAAGGTCTTATAAAACATGAACATATCACTATGATTGTGTACATTATTTTTTATAGACTATAATTTTTTTTGTTATTGTAAATAGATTTGAATGCAAAAATAGTATTTTTAGTTAATATTAAATAATGAAATATATTTTGATGAATTGGTAGATTTTTGTAATAAATAAAATTTTAATGTAATATTATTACTAAATAATTAATATTAAATATAAATTATCATATAAATTTTATGAATAAAAAAGTAATTTTTATTATGGTTTGAAAGAGGTTTTTTTCAAAACACATGATATTTCAATAAATGAATGTTTTTATTTTAAAATTAAGAAATTAAAATATTTAGAAAATTATATAGATAAAATGAATATAAATTTTGAATTTATATTTCAAAATTAACAAATGAAGAGTTTTTCATAATTTTATGAGACAGTCTAACATTTGGTTAAAAATAAAATTATATTTAATTATATTTTGTGTTTTCTAGCATCAGAATGACCTGTTAGTGATGTAATAAAATACTATAAATTGAATTTTCGGCTAATATATGTTTTAGAATTATAATAATGTGACTTTATATTTGTTTTATTAATTTTATGGTTCCTTAGTGGGCACTCTAAGAATTATAAAACATTTTTTACTTTTAAAATGATATCCATGAGATTGTGATTCACCTATTCCTATGAAAGTATAATAATTTAAGATTTTAGGCCATTGGCCTTATAAAATATGTAATACACTACCCTTAGTAAATGATCGTGGTAAAAACCATGTTTTGGTTTGTCGTTTGGTTTAGTTTAATGTGTGGTGTCCAAAACCTAAATAATAATGAATTGCTTCAGGTTTCCTATATAAACCCAACATAGATCTCACATATCTTCACTCAAAAACATTGGAGCTCGACCAAACACTTCCCTACTCTCCCTATAATCCTCCAAAGTCTACCCATTATCCCATGAAACCTCACTCAAGCCTCTCCTAATACATTGGGATCACACTTCCAAGTAAGATATTTCATCCTTTTTCATTTTTGTAGAAATTTCATTATGTTGTTATACCACATTGATTTCAATTAAAAATGTATGTGTATTATTTGAAACCTCCCCATACATCCTTACATATTATTGAATGATGATAGACCTGTTTATATTTCATTAATACCACCCAAGTACACCTATTACCATGCCTAAATTCCATAGGAGATTTCATTCTATTTATTTACATCTAAGAAATTCTTTTGTTTTTTGAATTTAAATTCTATTACATCTGATGATACATGTTTTTATATTACCCCTTACTATACATTTCATGTACATTTCATGAGACACCAATTTTCTCTCCTCAAACATTTTTATGTATTCTTATGTCACAACTTTATGCTGCCGAAATTGCATTGCGATTTTCCAAGCCAAAGTTATTTTGAAGTGAATACCTTTCCCATTTATCTATTAATGGTATTAAAAATTATGCACATTTAAATTTTTATTATATTGTTTCACATATTAATTACAATCTAATTTATTGTGTAATAATTTATAATGTTCAATGAATCTTGTTTGTATGATCTACATGGAACACATATACATGAAATGAAATGTTTACAAAGGGAAATGCCATTATTGTACTCCAATGCATTGGGTAAAGATTAGTATCATGATAAGTTAAGTGCATTGAATTATTAGTCATGATAATTCAATTTCAATTAAGGTTTACTCATGATCCATGTGCAATGTGCCTTGTTCCATGCTAATATCATGTTAATAGTTGTTTCCACATTTCCATGGTATGATAATCATGCTTTATCATTCCTTTATAGTCATGTTTCTCTTGTTCTCCGTTGATATTCCATTTTTTTACATAAACTATCTTCGTAATGTTATTCATGGTTTAATACCTTAGTAATCATTATATATCCTCGTTTTCATAGGCATTTCCTCAGGTTATCCCATGCAATGATAAGTATGAAGAAATGTTTTGGTCACGCAAATGAGGTTTTAAATAAATATGATTGATTTTATGTTTTATGTTCAAATGTAATGTCCTTAATTTCCCAAGACACTAGACCTCTCAATCCTATTAGTTGTCTTAAGATCATTTTTATGTAATAAATAATATTTATGTGGGTAATAAAGAGTTGGGTTATTATAGTATAAAAGACACTCGTATAGTTATTCCATTTGTAAGAGTGACATGTATTTAATTTGACCTCATGGTTATCCCATGAATTAGGGTGGAATGTATAACTATTTGGCAATATATTATTAATTTTTTTTATAAGAATGATATATTAATTTTTTGTAATCAAGTTATTACAAAAAAATGGTTGAAATGTGCGTATTTTCAAAGAAATGTATTTCATATTTATCATGGGTGAAAATTATTAATTTCTGATAATGTTTTCATGAGTTTTTTATGTTTATCAATGGAATAATGGATTATTTTTTTATAACCCATAATGTGATTTTTATTCTCATCCCACAGTTTTAATATTTTTCACAAGAATTAAGGATGATTAAGGATAGTATATTTCATGCTGAATGATGTGACAATTTTATAATATTGATCATTGTTAATTTTAAATTTTTTTGATGTTCGGAAAAATTGATGTTATTCCAATGTGTCCAGATATAATAGTTATGGTTTTGATATGTATTATTATGGCCTATTTCTCTAAATCCATGAACATGAAACGATCATTAATGTGAAATAATGTAATTTTTTTTCTTTATTCAAGATTATGAAATGATTATGCTAGAGTCCTTATAGTTGGTATTTCTGGAAGAGTTTAAAAAACATTAGAGATTATGAGGTTTTATTAAGAGGTATAGATGTAATCAAGGGATTATAGTTTTAAAGATGTTTATATGAAAAATAAAATAGAAACCACTTTTGATTATTTATGTTATAAAAAAATATAGTCAAATAACATTATTTTTTGTGACATTAAATTTAATGGTATTTAAGGGCTATTACATTTTGATGAAAAATGAATGTTATGCGGTAAAATTTGGGGATAAAAAAGGTTGTCATTATTTTTTGGAAATTTTCTTTTCTCTATAATTTTAATATAACTATATTGTTTTATAAAATGGTAACTTGATTGATGGGTTAAAATACATCATGTTTTTAAATTCCACAAGAACTAAACCAACAATAGGAGGGAGACAAGGGTGAATCACATATCACTGTACTATATGATATCTAGGTTTTTATGACTTATTAATTTTAGTTAAATTATTTAATTGATGAATTATTAGATTAATTTGAGAATATATATTTTATGAAATAGATAACCATGGGATTAGAAAATGATTTAATGATTAAGTGATTAATGTTATTCTAAAATACATTCACTCGTTTTGGAACCTACATGATCATGGGAACAATATTACAATGTGATTTATCTTGAGGAATAATTGATTTAACATATTTTGGATGCATATTTGACTTCATTGTGAACTAAAAGTAATTATGGATATTTACCAAATGGTTAGAGTATCTTGATGATTATTATTGAAGTTACCTTTTAGTATAAGACATCATGAGTAATTGACAATATTTTATGTTAAATGTTTAATTTTTTCATGAATAAGTATGCGATCAGATAGTTATGAATTTTGGTTTTCAATCATGGGTTAGGAAATTTTGAGTAATTATATGGATAGTTATATGTTTAATGATATTTGTTGACCATAGGTTATTACTATTTAATTTTTGATATTGAAGTAGTTTTTCAACTTTTATGGTTTATAGTTTTTCGGGAATTATATTATCTTATATTGAATATTTGGGTTTTGGTTAATATAGAAATATTGGAGGATTATATTTTCATCATTTTATGGATTGAGTAATCCCTTGAAGTTTATTTTAATGCATTGGGTATGAAAATTCTCCTGAAATACTCATCTTTTGGAGAAATACATGAGTTCATTGTGAATTTTATAAAATGATGAAACACTAAAAGTAATTTTATTTAATTTACTCATATACTTAGTTAGGGAACTAAAATAATTCAACAACACCAGGGAATGAGTCTTAACACAAAAGTTTTATCATTTTTCTTTTCTTGCTACGAAATACAAGAACTTTTAACCTCTCATAGATTAATGGGTTTTTATTGTTTAATTTCTAATGACTATTTTATATATAACTCCCTATAAAAATATTATATTTAGTCTTTCATCCATATCCATGTTTTCTTTTATTGAATTGTCCAAGGTATAATATATGGCGACATTCTAGCTTCTCCTTCATTCATTTAATGTAGATGTTTCTTTAATATTTCTTCTAATATGGGATTTCATCAAAGGTATTTGGTAAAGTAAAATTCCATGTTTTTCGTTCAGAGTACAAAATGTGAGGATTAGGTTTATTAAGTGAGTTAATGTAACATCCCAAATTTTTTAAGGGAAACAATATGTTCGATAGCATACATGATACACCACATCTGGCTTAAGAAAATAACTATATATAATTATTAATGTGGTATTTATCCCATAGACCTTAAGATAGTGTGGATGAATATAATTAACTGAATTATGAAAATATGGTTTAAAAATGAATATATAAATAATTATTTGGTTTTTGATTAATTATAAATGAAAATAAAAAAAATTAAAAATAGAAAGATTCTTTTTCTAGAAAAACTATTTAAATGAAAATATGTGTGATTATAAAATATTAAAATAAATTTTGATGGTATATTTTAATGATTTATATATGTGAATATTAAATTTTATGTTAGAAATTAATCTTCCATATTTTCTATACATGATATAGTAATAAATTCAATTTTACAGAATAATGGAGTCATTTTTTAAAAATGTATTATTGATGGATTTTGAAGGAACACATGTTTTAAATATAGATTATAAAAATTTAAATATTATATTTGAAAAAATTAAAATATTATTTTAATGATTAGTATCAAATTTTACTTCGGTTTAATTATTTGTATTTTAATGAGAATTTTCATTTTTTTTGAATAGTGAAAACATACCTCATTTTAATTAAAACTGATATTACATCAAATTTATTTATTATTTTTAGAAATTTATTTCATTTGTTTAAAATTTTAATTAAATTCAGTTTTGGCCAGTTAATCCAATGAAGGTAAATTTAATTATTTTACATTGAAATTGGATATAAAAACATTGGGAACTTTTGAAGGGACTTACCATAAAATCATTATTTCATGATTTGTCAAATTAATTGATATTAAATTAAATATATATATTTATGTGTTTAAAATATTTGTAAATGGATTCCATATTTGTAATAAAATGGTCTACATTTAACAAATTGGTCCCTTTATCTTCTTAATAATATGAATTGTAACGTTTTTATTTTTTTTTATTCTTTTTTTATATGTAAATTAGGTAAACAATAAAAAATATAATATTATAACATATATATAATTACCCTATCACATTTATTAATATAATTGGATGAGTTTTCTTCAACCTAATGAATAATTGTGTTGATGTTATGTACTTCTTATTCCACATGGTTGCGAGTGTAGCATTTATATTATTTCATTCATGAAATGTCATCTTCATCACACTCTTGTTTTTAAATAGTTGAATATTTTTATATGGGGTTATATAACGTATATTGTTATGCATTGAACATCTTTGTTCCATTCCATTGATGAAATAAATGTTTTGAGGTGTTTTGGGTGTTCTATGTGACTTATCCCCAACAATTTTCATAACTTCATGTTTCTTGAACATTATTATCGGTGTGTCATTTCAACTATCAGTGTCGATATGTCATTTGGAACATTCGGTTTTAGCATGTCATTTCGAATTGTCAGTGTCAGGATGTCATTTTTAACTCTTGACATCGGCATGTCATTTTAAACTATCGATGTGAGCATGCCATGTGAACTATCTGTGTTGGAGTTTCAATTTCAATTTTTAGTGTTCGCTTATTGTTCTGAACTATCGATGTCGGTGTGTCATTTTCAATTGTCAGTGCTGGTGCACCATTTTGAACTATCAGTGTAGGTGTGTCATTTTGAACTATCAGTCTAAATGTGTCATTTTTAATTGTCGTGTTGATGTGTTATATTGAACTTTTAGTGTTGTCTTGTCATTTCATATGTCGGTGTTGGCATTGCATTATGAACAGTCAGTGTCATCGTGTCATTTTGAAAAGTCATTGTTAGTGTAAAATTTGATATTTTGGATTCTGTGTGTCATTTAGAACAGTCGATGTCACCAGTTCAATTTGAACTATCGGTATCAGTGTTTTATTTAGAACTATATGTGTCATTATGTCCTTTTGAACTATCGATGTCGACATGTCATTTTGAACTATGAATGTGACCATTGTTATCAATGTTTCTAACTTCCTACAGTTTCACCTGTTTGATGTTTCTAATGATGTAAAATGCATTCAAAGCCTTATTTTCATAGATTTCAGGCCGATCCAAATCCCATAAATCCTATATTAATATTACTATTTGTTTGGGTGCCTTTACTAGGTTAAACTTCATAGTATTGAGGAGGTCCACCTTTAAATGAAAATCTAAGAAATATCTAAACTGCTTTAGAATTTAGATTTTCAAAAGGCCGAGATATATTCTACCATGTTATTTCTTATCATTTATCTCCAGGTGATACAACCACATATATTCATCCCATATAAGTCATGTGATAAAACCTTAATCCCTAGATCGTATCCCCTTGATGCTTCATCCTACTACATGTGCACCCCATGTTTTTGTGCAAGAAGGAAGTGGCAATCTGTCATCTATATAAGGTATGATTTACCGCTATTCTATTCTTTTCCTAGAACATTATTATCACATTTATCCTTGACATGTAGAGGTATGTTTTATTCATGTTTTCACCTAGTTTGTTTGGTTTTTGGTTTGTGTGGTAATGTGGTAGTGTCATCAGGTTGATACAGTTGTCACATGGAGAGGTGACTGTGATCCATTGTGTTCGCATGTTCATAAAAAATGTCAAGAACCATTTCAGGTGTGTGATTCCTGGAATCTCTATTATTTTTTGGTAAACATTAGAGTTATAATGTTTTATCCCACTAGATCGTAATTTAATTTACATAATAAATATTTTAACCGGATAAATAAATTTTAATCAATCATATATTATTGAATGTTATTTTTTCTAGATTGGAGGATATCCATGCCTACATTCTTTAGCATGTTGTTCATAACAAAAATTGGGAAAAATTTCTAGTTATTTGGACAAAGATAATGAGGCATGTAAATTAATCTAGTTGTTTCTATTGTAAATTGTGGATAATCAAATTAATGTAGTAATGAAGTTTAAATAAATAGTGATTGCTATGATATATAGTTGTTTAGGATTCCCATAGTTTGACTATAATAATAATGAATTAGCTAATTCAAGAATGATTAATGTCTCGGTTAATTGATAAAATTTAATGCAATGTTGGGTTCTGATTTACCATATTTACTATAAGGTTGAGTGCCTTTTGATTTGGAGTCGTGAGAGATCATTGCGAGTTAAATAAGAATACCTAGTTTAGGGAAAGGAGCCTAGTTACATTGTCATTTCCAACTGGTTGGGAATTTTTATTAGCCCAAATGAATGTTGTGAGATGTGGGGGTAGGTAGGCCTAGTGGTTGTTGCAGATATTGATGCCTAGAGTGGAATTGTGCATATGTTTATGCATGTGGGTGTCAGGGAGGACACTAGAGATGATGAAATAAGTTAGACGCATATTGAATGTTTTTAGTTATTTATCTTCTCTATATTCCCCACTGCTTAATGAAACTGGTATTGTTTACCATCCATCGAAAATATTTGAAGGTGTGTGGGGTAATCCTTATGATTTCTGTGTTTAACATCTGGAGGATGGATGGGTTTATGCTCTTGCTATAGGTGGCAAAGACTCAATGGGTAGTTCACCTACTCATCGTGTTGAGCCCTAGAGTTTGTTAGGATTGACGTTTTTTATATAATTCTTATTAATATAGGAATTTAATTAAACAATTATTATATTAATGAATAAATGATGTTATTCCATGGGGTGGGATCATGATGGGATGCAATTTTGTGGTAAAATTTATGAGAAGTTGTGAACATGGTTTTGTTATGCCCGAAGGGCATGGATCATTTGATTGAGGATAAGGAAATGTAATGTGAAACTAATAATGGTTAATGAATTAATTAACATAATGTGAAAATGATAAAAATGCATAAGTAATATATTATATATCATTAAAGGGTTATATTCTTACAGGATATCTAGTCTTAGCAGTGGCAACTGGGAGTTCAAGAGACGTTAAGTATAGTTTCTTATATAAATAGGCTTTTTCCAGAGTATGGTTGTGAGATATATTATAATTATTACTATATGTGTTTCTATATGCTAATATTCCTTATTCGTTAGGGAAGCTGACACGACAGTGATTTTGAGCCATGGGTGGGGAGGGGGGTTTCCCCCTTCATTCTGGTGGGAGGAGGGATATCTGACTACCCCCTTTAGCCCCACTCTCTTCACATGATAGTGACTTCTTCCAGTAGGCACATCATTTATTTTTCCCCATATAAATGTGTATTGGGCCATACTGGCATCTTCTTATTCACACACGTATATTCGGAATATACTTTTCCTATACACTATTATAGGTGTAATGTGAATATGTTATGATGACTTAAGGATCCTTACTCGGAGTATGGGTTGTAATGGAGTGAGGTATAATTTTCCGTGTATGAAAAACATTATGTGAGCTATGGTTTCTCCCAGAAAATACCTGGTTACTTTGGTAATGTAAACATAGTGGTTGGGTTTCATGAGGTTCATGTTGTGGTGCTACATCTAGGTGTCTATGAGAAGCCTTTCTAGAGAGAGATTATTATGACGTGTATCATTGGGGAAAAATAGAAAACCATTGTGGATGTGGTATATGGGTACCCTTTATATTCCTTATTATATTATATAATATTATTAGTGATACATGGTGAGAGTGTCCATGGAATGTCATGGATGTATACCTATTTTGGGGATGATTTAGTTTCACATGTAGTTTTTTGTGCATTATTGTTCTTCCATTACATTTTTATGAGCGGATCTGGTTAGGATCTTACTGAGTATAATGTTTTTCATTCACTATGTACATATAATATATTATTTAGGTATTTTGGAATGGGAAAACACATTAAATAATTCTTCCAAATGCTTCCATACATGATCTATGTTCGTATCCCACTTCATATGCCTTGATTTGGTAGGTTGTATTGCTTGAATGACGTTACAGATTAAGAGTTATGGAAATTTGAAGGTGGGCTAGAAAACTGGTTCATGGAGCCCATTCACGATTCTCCCTCTATGATCGCATAGAAAGGGAACTTGACCGGAGCCCCCTAGGCCCCACGCTACTGCAATGCGCCCCCTTCACGAACCTACTTTGGATCCAGGAGGTGGGATTCTCTGTGAACCCCTTTAATGTTCGCAAACCCACATCAGAGCAAGGTGGCGGGATGCTCCATGGGCCCCTTTGATGTTCACGAAACCTCCACAGAACAAAGAGGTGGTATGCTTCGCGAACCCATGAAAGAGCGAGCTCTACTTTGTAGATCCTCCATCGCATATAAATACCGAGCTCACCACCTTCATACGATGGTCACTCTGCCCCATGGGCAGCCGATCTACCATTTTGTGGACCTTCACTTTCCTTCGCGAAGTGGCTCTACAAGTCCATGCTCCGTGAGTCCATGCTCCATGAACATCATTACTTTCAAAAGCTGCTTTGTGAGACCCATTGATCTGTAATCCCCTTTCCTCCATGGATCTTAATCGCAAAGACCCATACTTTTGAGAAGCTTCTACATTCATGCCCAACAGTACATACCGTGGCGGCAATGCCCCCACACTCTTGCATGGGTTCATTTTTGGGCTGCGGTCCCAACCCTCTAGGCTGGTCCCTTCACTAACGTCACTGACCCCCATAAAAAATGGAGTGTTGAACCGATATCCTATCAGGTCGGGATGTTGGCATTTTCCATTGCACCCTTTTGCACACTCACCTACCACCTATGGAATACCATGATTTGAGAAACTTGTCTTCACACCATAAAACACATTGAGAAGACATATTCCTCTTCGATAATTTCTCATGTCTTGAGTTGAGATTCTCCCCATCAATTCCATGAGTTCCTATTGTCGAACCAAACCTCAGGAAATTCATCCAAACCCTGTCACTTGGCTTCTATGATAGGTTTAACCAGAACGGGCCGCCCATGTGTAAGTCCCCACACCATCCATTGCTAGGAACCTTATGCCTAATAGACCTATCATTATTACTTTAAACTGTATAAATACCTATATGAAAAACATACTATTCCTCTTACATAATATAATATATGCCTTGAGTGCGAAGAATAAGATGTCAGCAGTCCTTTCTAGATAATTATAAACTATAGTACACCCATTGTTCCAAACATTGGATGCCTCTTGCTCTATAAGAGAGATTCATTATGCTCCAAGAATAAGATACCAACAATCATATCTACATGAATATAAAATGTAGTGCACCATACGTTCAAATCAAAGAAAGCCTCTTTATCCAAACAAGAGATGCCTTATGCTCCAAGCATGATATTGCAATAGTCTTATCTACATGAATATAAACTGTAGTACACCCTATGTACCAAACATAGGATAGCTCTTGCTCTAAAAAAGAGATTCCTTATGCTCCAAGAATAATATTTATAATTCCATGATTAAATTGGTTTAATTTCAATAGAATTGGAATCCGTTCAAACATTATATCATTACACTGAACGC
Organism: Viscum album; assembly: GCA_963277665.1. Classification (NCBI taxonomy): domain Eukaryota; kingdom Viridiplantae; phylum Streptophyta; class Magnoliopsida; order Santalales; family Viscaceae; genus Viscum; species Viscum album. The sequence continues at coordinate 787,510,376 of OY728153.1, forward strand.
CTTTTGTATCCTTCATTCAGATATTTATCCACATACATGTCTGAAAGGACCACCTAACAGTCTGGTATCATGCCACATTGGCTCACCTACCATTATGGGCCAACACCCCGTAATACATTGGACAATAATTCGAGTCGAGTCTTGGGTTTCAAACACAATCAGCAGTTAGAATCCATTAGTTTTTGCCACATTTTTTTCTAATGTGATATGTAAGATGTGTTTCAAACACAGTCAACAGTTATCTTTGATCACCACACCACACACATTGCATTCCAAATGTCGGGCATGTGATTCAAACATTTCATATCCCTTTGTTCGGACTGCTTCCAATTCCCTTGTCATTATCCCTCTTATGAACTATCACATTGGTGAAGGCCTCATCCCCCTACTGAGTTGGGATTCCCTCATATCTAGACATGAGAAAGACCCCTGGGTAGCTTCCTTGATTAATCCCCTTTCACCATTTCCACTTCATAATGCCACCCATGAAGCTTCCTTGTGTAATCCCAATTCACCATTTCTGCTCCATAGCGGCACTCGGGAAGCATCCTTGTGTAAGCCCCATTCACCGGTGTCGCTCCATAGTGGCATCAGGAACTTTCATTGCATAATCCCCATTCACCATTTCTCCTCCATAGCGGCACTCAGGTAGCATCCTTACATAAGCTCCATTCACCATTTCCACTCCATAGCAGAACTTGGGTAGCTTCTTTGCATGAGGCCCCCCACCATTTCTACTACATAGCTGCACCTATGCAACTTCCTTACATAAGCCCCATCCACCATTGTCGCTTTATAGAGTCAACCCGAGCTGCTTCCTTGCTGGCCCCCATCCACCGTTGTCGCCCCATAGTTGCACCCACATAGCTTCCTTGCATAATCCCCATGAACCACTTTCATTCCATAGATGCACCCATGTATCTCCCTTGAATAAGACCCTTTCACCATTAAACTTCATAGCGGAACCCATGTATATTCGATGCATAAGCTACATTCACCATTGTCTCTCCATAGAAGCACTTGGGTCGTCACCCTGGAGTAGGACCTAATATCCATCTCCCTAGGTTGTTGGCCATGCGTAATCCCCTGTTTCCTCTTTGGGCCTCTAACCTCATGTAAGATCCCCCCTTTCACTCCCCAAAAACACACCATCCAAGACATGATCCACATGCCTTTTCTACCTCTTGTTTCTCACATAGATCATGACTCACGTGGGTCTGGATTAATCATTGTCTATGACATCCTCCCTGGAAATCCTAGAGTGTAAGCCCAAAATCCCATCTTCAAGTATGTGGACATTGATCCTTGCCATGGAAAGATACATAAGAATCCTCTTTGAGGTTCAATCCCACCATCTATTGGTTTTCCCCCCTTCAATTCTATTACCACATCACCGGAACTACGTGGACTCTGATCCCTATCAAGGAAGTGTATGTAGGAAGCCTCCCTAAGGTTCAAGACCACCATACATTGGTTATGAACTCTCTCCACATTGGTTCTCACTATCCCAAACTACGTGGTCCTTGATCCTTACCAAGGATGGGTACCTAGGAATCCTACATGAGGTTGAGTTCCGCCATCCATTAGTCCACACAATCTCCATGCCAGTTCACCGATCACTCCCCCCAAACATTGCAGACATTTATCCTTGTCTAGGAAAGGAATATAGGCAGCCTCCCTGAGGTTCAATCCCAACTCCCTTCTGTCCCGACCACATTATGTCAGTCTACCCCCAATCCTCCATGACATAAAACATAATTCCCCTTTTGTCCCGCATGACACTAAATTTTCCCCAATGTATTGGTAAGTCATTTTCAATCCCCAATCCAGTGGTAAGACAATTTCAATCCCAACAAGAAATAATTTGTGGTCAGCCACATTCAGCGATAAGACACTGTAAACCTCATTTGGTGGTAAGCTATTGAAGTCCCTAATCGACGACAATCCATCTTCTTATAAACTACGTGGACTTAGATTCCCTTCCATGGGGATACATAGGAAGTCTCCATGAGGTCCATTCCCATAACCGTTGTCTCATCCAGATCTATCGCTCGATCACATGTGTTCTGGGAAGATCATGACCCAACCTAGATTTTCTATTTCCTCCGGATCCCATCCATGTGTCCATTCTCACGGGCCGCCTCCCCAGGTGTCGCATCGTCCCACCGAACTATGAGGAATTTGATTCCATGCTAGAGGGATATGTAGGAGGTTTATTTGAGGCTCAATCTCAACACACATATCACCTTTACAAAGAAACCATCTCATTCCCACTCCACGTCATCAAACTCTCTATCATTAATCAAGATTCTTACCCAGGCAGCCACATACTTGCAAGATCATGCCACTCATCCCAGCATCGCACCATGCGACACCTGAGAATCTAACCATGCATATGCCCCACAACATCGATAACCGTCCAACCAATTGAATACCTATTGAGATGGGATTAATCCCATGTGTAATCCCCAGCGTTTATCCAGGTGCTTTTCCTTTGTGTACTATTCGATTCATCACCCCTCCGAAATAAGTGGGTTTTGATACATGTCATCTACACATGGTACGTTGGAATGCTCCATGAGGTTCAATCCCTACCGATGGTAAACCATGGGAAGCCCCCTTTAGAGGGTGTACACTCCTTGATCCTCCCTCAGTGGTGTCCAAATCAACCTTCACAATGTGTCATGTTCCATTTATGGGACACACCATCCGCGGCCTGCTCTTATTGAGTGTTCGTATCCATCCACCTCATAAACACTCCTGGAACTCCCTCCTAGGGAAATACCAATCTAATCCATCTCTATGGAATGTTCTGATAACCCTCATTCCATCTCATCAAGACATTGAACCCGTGGCCTACCACTGGTTAATCATGAGATGCCTGTGGGAAACCACAGAAGATACACCTTTGGAATAATATTCTTCACAATACGTTAAACTTGCAACATACCCGGTGAAAAACATGGGAAGCTGAGGAAAACCTTATAGGTATGTCTCTAGCACATGATACCCCGTGACTGACGTGGGATGACTTTGGTTATGCACTTTTGAGATGCCTACATACGAGGAATAATACAAATTCCATAAGGTCCACACATCCACATATGCCCTGACATTTCTGATGATACAGTCTACTCCAATTGAAGGTTGATACCATGTCAAGACCCCATGGAATGTAGAGACGGAAGTAGTGTAATTAACTGGCATCTACAATGATATGGAAATGAGAATGAGATTCAAAAACCACAACTTATTCATTAAGGGAGACCCATACAATGTAACTTGTTCAGAGGAGGAATCCACAAAAGTAAGAACTAACTTCCCATCATCTTGTTTCAATCATGGAAAAACGTCGCTGAATAAAGAAAGGATGTCGCCTGCCATTGGAAAGCAGGATTGTGGGGAAATAGCAGCATGCCCTCCATAGACGGATGTGGCCTCCCTAGAGAAAGCATCTGAAACTATGTCACTTGGAGTAGTTTCTAGATCATTCGTGTAACTAATAGCTAGGGGTTTCAAAAGATGTTCAGGCACCATGATCACTGCAATTTTTCATTCTTTTGGTACTATGAGATCTCCCTTCATGTTGTAGTAGTTCTTGCATGACATTACATATGTGTACAGAGAATTTATTATATATTGTAGTATGAGTTGGAGTTGGTTTGTTTCTATACTATATCTCTCTTTTGAATGTGTTATCATAGAGGTTAATGCCTCCCATTTGTGTGTTCAGTATACCCTAAGTGCTAGTAACCATCCTAGGGCCTACTAGAAGAGGTACTCATGGGTAACTATCTCCCTTATCACATTTCCATCCTCGGAGGGGTACAATTTGTGGGGTGGGGACCTGAAAAAGTGGTATCAGAGCTAGTTTTTGGGATACGACATAGTATGGAGTTAGACACAAGTGAGATTTCATGGTGTTGTAGGGGAACAATTTCAGTAATGTTTATCAGGTGCTCTAAACTGAAGAGGCAACCTATGAAATATGTATTTAGGGCCCGTATTTTCTAATGCACAAACCATTAAGTCTACAATTTATACTAAATTATGTGATACTTATTGCAGGGTAGAGTCCTAGGAAAGGATCATTCATATTTTGTCATTGTGACTTTGTTTGAGTGGGTAGTAATTGGGATATGTTAACGTAAAATGAATAAAATAAAATAATTCATTAATTATTGTTGAGTCTACAATATTCTAGGGATATAATCTATAACTATTTTTCATTTTGTAGGTATGGATGTAGGTCAATGTCCTCATCAGGTTCGTGTAGAAGATGTTAAGTAGGTTATGCAAGTTGATGGATGTAGAGTAGAGGTTGATGAGGATGAAACATGGTGGGGGACTCTCTAAGAGTTTTAGTCCCAATGTCTATAGAAAATTATTATTTGGATTTAGATATAGTCAAAGAAGAATTGTTGGAGGAGGGATACATAAATATCAACTCACTCCAAGCATAGAAGGAGCAATGGGTATAGTTTTTTGAAACGATGATGAGTGTGGAATTGAGGATGAGGTGGTTCTTATTCCTCGGGGATCTAGAGGAGTTGGAAGTCTCATCGGAGGTCTTCTAATACATGATAAATGTTGAATTTATTTCATCAATTGAGAACCCAAAAAGACACCATGATATTCTTACCCTTCCACAAGAGTGCTAATAAGTGTGAAAATTTGGAATCCATTCTAGGAACCTTTTATGAAATGCTTCAGACCTATTGCTTGATGTGGATTCCTAGGTGAGGTATTTTGAGGAGGATTTGCATCCATAGATCCATCGTCAAGTCACCCTATTTAAATTAATGAAATGTCATGATGTTCTAGAGAGGGAAGATTTCATTGAGAGGACACAATATTGAAATAGATAATCATGAGAGGGGAGTCATTAGGATTCAACAGGATAATATTTTTGGTTTAGGGTTCCCGTTTTTCAGGGAATATGTAACACCCCAGGTAAATAAAGAATATGACATTTCATATTTATCTATATTTGTGAATAAAATATTGAAATGACTTTAAAGGGGATGCTATGCTCGATGGCGTACCCAACACGCAACAACGAGTATCTTGGTAATCTTATGTTGCACTCTAATAAAAAAATAATATTATTTAAAATGGTAGGTAATATGTAGCTGTTGTATTGGCGGGAATGGATAGAAATAACTAAAATATGATTATATATGTTCTTAAATATTTTTACATTTATACAATAAAAGATAAAGGCTTAAAATACGGAAAGAATTCAATTTTTGGCGTATATGCCCTAGTTTTCACTAAAGGTTCACTTATCACCTTTTGATAGAGAACCGTGATTAAATATAGTTTTGTTGACTCTTAAACATTCTTTTGGACCAAATAAAACTCTTATTAAGAATCGGGACATCAAAATTTACTTTGTGTAAATTTTTGGTATCTTTCTGATAAAGTTCATTTTTTTAATGAATAGTGTAAAATGTTGTATTTTAATTCAAAACCACTTTTTAATCTAATTTATTTATATGATTAGATTATATTTTGAATTGGTTTTAAAGTGAAATTCGAAAATATTTTTACCATTAAATCCAATAGTGGTCGTTGGAATCAATTTCACTTTGAAATCAGACTTAAACTAGTGTCAATCTTTTGATACTTATTGTTTCATAAAACACGCTATTTGTCATGACAGCGGGAATTAATTATTAAATTAATTCATGTGACTTATATGTTTTGAATTTTGTAAAAAGGACTTCATTTTTTAATTCAGAATATCAAATATAGCTTAGGGTGAATTTTTGGTAATTTTCTGAAAAACTTCAATTTTTGATGAATAGTGAAACCACTAAGTGGTAATCAAGCAAACTGATTTTTCAGTTAAATTAAAGATTACCACTAATGTGTATTGAATTTTGAAAATCAGACATACATGGTTGTCATTAAGAAGTAAAATGTGGTTCAATGAGATTAAAATAATTTTTTGGTGAATAGTAACTTATTAAGTTTTTAATCGCGATTAGTGGTAATTAGTGTAGTTTAAGGTATAAATAATGCTTTAATGATATGAAATGACCTAGACACATGTCCCAACATTATTGGTTGTGTCATGTCCGACCAAGATAGGCCATGGGTCAACTTGGGGACCCCATGGATCCACTTTGGTTGGGAAATGACATAAATAACATTTTATTTAATGTAAAAGTAAAATTGACACACACATGATATGTTTTACTAAAACAATTTTTAAGTGGGGTTATACAAGTGATATTTTTGATTATAAATATTCATTGGAAAGATAAAATGATTTCATACATAATAGTATTTTTTATAATTTTTAGACATTAAATAAATTAAATTATTTATGACATAATAATGATGCAGCGATGATATCATTATTTGACGATTTAAATAAAACAGAAAGATAATGTAAAATCTATGAACTACACATGTACAAAACTTATTGGATGAGTGTATTTCGAAGCCTTATCACCTTATCCACGAATTATATCAATGTGGGACCTTTTAAAACCGAAACACATTTTCAAATAAAGTAATATTTCTTTACTTTCCAAAAGTACCCCTCCTCTCCTCTTATAAAAGGCACCCACCTCTACCTCATTTAACACACTCCTCAAGCCTTTGGCTCGGCCAACCCCTGCCCATTTACTCACTCCACATCCCTATCCTCATCCTAGAGGACTCCCTTTGGGCAGAATCCTTTCAAAAGAAGCTATTAGGCTTAAATCAAAAGGAGTTACACTTTTAAAGGTAATTCATTCTCTCATGTTCATTTGTTTTATTTTGCTTCTCCAACCCCCTAAACACTTTTTATTTACTTATTTTGTAGCAACACCAGTATCTTAAATATACTAGGATGTTGTTATAAGATTTATTCGAGCTACACTCTCACACAACTACATCAAATGGTTAAAGAACATACGGTTTCCGTGGATGGTGAAATTCTGCCTCCCGAAACGATGATTGTTCAATACTCATTTAACACCTTCAAAGGTGGCCATTATGATGTCACTATTTTTATATATGATATATAATATGTTTATGTTTTATTTATGCTTCTGTATTTTTCATTTTTGTCTTACCTTTATGGCTTCCATTATGGGTATACGCGATATCTTCATTTAAGGAAGTCCGGACTACCGCCCCCTCAAAGTGATTTGATTCGTTAAATACCATATGTGGGATGTATAAAGGATGGAAATATGATATTATATATGATATTATACTGTAATTATAATATTCCTTTATATCATTATTATTCCATTATATAAAATATGAAATAGAAATGAAAGTAGCGTTCATGCGTACGTACGGCTTACCGTCTCCATGAACGATGCATTTCATTTTTTACCTCTAAATGATTATGTAATGTTATAAATTAATGCATGTAATGGATATATATGAAATATATGATATATATAAATAATGAATACAATTCTTTATATAATAAACATTTGGCCACACGAACAACATGTAATTGTAAGAAGACCACTTTCGACTTAAGAACCAAATATCGGCAAAACAAATATTATTAACTTAAATGATTACATAATGTTTGTGACATGGTAATAAGTGGTATAAAAGTAATAATGAACTTGAAAAATGGTTCTTAAGGAATTATAAATTAACTCAAGTTTATTATTCAGGAGATTAAAGAACGATCGAGTCATGTCGGACCCGAGGTAAGGGATCCTACTCCTCTCTTTCTTTTTAAGTATACACTTTTATGTCATTCCTTTTAAAGCTCATATTTCTTGTTATTGGGATGATATTTTATATTAAATTTACTGTAATTTTTATGTTCATATGATGAGAGACCCTATTTCCTCTCATCAATCCATTTCGGAAGTTTTATGTGGCGCCGTTAGGCTGCCGAGTTTTCGTAAGGGATTTTTCATCTCACTTTTATTCCCGTGAGATTTATGCTACATTCGCCACAAATTCCATTGAGTGGTGTATGTACTGCCAATTATTCTACTCTTTGTGTAATATACATTCTTTTATGAGTATTTACATCAATTACCTATTGTCTTTCTTTCATGGGGTGTATGTTTTGAAAGATACCCAAGTCGGTAAGGGAACCTTTCACCCTCCTTTTTTTTAAAATACTTCTTTTGTTGGGTCTTTTAATTTACATATTGTTATGTTGGGATATGTTCTCATATATCCTTATTGATGTAAATTTGATGTCCAAGTGATGAGATACACTTTTTATCTCTCATCAACTCATTTTGATGTGATGCCGTTAGGCTGTCAAGGGAACTTTTTAACCCAATTTCGATTTCATTGGGTTCAACATGTAGTCATTGAATATGTCATCCATTGAATATGTGTGAATGACCTTTTATTGTTTTACACTTAATATCCACTTATATTGGGTGTATTTATATTTGTCACACATATTTTTAGATTGATTTGTCCTTAATTTAAGGATACCTTCTTTATAAGGGATTTCATCACATTTGACACTTCTATTGAGGGTTCATTGTTGTTATGCACCAATTCACTCTTATATGGTGTATATACTGTCCTTTGTAGTATTATATCATGTATCGTTTTATTCTCATGATATTATAAAGGTCTGACTAAATGCTATTCCTCGATTATTGTATTCAAGTGTCTCTAATTTTGGTAAAACCCCTTTAACCAAAATATCGTTTTAAATGTTTTAATTATCTGTTCTTATTAATATCCATGTTTTCAAAATGGTCTTAAGGATTTATTTATATGGATATTAATGGTTTACAATGTTAAAAGCTTCAATGTGGTATGGGACACTTTGATTCAAAAATCTCTTTATTAAATGTTTTAAATGGTTTTGGAAATGGTTTCTTTTTGAATGGATTCATTATTTCAATATCCTAAAATGTTATATTGTGATTGAAATGTGGAAATGTTATGTTTCCTTTATTCATGTTTATGTGATACGATTATGTTATGGTTCGTGGGAATTGTTATGAAGAACGGGTGGTTCCGTGATAAACTAAGGGCGGGTGAGCCCGATATAGCTCTCCAATGCATTGGGTAACGCGAAGGAGTGAAACGTTAAGGTTTATCCGAGGAGATTTAGGGAATATACTGTGATGAGTATTCCAAACGTAACCAAGAGGGTTACTCCCTACGTAAGAATGTTATGAATGCCTCAAGTTACCTTTATGTCTTATGATTTCTATGATTTATTCATGGTTTGATGAGGTATGTTAAAGTGCCTTTGTTTTATTGGTAAAGTATGATTTCATTCTTATGTATATATGAACTCATGTTTCCTTTCCATATTTTTATAACTCTTACTGAGCTTTTTATGCTCATCCCAAGTTTTTGAAATGTTTTTCACAGGTCAAGGGAAAGGTACATGATGTGATGATAGTGTCAAGGATGTGTCAAGAAAGAATCCGTGTTATATTTTAAATATGTTCCCGTTGATGGGAAGAATGAATATTGTCTTTTATGTAACCACTTTGTTTAAATGTGGAATGTAATGCACGTTTCATGATCTAATTCTCTAATACTCTAAACCTGAAAAGATCCTGAATGTGTAATCTTGTAATAACTCAATATTAAGTAAGGTTTAAGGCTGGGGCCTTATAGTTGGTATCAGAGGTCGGTTTAGATAACTTTAGAGGTTAGGGTATTCTTTAAGTATAATTGACAATTACCATAATGGTTAGGATTTCAGAAAGAGTCTTAGTTTTAGATAAAGTGAATGAGTAAGTATATCTTATTGTCTATCTTACTCATTAGTTCATGATGGTTTTGTTGATATACTCACACTGACATTTCTATTTTTAGTGAATAGATGGATCTAGAAGGAAGTAAAGAGACAACAGGTTTGAAGGAAACTGTGGTGGTTCTCTGATTAAGATACTAGATAAAATGGAGGATTCAATGAGGAAACTCGTGGTTGTTCTAAACCAAACATCAAGGAGTCATGATCAACCACTTCAACCTTGGTGAGTTCTCTAATGCATCATGTACGAGATGGACAACTCGATGTGGAAATTCAGGTAATAATTATTAAGTTAACCATTAGGGTTTATACGATACTTAATTTTTAGGTAATTATGGGTTACTCTATGATATGATGGAAATTGAAAGGAATGAGATAAACTTGAGGATAAAATATGTTATGATTATTCTTATAGATTTTATCTCATTTTGGGGAATGTTTTAAGAATTATATAGTTTTGGAAAAAGGACAACACGCAGACCGTGTGACATCCCGTCGCGTCGGACAAAGCTGCGGGAATCGAACCCACAACCAATGTGCGACTGGTATTTATCGCCTACCACTGGACTACGTGAAGTCCCTGGTTAGTTTGACTGATTCATTCTAGTTATATGATTTTATGAATTAAGAGTAAGTAGATTTTGTGTTATTTTTGAAAATGATTAACCTATCATGGAGGATATGTGATTAGGTTAATTACTTTTCAAAACGAGACTTTAGGAGCAACTGATATTGTTTGGAGATAAATGTTACGATTTATCTTGGAAGACTATGCGACTAAATCCTTCAAATATTTGGGTTTCAATCTTATATTGGTTTACTTTGAAGAATTTTATGGACAAATTGATTATAGAATGGTCCTCGTTGAACTTTGGGTTTTGTTGGACAAATTTTGAAGATTAAGAATAGATTTTCTTTTTATAAAGGGTTATCCTTTTCTGGATTATCTGATCTTGTACTAGCCTTTTTGGTTTTGGATTTGGTTAATGTATAAAGACATGGGAAGTATATAGTTCTATTTTGGGGATTAGGTGATTCTCTAGAAGTTGATTATAGTACTCTTAATGTGAACAAGTCTTCCTAAATACTCGTCTTTTGGAGAAAATATGAGTTTGTGTAAGGAATCTAATAAAGGTTGAAAGTCAATATGATAAGTGATTATGTTTCCTTATGAATAAATTCCTCAATAAAAAGTAACTTAAAACAAAAATGTTGTCTATTAACTTTTCCTACCGTGGAATCGAATACCGTTTAACCCATCACAAGTTTGTGATTTTCTCGTGGTTAACTTTCTCCTAAACATGTTTTCTATCACTCTCCATCAGAACATGACCCTTTGTTTTTTCCTCCATGTCCATATTTTCATACTTGGAATCCTAGTATGGGTTAACTCGGGTGACCTTTGTACTTATCTTTCTTTATTTTAAAGTTTTTTTTACCGACTATTGTTCCGATGTGGGACTTTCAAGGATGTTTCCAACCGCAATTTTAAAATTGCGAGGACGCAATTCCCAAAAGGGGGGAAGGATGTAACACCGCAGGTAAATAAAGAATATGACATTTCATATTTATCTATATTTGGGAATAAAATATTGAAATGACTTTAAAGGGGAAGCTATGCTCGATGGCGTACCCAACACGCAACAACGAGTTTCTAGGGAATCTTACGTAGCACTCTAATAATAAAATAATATTATTTTAAATGGTAGTTAATATATAGCCGTTGTATTGGTGGGAATGGATATAAATAACTAATATATGATTATATATGTTCTTAAATATTTTTACATTTATACAATAAAAGATAAAGGCTTAAAATACGGAAAGAAATCAATTTTTGGCGTATATGCCCTAGTTTTCACTAAAGGTTCATTTATCACCTTTTGATGGAGAACCATCATTAAATATAGTTTTTTCACTCTTAAACATTCTTTTGGACCAAATAAAACTCTTATTAATAATCGGGACATCAAAATTTACTTTGTGTAAATTTTTGGTATCTTTCTGATAAAGTTCATTTTTTTAATGAATAGTGTAAAATGTTGTCTTTTAATTCAAAACCACTTTTTAATCTAATTTATTTATATGATTAGATTATATTTTCAATTGGTTTTAAAGTGAAATTAGAAAATATTTTTACCATTAAATCCAATAGTGGTCATTGGAATCAATTTCACTTTGAAATCAGACTTAAACTAGTGTCAATCTTTTGATACTTATTGTTTCATAAAACACGCTATTTGTCATGACAGCGGGAATTAATTATTAAATTAATTAATGTGACTTATATGTTTTGAATTTTTTAAAAAGGACTTAATTTTCTAATTCAGAATATCAAATATAGATTAGGGTGAATTTTTGGTAATTTTCTGAAAAACTTCAATTTTTGATGAATAGTGAAACCACTAAGTGGTAATCAAGCAAACTGATTTTTCAGTTAAATGAAAGTTTACCACTAATGTGTATTGAATTTTGAAAATCCGACATACATGGTTGTCATTAAGAAGTAAAATGTGGTTCAATGAGATTAAAATAATTTTTTGGTGAATAGTAACTTATTAAGTTTTTAATCGCGATTAGTGGTAATTAGTGTAGTTTAAGGTATAAATAATGCTTTAATGATATAAAATGACCTAGACACATGTACCAACCTTATTGTTTGTGTCATGGAAGACCAAGACAAGCCATGGGTCAACTTGGGGACCCCATGGATCCACTTTGGTTGGGAAATGACATAAATAACATTTTATTTAATGTAAAAGTAAAATTGACACACACATGATATGTTTTACTAAAACAATTTTTAAGTGGGATTATACAAGTCATATTTTTTATTATAAATATTCATTGGAAAGCTAAAAAGCATTCCTACATAATAGAAGTTTTTTTATAATTTTTAGACATTAAATAAATTAAATTATTTATGACATAATAATGATGCAGCGATGATATCATTATTTGATGATTTAAATAAAATGGAAAGATAATGTAAAATCTATGAACTAAACATGTACAAAACTTATTAAATGAGTGGATTTATAAGACTTATCACCTTATCCACGAATTATATCAATGTGGGACCTTTTAAAACCGAAACACATTTTCAAATAAAGTAATATTTCATTACATTCCAAAAGTACCCCTCCTCTCCTCTTATAAAAGGACCCCACCTCTACCTCATTTAACACACTCCTCAAGCCTTTGGATCGGACAACCCATGCCCATTTACTCACTCCACATCCCTATCCTCATCCTAGAGGACTCCCTTTGGGAAGAATCCTTTCAATGGAAGCCTTTAGGCTTAAATCAAAAGGAGTTACACTTTTAAAGGTAATTCATTCTCTCATGTTCATTTGTTTTATTTTGCTTCTACAACCCCCTAAACACTTTTTATTTACTTATTTTGTAGCAACACAAGTATCTTAAATATAATAGGATGTTGTTATAATATTTATTCGAGCTACACTCTCACACAACTACATCAAAAGGTTAAGGAATATACGGTTTCCGTGGATGGTGAAATTCTGCCTCCCGAAACAATGATTGTTCAATACTCATTTAACACCTTCAAAGGTGGCCATTATGATGTAACTATTTTTATATATGATATATAATATGTTTATGTTTTATTTATGCTTCTGTATTTTTCATTTTTGTCTTACCTTTATGGCTTCCATTATGGGTATACGCAATATCTTCATTTAAGGAAGTGCGGACTACCGCCCCCTCAAAGTGATTTGATTCGTTAAATACCATATGTGGGATGTATAAAGGATGGAAATATGATATTATTTATGATATTATACTGGAATTATAATATACCTTTATATCATTATTATTCAATTCTATAAAATACGAAATAGAAATGAAAGTAGCGTTCATGCGTACGTACGGCTTACCGTCTCCATGAACGGTGCATTTCATTTCTTACCTCTAAATGATTATGTAATGATATAAATGAATGAATCTACTGGATATATATGACATATATGATATCTACATAATGAATACAATTCTGGATATAATAAACATTTGGCCACACGAACAACATGTAATTGTAAGAAGACCACTTTCGACTTAAGAACCAAATATCGGCAAAACAAATATTATTAACTTAAATGATTACATAATGTTTGTGACATGGTAATAAGTGGTATAAAAGTAATAATGAAATTGAAAAAGGGTTCTTAATGAATTATAAATTAACTCAAGTTTATTATTCAAGAGATTAAAGAACGATCGAGTCAAGTCGGACCCGAGGTAAGGGATCCTACTCCTCTCTGTCTTTTTAAGTATACACTTTTATGTCATTCCTTTTAAAGCTCATCTTTCTTGTTATTGGGATGATATTTTATATTACATATAATGTAATTTTTATGTTCAAATGACGAGAGACCCTATTTCCTATCATCAATCCATTTCGGATGTTTTATGTGGCGCCGTTAGGCTGCCGAGTTTTCGTAAGGGATTTTTCATCTCACTTTTATTCCCGTGAGATTTATGCTACATTCGCCACAAATTCCATTGAGTGGTGTATGTACTGCCCATTATTCTACTCTTTGTGTAATATACTTTTGTTTATGACTATTTACATAAATGACCTATTGTCTTTCTTTCATGGGGTGTATGTTTTGAAAGATACCCAATTCGGTAAGGGAACCTTTCACCGTCCTTTTTTTAAAAGACTTCTTTTGTTGGGTCTTTTAATTTACATATTGTTATGTTGGGATATGTTCTCATATATCCTTATTGATGTAAATTTGATGTCCAAGTGATGAGATACACTTTTTATCTCTCATCAACTCATTTTGATGTGATGCCGTTAGGCTGTCAAGGGAAATTTTTAACCCAATTTCGATTTCTTTGGGTTCAACATGTAGTCATTGAATATGTCATCCATTGAATATGTGTGAATGACCTTTTATTTTTTTACACTTAATATCCACTTATATTGGGTGTATTTATATTTGGAACACATATTTTGAGATTGATTTGTCCTTAATTTAAGGATACCTTCTATATAATGGATTTCATCACATTTGACACTTCCATTGAGGGTTCATTGTTGTTATGCACCAATTCACTCTTATATGGTGTATATACTGTCCTTTGGAGTATTATATCATGAATCCTTTTATTCTCATGATATTATAAAGTTCTGACTAAATGCTATTCCTCGATTATTGTATTCAAGTGTCTCTAATTTTGGTAAAACCCCATTAACCAAAATATCGTTTTAAATGTTTTAATTATTTGTTCTTATTAATATCCATGTTTTCAAAATGGTTTTAAGGATTTATTTATATGGATATTAATGGTTTAAAATGTTTAAAGCTTCAAGGTGGTATGGGACACTTTGATTCAAAAATATCTTTATTAAATGTTTTAAATGGTTTTGGAAATGGTTTCTTTTTGAATGGATTCATTATTTCAATATCCTAAAATGTTATATTGTGATTGAAATGTGGAAATGTTATGTTTCCTTTATTCATGTTTATGTGATACGATTATGTTATGGTTCTTGGGCATTGTTAATGAAGAACGGGTGGTTCCGTGATAAACTAAGGGCGGGTGATCCCGATATAGCTCTCCAATGCATTGGGTAACGCGAAGGAGTGAAACGTTAAGGTTTCTCTGAAGAGATTTAGGGAATATACTATGATGGGTATTCCAAACGTAACCAAAAGGGTTACTCCCTACGTAAGAATGTTATGAATGCCTCAAGTTACCTTTATGTCTTATGATTTCTATGATTTATTCATGGTTTGATGAAGTATGTTAAAGTGCCTTTGTTTTGTGGGTAAAGTATGATTTCATTCTTATGTATATATGAACTCATGTTTCCTTTCCATATTTTTATAACACTTACTGAGCTTTTTATGCTCATCCCAAGTTTTTGAATTTTTTTTTCACAGGTCAAGGGAAAGGTACATGATGTGATGATAGTGTCAAGGATTTGTCAAGAAAGAATTCGTGTTATATTTTAAATATGTTCCCGTTGATGGGAAGAATGAATAATGTCTTTTATGTAACCACTTTGTTTAAATGTGGAATGTAATGCTTGTTTCATGATCTAATTCTCTAAAACTCTAAACCTGAAAAGATTCTCAATGTGTAATCTTGTAATAACTCATGATTAAGTAAGGTTTAAGGATGGGGCCTTATAGAATATGTGTTTCCATTCAGCCATGGATAGATCCAAGCCCTCAATATCTCTCTTCTATGGGGGAAGCATATCTCATACCTATTCCAATGGATCATGAACTTGTTTTTCTTATGAAGGATGAGTTAATAAGCAAGGAGAGTTCCCTGCCAATCTGAGAAGTCAACATGTGTCAAGTTTTCCACATGAAGTTCCTCCATTAAAGAATTTTCAATAGGGGTAGCATGAGCAGGTTTTCACAAGCTTTAGATCAGTAAAGATAATATGGGACAGGTAGAGGACAACACCATGATAGTTATCATCCCCATAGAACAGTTCACAACAATGGTGTTGGTCTTCAATAGGGTCAGAGAATTCATGAAGAAGGTAGTGGAGACCTTCTTGCATTAATGTATCTAGTGACAGGGGAGCTAGACATCATTGGAGGTTCCGTTTTCCTATTTTCTACTTTGGTGTATGCCTTGATTGATTAAGTAGTGACTCACTCCATCATATCAACATCCATTTTCATGATATGGGACTTGAGATAATGTGGATTCTAGTGCCCTTTGCCTTGACTATGTTAGTTGGAAGTCAAGATCAATTATATGAAGTATGTAGAGACTATGTTCTTTTTGTGGGTTAACACCACTATTGGGGAGGACTTATATGATTAAGGATACGACCATATGACTGGATCATTTTCATGAATTAGTTGTATTCATTATAGGTAATTGAGGATTAATTCAGAAGGCAGCTGATGTTTTTAGATGCTAAGGGGGAGTTAACAATGATTATTGGCAAGAGAGACCCTTGGATGGGTTAGAGGGATGGTGTGTCTTTGTCATCATAGATGGAGTAGTTGATACTATGTTCATCAGAGGTTCAACCGTTGGAGTTTTCTAGTGTCATCAAATAGTACATGGATGTATTTCGAGAAGTGGTTGGAGAATTACCCCCTCAACGAGATATCTATTTCAGGATCGAGCTTTAGCCAAGAGTATCTCCAATATCTATCAATCAATCTTGAATGGCCCCTTATAAGTTATGGGAGATTCATATATAGATCGATGGTCAATAATAGTGCAGTTTTGTTCATCATAGTGTGTCACTGTGGGGAGGACCAGTTTTGTTTTTGATGAAGGCTGACATTAGCTAGCAGTTGTGTATAAATTATCATCGCTATAAAAAATTGGTAATGAATATTTGCTATCCTCTTTCACATATTGATGATTTATTATATCAATTGAATGGTGAATGTTGGTTCATGAAGATAGAATTATGGTTAGGATAAAATCATATGTGTGTGAGGGATGTGGATATCTCAAAGGCTTCTTTCCATTTTCGTCATTGGAATTACGAGTTCATTGTAAGGTTTTTCACTATAATAAATTATCTAGATATGTTAATGGGGTCAAAGAACAGTGCATTCACCTAGTTTTATGATAATTTAATGGTGGAATTCATCAAATACAATCTTATGTACTCTGCATATAAAGTAGATAATGTGCAGCATCTTCATGCTATTTTAGGAGTTCTTCATCGACAACAAAGATTGGGAAGTTGTTGAAGTGTGAGTTTTCAGATTGGGAATTATGTTTATTATGGAATGGTTTATCCCAGTAGTGAGAAATTTTGGATTTATCAATGATAGAAGTTATTTTGTATTGGGAATCCCCCAAGACAGGGGTAGAGTTACAATGTTTTCCTGGTCCTGAAGGATATTATAAGAGGCTGGTAGTCGATTTCTCTTAGGTTGTGACTCCTCAGAAAGCGTTGAACAAAATGATCATGTGATCTTATGGAATGATCAATGTCACATAGCTTTCGAATATCTAAAGAAAATTTTGTTCATTTATGTAGTTCATTTTCTGCCGGAAGAGAGAGTTAAATTTGATGTTTTCTATGATGCTTTGAATCTAGTGTTAGGATGCATTCTGATGTAGTAGAGTTCAATCATTTCTTTTGGGTCTTGGAAGTTGAGTCTCTACTAACATTACTATACCACACGTGTACTTGATTTGTTTGAAGTGGTGTTTCCTATGAGGTTTTTGAGACATTATCTCATTATTGAGTGCTTTTTTACTTTCACCGATCATAAGCTCCAACGTTATTTTTTTTCACCTACAATGGCTTGAACATGAATTTGTGTTAGTGGATGGAGTTTTAAGAGGACTAACTCCTAAAAATATATAATTCACATGGTAATGGGAGTTTTGATGTTGATGCGAGGAGCAAGAAGTTAGGTAGTGATGTTGTGTGTGAATCATGTGATTCCTAGTGTGTAATGGGAGAACTCTCAGTACTGCAACTTGAAATAGCAGATGATGGGGGAATAAGTTGTCTTTGTTAGATGACGGTGCAGTTGTCTTTGGTGAAAAAGGTGGAATATTCCTAGTTGGGGGATCTACAGGTGGATTTCAAGAGGGACCGTGCTATTAGTGGTGGGGGCCCTTATGGCTTGTGTGAGGATGAACAACACTAGGTGTTGATTTAGGGGATGGTTTTATTAAATTGGATATTTTTGAGATGGTTATGAGAGAGATTCATAGTTCTTAGTATTATATCCTTGAATAAAAATTATGTACTAATCTTGGATGAGTCGGTTTTGGTAGCCTAGGATAAATCATGTAGAATGGAGTTTCTGTCTTGATGTTGGGTCTGCCAAAAGGTCAAGGCTGAGCACAATGTTCGTTGTTAGTTTCTCTAGCTATTAGATATTCCCCATTGGAAGTTGGAGTACATCTTAATAGACATTTTTACTTGTTTAAATTGAGCACATGGATGCTATAATTCTATATGAATGGTAGTGTATCATTTGAAAAAATCATCCCAATTCATAAAGAACATGGATTCATGCTCAGTGGATATTTTTTTGAGTCAGTGTCTAGAGAAGACGATGAGACTCTACGTTGATGCAAGGAAGATCATTTCTAATTGAGATCCTCGTTTTACTTAAAGGGTGTGGATAGGTCTCAATCATTCTTTTGATTCATAACTATGCCTTAACACTGCTTTTCATCCACAGACAGATGGTCAAATGGAGTTGACCATCAAGACACTTGAATAATTGTTGCAGACTTGTGTCCATGATTTTGGAGGTTCATGGATGAGCCACATACCCTTCATAAAGTTCACCTACAAAAATAGTTTCCTCTTCACCATTGGTATGGAACCATTTTATGCCTTGTATGGACAACCATTCTGTTCTCCATTGTGATGTTATGGGGTCATATATTTATCAATTCTCTAGTTGGAGTAGGTACAGATGATGAAATTGATGGTCTTGATGGTTTGTGAGAGGCTGAAGGTAGCGCTGGATCATCATATATCCTATTCCAATCATATGAGGGTACCTTTAGAGTATTATTGTTGGGATCATTTGTTTTTAAAGGTGACTCTCCATTCAGGGAAGTGATGGATTGGTCATGGGAGTATGTTTTATACATGGTTTGTTGGGCCATTCAAGGTAGTGGATTATGTTGGAGTAGTGGCATATTGGGTAGAACTTCCTTAGAAGATGATTCAGATTAAATATGTTTTTTTACATCTTGTAGATCCATAGTTATCTACATGATGAATTTCACTTCATTGATTGGGGAGAGAATGATTATGACAATGATTCAACATTTGAAGAGTGGCCTATTGAGATCCATGACCGCAAGGAGAAGATGTTGTGTGTGTGTGTCATATACCCTTGGTTAATGCCTTCTGAAGACATAGTGTTATGGAGGAGAGTACATGGGAATGTGACTCATGGATACTTGATCGGTACCCAATGTTGTTTAATTTTTAACTCTTTTCATTAAATTTTTTTTTTGTGGTTGTAGATCTTTCATATTTATGAGATGAGTATCTTCTGTTACATTTATTGAAATGCTATATTTTGAGAGGTATCTCTTGAGAGAGAGGGTTTTGGAACCGGTTATGGATTGCATGGGGTTTCATGTGTTCCCTTTTTGAAGCGGTTGAACTCCTTTGGTGGCTACAGCCTTGATAGGTATCTCAAATAGTGGTTTTTCACACCCCTTTTTCATTTTCTTATATCATTTTATTCTGAATTCTCAGGGAAGATAATTCATTGAGAGTAATCTAATGTAATATACCAGAGAAATGTTGTCAAATAATTTGATAAAATGTGGTTTTTGAGGTGTTCTTGGTGTTCAACGTTCTTAATCCCAAACATTTTTCAATGTATATAATTTTGGGAATAGTAATGTCGGTGTGTCATTTGATCATTCTGTGTTGACAATAAAATTTGAACTATTGTTGTTAGCATGACATTTTGAACAGTTTTTATTAGTGTGTCATTTTGAAATATATGTTTTGAAATGTATTTTTGAACTGTCAATGTGAGCGCATAATTTTGAAATTTCGGTGTCAGTATGTCATTTTGAACTATCGGTATAAGCATTTCATTTTGAACTCTCGGTGTCGGCAGTAATTTTGAACATTTGGTGTCAACGTGTTATTTTAACTATGTGTTCTTGCATATAATTTTGAACTCACAGTTGTGGAATATCATTTTGAACTATCGGTTTTGAAGTTCCATTGTGAACTATCAATGTAGGCACATCTTTTTTTACTTCCTATGTTGGTGTTTCCTTTTGAACTATCAGTATAACATGTCATTTTGTATTCACAATGTTGACATGTCATTTAGAATATTCGGCGTCCCTGTGAAACATTGAACTGTCGGCGTCGGTGTGTCATTTTGAACTATCGGTGTCAGCGTGTCGTTTTGAAATGTTGATATTGGGGTGAAAATATTGAGTAATGCTTCCATCATCCAATATTTTCTTCTATTTTTACATTTTCTTTGGAATAAAACATATGGGAAGCCTTGTTTTAAGGAATTTATGTGTGATTCCAATACCATTACTTCTATCATAATATTCGTATGTTTCTTGGTGTCTTTACATGGTCAAATTTTATAGTATTGAGGATATCCTCATTTGATAGAAAATATAAATTCTTTCTAAATCCCTAATCGGTTTATATTTTCAAAATGTCGAGATATATTCGGCCTATTAATTCCATCTCACTTCACTCCATGTGAGGAAACTCGAGAAATTATTCCCATGTGAGTGGTTAATCAATCCTTAATCCTTGGATAATTTCCCATTAAAGCTTCCTCCTGCTTCATGTGCACCCCCTATTTTTTTAAAGAAGAAAGTGTCAATCAATCTTCGATAGAAGCTATGACCTAATTATGTTCTTGTGTTTGGTTCGATCCTTATTCTCTTGTTTCTCCATTCCATGTTTTGGAATGTGATCTCTATGTTTCTAATGAAGTTTTCTTGGGTGTTAGTAGGTGTGGTCGTGTAGCGGCATCTTCAGGTGGATGCAGTTGTCGTGGTGAGAGGTGATCATGATCCATTGTGTGGGGATGGTCATAAAGAATATCATGATCTTTTTTAGGTAAGGGATTCATTTTCTCTCTATTATATTATGTGAAACTATAGTGTTAGCCTGTTTTATCTTACTTGATCAAAATTTTATTGAAAAAAAAAATATTTGAACAAGATAAATAAAATGGCATCGATCCTATGTTATTTCTTCTTTTTTATAGATATTGTTATATATATGATTGAATTGTTTAGCATATCATTCTTTATAGAAATTGGAAAGTAGTATAAATTTGGATATCTTGAAAAATATTTTTCAATATATAAAGTGGCATATAAATGACTCTGGTTGTTGTGATTTTAAATTGATGATAATATAATTGATGTAGTAAGAATGTTTAATTAATTTATGACTGCTATGATAGATTAAAATTTATGTGGCCCTTAATTTAAATCTACTAATAATGAATCATCTAATTCTAGATGGATAAATGTGTTGGTTGATTGAAAAAATTAAATGCATTGTAGTGTTTCGAGATACCCTATTTCTTATATGGAAGAGTGACTTCTAAATTCTAGCCATGTGAGCTCATTGTGTGTGAAGGTATAATGCCTTAGTTGGTGCCAATATCCCTGTTGATTTCATTATTTACAGATTATTATTATGTGCTATGATCCCATATGGATGTTGTGAGATATGAGGGTAGGGATTGTAACACCCGATATTTTATGAGAAATATTTTGTTTTTATGTATAATGTTATATAAAGGATTCTTTCACTACACACAACACTGTCTTGGCTAGCGTTACATGCAAGAGCAACCTTCCTCGATAGCTGGCATTGTATGCAATACCCATTTTCATTAAACAACGATATGTTATTAAAATATTATATAAAATTTCAATAATGAATCGTAATACACAATTTTTGAAATTTTATAAATTTTATATTTCAAAATGGACTTCATTTTTGGATTCAGAATATCGAAATTAGCCAAGGGATAATTTTTGGTATTTTTCTGAGAACTTTTAATTTTTGATGAATAGTGAAAACACTGGGTTACTATTTAAAAACCGACTTTTATTTAAATAATTATTTATTTTATTTAAATTTATTTTAGGTCAAAATTGATACATAATACGTATATAATTTCAATGTAATTAATTGGAGTCATTTTATAATAATTTTATATATATATAAATTTTATTGAACTTGTCACCGTCTTTTCCCCACCTTGTAGAAGAATTTGAAAATTTACATAAAAATTAATTTTAATGCTTCTGTGAGTGGAAATTCGAATATCCGAGAGACACGGTTAATATCAAGTAGTATAACATGGTTCAATTAGATAAAAATAATTTTAGGTGAATAGTAAGTTTTTACTTTTTTTCCCACGGTTAAAAGTAAATAGGTTAATTAAGGGTAAAATGATATTATTATTACCCTAAAAAATGTCCTAATTCTATTGGATAAGTATAATTATTCCAAAAAAACCTTAGGAATAACATATTAACCTTTAGGTCCACTTGTATTAGATTAGCACACTTATTATTATTTTATTTAAAGAAGTGTTTAAATAGTTAAAATCAAATTTTAATAACTATAATAATTTTTAATGTAGTCCTATAAATAAGATAAATTTGACTACAAATATTCATCAGAAATCTGAAAATATTTCATACCTAATGGTATATTATTTATAATTTTTAGACATTAAATAATTTAATTTATTTCTGACACAATGATGATGTAGTAAATACATTATTAATGAAATATTAACATAATTGATGTTATAAATACCCAAATAAAAGTAATTTTAGACTTTTTATGAATTACACTAATTTTATTGTTTACTATGATATATTAGTATTGATTTAATTAACTTTTTTTAGAACTAATAATGTTGTTATGATTTTTACAAAAATCAATTACCAAATATTGTCAAAATTGACATAAAATAGTTTTTAAGACACATATTATATTAATAATTGTTATTTTATTCCTTAAAATCTAAGTCTTGGCCAAATGACTTATATTATGTTATATATTTTTATAATTAACATCTTTGGGTTCGTTTGGCTGGTTATAGTACGTTTATTAACCATATAATGTAAAAAAATAAGAAGACATGGTTAAAGTTAAATTATTTAACTTTGAGTTAAATCTAAATGATAACGTTACAATAGAAACCTAAACTTGTCTAAAATCTATTGGTTGATAGTTTTTCGACCCATCCCCACCTTAGCGTCAAAATAAATCAATTTGGAGCTATTAAAACCTGAATATGACTTTATAATAAAATAATATTCTATGTTTTCCTTAGGTGCCCGTCTCCTCCCTTATAAAAAGGAACCTCCTTTCTATCCTCCCCACACCACTTTGAGACTTCAGGAAGGGACAACCCCTGCCAATTTCTCATCTCCACTTCCCTAGAAACATCCTAGAGGTCCTGGTATTCTTAAAATTTCATCTTTAGTGCCCTAAGAGGATGTTAAGAAGAGGCACGTCAAATAAGAGGTAATGACCGTTAAAGATTATTTCAAATTTATTTATTCTTCTACATCCTCTTCTTTAGTTGTTTCATTATTAAGTAATAACATCAGTATCACTCATATAATTATATTTTATTATAAATATGAAACATTCATATTTAACCTTCTATCCATCCTACGAAAAACGAAATCCCCCCGCATGTGTACAAACGGAATACCGTCTCCACGCCGTGGTGTAATCTGTTTTCCACAACCACCTAACTTGGATCAGTATAATTGTGTAAATAATAACTCTATATGATTATTATAATGTGATATTGATTCTGAAATACTATACATACTCTTCAATACAATTCTATGATCATGGGAATGATATCATCACTCGTACGTACGTATGGCATGCCGTCTCCACGATGTGATGCGACCCGTTCTACAAGATCTTCATTGAATAATGATTATATAAATGAATTAAATGAGTAAATATGATATATATTACACTAATAACATTCTGTAAATGAGGTATCTATAACCTAAAAATAAGAATAAGAATTTATTCGACAAAACATGCATAAGAACATAAAGAAATAAACACCCGAATAACAAGTTGCTATGAAATATTACTAATAAGAAACTAAGAATATGACAATATATGATATCATAAAAATGATTATGATTCTGGAATATGTCAATAACATCATTTAAATCATTATACAGGAGGTTCGGACATGTACAATGCAAATCAGACCAAAGGTAAAGGAAAATCTCACAATCTCATTTTTATCCGAGATTGTTTATACTTCAGAATTTACTGGTTCATATTTATCATCCACATCCATGTTTCCTCAATATGTAATATTATTTCCATCCACCTAAAATTGTTTAAATCCAATTTTACCCATTGGTGAGTATTTAGTAAAATATATTAAAGGAATCTTTTTTCATTTTTAGTACGAGGTACTTTTTGACTTTTCCGGCCAAAGTATGAGAAAAATGTTTTTTAAATTATACGGCATGAATGGAATTTTAGAACATTATTTCCATGAAGCTTCCTTTACAAGTTTTCAAGAGTATTTTTAATAAAATTCTTTTAGTTTAAAAAGGTTGGAAATTTTAAGAATGGAAAAATGTTTTTGAAGTATAAATGATATTTTACTCAAGAATGGAGATCAATAATTTTATCAAAAACAATTTCCATCTAAGATGATATAGTGTTCTGTTTCGGTCCCTATTTTTACATTTATTTGATTATGTTATGATGGAGTTATTTTTATGAAGTCATTTTATCTTATATAGATTATGTTATGATGGCCCGATGTTTAAGAATCCCATTTTTATTACATGGGTTATGCTATGTTGTATGATTTATGATTTTTTGGAAAACATAAGAATGGTTTAATTATGATATGGGTGGGACCTATATCTCCCTCCAATTAATTGGGTAATGAATTATATCTCATGATATTGACATGGCTGGAATGACAGTTTAATCCGGATCAGTGAAACATGACTGAAATGAGGAGTGAACTCAGTTCAGAAATGGACCTTGTCCACTAAGATCATCTTGGAAATGAGTCTTGACTACTAAGAAATGATTCTCTATGATTATGTGGGTATTCCACAAAGTTTAATGTTTTATGTTATTATTATTGGGATTACATTTCACTACTATAATTTATCCCATGTTATGATATTATGATCTCTTTTGTAGGTTAAGATTTTTGAAATGCTATGTTCTTATGAATATGGTATTTCCTTCGTTTACCCTTACTTAGCATTTGAGCTCACCCTTTTGTATGTTTTCTTTCCCCACGTAAGGAATAAGGTAATTAAGTAGGATATGCCAAAAGGGACTCTATATATGATGAAATAAACGGGAGATAATATAGACGCTTTATGAACTAGTTGTTTATGTTTCCCAGTTTCTAAGGACACTATACATATATGGTCCTACTATGGTTTTGTTATATGTTATAATAATTATGCTTCATTTCTGAAATAATAACAATGTATGTAAATTATGGGTCGTTATAGTTGGTATTAGAGGAAAGGTATAGTCAACCTTTGGAAACTAGGATGTGAGAGCCTTAGTAAGAACCATAAGGATATGTCTAAGCATAGGACAAAATCTTAGTGTTTTAGAAATGTCCATGAATAACCTATGATAAGACCTAAAGCGTGAAATTTTATTCTTGATTCTGTGGTTTTACTATTATGATTAGTGTTTCTCACACTATGCTTATTGGTTTTAGTCAATGGCGGGAACCCGAATGAACCGTGTTAATTATTATTGTGAAGGGAAATGCAATGATTGTCCCCCTGAACAACCAAACGTTATGGGAGATGGAATGAAAAATCTTGTAGCCATGCTCACATAACTTTCTCAAGCTCTGAATCATGCATTACTTACAAATGATCAAAGAAAGGAGAAAAATTCTATTGAATCCTTCATGAGGAAGCATCCACCCTCATTCAGTGGGTATACTGATCCATTAGTTGCTGAAAAATGGATCAGAATTACTGAAAAGATATTTTTAGTTATTCAATGTTCTGAACATGATAAATTCATCTCAGTAGTTTACCATTTGGAAGGTGAAGCTGATCAATGGTGTAACCTTATCAAGAATATGAGTCCAAGATATGAAAAAGAGTCAATGTAATGGGATAAGTTCAAAAATTATTTTTCAATAAGTACATCCCTCGTATTCTTCGAACAAATATGGAGAAGGAGTTTCTTGAACTAAAGAAAAAGGATGATGAATCAGTTGATAAATACAAAGAAAATTTTACAAGCCATGCAAGGTACGCTTTTGAGATAATTATCCAATCGGAGAGTAAGATCGATCGATTCTTTAGTGGCTTAAAACCAAGTCTTAGAAGGGTGTTATCCATAAGGGACTTTAATATCTACAAGGAAATCGTTTGATGTTCTCTCATGGTTGAGATGAAGATTGGAGTAACCCATCAGTCATATGGGTTTGATAAGAAGAGGAAAATGGAATTCAAAGGAAAATCTAAATTTCAAACTGAAAAGAAGATGAGTTTTCCCATACGCTCAATGTGTGGAAAGAAACATGGAGGGTGTTGTCTTATAGGGACATGTAAATGTTTCAAATGTGGAATAGAAGGTCATCGAGAAATTAAATCCCGCAATGATGGGAAGAATATGTCTAGTGATGCAAACAAAGGAAAGGCTACACAGAGTGCACCTCATACAATTCAATGTTAAAAGTGCAAGGAAATGTGGAATTATGATAATCAATTCCCTAATCAAAGGGTTGTTGATGTTGATCGACGTCAAAAAACTCTTAAGGACATAGACAAAGGAATGTCACGTGCAATTTCTATCAGTGATGTGGAGTACGATTATGAAGTGGTGAAAGGTATAGTTTCCATCAAATCTAAAGTAAAAAATGTTTTATTTGATTCTGGATCCACCCACTCTTTTATTTCTATAGAATTTTATAAGGGTATCACCATATTACCTCAACAATTAGATGTTGAGTTAGCTGTGACAACCCGTAAAGGGCACAATGGTCGCATAAAAAGTTTACAATTCTTCTCCGATTGAAGTTTGTGGGAAAGTTCTTCTTGAAAATCTTGTGATCCTTCCTATAGTGGAATTTGATGCAATTCTTGGCATGGATTGGATTTCTTTATATGGATCTCATATCAATTTCCATTGAAGGGAAGTAAAATTTCATATTCCAGATCAATCTATGATCGTCTATCGATGCAAGGATGAACATAACCTTCCAGTGGAAATTTATTCCATCTTATGGGTCTTTATTCACCTAAATGAATGTTATTTATCTCAAATGGTTTGAGAGAAACTCATGATTAAGAATACACCCATTGTACGGGAGTTTAAGGATGTCATTCTGGATGAATTCCACGGTCTTCCACCAAATCTTGAAGTTGAGTTTTCAATAGAACTCATACTGGGTGATATGCCCATTTTGAATACACCTTATAGAATGGCCCCTATTGAGTTGTAGGAATTGAAGAGGAAACTCCACGAGAATCATGAAAACACATTCATACGCCCTAGTGCGTCACCTTGGGGAGCACCTATTGTGTTCTTTGAGAAGAATGATGGATCAATGAGACTCTGCATTGATTATCGAAAACTTAACAAGATCACAATCAAGAAAAAATATCTTATCCCATGCATTGTTGACTTATTTGACCAACTACGTGGAGCTCATTACTTTTCCTAGATTGATTTTCATTCAAGGTATCATCAATTAGGGTTCAAAAGGGAAGATATACCAAAGACGTCTTTCCATACAAAGTATGGACACTATAAATTTATTGTGATTCCATTTGGTCTTACTGATGCCACTACTATCTTCATGGATTTGTTGAATAATGTCTTTAGATACTATCTTGATCAGTTTGTGGTAGTCTTTGTAGCCGATATTCTTGTCTATTCAAAAAGCAAGGAAGAACATGAAGATCACTTTTAGAATTGTATTGAAGACCCTGGGAAAGGAGAAGATTTATGCCAAATTTACCAAGTGTCAATTTTGGCATAAAAAAGTTGCATTTTTGGGCCACATAATCTCAAAAGAGGGGATATCTGTGGATCCAGCAAAGACAGAGGTTATTGAAAGATTGTCGAGACTAACAATACTAACTAATATTCAATGTTTTCTTGGTTTGGATGGATATTATTGACGTTTTGTGAATGATTTTTCATGATTATCTAATCCACTCAACTGGTTGACTCGAATAAGAGTTAAGTTCGTTTGGAATGAGGAGTGTGAAGTTAATTTCAAGGTGTTAAAAAGTAGGTTATCCAGTGCACATGTGCTCACACTGCCTTGTAGTGGACAAAGGTTTGCTATCTATAGTGACGCATCCATGAAGGGATTGGGGTGTGTTATTATGCAAAATGATATGGTGATAGCTTATGCCTCACGACAGTTGAAAATTAAAGATCAAAATTATCCAACTCATATTTTGGAGTTAGCTGCGGTAATATTTGCATTAAATAATTGGACGCATTATCTTTATGGTTAAAGGAGTTATATTTATACTGATCATAAAAATTTAAGGTATATTTTCACCCAAATGGACTTGAAAATGCATCAAAGAAAATGGTTGGACCTAATTAAGGATTATGACTTCTCAATTCATTACTATTCTGGGATGGAAAACAAGGTGGAAGACGCATTATGTCGACAAGACCATGCTATCTTATCCATGATGAGGATCACAAAAGATCCAATATTTATGGATTTACAAAGGATGGATCTATAATTATAATGGAAGGGAAAAATATTATCTTTCTCAAATGAATGTTCAACCATCTATAGATGCAAAGATTAAAGAGGAACAAAAAGAAGATGTAGAGTTACAAAAGAAGTTGAGAAATGTTCCTAAATTCATCCTTGATTGTGATGGGATAATAAAGTTCAGGAATCGGGTTTGTGTTCCTCCCATCCTTGAATTAATGAAGGAACTACTAGGTGAGGCTCATATTTATTGATTCTCTATTTACCCTGGAAGTCCAAAGATGTATAGGGACCTGAAAGAGTACTTATGGTGGGATGGCATGAAAAGAGATGTTGCTGAATATGTCTCTCGATGCTTGGTTTGTCAACAAGTTAAAGCTAAGAGACACAAGTCTAAGGGGATGTTACAACCATTTCCAATACCAGAACGGAAATGGGAAAACATCACTATGGACTTGGTCATTGGATTTACTAAAACATCCAAAGGCAATAATGTTATCTGGGTTATAGTTGATCGTCTTACGAAGTCAGCACACTTCATTTCTATTAGAGAATATTTCTCTCTGGATCAGCTTGCCAGGATATATGTGAAGGATGTCGTAAGATTTCATGGAGTACCAATTTCCATTTTATCTGATCAGGATCTGAGGATTACCTCGATGTTCTGGCGAAGTCATCAGCATACTTTAGTTACAGAGTTGAGTTTTAGCACTGCTTATCATCCTCAGACAGATGGTCAGTCTGAGAGAACAATTCAAACACTAGAAGATATGTTAAGAGCATGTTCTATGGATTTCAAAGGTGGTGGGTATCAACACCTACCTTTGGTGGAATTTTCTTATAATAATTTCTTTCACTCCAGTATTCATATGGCTCCATATGAATCTCTCTATGGAATGAAATGCAGGACTCCCACTTTCTGGGATGATATTGATGAAAGAAAGCAATTAGGACCTGATCTTGTTGATGAGATGGTAGAAAAGGTAAGATCTATTCAAAAACACATAAGATCATCTCAGAGTCGACAAAATAGTTATGCCGACAACCGAAGAAAATACCTAGAGTTTGAAGTGGGTGATAAATTTTTCTTACGAATATCTCCTTGGAAGAGAGTAATGAGATTTTGAAAGAAGGGAAAGACGATCCCCAGATATATTGGTGCTTTTGAAATACTGGATCTTTTTGGGAAGGTAGATTACCGATTGGTTCTTCCAACGAATCTATCTCAAGTTCATGATGTATTCCATGTATCTCCCCTGAGAAAGTGAATACCCACTCCTTCACATGTACTCAGCTCAGAGTTTGTACCGCTGGAGCAAGATCTTTCTTATGAAGAACAACCGATAGAGATTCTGGATCGTAGCGAATAAGTCCTACAGAGAAAGACCACTCGCTTGGTGATTGTTTTATGGAGGAACCACCAATTATAATAAGCTACATTGTAACTTGAGGATATGATGAGGGAGAGGTATCCTCATCTGTTTGTTACAATGTGACGAATTTCGAGGGAGAAATTCATTTTATGGGGGGTATACTGTAACACCGGAGATTTTATGAGAATTTTTTTTGATTTTATGTATAATGTTATATAAATGAATATTTAACTACACAAAACACTGTCTTGGCTTGCGTTACACGCAAGATAAACCTTCCTCGATAGCTTGCGTTGTACGCAATACCGAGTTTCACTAAACAACGATATGTTATTAAAATATTATATAAACTAGCCGTTATGAATAGTAATTCCAAATTTTTGAAATTTTATAAATTTTATCTTTCAAAATGGACTTCATTTTTGGATTCAGAATACAGAAATTAGCCTAGGGTAAATTTTTGGTATTTTTCTAAAAACTTTTAATTTTTGATGAATAGTGAAAACACTGGGTTACTATTTAAAAAACGACTTTTATTTAAATAATTATTAATTTTATTTTAGGTCGAAATTGATACATTAAACCTATATAATTTCAATTTAATTCATTGAAGTCATTTTATAATAATTTTAGATATATAAAAATTTTATTGAACTTTTCACCATCATTTACCCACCTCGCAAGAGAATTTGAAAATTTAAAAAAAAACATACTTTTACAGCTTCTATGAGTGGAATTTTGAAAATCTGAGATACACAGCTAATATGAAGGAGTAAAATGTGGTTCAATAAGATAAAAATAATTTTTGTTGTGAATAGTAACTTTTTACTTTTTTTACCACGGTTAATAGTAAATAGGGTAATTAAGGGTAAAATGATATTATTATTAGCCTAAAACATGTCCGAATTCTATTTTATAAGTATAATTCGACCAAAAACATCCATAGGAATAAAATATTACCCTTTAGGTCCACTTGGATTCGATTAGGACCCTAATTATTATTTTATTTAAAGAAGTGTTAAAATAGGTAAAATCAATGTTTAACAACTAAAGACATTTTCAATGTAGCTTTATACATAAGATAAATTAATCTATAAATATTCATTAGAAAGCTAATATTATTTCCTACCTAATGGTAATTTATTTATTATTTTTAGACAATAAATAATTTAATTTATTGTTGACACAATAATGACACAGTAATTACCTTATTAGTGAAATATTAACATAATCAATGTTATAAATACCCAAATAAATGTAATTTGAGACCTTTTATGAATTAAACTAATTTTATAGGTTAATATGACATATTATTAATTATTTAGTTATATGTTTTCGAACTAATGATGTTTTTATGAGTTTCACAAAAATCTATTACCAAATATTGTCAAAATTGACTTAAAATAGTTGTTTAGAAAAATATTATATTATTAATTTTTATTTCATTCCTAAAAATCTATGGAACGACCAAATGACTCAAATAAGGTTATATATATTAATAAGTAACAACTTGGGGTTCTTTTGGCTTGTTATAGTATGTTTATTAACAATATAATGAAAAACAAAAACAGGAGACACGGTAAAAGATAAATTATTTAACTTTGAGTTAAATCTAAATGATATGGTTAAAATAGTAACCTAAACATGTCTAAAATATATTGGTTGAGAGTCTTTAGACCCATACCCACCTTATATTATAAATAAATAAATTTGGAGCTATTAAAAACCGAATATGACTTTATAATAAAATAATATTTTATGTTTTCCCTAAGGTTCCCCTCTCCTCCCTTATAAAAGGGTACCTCCTCCCTCTCCTCCCCACACCACGTTGAGATTTCAAGCTCTTCCAACCCATGAAAATTTCTCATATACAATTCCCTATAAACATCCTATAGGTCCTGTTCTTCTCCAAATAACATCTTTAGTTCCATGAGAGGAGGTTAAGAGGAGGCTCATCAAGGAAGAGGTAATGTCTGTTACCGATTCTTTCAAATTTATTTCTTCTTCTACTTCCTCTTCATTAGTTGTTTCTTTATGAATTAATAACATCATTGTCACTAATATAATTATATATTATTATTAATAGGAAACAGTCCTATTTCACTTTCTATCCATCCTATGGAAAACAAAATCACCGCGCGTGCGTACGTACGGAATACCGTCTCCAGGCCGTGGTGTAACCTTTTTTCCACCACCACCATACTTGGATGGGTATAATTGTGTAAATAATAACTATATATTATTATTGTAATGTGATATTGATTCTGAAATAGTATACATACTCTTCAATACAATTCCACAATCATGGGAATGATATCATCGCTCGTGCGTACGTACGACCTACTGTCTCCATGATGTGATGCGACTCGTTGTACATGATCTTCATTGAATAATGATTATATAAATGAATTAAATGAGTAAATATGATATATATTACACTATTACCATTCTGTAACTGAGGTATCTATAACCTAAAAAGAATAATATGAATTTATTCGACAAAACACACATAAGAACATAAAGCAATAAACACCCGAATAACAAGTAGCAATGAAATATTACTAATAAGAAGCTAATAATATGACCATATATGATATAATAACAGTTAATATGATTATCGAATAAGTCAATAACATTAATTAAATCATTATACAGGAGGTTCGGACACGTACAAAGCATATCGGGCCTAAGGTAAGGGAAAATCCAACAATCTCATTTTTATCCGAGATTGTTTATACTTCAGAATATACTGGGGTATATTTATCATCCAAATCCATGTTTCCTCAGTATGTAATATTATTTCTATCAACCTATAATTGTTTAAATCCAATTTTACCCATTGGTGAGTTCTTAGTAAATTATATGAAATGTATCTTTTGTCGTTTTTAGTACGAGGTACTTTTTGACTTTTTTGGCAAAAGTACTGGAAGAATGTTCTTTTAACTTATACGGCCTGAATGGACATTTAGGACTTTATGTACAAGATTAATTTAGAAGTTTTCAAGTTTATTTTTAATCAAATTATTTTAGTTTAAAATTTTATTACATTTTAAGAAAGGAAAAATGTTTTTGAAGTAGAGAGGATATTTTCCTCAAGAATGGAGTTCAAGTGTTTTATCAAAATTATTTTCAACTAAGATAATATAGGGTTCAATATATATCCTTCTTTTTAAATTGATTTTATTATGTTATGATGGAATTATTTTTATGAATTCCTTTTATCTTATATGTGTTATGTTATGATGGCCCGATGTTTAAGAATCCCATTTTTATTACATGGGTTATGCTATGATGTATGATTTATGATTTTGTGGCACACATATGAATTGTTTCATTATGAGATGGGTATGACCTATATCTCCCTCCAGTTAATTAGGTAAAAATTTATATCTCATGGGATAGACATGGCCGGAACAGCAGGTTAATCTGGTTTAGTGAAACAGGATTGAAACGAGGACTGAACTCGGTTCAGAAATAGACTTTGTCCTCTAAGATAGTCTTGGAAATAAGTCTCAAAAACTAAGAAATGATTCTCTATGATTATGTGTGTATGCCATTAAGATTCATGTTTTATGTTATGATTATTGAGATTACATTTCACTAATATGATTTATCACTTGTTATGATATTTTGATCTCTTTTGCAGGTTAAGATTTTCGAAATGCTATGTTATTTAGAATATTATATTTCCTTTGTTTACCCTTACTGAGCATTTGAGCTCACCCTTTTGTATGTTTTCTTTCCCCAAGTTTGGATGAAGGTTGTTATGTAGGATATTCCAAAAGGGACTCTAGATATGATGAAATAAACATAATATAATGTAGATTTTTTATGAACTAGTTGTTTATGTTTCCCAGTTTCTAAAGACGCTATACCGATACGGTCTTACCATGGTTTTGGTATATGTTGTAATAAGTATGCTTCAATTCTGAAGAAATAATATTTTATGTAAATTATGGGTTGTTATAGGCAGGCCTAGTGTTTTTTCAGTATTTGATGCATTTATTTCGAGGTGCATCAGTTTATAGAAGTACTTGTTGGGGAGGACACCAGAGACGATGAAAGTTGTGGGATGTTAATATTGGATTCCTGTTAAATCTTATTGGTTTTTTAACTTATTTACATTCAAAAATTATTAAGGAATCTGGTATTGATTACCCTCCTTCAAAAATAGGTGAATATCCATGGGTTATGCCATGTGCTATTCATGTTTCGTTTCTCAAGTAAGGATGAGTCTACGCTGTTTCTATAGGTAACAAAGACATGATGGGTAGTTCTCCCACTCACCATGTTAAGAACCAATGTTTTGTAGATAAGAATAATTTTATAGAATTCATGGGAATATGGGATCCTTTTAAGGATGTTAATAAATAATTGAGAAAATGATGTTAAACCATGGGGTCAGAGCTTACATGGATGCAATGATGAGGTAATATTTATGAGTGGTTGTGGACTTGGTATGGTTATACCCGGAGGAGATGAAACATTGGTGTGATACACATTAAATGTAATATCGAATTAATAATACTTAATTAACGGTTATATAATAAATTAACATAAACTAAAATTGATGAAAGGTATAAGTAACTAAATATAGCTCATTAAATAGTTATATACTTATATGATATGTAGTATTTGTTGTGGAAACTAGGACTCTAAGAGAAGCTGGAAAAAATTGAGTCTAAGAAAAGGTTTTTCCCATAGTGTAATTGTGAGATGTATTGTATTCTGTACATTTTTTGTTTCTATATTCTACAATACCACGTCGGTTAAGGAAACTGACACCTCGGGGACTACGAGACCCCAGATTATTTTCCCCAACATTTTAGTGGGAGGATGGATGAGTGAATACCCCCATCATTTCTGATCACTTCACATGGTAGTTACATATGTTAGTATACATGGATGTTAGTTTCCACATATATGTTTGTGAGGGATTTAATTTCTTGTGGTTATTCAGAAACATAAATTACAGTTAGAGTTTCCTTTGGGAAACAATAGGTTTAACATGTATATGTTTTTATCGCTTGAGGATCCTTACTCGACGTATGCAATGTAATGGTTGAGGTATAATTCTTGACATATGAAACAAATTATGCGAGTTGTGGTGGCTTCTGGAAACTACCTGGTATGTTTTTTTACATGGATGTAGTGGTATTGTGGCATGTGGATCATGTAGTTGTTCTATACCCAGGTGTATGTGGTCAATCCTTTTTGGATAGATATGCTTTGGACATCTGATATTGGGGAAAATCGTAAAACCAGTGGGGAAGTGGTAGTGGAATAGCCTTTATATTTTTTATTATTTTATATAATTTTTATGTGATAATTGGTGAGAATATTCAATATGTGTCTAAGAGAATATTATTTCAATTTAGATTGGGAGTTAGTTTCACTTGCAGTTCATTGTTCTTTTT
The DNA here is from genome assembly GCA_963277665.1 of Viscum album. Classification (NCBI taxonomy): domain Eukaryota; kingdom Viridiplantae; phylum Streptophyta; class Magnoliopsida; order Santalales; family Viscaceae; genus Viscum; species Viscum album. Next base: position 787,546,104 of record OY728153.1, read on the forward strand.
CATACATTCCTTACAATTTCATGAGAGGCCCTGGGGAGGATCCTACTAATTATACTATTATACTCATCCCAAATATATATATACTATTTTCAGTTAACTTGTAGAATCATGGAGATTAGGTTTATTACTACTAGCTTGGGGTAACATGATCTTTTTTGACATCGTGGTTGCTGCTATTTTGCATTCATTTAGTAATTGCAGTTTTCAATTCTAGTTGTAGTTGTTCATTCATGACATTACATATCTGTAGATGGGATTTCTTATATATTGATTTCTGAGTAGGTGTTGGTTAGTGTCTATCTTATCTCTCTCTTTTGGATGTGTTCTCTTAAAGGGTAATTCCTCCCATTTGTGTGTTAATTATACCCTCTGTGCTAGTCTCCAACCCGTGTCCTACTAGAGGAGGGACTCTGGGGTCATTATCCCCCATTTCTCATTACTAGTCTAGGTGGTTTAGAATTTGTGGGGAGGGATTCGTGACTTATATGTTCATCTATAATTTGTATTCATAAATATAAAATTTTTATATAAGTCATGGTATATTATTTATATTTTTTAGTAAATATATAAACAAATTAAATAGTGATACAATAATGATGCAACAAATTCTATTTAATGAAGGACCTGGATTATTAATGTTTAAAATATTAATATTAATATCATATCATATAACTAATGTAATAAATGATTTTTTAGGATGACTTGGACATGTTTGGGATGATTTAATATTTTTTATAAGATATAAATTTCATATTATATTTTAAAAAATTAAATAAAATATGGTTCCAAAATTAACATTAATGATATTTTAAAATAAATAATATGATATTTAATTAATTCCAAAGACATCTACCCTTTACAATAAAAGTATAAGTATTAAACTAACATCAATAAATAAATTTTTTTTCTCATTTGATATTTTATAGTAATTATATTAACTCTAAAACTGTAAATGATATTATATCAAGGAATGATTTAATGATGGTTAAACAAAAAATATAAGGATTAAAATAAAGAAAAAATTTTCCAATTATAATTTGATGAATTAAATTTGAAAAATAATCATCTTATGTTCTTAATAAATCAGTTTGGTACCATTTTTAATATTAATAAAATTATATTAATTTAATAATGTGTTTAATTCCATATGTCCCCCTCCACTATCCAATAAAAGGCAACCCATTATTCTCATTTAAATACACATTAAATCAAACGTGGTCCAAAACAATCTACACCCAAAACCATTTCAAGAATCCCTATCCACAATGTAGGGGAAATAGTGTTTTCATAACACCCTCCTAAGAGGTGTTAAGGTGACAATCAAAGGAAATCGTCCAAAGAGGAGGAATAATTTTATATTAAGTATATATATTTTCATTCATCCTCCACTTAATTCAAATATTTATCATCCATGATGAAATAATGTTTTCATTATCATAAATAAAGTCATATGTTATTATGTTAATATCATCACTTGTATCCATCATCACTTCCATCAAATGGGAAAATAATTATTTTTTTATGTGTAGGTGTGGACTATCACCTCCATAAACTGATAAAATTCATTTTCCATTAACATATATCAAGTACGGTTATAATGTTGCAGTTAATATTTATTTATTATAATGATGACATATTTATCATTATATTAAAATAATATATCAATTACCTTATGAACTTCCATAAACATAAAGATGATACTCCATTCGAGCATACATGTAAAAAATCACGTCCTTGGAGTTATATGATTCAATTTCAATCATCACATCAAATTGAATAATATATAAAATGATATATAAATGATTAATATGATATTAATTATATTATTATTATTTAAAAGGGAAATTAATTAATAACTTTTTTTAATAATGATCATTGAAAAATGGAAAAGGTTACTCATGTATATGTTTGACCTACAGTCTCCATGATTAAAACATTTTTCATTTCTCACAACCAAACATAAATGGTTTTTTGTAGATATATTTTACAAAATAAATTGATTATTATTCCATGTATTTTATTATCGTGGTTGTGGAATAACGCCCACATTGTCTATTTTCTACATACCAAAGTCACTTTTTAATCATGTATTGAATGTCGAAAAAACATCCTACAAGAACATTTTAATTTAGTAATTGTTATAACATGACATTAAGTTATATTTAGTGAATTATAAAAATGAAAAAGGATCTCCAAAAAGTAAATAATTAAAACTATTTTATTATTTATGACGGTAAATAACATATGTGGTGAATCATTCTAGTGGTAAGAGATTTCATATCAATCTGTTTTCATTGAGTAATTTCTTGATTATATTCAGATATATTCTTTTCTAAGGTGTATATAAAGCCCCTATAAATTTTCATATCCATATTTTATATATTATCTTATTATTTAAATTTTTATAAATGTTCCTCGATCATGTGGATTATTATTTAATTGTTTGATGTGGTATGTGAAGCATTTAATGTTCAAATATTTTATTTTCAAATATTTTTATCCATTTCAATATTCTAGATATTATTTTGTATATTTATTATATAGAAATATAAGGATTTTAAAGGAATTTTTATCAATATTTTTATATGCCTTCAAATTTATAAAATAATACTCTTTTTACCATTTTTTATTGATCATTTTCATAAATGACAGAAGAATTTTTTAAAGGATTATATTAATAACAACACATCTGCCACCATTATCATAATTTGATATTTCACTTTGTATAGAAGCTATAATGTTATTGAAAGATAAATAAATCCATTATTATATTTTAAAGGGGATTTTGATAATGATAATATTTCTCAAAATAGATGGGTTATTTCAATACCATGAAATTATTTTTTTGTGATTTTAAATGAAATTTTATGATTATAATGATAAAAATTGGAATCGTTTATGAAATATGATTATATAATTATTTATGGAAATTTAATGGGTTCTAATGTGATAATCCAAGGATGGGTGCTTCCATGAGAATCCAGAGATGGGTGTATCATTATTACCTAAAATGAATTCGTTGTGGAAGTCGACTATATTTATATTCTATTTGTAAGAGTGACATTTATGTAAGTCAACTGCATGCTTATTCCATTAATAATAGTGATTAGTATAATTATATAGTAATTTATATTTATTTATTTTCTATGAATGATATAGTTAATATGATAAAATTGTTATTATAAATAAATGTTTCAAATGAGATCCTTTAAAAGGGAAATATTTTACTATTTATTACGGATGAAAATTATTACATTATGATATAGTTTTTATGGGGTTTTAATGTTTCTAAATTGACTATCAGTTTAATTTTTATCTTTCCCTTATTGTAATTTCTATTGGCATCCTTCGTTTTTAATTATTTTTATTGGACATATGTATGATTATGGATTCATGTTTAATTTCATGAGGAGTTTTGAAAAAAAATTATCATTTTTTATTTTAAATGTTTTACATTCTGTGGAAAATGGATACTATTCCTAATTGTGATGTTTCTAATGTTATAGATTTTTAATGTATGTGTATTGTCTTTTCATATAAGTATATAAAAATTAAAATATTCTCAATGTGAACGAATGTAAAATTATTGAATTTACTCGAGATTATGTAATTTCTTAGGCTGAGTCCTTACAAAAATAGTTCAAGGCACAACAAAAGTGTATGATTGTTTTTAGAAAATAGAAACATATATTTAATAATATTATTATAGTCTAAAATAAAACTCTAAATATTTAAAAATTGGACTAAAATGTTATCAAATTATTATCCTTTTTTATTATATCAATGACCTTTTCAAAATAGTGGATTTTGGATTTTCGATCCTCAGATTTTAGATAAACAATTTTTCAAGAACACTCCATCAAAACATGAAAATTATATTTTTTTTATTCTATATCCATGATTCCATTTCCCTCCTATACTCTCTTACTAAGTAACCTAGTTACATGAAAATTCAACTTTCCTTTATCTCTTATTATGATGATTTATTATTGACACAATTTACAATGTGGGATTTTCAACAATTGTGTATTTTCAAAATAGGAACCCCTCGAGTACCATGATCTATTCAAAACTGTGTGGATGTAATTTAACTATGTTGGGGATATTGAAATGCCCCAATAAACAAATGTAGGAACATTGTATTTAATAGAATGTATGACATGAAAATAAAAGTATGTTAGGGAATGTAAAATCTAGAGAATTTTTATATATATAATATTTTAAACAAATGAAAAATATTTTATAGATTGAAATTCATGGAAAAAATATTATGTGTATATTTCTTGAAAAAATGAGTTTCTTTTTTGTCTTTTGTTACACCCATGACCGAGTTTCACAAAAAAAATAATATATTTTTAAAATATTACTATTTACCTTAATAATATATAACATATATTATAAATAAGAATTTGTGAATATTATTAAATAACATATGAAAATAATTTTTTTAAAAATAAAATAAAATGAATTAATTGGTTATAAATTAATTAGAATTGAATATAAGAATATAATTAATATAGTTGGATTTTTTTAATAGATAAATATTCATATGTTCCAAAAACTATTTTGTCTTATTAAATAAAAATAATTACAATTAGTGATTGATTATAATAATTTATATATGTTATATATTCAATAAAATATTTTTTATATTCACTATATGAATAAGATAAGATCAAATAAAAAATTACACATAAAAACCTGTATTTTTATAAATGGACTTTATTAGACATTAATGGATAACCTGTATTGAATATATTTCTTTAACTATTATAGACATTATATCTAAAAATTAAAATCATATTTGAAATTGAAACATAAATATTATGTTAGACTGAATATTTTGAATTTTTTTATGAAGTCTTTTTTTGAAGAGTAGTTAAAATATGAATTTTAATTCATAACCACTTTTTCATATAATCTATAAAGGGATAAATTATATTTTTAATTTGTTTTAATGTTTAATTATATTTTTTTTAATTAAGACAATTTCATTCATTGGAATAAATTTAACATTAAAATGTAATATAAATCATTGCAATCTTTTTAACGTTTTCATTTAACAAACAGGATTATTGTCCCGTCTTTAGGTTTAATTTTAAATTAATATCTTACCATAATTGTGATTTAATTTTTAAAAATGGGTTACATATTTGGAATAATAATTATTTATAATTTCTTATATGGTAAACTTATTTTTTTCAAAAAATATTAATCAATGTAGTAATAATTAATTTAAACTATTATGACAAAAAATATATTAACAAAGGAAAAAGCCTTAAAAATATAGGAAACAATGACCAATACACATTTATATATCTCATTTAATGGACATATGTATACCATATACTCAATTTTATATAATATTTCCATTATTTGCTACCCATAAAATTGGAAAATAGGGGTGTAATTCCCATTTCTAAAATATACAAGAGTGATACTCCTCCCAAAGTATAAAAAAATTCATCTACTACCAGATACCCATATCTAAAAATAAAATATTTATAATTCAATATCAACCCAAACTAATCATATAAACATATCCACTCATTATATAAGTTTAAAATTGTGAATAAATCCATCCAACGAACCCCTTTGGTGAAAAGCAAAAGAAGTAAGCCAAGAAGAGGTAATATCTTCCCTAGATCTCTCTTGTATTATTTCTATTCTACAACTCCAAAAACTCTTATTCAATTATTTTATAACAAAAAAATTTATCCTCAGTATATTATTATGTTTATATGTAATGCATTATACCTTATCCAAAACACACCTCAGACTAATGGGTAATGGACTTACCATTCTTGTGTATGGAAAAGTACCACCCCATGTAGTGAAGATGTTCATATTTACATTATTTCCTCTACTGGTGGACATTATGATGGAAGAATACACACACGCACCCAAATATATATATATATATATATATTATTTTATTTTTTTACCTATTATAATTATTTTATGAATCTTTACTTTAATCATCTTTTTTATGTAAATATGATATCATCGCTTGTATAAGTATGCACAACTACCTCCATAATGTGATTGTTTCATTAAAACATTACATGGAACATATTAAATATTATTTTCAAAAAAATGGTAAATATATTTTATTAATATTATAATTATGTTATTATATACATATTATAATTTAATTTTCACTCTTTTAATATAAAAATACATAATTGTGGTGTTATTAAGTATGCATGACCGACCATCTCCATAAACAGTTTATTTCATTTCATATCTACCAATATAATTGATTATTATAAATACATATACAATTAATATATAAGATATTTAAATCATGGATTACACAATTTATATAATTAAACCATTATATAATTAATAATAACAACAACGGACATGTTATGAGATGCTCGAAAAACATGGACATTAACATCCGACATAGTGAAAATAATGAATGATTATTAACAAATGCATAATATAATATTATAAGAAAATTATATATTAAAATTATGACCATTAATATGGTTATTCTATAATTTATTAACATTATTAACACCATTACAGAAGAGGTTAAATTCCATTAAAAAAAACAAAATTCAATGTAAGGGATTACATTTCAATGTACATTCTATTGAGGAATATTTTTTATTATGAACCAAATCAATTTTATATAGTGTATATACATCCCATTAGATGTTATATCATAATCTTACATATTGTCATGATATTATATGTTTCATTTAAATAATATGGAATTATTATTCAAATGTTTCAAAGTGGGTCATGATAATTTGGAGTATTTAAAATTAATATCCTCAAATATGTTATTTGTAATAATTTTTTCCATCTCACTTCCTTTTGGGATTTTAAAATTATAATGAAAAAATAACATTATTTTAATCAGTATTCATTATAAATTTCCTTTAATATCCATATTTTCATACAATTGATATTATTATTTCCTAAATTGTAGATCGTTTTTTCATATGATGTAAAATTGACTGTTATTTAATTATCCTGGGAAATATTGAAAATCCTGTATTAATTAGTAAATATGGTAATATGATAAGGCATATTTTCTATTTCAATTATTCAATATGATGTATTCTTAGGAATTGAAATGATTTATGTGGATCAGTATTCATATATCTCCTCCATGCATCGATTGGTTCTTATTATACGAATTGCATGGTAAAATCTACCAAGTTTATATCCTTAATTTCAAAACATCTTGTGAATGGTCTTGATGTTAAGGGGTTTTATTCATCTTAAACATTATTTATTATAACATATAATTTTTTTTATTTTTATTCTTTTGTAAATTATCAATTAAATTTTTTTTCAGTTTATCTATGGATGCATTGTATTCTCATTGTATTGATTAAGATTAATGTGCTTCAATTCTATAACTTAACATTTAGTTGTGTCATTATCCAATCATTTAAAGGTAATTTTTTATCATTTATTTAACTGTTTAGGATAATTTTTTCCCATAGATTAATTATTTCTTCCAGATTACATACCATTATTATGAATTTTAGATCTCCATTATTATAATCTCCCTAACCATGAAATGAAGCATAATATATTAAATGATTATAAAGGATGATGATTATTTCATTCTATTATGTATCAGGTTTGTATTTTCTATCTCCCAGTGTATTACAATTACCATGTATGTAATTGGAATTTCTAAAATTTCTAAACTAATAGTTCCATTGAGGTCTTATTCCTTGTAATCTGGCCTATGTAATAAAATAATCGACCAGCACTCAGATTCTGGGGTCGGGGTGTAACATAATATGTTTTGTATATTGTAGGCTCAAAGATATATATATTTAATTTGAATTTGGAAATATTTTATATCTCAATAGTTGTTTTACAAGATATTATTATGTGAATTTAATCCACCATAGAACATTCCCACTATGATTATTTGAATTCAGAGTGAACCCAATCAACCATTGGAAACTTTTTCAAAGTGATTGTGTGGGAAGTGATCCTGAAATTTTTTTTATGATGGAATGAGTAATGATGATGAAGGTTATTAAATGGTTCCATGACCACATTCTAAAATTTTTTTATATTGTTTTTCAATTTTTATTATCATCCTCTAATGTATATTCGTTATGAAATATTTATTTTTCATTTATGTTCTTCTATAAAATTATAATTCTCATATATGTATCATAAAATTAATAATGTATTTTTCGGTTAATAACATATTCTTATAATTAATGATAATTTTACCCCAAAAATCATTATATTTATTATTACATAAGAATGTGTGGAGATTAATACATATGTTATTTCTATAAAAATAATTTTCAATAGAAAATTTGTTGGATATATCAGAAAAAAATTTATGAGTTATAGAGTAACAAATATAGTTGTAAATATTTCCATTATATAAGAAAAGCAGGTTTATTTTTAGTTAATGTTTGTTATAAATTAGTAATCATATAAATATAACAGTATATGTGGATATATTATATTGAAATATATTAAATTATTAATTTAATTTTATGCCCCCATACATGGGGTTCTGTAAATACTACATTGAGATTATACCCCATATGAGGTCCTTTATAGGTTTGATGTAATGAAAAAATTAAAATAATATAACATTTGGAGATAATAAATTAATAGTATCAATGAAAATTTTACCAGGAAACACTATTGATTTCTAATTTTTTGAAATGACTAGTTTTGTTTTGTTTTTTTAAAAGGGAATGAATATTTTATTTTGAATACTATGTGTCCTGAAAAAATTGATTAAAATATATGGCTACAAATATCCAGTAAACTACATTTAAAATTGATTTTGTTTTAGGTTTTATTGATATTCTGATTATTTTACTTGTGAAGAAGTAGTAAATGTATGAATATTTTGGCTAAAATGTTATAGAGGATGTGTTGTTACATATGTACTGATGATATTTTAGAGGGGGGTATATACATGTTAATTAATTTATTATTATTGAAAAACCTTATTATAGATTTATATGAATAATTCATGGACGAACCCTTATTATATCATCATAACGTAGATTAATTTATAATAGTCACCAGTCTAGAGTGTTGACGAATTAAAAAATTTAATAGATGATATTTTATTTGTCCAAGATCCAATAGTCCATATTATTATAAGATAATATTTGATTCATGGAGCCTCATTCTATTTTTCGTGTTACCATTATTTAACTTTATATGTTGTAAAATTCCTCCATTGAATTCCCTATGGTGAATTATGTTCACCTTGTATTTTTTTACAAAACCTAATGCACATACAAAAAATTGGATAATTAATTATGAGATAACTACCATTGTCAATATAAATACCAAATTACTCTGGAATCATCAAATTCACTTCATATGAGATTTTATATTTCATTATTTTCCAAAATAGAACATAAGGTTAATAATGATGATTTTATAGTTTCTATAATGACAATTCTGTTTTGTGTTATGATTCTGATTTTGAGTGGATCATTTTATTTCCCAAGTATTGTCATAAATACCATAAGGGGCATTATATTTCTTATCATGGAATTGTATTGGTTATTTTATATAACATAACAATCATCAGGAAATTTTATAGAGGTTACTAATTTTTTGATTTGTTGTGAATTCCTAATTTAATGACATTTTATAGAAGTCATTAATTTGTTGAATTCATCCAAATGAAACTCATTGGTATAATATTTATGGTATAATGAGAATACTATAACAGGGTTAAGTAGGATCAACCTATATTGTTTATGAGGTAATAATGTGCTAAATATAAACTAATTTATCCCATGAGAGAGCTCAATGCATGATTTAGAGTTCTTCACTATTATATCATAATTAAAGAGTTTATATGATGACTATTAGGTAAGAGACATTTGACATTTAGTTTCCATAATTTTATGTATGTAACATTTGGGATATTATTTGGAATCCATGACATGAATTATTGGATAAGAATCCTATGTTTTTTATAGATGGTTAATGGACATGTAATTATTGGTATATCATATAAGAAATAGTCCAATATTAATGAATATTGATTTAATGTTATTTAAACTATTAATTACGTGAAAAAATCTCATATTCAATTAGAGAATAATATAAATCAAAAATATAATCCAATATGTCAGGAAATTATTAATTGCAAAAAATAATATCAATTCATTGTTAATTCTAATGATATGATTTTAGAGTGATTAAATATTCTTAATAATTATATAAATTAGTTCAATGAGTGGATGATTCTTGAATGGAATATCATAAAGATGGGGTTGAAAGAAGAATTTAATATAATCACATTTAAATAATATCATTTATAAATATATATATATAAATAAGTGGAGGAAAATAATTAGATATTCTATTGGGATGAAGACCATCCTAGAATATGTAGTTCTATTGATGATAGTATAATTGAAATATATGTTTATAAATTCATTGGATAGGGAGTGATATATTAGAACATTTATATAGAAGAAATAACTAAAGGCTTGGTCTATATAAGAGTTATATTCATATTTTCTTATTACCGAAGAACAATCAAAAGAAAATTGTAGTTCACTTATTATATCTATTCATTTGAAAATGATTTAATTTTATATTTCCAGTTCTTAATAGAACCCATCAAGAAAATAATTTTTGTTACATTGTGAAATGGAATACTAATAGTATTTTATAAAAAAAATTCTGACTATCACCTAGAAGAATGGATGGTGATGAAAATTAATATGGAATCTAATAAAGAAAGTACATGGAGTAGAAGAATCATGGATAATTTGATATTTTTCTAAAAATTGAAACACATTCATGCCAATAATGAGTTGAATACAATCCATGAATTAGTAAGAATTGGAGATAGAGAGTATGTTTCACTTTTATTATACATACAACTTCCTAGAATAAAATAAAGTTAGTGATTCTATTAAGAAGAAGTGAATAATCAAAAAATTATTACATAATTTATCCATTGAGTGGAGTGGCTAGGAAATAGAATTTTCCACCAAAAATAGGTATTAGTGGATTTATATCATTAACAAATTCAATATGAGTTATCCGATAAGGTGTTTATTTGTAGGGAACCATGCATTATCTATATATCTAATCAATGTTAAAAATTCATAATTTTTCAATAATTAATTATTTGATTCATCAACAATAGAATTCACAGGTTTTTTCTTGTTAACATGTAAATTATATCAATGTAGTAGAAAAATAGAAGTAAGTGAAAAATTATAAATTCGAATCCACATGATACACCCACCTATATGGACGTATTATTTTGAAAAAAAATGTTATTTTAGAGCAATGGTATTTTTAAATTTTATCCAACCTGAATGTTGGATTTTGTGATTTTTTACTCATATTCTCTATTAAAATGTATCAATTCAAATTTGATTTTATATTTTATTCGATTCAATAATTGGTTGTAACCTTTTATCTTATCTAAGATTATTTGAAATAAATAATACCCCTTGATGTGTTGAAATAAAAATAAATAATGAATAAATTCTTAAAAAAAAAGTTATGTGATATCTATAAAATAGTTTTTAATTGAGGTCTATATGAAAATATTTCATTATTATACAAATGGAGACATCTGTAAAACATTGGTATTTATTTATATATAACTGTATGATGTATTAATGTATGTTTAGCATGTTCTGAGAAATATAAAATAGTTGATGATGATAATCCATCCAACATTCCAAATGAAGGAAACCTTGTAGAAAATTAATTTAAATGAAATGAATATAAAATAAATATGTTTTCTAGAAAAATTTTGAAATAAAGAAAACCTTTCAAACCATAATGTGTAATTTAATTTTAAAAATATTTTTCAATTCATTTTCTATATTGGGATTTAATATAATTTTTTGAGGGTTGAAAAATAAATAGATTATATTAATTCTAGAAAAACTACATAATTACATCAATATAGAGAGTGTAATCAAATCGAAAACTATGACATCAAATACTATTTTGAATGTGTAGCGTAACATGATATAATTTATTAAGTGAATTTTTCTTTCATAAAATATATTTTTTATATAAAAAATGTATAGGATTTTAAATGGATTTAAATTATAAATTAATAAATTCAGGTGAAAAGTTGAAGGGATTAATTGAAAATTATAATAAAATTTCTAAAAGATGAAATTGAAATATAAATTAAGTGGAAACAAAATTTTATCATATATATGAAACTTCAAAATGAGAAGAGAATATCTTGAAATGAAACCAGCACATTAGTGATAGAGATTACTCTACAACTAATGGAAAATGTTATGATATCCAAGGGTTTGAGGACCAAACCCATTATTGGATAATGAAAAATGGATATTCCCTATAAAATAACCAAAATATTTAGATAATATAAATATTTTTACATGGATGTAATTATAAATAGAAAGATTTAAATTAATATTACCCGAAAAAGGACAAAATAAGGTATCTATCAAATAATACGATTATAAAAATTGATGGAACACCATTAGAATATGCTTTGAAGACCATGGGTTAAATGGGGAGAATATGTTATATTAAAAACATATTAACAAATATGTTATTATAATATGAATTATTTTTATTTGATTTTTCTTCCTACCGATAGATGTATGGATATGGAATGTAAAATTAAAAGAGTTTATGGTTTCATGCATATAAGTAGCACTAAAATATAATTAATAAATCAAGGGTAAAAATAAGTAATTTATAAATAACATTAGAATTTCTCTAATTAATAATTTATGTGGTACCCCGATCCCCATGTTATTAAATATATTCCAATGGGAATATAACATCCAATAGGTTATAGGGGTATATACAGTAAATGAGTTATTTTTCTTCAAGGATGATTTGTATATTTACTAGAAGGAAATGTATTTCGACATAATTTAGATAAATGAAAATGGATTAAGATTCATTATTGATCACAATTGGTATATTGAATAAATATAAATCATTAATATATTCAAATATAGAATCATACTCAACAAGCCATGTAATCTGGATTTCATCAATTACAAAGTGTATCTTACTATTTATGTGATAAAATTATTTATGTAGGGTTATAATCAATAAAATGATTCATAGAGAACCATAATCAAATTAGAAGAAAATGGATCATGAATAATGGAGAGAAAACATTACTCTATTTGGATATTTAGTGTTGATAGGACATTGAATTCATTATAATGATTTATATGGATTCGTTTATGAAATGCTAAGAAATACATCATATTTATAATGGGGGGTAATATAATAGTTAATATTCCTCTATATATAGAGTGTATAGATCTATTTATATTCAAAATATATTATATCAATGTTGTAAAATATATCCACATGATGTTATTTTCATTTGGGGTAGATATCATTGATTATAAATAATATATCAAAAAGGGTAATATGTGTAATGGAAAATTAAAGATAGAGAATATAAATTTTATTTTATTGATGAATCGAGATAATTGATTAAATGAAATCCATAAAAATATATATATTATATGTTGAAGATAACGATACATTATTTTAATTATGTAAATATTATATGAATAGTCCAAATTGTGTTATGATATATCTTTATAATTCCGAGTTATAGTTTTTTAAAATATATTGGTTTGATGGTTTATTATCTAATACATGGAGATTATATTGATTATATATGGTTTGTTTTATTAATGTGGGATAAAGATTTTTGTACACATATACATGGGTGCAGAATATTAGTTTTTTTTTCTATTAAGGGATAAATGTTAATAAAATGTTTTATACAACGAAAATATAAAGAAGTCTGAATAACTTTGTTAGAGACCATGGATGTACTTCATGATTTTTATATGATTGGTTTTTATTTTGGAGTATACAATATATTTTCGAATGTGTTCTAGTATTTGGAATATAATATAAAAAATTCATTATAATTAATGGTATGACATAAAATTACCATTATTATGTAATGGTAATACGAAAAGGATCATATGATTGAATACTATATTGTTTTTGAAATAATATAAAATTTAAAATAAGGTCCCATGTTTTTATAAGATTAACTTGTGTAGAAATGTCCCTAAATCAAACGTAAACATAAGTGTTACAATTATCATACATTAAGTTCACCAATAATATTTCCTAAAATTAACCCATGAACGATATAGAGATTATACTAATGTATTAAGACATTCTTATAAACTGAATAGTAAGCATTATAGTTAATTTGGTCATCATGGGGATTTTTTTCTGGCTATCATATATTATAACTATCGCCATTTGGTTTCTTGAGGTTAATATAGAAGATTAGGTGAGGGTCACTTTGAACATTACATAAGGGTCAGCATATTTCCTAACGCAAAATTAAAGAATATCATAATATTCAGTCACTTTCTCATATAGAGTTCATATATGTCATTTTTCACGTCATATTCCTTATTTGTATAAAATATATTGGTCATTCACATTATGACTTTTGGTGAAGACTCATATCAAATATTCTTACATTAGAGTCCTTCCACGGGTTTGTTCATCCAATTACAGATCAAAACTGTTATGATTGTTTGGTAATGTATTCCATTGTTAAGGGAATTTGATTAACCATGTCTTGATATTTTTTTATTTAAATAAATTAATTGTGGAGGTGTATTTATAAATACAGACCACATTAGGAATTATAGTTGTAGGTTATGGAGTATACAAGAATGAATATTTACAATTCTTAGGTTGTATCAGTTATCTATAATTCACAAACACTATATTTCATTATGTAAAAAATGTAAATAAATGGGACCATTAAATCCAAAATTAATAAGGAACATTTTGGAATTTTTTGATGTTTGAATACCATGATATAAAATGGAGTTAAAATTAAATATGGCTCATGAAATTTTTTGAGTTTCTATGGAATAATAATATGTGAATATTTGCATTAAATAGTGATATTTGATAGAAAAATTAAAGAGGAAACAAATTAGTTTAATATCAGAAGGAATGATAATTAACATTTTTTACAAATATTAATAGAGAATCTAAATTATTGGATTTACGTATGTTTCAATATTAGAAAAAAATATTACATTATGTGTAATTTTTAGATCATGAAATATTTATTATTAGGATTATATTAGAGAAATATTAATATATTAGGCTATCCAAAAACTATACATAGAACAATTCAATATATTAAAATGATGAGAAGAAGAATAAGTGATATTTATATGAGACTAAAATCAATGAATATAAGGTATTATAGTTGTGAGAAAAAATGAAATATCAATTCTAAAATAAATATGGAATGGATAAGAATACTTCTACATCCAATTCAAATAAGTAAATAAGGAAGTGATCCATATAAGTGTACCTTTGATAGATATGATTTGGTTTTTGTGTGAATTCATTGTGGGAGAATGTGTTTCGCTAATTTATTAGGTAGTATAAGAAAGAGTACATTATGATATTTCTATTGTGATATTTTCCTCATTAAAATTAATTTTTTTTACTTTATGTTGTCAAAGAAGAACATTAATTTAGCATATACTTATGATATTATCATCATGACTCATGGAAGAATATTAAATCCAATTTTTAATATATAGGTTTAATTACCATCAATTTATAGTTTAAGGACTCATATTTACTAATATATTCAAATAGAGATTGAGATATATATATTCTATCGATTACTATCCCTCAAATAGGGTATAGTGCAGAATAAGGGTAAGTTACCCATTGAAAATTAGTGGGACATTACATAATCAAATTAATGTAGTCTTCCTTGGGAGAGAAGTGACTGATCCCAAAAAACATTATGATGCCATCTTTACCCTATAGTGACAAAACCAAATAAATTATAAAGACCTGGAATTTTCAAGGAATTTTTTTCTTAAATTTATTGGAATTTTACGAGTCCGCAGTTTTTGACGGTGCCTAATTCTGAAGCCTGGTGTGCTCAGAATCAATTTTTGTAGTTTTTTTGAGTACGTTCAGTAAACGTATGTGCGGTTTTTTATATCTTTTGAACCGGTTCTCAGAATTGAAATTCGAGGACACCGATGAACTCGCATCACCAGTATTCGTTTAGGGAGACCTCTACCACAGTTGCGTTTGGTCAAGAGTGGAAGTTAATTTTTTTGGTATTTTTAATAAATTAAATAAAATTTATGTGATACATAATTTTATTTTAGTTGGTGGTTAGTCCCTCCAAAGGGAAGTTGAATGTGGGACCCACATCCCTCATAACCTCCCATGGGAGGATAATATGTGGTGGGACCACACGTGCATCTAACCCTTCAACTCCCCTTTAACTCCATGAAACCCCCTTTTATCTTTAGAACTCCCACATTATGGTGGATCCTCTCCAACTCCCTCAACATAATTTTGCCAAAACATTTAATTGATGTCTTCATTAGTTAAATTTAATGGATTTGAATTCTTTTTTATCCGTATTGGTTGCATGGAAATAAAAAAATAAGGGTGGAGATAATATTTTATTTTTTGGGGGGTGTCGGCATAATCATGGGAGGAGCTCTTGGGAGAGTCTTGAGAGAATTAAAAAGAATGTGTTCTTCCCATGATGAACATGAAGAACATCTTCCTATGGATGAAGAACACTCCACGTCTCTGATGTACGTGAAGAAAAATCTCCTCCACTTCTTCAACCAGCTAAAGGAAAGGAGGCACCCTCACCAACGAAGTACACCGAAGGCGTCATCTTGACACGACATAATGAACTCTACTTCCTTCGGCGTTGATGGAACGACGACTGACATCCGTGATTCCCGTCTTATGCGGCTCGTCAACGTGAAACATCAATTACGAGGTAGGGGTTGTTTTGAGTTGTTTATATATCTGAACTTATTCATTATAATTGCGGAATATAAATTTCCAATTGTTAACGTTGTAATGAGGAGGGTACGAGCCACACGAACATGGCCCGAATCTCCCCTATACTTGTTGAATTTATTGGTGACAGAGACGGAGTCGGAAGGTCGTGGAGCTGTCACAATGCGCTGGAGAATGTAGGCGATGACCATGTAGGCTACAACGGTCGGAAGAGGTGGCAGCGATCGAAGGTGGTAGAGATGGATGGTAGCAGTGAACGAAGGTCGCGGCCAGGCTTGGCCGCAGCGGTGGTGGACCGGCACCGTCGGGCCGGCCGCGTGGAGGAAACCGCGGCACGCATCCGCGTGCTGCTTAAAAAAACTGAACCGGCCAGCCGTAGATGGCTTGGCTGGAGGACAGTGGCACCCACATGGCATCGCGCTGCAGAGAAGATCACGGCCCGTTGTGCGGGCCGCTCACCGGCGATCCGGCTGGCCACCTACTAGCCTGGCAGAAGACCGCAGCCTCGCTTGGTACTACATGGGAGAGACAGGGGCCTGTTGTGCGGGCCGCTCATGCCAGACATAACCGGCCGAATTCGGCCGGCCGGGCAGGGAGAGACGATGTCGTTCGGCACCACTGGGCGAACAGGATCGGTCCCCTCTACGGGTCGGGTCCGTAGGTGGGTCGCGCCCCACCAGGCTCGGCCGACCCAAAGCCAGGTCGGACCCGCCAAACCAGGTTGTGCCAAACCCCAGCCGGGTCGGACCACCCTAAGATGGCTGGGCCGATCCCCAGCCGGGTCAGACTTGCCGAACCGGGTCAGTCCAACCCGCCAGCCCACTAGGATTCACAGGCTGGGCCCATTTCTCTTAAAATTGATTAACTTCTAAACCACACGTCTGATCGACGCACCGCTTACGGCACTGGGACCCATGTGATGAGGTTGTCCTTTTGGGATACTCTATGTGAGTTTTGGAAAACATTGGAAAATGGCCGGGTTTGGATCGAGTATAAATCCAACCAGGCCCCTAGAACGGAGATGCATATAACTCTCAGACCGAGCATCTGATTGACATGCCATCTGTCGTGTTGGGTTTCATATAATGAGACAAAACTTTGGGATACATCAACTCAGGACTTTGTTATAGTTGATGTATCGACCCTGTTGCTCGAAGAGCAGACCCTCCCGGAGTCGATCATGTTGTGTGCAGGAACCATAAAGATAGTTGCGACTATGAAAAATACTTTACTGGAATCCTCTGTAGGTTCAACGAAGACGACTACTTTATCGGAATCCTATGTGGGTTCGACAGTTCTGACTTATGATCCCATATCCTTTGTGGGTTCGATAGAATAGCTGGCCTGTATCCTATGTGGGTCTGACATCTTAGACGAGATAGCTAGCATGTATCCTGTGTGGGTCATGCAGCTTACACATGATAGTTGCCATGTATCCTATGTGGGTCTGACAACATAGATGAGATAGTTGTCATGTATCATGTGTGGGTCCGACAACTTAGACGAGATAGCTGGCATGTATCCTGTGTGGGTCTGACAGCTTAGACAAGATAGCTGGTCTGTATCCTGTGTGGGTCAGACTGCTTAGACAAGATAGTTGTCTTGTATCCTGTGTGGGTCCGACATATTAGCTGGTCCTGTATCATGTGTGGCTCCAACATCATAGATGATCCAGTGGATACATCTGATCATCTCTATCTCTCCACTATTGTATCATTCATATCTGAGCTGATTCATGTCTTTCAACCATTATCATTGTGGTGATGGAATTTACTTTCTCTGTGTAATTGTTTTATGCTTTGACTCGAGAGTTGGAGTCAGATTGTGATTGTTAAACTAGGTATATTTATTAGCCTATAAATATGTAGGGTTGGTTGATACTTCGTGATTGTATTTTTCATCCTTTGATTATCCTTAGTCGATATTGTGAGACCTTACGGGTCTCGGGGTCCATACTGAGTATCGTTATACTCACCCCTTCAGGGGATATGCCCACACCTCATTATGTTTGATGTAGATGACGGACATCGCTGACGAAGGCTGAGGGCTCCAGGACTAGACGGTACCTGCAGGTGGACCTTTTGACGAGTCGGCACACAGAAGAGTCTGACAGACGTGGAGTGCTGAGGCGACCATCTGTACCTACCCATCAAGTGGGAACCCCAGAGGAAGACTCAAGTGCTGCTCTTTTCATTCAGCTATGTGTCCCCTTTTTCAGTTGTACTTTACTTTTGGGCTTCTATTTCCTGCTCCCATTACTGTCAGAACTTCTCATGTATGCAGTTTCTACTTATTTTTTGACTTCCAGTCCCGTAATCTATTCTGTTTGTTTACTTTTATAGAGGTAATTCCTTCCCATCATTGGAATTTACGGCTTTGGTGCTAGTCGTCGGCCCCTTTCCTATGGAAGACGGGCTTGGGGTAGTCACAGTATGGTCCCCAAAGACAGGTCATGACGAATTTGTATTAGAGGGAGGTTCTACTGCAGAAATTAGGACTCAGATATTTCTTTTAACTAAAATATTGTTAATTGAATTGGGTGTGGTTATCAGTTTAGGGAAACCAGTGTTGGTGTTGTTTCCGACGTATCCATACACTAGGACACTCACATCTGATCTCTGACCTAGTGCACGAAAACACAGATTGTGGGTGTGTTTTCAAGAGTCTTCGTTGTGAAATAGTTGATTTAGCTCACAAGGTATAACTTTTTGACCCTGGTGAAACTATTCCTTATTAGGATGCTACTTCATAGACATCCATCTAAGGTTTCCATGAGAATACACGATGACGGACAGTGAGCGACGAGGCTCCTGTTTAGGGCCCCTTTTCTATGTTGGCACCATCAGGTGGTGTACCCACAACACCACCACCCATAGGGAATCATAGGACTGGATGGATGTAATTTCTGGATTATTCTACCTAGTTGAGACACTAGTAGAGCAGATGTTGATCTTAGCTACTAATATTTTTTAGTGAGTGACCATGAGTATGGTCCGCATAATGATGATGTTTCGGTAATTGGACCGTTTTCCAAGATGGTACCTTTGGGCAGTGTGCTAACTATATCACTTCTCGTTGGTCAGCAGACACTATCGGCGGTACTGGTGGAGAAAACATTTCAGCTTAATGCCATACATGTGTTTCGACACCATATATACCTCATTTTCGGAGGTGATCCCATCCCACATGTGGTTGAGGACTGGATTGAGGAGCTGGCTGAGAGTTTTCTAGAGCTTATACATATTCGGAAGGATGACGTGTTGGTAGTTGGGTATTTATCAAGGCATACTGATCATTCATGGTACTCCATGAATATGATTCGATCAGTGATTTAGAGCTCCGACCTAAGAGTGAGGTGTGGTTAAGGATATCGGATCCATCACTTTTTCCTCTATGAATGCCAACTTATGTTAGGGTGCTAGAGAGAACCTTTGTGGTTTAATGTTCATTGGCTGAACGGATACAGCTTGTGAATGTTAGCAGTTGGGAAGCTTGAAACTGGCATCAGTCTCAATGACTTGGGCATGTGATATGTTTTAGAAAGAGGATGTGTTAAGGATCGATGAATATGTAGGGCAGCAGACGTGGAAGTAGAGCTATGAAAGAAGCATGAGGTGGTGAACATTTTAACATGTTACAACCACCCGCCTTTGTATAACCCGCTAGGCTCATGGAGCTGGAGGGCAGGGGAAGAGATTAGCTACATGAGTTCAAGGAGTGTGACTCAAGGGATCTAAGAATGAATTGAGGTACATTCTCTATCTACTACTAGCTGTCATATCAATAGACATTGTTACCAATCATTCCTTCTTGCCACGAATAGTGTCCCAGACCTAGAGTTTCCAGTTAACCTGATGACTTGACCCTCACATCTGGAAATAATTTTGTGAGGAGACTCGATAATCACACTTAAACCGATAGTGTGATCTGAACCTTGAGGTGAGAGTCTCGGTTGTAACCTCTTTGTGGCAGTGTCGATGCCTTATGAAGTTAGTTTGGGTGTGGAACGGGCAACCACAGTTCATAGACAAATTGACTGTATTCGGGAAAAAGATTGGGGTTTTATCTACAACGTTGGGATGGGGTTTTACTTGGTCAGAGAAAAGGAAAACCCAGGAACCGCAGGATGGAATCATGCATAATAGGGCGCAGTCAATCACTCAAGGGTCGGCCAAACATAACTTTGTGCCAGACTTCTCCAGAGTTGTAGCACCACTATCAGTTTTAACGAACAAGGGGAAACCCTTTGTATAGTCAGAGAGATGATAGTAGAGTTTTTGGGAGCAATGGAAGAGGATGACTAGTGCGCCCATCTTAAGGTTTCCGGAGGAGAGCGTTGGGTACGTAGATTATAGTGACTCATCAGAGACCGGACTCAGGTGTGTCCTGATACATGAGTGAGCAGTGATCGTGTATGGTTCTCAGTGGTTGAGACCTCACGAGAAAACCATGCTACCCATGACCTGGATTTAGCAGTAGTGGTATTCGCCTTGAAGATGTTGCAGAACTATCTTATGGGAGAATGTATTACTGTATAATCTGACCACTAGAGTCTCAGGTATATCTTCTCGCAGAAGGACCTGAACCGGAGACAGTGACGATGGCTCAAGTTCCTCTAGGACTATGTCTTTGAGATAGTCTATACTTCGGGTAAGGGGAACATTGTAGCATATTCTCTCAGTAAGAGATCAGGCATTCAACTTCTAGTAGAGGAAACAGATATGTTGGCCGCGTTTCAGATATCCTTTTTGGATAGAGATGGAGAAGCCTTTCTTGAGCCTCTCACAGTCACTCCCCCACTTCTTCAGCCAGTCCGAGAGGGACAGCATGGGGACATTGACTGTGAGAGGCGATGTGCTCAGATATCCTTAGGGCAGGCACCTGATAGATTTTCTGAAGGTGGGGAGCACGTCATTCTCTTCAGAAGATGTACCATGGTACTAGTTTCACTACTTTAGGAGGTGTTGAGGGAGGTCCAAACATCCCCTATAGCAGTACAACTAGGAGTGGCGAAGATGTATTAGGACCTCAGATAACAGCCCTGGTGGCCAGGTATGAAGAAATCAGTCGTAGAGTTTGTCTCTCGATGCCTCACTTGTCAGCAAGTGAAGGTGGAGTACCATGTTCCAGCAGGCCTGTTCAGCCCTTATAGGTTTCAGAGTGGAAGTGGGATGGTATATCCATGGATTTTGTGACAGGACGTCCACGTACCTCTAGATGACATGACTCTATCTGAGTGATTGTAGACCAGCTCACCATGTCGGCCCACTTCCTACTGATCAGAGAGTAGGGCTCAGTAGAGATCTTGGTATTCCTCTACCTTCAGAAGATCGCACGACTTCATGGTGTACCTTCGACTATCGTCTCTAACTGAGATGCTCGTTTCACTTCCCCACTATGGAAGTGGTTCAACGAGGCTTTTGGGACATATATTCGCTTGAGCACCGCCTTCCATCCTCATACGAATTGTCAGACTGATAGGACCATTCAGACTCTCGAGGACATGCTTTGTGCATGTGTCCTCGACTTTGGTTGCTATTGAAAGGATCACTTACCCTTGGTCGAGTTTTTGTATAACAATAGCTACCACTCCACCATCGGGTTGACACCTTACGAGGAACTGTACAAACGACCTTGCAGATCACCTCTGTGCTAGACTGACCAAGGGAAGTCAGCACTTGAAGGACTAGAGATAGTTCAAGATATGACAGAGAAGGTGAAGATCATCCAAGAGTGGATGAAAACATCACAGAGCAGAAAGAATTCCGATGCTGAAATTAGACGGACACCATTGGAGTTCGATGATGGTGGCCACTTCTTCTAATGGGTCTCACCTTGACGAGGTCTACAAGGATTTGGATGAGGTGGAAAGTTATCTCCATGTTTTATCGGGTTGTTCTAGGTCCTCAGTAGTGAATGAGAGATGGATTACCGCTTGTCCCTTCCAACTCAGTTTCACCGGTTACACGATGCCTTCCACGTATCTCTGCTGAGGAGATACGTTCATGACCTATCCCACATCATCGAAAATGGGTAGATGGACATCGATGAAGGGGTGACTTTCATGGAGGTTCTAGTGGAGATTAATGATCAATAGTAGTGGGACCTTTGTGGATGGTCGATTCCTCTAGTGCGCATTCACAGGAAGCACGATAACCTCTTGGAGAGCACATGAGAGCAGGAGGCTTAGATGCATGCTCAGTACACCCTTTTTGTTTCCCTAGTGTGTGTTGTAGATTTACAGGGATGTAACACCCTATGGGGGGGGGGGGTAATGTAAACACCCTGAAATTTCAATGAATATTTTTTTCATAAATATTTTGGAATTTTACGAGTCTGTATTTTCTGACGGCGCCCGATTTCGAGGCGCGGTGTGACCAGAATCAATTTCTGATGTTTTGTTCAGGTACATTCTGTAAACGTATGTGCATGTTTTTCTATCATTTGAACCAGTACTCGGAATTAACATCTGAGGACACCGATGAACTCACAACACTAGTATGTTCTTAAGGAGACCTCTACCGCAGTTGCGTTTGGTCGAGAGCCGGAGTTAGTTTTTGGGGATTCTTAATAAATTAAATAAAATTTATGTGACATATAATTTTATTTTATGTGGTGGTTTTTCCCTCCAAGGGGAAGTTGGAGGTGGGACCCACATCCCACATAACCTTCCGTGGGAGGATAATATGTGTTGGGGCCCACACGTGCATCTAACCCTTCAAGTCCCCTATAACACCTTGAAACCCCCTAATAACTTTTGAACTCCCACATTATGGTAGAGCATCTCGACCTCCGTCCCCTTAATTATCCCAACTCATTTAATTAATGTCTTCATTAATTAATTTGAAAGGATTTGAATTATTTTGAATCCTTATTGGTTTCATGGAAATAATAAAATAAAGGTGGGGATTTTATTTTAATTTTTTGGGGGTGTTATCATAATCATGGGAGGAGCTCTTGAGAGAGTATTGAGAGAATGAAAAATAATCTGTTCTTCCCAAGAAGAATGCGAAAAACATCTTCTTCTCGATGAATAATTCTTCACATCTTCGAAGGACATGAAGCAACATCTCATACACTTCTTCAACCAGAGCAAAAAAAGGAGGCACCCTCTTCCACGATGTACAATGAAGGCATCGTCTCGACATGATGTTTCGAACTCTACATCCTCCGGTGTTGACAGAATGACGACCGAATTATATGACGTCTATCTTACATGGCTCTTCAACGTGCAATGTCAATTACGAGGTAGGGGGTTTTTTGAGTTGTTTATATTTCAAAACATCGTTGTTATAATTGTGGAATATAAATTTCCAACTATTAAGGTTGTAATGAGGTGGGTTTGGTCCGCACGAACATGGACCGAACCTCCCCCATACTTTTTGGTTTTATTGTCGATGGAGGAAGATTCGGAAGGGCGCGACACCATCACACCGCACCGGAGAAAGGAGGCCATGACTATGTAGGCCGCGACGTTCTGAAGATGTGGCGGCGAACGAAGGCGGCAGTGACCAAAGGTGACGGCGACCGAAGGCCGCAGCCAGGCCAGGCCGCAGCAGTGCTGCACTTTCACCATCGTGCCAACCACGTGGAGGGAACCGTGTCCCGCATCTGTGGGCTGCTCGGACGAACCGAATTGGCCGTCCGTAGCCGACCGGTCTAGAGGACCGCAATGCGCACTTGGCATAATGCTATGGAAAATATAGTGGTCCCCGGTACGGGCCGCTCTCCGGGCGAAATGGTCGGCCGCCTAATGGCCAGGCTGAAAACCGCGGAACCGCTTGGCGTTATGTGGGAGATAAAGCAGCACGTTGTGTGGGCCGCTCAAGTCGGATAGAACTAGCTGACTTCGGTCGGCTAGGTAGGGAGAGGTGGCACCCCTCGGCACTACTGGGCGAACCGGACCGGCCAGTTCTGCGGGCTGGGTCCACCAGTGGGCCGCATCCCACTAGGCTAGGCTGACCCCCAACCGAGTCTGACCCTCCAAACCTGGTCAGACCCGCCGAAATGGCTTGGGCCGACTCGCGAGGCCACCGTGGTTGATGGGCCGAGCCCATTTCCCATAATCGTGAATAACATCTAAACCGCGCGTCTGATCGACGTGCTTTCTGTAGCACTGGGACCCTTGTTATGAGGCTATCCTTTTTCTATATACTATGTGAGTTTTTGACAACTTTGGAAAATGGCTGGGTTTGGATCGAGCGTAAATCCACTCAGGACCTTGGAAAGAAATATCCTATAACTCTCAGACCAGGCGTCTGATTGACACGTCGTCTGTCGCGTTGGGTTTCTTATGATGAAATAAAACATCGAGAAACATCTACTCAAAACTTTTTGATAGTTGATGTACCAACCTCATTACTCGAGGAGCTAACCCTCCCAGAATCGAGTGTGCTGTGTGTGGGAACCCTAGAGCTGGCTCCGACTATGAAAACTACTATACTGAAATCCTCCATGGGTTCGATGACGACGACGACTATACCCAAATGTTGTATGGGTTCAACAGTTCTGACTTCGGCTCCTGTATCACGTGTTGGTCCGATAGAATAGATGTCTTATATCGTGTGTGGGTCTGACAGCATAGAAGAGATAACTGGCTTGTATCCTTTGTGGGTCTGATAGCTTAGACAAGATAGCTGGCATGTATCCTTTGTGGGTATGGTAGTTTAGACAAGATAGTTGGCATGTATCCTATGTGGGTCTGAAAGATTAGTAGATATAGATGTCATGTATCCTGTGTGGGTATGACACCTTAGACGAGATAAATATCTTGTATCATGTGTGGGTCTAACTGCTTAGACGAGATAGCTGTCATGTATCCTATCTGGGTCCGACAGATATGCTAGTCCAATTTCATGTGTGGGTCCGACATCATAGATGATCCAGTGGCTACATCAAATAATCTATATATCTCTACTATTGTGGAATACCTATGTGAGCTGAGTCATTTCTTTCAACCATTATCTTTTTGTTGATTGACTTTACTTTGTGGAATTTTTTTGTGCTTTGGCTCGAGAGTTGGAGCTGGACTGTGATTTGTAACTTAGGTATATGTATGGGCATATACCTATGTAGGGTTGGTTGATATGTCATGATTGTATTTTTTTTTGTTTATACATAGTGGATATTGTGATACCTTTCAGGTCTCATGGTCCCTACTGAGTATCATTATACTCACCCATCCACGGGCTATGCCTGCAGCTCGTTGTGTTGGATGCAGACGATGGATAGAGCGGATGGAGGCCGAGGGCACCAGAAGGAGACAGTACCCAGAGGTGGACCTTTTGACGAGTCAACACATGGAGGAGTCTGACAGATGTGGAGTGCTAAGGTGACCATTTGTACCTACCCTTCAGGTGGGAACCCCAGATAACAATCCCTGATCTTTTCTTTACTTTTAGTTGTTTGTCCCCTTTTTCAGTTGTACAATACTGTTGGGCTTGTATTTTCAGCAACTTTTACTTTCAGCACTTTTCATGTATATAGTTTCTACTTAGTGTTTTACATCCAGTCACATACTATGTTGTGTTTGTTTACTTTTATAAAGGCAATTCCTTCCCAGTATAGGTATTTACTCCTTTGGTGCTAGTCGCCAGCCCTTGGCCTACGGAAGGCGGGCTTGGGGTAGTCACGACACGATCCCCATGGATGGGTCGTGACATAAATACCCATAGTTATATGGAATTATATTATTTATCTCACTTATATATCCATTTTGTGTTCTCCATATGTGTCCTTTTTCCATGGATAACCAGAAGTCTCAATAATAGTTCATGATTTTCATTCAACTATGTTATTTAATGTTTCGATGAGGAATACATCAAGGGATATAGGTTAGAATAATTTCATTATAATATTTGAACAATATCATAAAATAAGAACTAATATTTAAAATTAATCATTTCATAGATGTAACACCTAAATTCATCCATCCATCTCAGGGTGGGTGACATTATAACATAGTTTCATTTCATTCAATTTGAAGAAAATGATTTTTATTTCTTTATATTGATAACGATTACAATATAGTTTCAATTATTTTATAATAATATTAATATGATAATTTACAATATGGGAATGTTACCTAATTAATTTTTTATATTATTGTACTGATGATAAGATATAATTTTATATATATCAAAAGTGAACGTAATGTTATAATTCACATTAAAAATATCTACAATGAAAAATCCTGAAATAAGAGAGGAAAATTTTGCAACATGGTATAGTCAGGTCTTTAAATTTGTAATGAATATAAAATTATAAAATAAGTAGATATATATATATATATATATATCCTTACTAAGATGAATGGATCAATATATATCTATTTGTTGGAAATGAAGAAACTCCATAACAATGATATAATTATTGAATCATTACAAGCATTTTAAAAGTAGTGAATGTTCTTAAATATAAAAAATATATATAAAAAATATAATATATATTTCTTTATTTAAATTAAAAATATCATAAAAAATAATGAAATGCTAAATAGAATAAAAAAGTAATGTTTATATAGGGAAATTATAAGAGATCCAAGTCCTTAGGTATATTATAATAGTTTTTTTTGACAAATCAACATATACATTATAGAAACAAGGCAGGCCCATGTGTGTTTGGGATAATAACATTTGTTTTATAAATATTCAAGGATCTAATTACCCTCATTGAAAAACATTGATCTGAAAGACATAATAAATATTAACCAGTTTTTAGAAGTCTTGTTTTCCTTAATGAACTCTCTTAAACACATATATAAATTAGATAATCATATTCATCTAAGGGTTGAAAATGGAAATGGACTCTTAATATATAATGAATATTCAATGTATGAGTGGTGCCTCAAAATTCTAATTCTTATAATCGAGGAACATTGGTTCAAATTTTATAAGAACAAATAGATGATCCAACAAGGAATATTTAATTATAGCAGGGGTGATAGTACATTACTAATATTTATATACTTTGTAAAATTGATTATTCCTAGAATTTACATTATTTCGAACTTGGATTGACATGTGATGTATTTATTAGGGAACATCACATTACAAATATGTATAATTATCTATCAAACTAGGGTTATATTGTACTATTAAATTCTTATATTATATATTTTGTATGACACCTTTAAAATTTATATTAAGATACAATTTTAGTTAATCCTCAAGGTTATACATTAATTTACCAATTTTAGAAATAATTTTTGATAAAAATTTAATACAGTGTGTTCTTATTAATGGAAAAAATATCAAAATTCTATTAAACCTTATGTATATTCATATAACCTAAACACTTTTCATTGATTTAATATTTATCATAAAACATATCATATTTTCATTATTAATTAGATAATTGTTTATAATCTTACATTTTGTGATATTTTAATTAAACCTTAGGTGAAAAAATCAATTTCATTATCCGTGAAATATTTTGTGTGATTTTTAGTATCTATGTAGGTAGGAAATTAATCTAAGTTGTATTATATAAACTTTTGGTTCTTGTATCAACTTTACCATTATAATCCTCATGGTTATCTATTTTTTATGTCCTTTTTGATTGATAATATTTTTCCCTTAGCAACATTTTGATTATTTTTAAAATTATTGGATTATATTTTTTTATTTTCAATAAATATTTAAAAACTAATGAATTATAAAGATTACCGAATTATCCTTATGATCCATTATAGTGAATTTCAATGTTATAATGATTTTTTATATTATTAATGTTATCACAGTTTCAATTTAAATTTAATTATGTTCAGATATTTATAATGTGGTGATATTAAAACCATTGTAAAGATGAAAACATTTACAAGATCAATTTTCACTAAAAAACATTAAAAAATAAAAAGTATTCCATATATAATAAATGTTCATTGTAATATTTGTACTTTTTAAATTCCATTGAATTTGGAAAACTACAACACAAAAAACTCACATGTTATATATTTTAAAACTATATATGAGAAAACATTCCTTTGATTGACAAAGGACACAAATATAATTTATTTGGTCGGGGAGTATCTTAAATTTTTTATTATAATTATATATGTAATCATTGAACTATTTATTAATCTCAATGGTTTTCCAAACCTAAATTCACTTATGAAAGACCACATAGAAATCATTTTTAAATCATATTATTTACATTTAGGCCATTAAGGGGAATAAACATGATACATTGTATATGATAAAATACATTTTATGGAAACCCATAATTACAAATCCCATGAAAAGATGCTAAATTATTATGGAATACTAGATAAAATTAAATAAAATCTCTTTGAGAGGGACATTGCATTTAGAATCGAACCACTGACATCAAACACTTCTTATATGGCCTTATTTTTAAATATTTTTTCTAATTATCAACAAGAAATATGATTCATTATTTTATCCAAATTTGTTTCAATAAGAGTGATGGATACAAAATCCATTGTGTCTATATGGGTGTGTGTAATGTTAACTGAAAAATGATAACTATATTACTGTTAATCCATGTCATGAACAACCATATTTCGAATTTTCTAGGGATTAATTCTTATTGTTAAATAAAATATCCTCTACTAACATGTTCTATATATATCAATAAATAGCATTCAAAATTATTTACCATGTTAAAATATTTTCACAGAGACAATTTTTTTTGACAGATTGGTATAACACATCTTTTTATGTGTGACATTATTAAAGGAGGAACATATCAAGGAAAAAACTGAGATTAGATAAACGAGGATGAATCTGTAGGACACGTTGTTTAACATAGATTGATGTATATTTTTCCTTGTCAGCCTTTTGAATTTACCATCAAAATATATTTTCCATTTTTTGTGTTAATTAGATAGAGATGAACAAATCCTAAATAAACATGTATAAGGGAAATTCCATCTGTATTTAATTTTATACAAGAAATTATATATGACATAATAACATTTTTATGTTTTATGAGAAAAAATACATTTTATAAATATAACAAATGGAATATCATCATTCAAATATACTTATTAATATGTTATGACTTAAAAAAATATATTTTATAGATATGTTAGTCTACATGGAATTGTTAATGAAATAAATAAATAAATTTCCATTTTTCACAAAAATATTCAGCGAAAGAAATTTCCAACTAACTGTTCTATATAATTTATTACCATAAAAAATTATCTAGATAAGATATTATATACAATTTTCAATTATAATTCTAATTTTTGGGATATTGGGAACTGACGGTTAACACTAATGTATAAAAATATAGAATTTAATAAATATATTTTTTACCTTTAGCTTGAATAGAGGGTTCCATATGAATATATTGAAAATGTTATATAGGAAATATAAATGCCAATTCATAATAATTTTTAATCCTTCCTTTTTTATAATAGGTAATATTAAATATAGTAAAACGCTTATTCTAAAATTTAATATACTTAATTTTGGTTTTTTTAAATTCCTATAAACTGGAAAAAAAAATTAATATGGGGATATAATGGATCACATTATATACATTACCAAATTATCCTTTCATGATAATATATATCAAATCCAATAAATTCCCCATATGTAACACCTAGATTAAGATGAATTAATTAATTTATATGATATCATTTCATATCTTAGAATGAAAAACCTTGTCTTTATTAATGTTGTTAAATTAGAGTGATTATTTGATTACAGGATCATCCATATGCGCTATATATTTTAATTGGTATATTTTCATATTTTTTGAATCTACAATATATATGTGATTATATATTATTTCATTATAAATTTTATGCCTTGATAAATGTTTACTCATTCTATTTACCTAATAGTCGTGTCCATATACCCTAGAAAACCCTGAAGATCTCATCATATAAAAAGAACCATCCATTATTGGGAGATAATTACATATATATAAATAATTTAAGAAATTAAAATTATTCTGATATAAAAATCATCAATAATTAAATATTAGATCTATTTATCGAAGTCAATATATTAACAAGTTATTCTATTTATTCTTGTAATAGAATACATGTAGGTTAACTTTTTATGATTATAGTAATTATCAAAATAAATAATCTTTCATTAATATAAATACATTAAATTGTTTCATTATATTATGTAATATATTTGATGAGTCATCTCTAATGACTCAATACATTAATATTTGTGTTTTTTCAGGCATTTAAGAAAGGGAGTTCCCTGTCACTACTGGTCCTAGCCGGGGATCAGGCTTATATTTCCCCACGCCTTCCGCTATAGGCATGGGGATGAAGAATATAGTCAAAATGCATAACTAATAGGCGACTCATTATCCAAAATTTCTTATTAGACATAACCAACCATGTCCATTCATACACTAAAATTAATATTAATAAAAGATGAAATATATAAAGAATAAACCATTAATATTAAGTCTATAGGGAATAAAATCATACATTAATGTAAACTAAAAATTTAAAAAGCTAAAATAAATTCCCAACTAGCATGATGTACCAACTTAACAATACTGGCGATTGAATGATTAGAGAGCCTAGATCACATATCTATATGAAGTTACCACTTTACATGGTCGAATGTAATATTGAATCCCTATATTCCTCTTTAATCACTAGTGGCTTGTCTTTCATCTTAAAAATACATGACATGTGCTTGAGAATCCGATGAAATTGAGATTATATAAATACCAATTAGGATTACCTGAATTATGAAGGGGTATAAGAAGTAGACATGATCAGAATAGACAACTCAACCCATATGAAGATAGTATCAAAATCTGAAAACATGTTTATATATGTATATATATATATTCATTCAAAATACAGACAAATGAGTGAGATCAGAGACAACCATCTCATAACCAATAATCAAAAAAGAGCATCCTACTAGTTCTAATGGTTCATCAGTGATTCCCAACATCTCAAGTGTTATTACATTTTAGATATCAATTTGAGTTGAAAAAACCTAGAAACCATGTCTCAAAGTCGAGGGTTGAAATCCATAAATAGTACCCACTACCTAGTTCTTCAGGGTGGTTCCACACAACATATGGATCTCCTAAGACCAAACTGATTTGGGTTTCCACTCATTGTATAGATGATATGCACCCTATTTCAATGGGTGATAACCCTCATTAGATAGAGTACCAACATAATCATCCATCAGGGTGTAACACTCAATGTAAGGAGGAACCACACCCTATTCGTCAGGGATACTACTATGTAGATAGGGGGCCCTCACCCAAATTCCATAAGGAGGTACCACTAAATAGATAGAGGAAAATCACCCTAATTATGTATGGTGTACCTCACTATAGATAGATGAACTATGAAATATTCTATAATGGGGTACCACATAAAATTATAAGGACCTACACCCTATCCAATATAGGTGTACCACTAAGTTTTTGGAGGACACGCACCCTAATCTGTTAGGGGGTTCCACACTAATGATCATGCCCAATCATTGTCATTATTTAGTGACACCTAAAAAAGTGTAAATAATGGAACACTTAAAAAATAATACAAAAATAATATATTAATTTCAAAATGATGTTCTATGAGGGAAAATACTCAGGATATGATACCCGTATGACAAAATCCAGGTGGAAATAAAGGATTAATTACATGTAAATGTTTTATAAAAAAAGAGAATACATGATATATAAGGGTACCCACTTAGCATGTGGTGTCTCTCTATTTCATAGCCATTTCTACAGTCATTACAAATCATACATCACATGTATACCAACATGGTGTGTATAGTAATACCCAACATGTCGTAGAAAACCAGGATCCTTCTTGTTCTCCTAGTCATGTCTATATGCCTTCATCGTGTATGTGTACAATATCTATGTTTTTTTACCATGGATAATTCTGGGTACATTGGATATATTCCTGTCCATTATTATTTCCATGTATTTGTATTGTACATTTTGGGCCACCAACACAGAGAAACATTGTGTGTATATATCCCAAATGATATTTTATATTTAACTCAACTTAAACCCGTAGACTCCACAACAAGGGTTTTACACACCTTTTGCTCATTAGACTACATGGTGTGTTTTCATGTATTCTATATAATGTCAGGAACTACACCACATGTCCCCAATCTGATACCACTAATGTGAAGATGAAACCATGAACAGCCAAAAATTAGGGATAGATCCTCTCCCTTTCTATTATGTTCAATTGGTGGATCAAAATTGGATTCAGATCTATTTCATGATGATTGTATGAGCCCCACCTGTGCCTCTGTATCTAAATCCATCACTAATTTCCTCACATGACTATTCATTTATTGAGTAATGTCCCATGTACCTTAATACATCCATTATATTGAGGATTATTTCGTCACAGAAATACTTTCTAAAAATCCGAGTGTCCAACCATGCTCATTCAATCCCAGTAATTGACAAAAGGTGACCTCGTGGTCTAATAATGAGGAACATGATTGAAATTTCAGAAAGTATAAAAATAAAAGGGGTAAAAATAATCATTTCCCAAGAATTATTAGTCAACAAACTAGTTTGCTGATAGGAAGGAAGAGAACTCATGTTACAAGAGGGATTAATCAAATTAAATAATCATTTTAATTCGACAAGGGCTCTCGTGATGTTTTACAGAGTCACATATCTATAAGAAGATTGAAAATATATGAATATATAGATTTATCAAGATGATGAAAATCACAATTTTTGTGTCAAACCTCATTTTAGATCACTAGTTACTGATGAACTCATTCTAGAATAATGGGGGATTATTTCTTGAATTCGATAAGCCAAAATTCACCTTGATCTAGAGGCTCATGGTTGTGTAGTCTAAATTATCCAATTATAGGATGCGGAATCCTTCTCTCAATGATCATATGGTTATGATGATAATCTTATAAATCCACTATAAATTCATATTTATATATTTTTATGTTTCGGTCATTTTAATAAAGTAATTAACTAAATCATTTAACTTAATTGAAATGATCCATAAATATTATCTTTATCTAAATTCCCCACACCGAAAATATTTATGGTACACCTACAGTAAAAATGTTTTCCGGACTCAAACATTGTTTTATATTTTCTATTATATATTATGTTTAAGTTTTGTAGAGTTTTTCGTGAATCATTAATCATGTATATTATAAAATATATTAAATATTTTTAAAAAAAAATTAATTCAGTGAACACTGACATTGGAATCTCATATTTTCTATTGACGCACGCCTGTCGTAGAGCATGGAAAAAGAAATTTAATTTTCCTAGTGCATCATAGAGGCTGACCATGGTCTTCTTTCTTGAGGAGCCTTTTCAGTTGTTCACTCACATAATCTAATTCACCTAAATTACTTCTTTTTGTTGTTTTATATTTTATAAAATAAATGAAATTTAATAAAATAAATTAAATTCATAAATCGGAAGAAACTAAAATTTAATTCTAAATTACCAGGAAATGCTAAACAGAATTTAATTAGAGAATAAAGGAAACTCTCCAGAAAGAACTTTCAGGGAGCACGTTCATTGGCCAGCTTCAAATATTCTCAGTGTACACACTCCATCGTATCTGTTCACACCTTATTATACACCAGTTATGAATGAAATGTATACTTAGTGATCTCCAAGAACACCCTACATCCACCTCCTCAATCGAGGGAAAATGGTTGTATATTAAGAAGTTAGTCTCTAGACAACCATAGTTAGAATTATACCCACTATAAATTAACATTATAATTAATTAAATGAATATTAAAATCATGGTATTGGGTTGAATAATCTCATTACTCACTCAGGATATTCCTTTTTTTAGTTACTCGTGATCATGAGTATTGTAGTTCGCGATGGTAAGAAGAGTGGGAGAAAAGAGGGTGGATGGGTGGAAACAAAAATAAAAACAACACCTGAATTTTAGTAGAATTATAAATTAAAATTGAAAACTAAAACAAAAATTAAGAATATAAATAAATAAAAAAAATGAAATGGGGAGGATTTTTGGCTGCCCTCCCTCGGTGGATATCTCCTTTTTGGTGCCTGGAAGGAATGGATGGAGAATGGGATGCTTTGAGAGGGTGGAGCTCTCCTCCTTTTATAGCTATAAATTGTCATCTGAATGTTGACACAATGTAGCCCCATTAAATGATATTTTCACTACATACTGACTTATTTAATTATGTTCATAATTATCTTGGGTGTGTCCCCTAAAAATTGTAGCTGATTTGGACATGTCCTTCGAGAGTTATGTCTGTTTTACTCTAATAATATATTATGTCCAGTCAAACTCTCCAAATCGAAAACCTACGGATTAGGGTGATTTAATGAACCCTTAAACGGAAAATTCATGCGGCATTTACTTCATAAAAAAATACTCCAAAACTACTTTCACGTCCCCCCACAAAATCTCACAACATTTAGGGCCACCAGAAATTAGTTATGGACCCCACAACAAAAATAGGCAGAACAGTGAACAGTTTTCATGGTCCCAATTCTGAGCTTCTTCTGAGCTTTCATATGTCCGATTATTCATTTATTCCAGAAAATATTAAATAAACCCTGGATGTGTAGAATCTGGAAATGAAATAATTTTTCAATTTGGGTTAGTTTATAATATGTTATGGTCAAACTACAAGAACTACTTTAAAATAGTTAAAAATTCGAAATGGGACATTTTTCCTGTTGAGCTCAAAATATTACTAATATCTTGAAAATGTGAAAATTACCAATACAATAAC
The DNA here is from genome assembly GCA_963277665.1 of Viscum album. Taxonomy (NCBI): domain Eukaryota; kingdom Viridiplantae; phylum Streptophyta; class Magnoliopsida; order Santalales; family Viscaceae; genus Viscum; species Viscum album. The sequence continues at coordinate 787,581,629 of OY728153.1, forward strand.
ACCGTGGTGGGATTATAAACAATTATTTACAGTATAAAATATATGAAAATGTTAGCTTCATCACTCCCCCACACTTAAACATTGCACTCCTGGGCAATCATCTTACATCCAAATCAAAATCCACACAACAATAAAAAATGAGAAAATATCAATGATTTTATCCAAAATAGAATTCCATCATGTCTCATATATGAATAATAATTCTCTCTTATTTTCATATCAATCATTAAACTTTTTTCAACCTCATAAATAAATCAATGGCCAGATCACAACCTACATCACATTGAATTTTATGTCACTCTTCACTCAATAGAAATTGATTATAGAGTTATGCTCATACTTGGAAATCACATGTTTCACCATAGCATTGTGAATATTTTCATTTATCCAAAGCATGAAACATGTAAATGAATTAAATCATGAGTTATTTAATGAATGTTTAAAATGATTCTATGGCTTAGGGTTGGAGGGAAAATTATTAAAACAGTTTGAGGTTAGAAGGAGGAGGTTGGAATCTTAAGAACATTGCATGATTAATTCAACTGATAACACATGAAATTCCTCACCCAATCCTACTTGAAAATGTGAAAAACAACACCACTACTCTTATGAAATGGTACATGAGCCATAAAGTTATTATAATGAATGATATCATATATGTTCTCCTTTTTTCAATGCTCTAGAAAGGAACATCTTTACTTTATTTTTGTTTTTTTATAGAGGATGAGCTAAAAATTGAATACAATGAATGAATTAAAATTAATGCGCTTGATTTTTGAGAGGGAAATCAGTCATAAAATAATGTACAATGAGTAATTCATGCTCATATCCTTTTTTTCTTTTTTTGAAGTAGAAATGGATGAAACAAATAAATCATAATGAAATGAAGACACATGCCCAATTCTCTTATTGTCTACTGCCATAAATACTGACACACACATCGCACTACCCATAAATGATATAAATCCCAATGAAAGCACACGAAATTCCCTTACCCCGCACTCAAACTTTAAATATCTAAAAAAATACTAAATGTATGGGTAGGTAAGGAAAATTCGGCTTGTGATGTGGCTTAAACATATAAGGAAATCCATGGCATCTAAGGGCTTACGAAGGATAAATGTAAAGGTGTGTGTCAAGATAAAATGTGGATATCCAAAGAGACACCTCAATCATTTTAAATACATTCAATGAAATCCAAAGCTCCGAAAGAGACTTATTCACAAATTCGGGATCTCACACAAAATTCAGGTTTCCCTCAAGAAAGTTTCGGTATTAGGAAGAATATGTAAATTTGGTTTAGAATACCTCTAAAATTTTGAAAAATATTATGAGTTAGTGATTCATTGGAATGGATTTCAATAATCAGTGAAACTCATTAAAATGCATGAAAATCTATTTCAAGGGAAAATAATTCATATCAACCATCATTTAAAATCCATTATTTCAAAATTCATTTCAACTATTTCAAAATCAATTGATGTGTGAAAAGTTATAAGAATATTCATTAAAGCTCAAAATTTGTTTTGGACCAAAAAATGAAAGGAGTTTAAATGATAATCATAAAAACTGAACTCCCTTTTGAAATAAATATTTTGTCCTCATCCTCTAAAGATTAGAGATTCGTTATGCCTTTATGATCTTAAAAATAAAAATTACTAAATTAATCACAATGATCATTTAATTTAACTTTAAAATGAAAAGAGGGAGGGGCCACATGGTAGACTAATTCATAATAATGAATTTGAAATCTGAATTCCTAATATTTAAAATTAAATTACTATAAAGAATTTAAAGGATAAATCATGGTATGATCACCCAAGTGGGCCTTGGATTCATTTACTACTTCTAGAGGGTAGTACCAACTTTTATCTATAATCTGTCTGTGGATGAAGCTTCTTTGATTCAAACCACCACATGTGGCTTTTCCAATCTTGATGTTCATTGTTCTTGTTGAGGATGACTCCATAGACATAGTATACCAGATCCACCCCCATTGTAATTTGGTATAGCTTGAATGGCGGGGGTTGGATGAAGTAGGGAGCCTCCTCCTAATTTGTTTCTACTTGTGTAACCATTGTGTCTTCCAGTGCTGGCATCATGGGGGCTTTAGCCTCCTGTCTGATTTCCTCAGGCTTAGCAACATGGATCTCTTCATGATGGGGCTCCTCCGGTAGATATTCAATGTCTTTAGGGAGCTCCAGGAGTTCCTCAACAGGTGCTTCATTTTTTACATCATCCTCCAAGGTGTAATATGATATGGATGAATCTAAAAATTCAAAACTATTAGCGGTGATACTCAATCTAGTTTCATTAAAATTAAAAGAGTTTGAGTTTAAGATTGTATCATCTCCCTTAGTCGATTCATCTTGAATATCTTCTTTGATGGAAAGTTCCTCTTGGAGTTGATCATCACATGATGGAGGTTGGTAGTCAGGATCCTCCATTTTGAGTTTGGATTCATCTTCTTGGATTTCATTAGTGAAATTTGGGAAGACCTATGTAACTTAACTCTTATCCATGAATCTTTGAATGTCAGTTTTCAGTTCATCAGTCATGGCCATAAAAACTTCAAGTGAGATCCATGTTGCAAGTCCTCTTTCCTTTTTATTGAATCTTATCATTAGAGAATCAGCCCTTCATTGTAGGGCCTCCTCAGGGTAGTTTGCTTCTTATTACTGCACCTATGAGTAATTATTCCATTCATAATAATTTTAATTTGAATGCATCATGGGAAAATAATTTTCTTTTTTGTTTTTTTTAATAATGAAAACTATCTAAAATTTGAAAATAGAAAAATTAAAGTTAACAACCTATTAGCTCCCGAGAAGATATGACAATTTTGATGGACACCTATTGTAGGGAATGGAGAAAGCAATTTAATTTTCTTAGTGCATCATGGAGGCTGACCAGCGTCGTCTCTTTTGAAGAGCCTTTTCAATTATAAACTCAGTTAATCTAAATCACATAAATTACTTCTTTTTGTTATTTTATATTTTATAAAAAAATGTAATTTAATAAAAAAAATGAAATTCATAAATCAGAATAAACTAAAATTTAATTCTAAATTCCCATGAAATGCTAAACTGAATTTAATAAGAGAAGAAAAGATGTTCTCCCAAGAGAACTTTCAGGCAACACCTTCATTGGCTAGCTTCAAATATTCTTAGTGTGCACACTCCATCGTATGTGTGCACACCTTATTCTACACTGGTTATGAATCTAAATTCTACTTATAGATTTCCAAGAACAACCTCCATCCACCTCCTCAATCGAGGTAAAATGGATGTAGATTAAGAATTTTATCTTTAGATAATCACAGTGACGATTACACCCACTATAAATTATCCTTAGAATTAAATCAAAGAATATTAAAAACATGGTCTTGGGTTCAAGAACCTGATTACTCCCTCATTATATTTCTCTTATTTGTTACTCATGATCATGAGTATTATAGTTCACAATGGTAAGATGAGAGGAAGAAAATAGGGCTGATTGGTGGACACAATAATAAAAAGAATGCATGAATTTTATTAAAAATATAAATTAAAAATGAAAAATAAAACATAAATTAAGAAAATAAATAAATAAATAAAATGAAATGAGGAAGTTTTTTGGCCGGCCTCACTCAGTGGAGATCTCTTCTTTGGTGCCTTGAAGGAATGGATAGAGAATTGCATGCTTTGAGAGGGTGGAGTTCTCCTCCTTTTATAGCTAAATTTTTTCCCCCGAATGATGACGCATTTTGGCCCCACTAAGTGATATATTTCACGCATTTCACCCTTCTTCAATGATGTTCATAATTATAATTTGTGTGTCCACTAAAAATATCTGCGGACTTGGACATGTATTCCAAGTGTTATGGTTGTTTTAATCTTGGAATTTATTCTGTCCAGTCAGACTCTTGAAATCGCAAACCTTCGGATTGGGGAGATTTAATGACCCCTTAAACGGCCAATGCATGCCAAATTTCCTTCACTAATGATGGTCCAAAACTCCTTGTGTGTTTCCCCCACTGAATTTCACTACTTTTGGGCCCACCATCAATGAGTTATGGACCCCACACCAAAAATCGGCAGAATTGTGAACAATTTTCATGATCCCAATTGTGAGCTTCTTTTGAGCTTCCATATGGAAGATTCATATTTTAGTCCAAAAATTGTAAATGAATCCCGGGATGTTTAGAATCTTGATAATATATAATTTTGCAATTTGTATTAGTTATTAATATGTTATTTCCAAAATAAGAAAAATAATTTAAAAAAGTTAAACATTTTAAATGGGTCATTTTTACTATAAATCTCAAAATTTTAGTAATTACATAAAAATGTGGCAATTACCTATACAATAACACTATGGTGGGATTATAAACAATGATTTACAGTATAGAATATATGAAAATGTGAGATTCATCATCTATGAATCTCTCTTAGAAAATATTTCTAGATTCCTTTAAACATCTTAAAATGAAAAAATATGGTATCAAAACATTTATAAAATAAAAGAATTCACTATATAAAATTAATAATTACAAAAAATGGTAATGATATAGATCCCAAATATCAATCGCTAATTACTAGGATACACCCCCCAAACTCACATGTATTCTGTAACACACAAACCATGAACATAGACCATCCACACTAGATGCTCCCATGTTGATCCTTGATTGACACTAAGTTCTCTACAATAGTATATCCATCCATGATGTCAAGATGTCCTTAGTCAATGACATATAATGGTAACACACATATATTCTAAGTGAAAACACATGGAAGAGCCATAAACTATCTTATATAGTGGGGGTAAAGAAAGTTAGTAAGAATCCTTGAATACCCTTTTCAAGATCTTGGATAGTTTGGGAATCCGTAGGGATCAGATTCATCCCTTTTGAATATCCTCAAGAATCATCAGGGTGAATGTATTAGGGAAACGTTTGTCTCCCTATAGAATCAAAAAGATCCTATGACATCAATCAGAATAAGATTTCTTATTTCAACAAGATAAAATCATCCACTAAATGATAACCTTTCCCTCATCCATAACCACTTTTTCTATACATTTCCAAACAAGATAATCAACTATAATATCTTTCCTCCATAAGGGTCACCTATATGGTAAACCATTTAGGTCCGAAAATGGTTTTATTATGACATTTGGGTGAATGATATTCTTTTATAGAATCTATACCAATAGAGATTGATCATTACAACTATAAAAAAACTCATACATTCATGATCTCTACATATCCTCCAATACATAAATTGTTCACTCCATCTTACCATCTGTATGGGGGTGAATGGTTTTACTCATAATCATATACAACCTGAATGTGTTATGTAGAACTCTCCATACCTGTGATGTGAACTGTACATAAAAGCTAGAGACAAAGGTCAATAACAATCCATGAAGATGAACTATATCATGTACAAACATCATTCGTAAAATCCACACCAAAATATGCCCCCTAATATAAATTAATTGGGTGGACATTGTGATTTTATCAACTATCACCCATAGATAAGAATGACATATTTCTCCCTCTATCATTCCAATCACAATTTCCATGGCTATTCTATCACAGTTACACACTGAGATATCAAGGGGATGAAATTTACCATCCAAAACCAGGTGGTCAGCATTAAGATACTAACAAATTAAAAAACGATAGATTAAATCATTCAAGATGTATTTCAACCCTCTATACAAAAAATATACATTGATGGTAACTATATATCTTTCCCACAGTAAGATTTATATCCAAATGGGATATTGGATATTATCTCAACACATCAACAAAAATTTTTATCAGGTCTATTATCCATCCCTATAAAATAATTAAATTATTCAATCTATAATAAAATCCATCTGGTGTAACTATGTTGATTATCTAGTAAAATAATACCTCACCGTCAGGGTCTCTAAACTAAGAATCCCTCATTGGATAGAGGAGTGGAGGATTCAACACCATCATGTGAGAATTTATGTTCCCACATCCTCTAAAGTGTTTAGTTTCAAGGAACCAGTCTCTATTGATGACTGATGCACCAAACTAGCCAATGAAATCCTTCAAGGGGAATCTTACACCATATTTCCCTTCATCTAATTATAAAATATCTCAAATTCAGAGTCCTACTAGAACTCCAACCAATGATATTTATTTGGTTTATGTATCTATAATAAATTCATACCAAATTATCAAATGGTATCAGTAAACAAACAATAATTATCTAGATACATAATGCCCCTATATACTTAGATCGATGTCTAAAGCTGCTATATATTGGTCATCAGTCTCATAGATCATCTTTTTTGGTCCCAATATCCTTGACCCATATGCAGTATCTATATTTCTCTTCATCAACATAGATCTGATCACATATCTAGTGGAATAAAAAAATATAATGTACTCAATGTCCACCTATCGTAGTCTCAAAATATGAGCACTATTCCACCATAGCCACACCAACTCGAAGTGTCCCTCGAAATACTCGTTACCTGAAAATAGTTTCCCTTTTCATTATAAGATAGTTAAAGGGGTTTTAATGTTTGATAAGCCTCCCACTAACAATTAATAGTACCCCTATAACTATATAAACTCTATACCTATGGCCCATTATTCATAAAATGCTTCAATCATTAATAGGTCCACATGTAGACAATGATATGAAATGAAATTCCCCAGAAAGTAAACCTCATATATCTATAACTAGAAAATAAATATCTGACCATAAATATGGTACTCTTGAAGCGAATATAAGAGTATCCTTAGGTTTTTTGAATGATCCTCCTCTTATGCTGAGTATTGAGAATGTCGTTAATGAAGAAAAAAATATATCCATGTAAGAATAAAATATCTGGTTCAAGAAATACAAAATCATAGTAGAGTAACATGTCTCGCCTGAATGCATCAATAAGAATGCATACTGTCTATATAAACATCAAAATGAAAAATTTGGATATGAATACTCAGGAACTCACAAATGGTGGTATTTGGACATGATATGCATCATTGAAAACAATATGGAACCTCACAACTGATAAAAGAGATCTAAAATCCTCAGAAATTGGTGCATATAATTTATCATGTCTTGGTTCCGGATAAGATTATATACATATTTATATATTATCCTGGTAGACTTTTCCAGGGAAAAAACATTATTTTCATAGGGAATTAAAATGTGTCTGAAAAAACCCTTATCAAGTAGGTCCTAAAAATGAATCCCCTACTCTTGATTCTTGGTAGGTTTCATCTAATATGATGTTAATGATATTGGAGCTGTATTGTTATTCATGTTGGTGAAAAACATCATATCCCACCTCAATGGTAGACCAGGAATTTCACGAGGGTACAGGTCCATTAAATCATCTCAAATTTAGTAACACAAATTCTTAAGAATCATTTTATTCTAATGGATTGACACACCATCTAATTATTTATGGGCTATATCCTCCTCATCGCAAAACCTTTTTGTCCTTCCATGAGGTTTCTCTCACCCATGGATGAGAACCTTGTCCAACCGATGTGAAGGAATATGACTTAGTGATATTCAATAAGGGTTCATACAATGAAAAACCAATACTTATATAAGATTATATTATAAGGAACTATAATCAAAATAAAAATATCCCACATGAATTATTATCCACATAGTTATTGTTATTAATTATGGAATATAAAATATATTGATGAAGATTCCCATATAGAAACCTTGTGAGAATTCTGATGGGATTAATACACAACTAGGATCACTATATCATGTAATATAATTCAATTTATATAGGCATAACTCAAAAAAAATTCTATTAATAAAAAATAAATAGTATAATCAACATATTTCGTACCTCTAATAATATTTTGTGACGTTGGGTAATTTTCATCTTTAAACTACAATGTTTGGTCACACCAAACGACAGCTACCTGAGCCTCATGTGGGATGCCTTGATGTGGTGGTGGAATGATACCATAACACATTTTACCACCCACATATCATCCTCTTAGAGTTCCACCTTCTCATATTCAACCTCTTCTACATTACGGGATGTCCTATCCTTGCCTAGGATATTTGTGATTATGGATATTCCTTTGCTGTAGCGGTCCATCTACAATCATCCTACAATTATTACCATTCTATATGGGAAAATCATGTTACATGTTGCCTCTCTTATCATATTTATAGAACAAACAATATGGTAAAGACCCGCATTTTATTCCATGTAATTTTATTAATTATATAGAAATATTATGAGTCTGTGAAAATTGATGGTGTGTGATTCCAATGTATGGTTTTCCCGAAATGAATTTCTGATCATTTTTTTGGTACGTTCTATAAACGCATGAGTGGCGTTTTGTAAATTTTTAATGGGTCCTCAGATTTGAAATCTGAGGACACCGTAGAACTCGCAACACTGATATTCACTGATGGAAACTTTCATCATGATCACAGTAGGTCAAGGGTGGAAGTTAGTTTTTCATTTTTTCATGGGAGAATTGAAAAATAAAATTAATAACTTTTTATTTATCTTAATTGAAACATATATTTTGAATTTTGGAGTCTGGGACCATGTGAGGTTGTTCGGGCATTTATTTCTGGGCATTGAATGCCCGATTACACAATGTGTGTAACCATGAAACCCTCAATTTAATGAGGAAGGCTTCTCTCCTCTCTCAGGGGTTATTTTTTGGCCAAAAATTGAATTGGTAGGAGGGGACATTGGACAACTCTTGGTGGAAGAACATCCTTTAACAAAAAACACCATCCAATGAAGAAAAAATATATAGATCAAGAACGAGGAACCGATGCTTGAGATAGAATGGGAAGCATGTTGCAGGAGCAACGAACACCAATGCCTGCTTCATCATCTTCATCTTCATTCTCATGCCATCTCCAACGAAAGATCGAGGTAGGGTTTGTTTATGATTTTTCATGGTTAATTTACGTTGAATATTTCTTCTCGTGTTGCATTGAATCGATCTAATGCGGTGGGTGCGGGACAAACGTACAATTCCCTATACCTCCACAACTTCGTTGTCTGACATATTCTCCACATTAAAAACTTCTAGTTGAGAAAATGCATGCATGCATGATGGCACCGGTGACTGGTTCCATTGAATAGCGCTGGTAGGGTGAAAATCTATACTTGATACACCGGTTGGCTGTGATGGTGGCTTCGGCGCAACCACCCCACCAAAGAAGGCCATATCCCATCAACCGCAGTGGTGGATGGTGATGGTCGGCATGTCAGGTGGCTGCATGGAGGTAGGGTGGCATGCGTCCGTACCGCCGATAGAGGAGAAGGTCCTGGCTGTCGATCCACGACTCGGAACCAGGGCGACTGAAAACCAGTGGGCTATGAGAAGAGTCACGACATCGTAATTCCACTAGAATTGGGGCGGGCCGAAACCACGGTCGTCTATGTCACGCCAATCATGTCCCACTCCAGCAGGTCCCATGTGCCAACATGCACCACCACATGGCTCAACTATGTTGGCCAAAACAGAACGGCCCATTGGCCATTCAGGAAGCCGTGGGGCTGCCTCCCTAAAGTGTCTGATAGGGCGGCCCCTGGCACGGCAGGCCACCCCAGCCACTGGCTGCACCGTTGGCCACCCAGAAAGTAGCTCAGCGGGCCAGGCCGCCACATTCCCACCCATCCGGGCTAGACATAGACAAGGTCGGGTCGACCTGAAACAGGTCCTATCGGCCAAGCCCGGGTCAGACCGGATTCGTGCCAAAGTGGACCAAGATATTCCCTTTTGGCCATATAATGAGAACTAGAAGTATGTTTAACGATCTTTCAGTGGTGATAGTATCCTTGGATCGAGGTGTAACATTTCACATAATCCAATCATTTTTTGGATAATGGGTTGGTATGAATAGGTTGGATTGAACACGAATCCATCCTGGCCCTCGGGACTAAATGGTTAATAACATTCAGACAGGTTGTTTGATTGACGTGATTTCTATCGCATTGTTTCCATTATAATGTGAGGGAACATTGTGATAAATCATCCTAGGTCTTCATGGAATTTGATGTATTTACTGATGTATTGTGGACCAGATCATCCCAGAATAATACATGCATAGAATGAGATCCCTATGGCAGGTTGTACTTGAGGAATCTTCAGATCATATGAGTGTCTTCTTCAGATATTTTGTGGGTTATATTTGGATGCTATGTGGGTCATAATCTATGGATCATGTGTGGGTCATCTTAAAATTCTATGTAAGTCATCTTTGATCTTGTGTGGGTCAACACCAGAGATTCTTGATGAAGTATTATGACCTAGAAATATAGATAATCATTTACACTTATGTACTTATGTTATACCTAGTGTTAGCTTAGACTTTACCATTTTTGTAATATTATTTGTGGCATTACCATTGTGGTACTTACAATTGTGGGGTTACCTTCATCATATTATTTCATTCGTGGAACAGTTGTGCAATAGTCTAAAGAGTTGGGCCTTGTGTCTCTTCATTAATGAGATGGGTACACTTGATAACATAGGTTTATGTATTTGTATATACCTAAATAGGTTTGACTGGTTTTTTCAAGCATTTTTATTCATCTATTGCTTTGTGGTATATCCTTTTTTTATTCTGAGAGACCTTTGGGGGTCTTGGGGTCCCTACTGAGAATCCTTATACTCCCCCCTATACGGTCAATTCTCGAATCAAGTTATGTATTGTGTAGACAATGTATATCAATGATCAGGTCGAGGGTACCAGGATTGAAGGATTCTTAGAGGTGGACCTTAGATGAGGTGTACCGCAGAGACGATAATTCGAGATTTGTACCTACCATTCAGGTAGGATCCTTGGTGGGAAAACATAGGATTTTTTTTCAGTTTAACTTGTACTTTCTAGTTGGGCTTGTATTCCGGCCCCTTTACTAACTGTACTCACTCTATTTACTCTATAGTTTACATTGTGATTATATCTTGTTTTGTTCTTGGAATGTGTGAATTTTCATGTTAAAAGGAAATGCCTTCCTTATACTAGGGATATGCCTTTCCAGTGCTAGTTCCCAGCCCCTGGCCTATGGAATGTGGGCCTAGGTTATTCACAGTATGGGACCCGGAGGATGAGTCGTGAAAAATTGGTATCAAAGGAGTCGGTTCTACCAAATAACATGGAATCTGATATTTTGATATGGAATATTTTTTAAGTGTTATGAGTGTGTTTTTTCCATTTGTGGAATCTAGTGTTGGTGTGGAGGCCGATGAATCCATGCACTAGGACCCTGACATCTGATTTCCGACTCAGTGTAAGAAAACAAAAATTGAGTATGTGTTTTTGAAATGTTTTTTGTGATCGCTTTGAGTCATGTCATAGAGTATAACATGTTGATCGTGGCAGCAATGTTTCTTTTCAAGATTCCTCCACACAGACAACTAGCTAGGGTTCCAAGAAGAGTACGCGATGATCGCTCCCCAAGTGTTTATGCTTTGTTGAAGGGCCCACTTTTGGCTGTTGTACCATTGAGTGGTGTACCAGTAAAACCACTAACTATTGGGAAGTCAATGCCACCATCCCTAGTAGTAGATGGTGGATGATTATTGAGTGAGTTGCATCAGTTCTAGCACCATAGACCACCAATTATCCAGGGAGAGATGGATCCACATGAGGCTGAGGACTTTCTGGAGGTTGTGGTTAGAGATTTTCGACTGGTACGGAAAACAGTTGATGTCATGGGGATCCTTGCACCCAGTCTTCTTCTGGCAGTAGTGGTCTGATGGTGGTGCCTAATGCACTAGTTAAATGACAAGGGGACACTCCTCTGGCTGGACATTGTGAGCATATTCAGGGAAATGTTCTCCCCAACGACCTTAAGCATTGTGCGTATAATGGAGATTTTCCACTTGCAGTAGTGAAATATGACTATGGCTCAGTATTCAGTGGGGTTCACTGACCTCTCATGCTACTCAACTATCATGGTATGGGACCCATTATTCAGGACTCAAACCTTCAAGCAGGGGCTCAGACATGGGATTACAGCTTCAATTATTTCTCTCAGCATCCACACGTAAGAGGGGGTGTTAGAGAGGGATCTCTTTGTGGAGTGCTTCCTTGCTGAGCAGTCACTACCATCAAGACCCACCACCGAACGTCACGTAGAAGTGTCATATGTAGCTAGAAAATGACAGATGAAGCAGAGGTCCAAGGGGACTGGACCTATAGGAGGACAACCACATGATACAAGATCGGTTGTGCGGGGTTCTCATGACAGAGCATGATAGGTGAGGAGCAGAATGTGTTACTTGTGCGGCAGGTAGGGTCACATGGCTTGCGACTGCTCGAACCACCGTACGGATGACTAGAAGATGGTCAAAGGACCGCCTAGGTAGTGGAAAATATTTGATTTGTGAGGTCTGAATCCAGCAGATGGAGGTGGTAGAAGAGCTGGCAGTGTAGTCAGTGGTGGGTGTTGATTCGAGGTTATACCACCCCCTCCAATAGGTGGTCCACCCCGACCAAAGGGAGAAGGTGGAAAAAGACGAGCTCAGCTCCATGATGCTAAGGCCTATGACCACAATGCTCTAGAGATGATATGAGGTGAAATCTATGTCTTATTTATCTTATCTATAGTACATATATACATAGGTTCATGTCACTCTTTTATTTCCACATTCCTCGTACGAAGCACGAATATTCTGATGGAGTCATTGGCTCATTCGTTATGGATAGAGACTCCTACGGGAGAGGATTCAATGATTACACACATGTGATGGTAGTGTGAGCTTAGTCTTAGAGGCGATAGTTTCGGCTGTGATATTTTATTAGTGGGGTCGAGGCCTTATGACATCATCTTCAGTATGGATTGGTTATCTACAATCCATGATCCAATTGACTGTATTAGGCACAAATTGTGGTGTATCCGTGAGGATGGTACTAGGGTTTCTTTCACTGATGAGAAAGGAACCTTCACATCATATGATGGACTAACCCATAGGAGGGTGCAACTGATCACACATCAGTTGGGAATCCTTACCCTCAGAGCAATTTATGTTGAGTGTTCGAGTTGTATTTTAGTGGTGGAACAGTTCAATGATGCTTTACCTGATAATATTATGGGTCTACCTCCTCACATAGAGGTGGATTTTTATATCGACTTGTACACCAGGATGACACTAATATCTACACCAGCATATCATATGGCTCCCATTGATCTTCAACAGCTCCGTGTATAGATGGATGAAATGTAGAAAAGGGGTTCATTAAGCCCAGTGTCTCACTTTGTGAAGCCCTGATTCTGTTTTCCATGAATGGAGATTGTATTTTATGACTTTGTGGGGACTATCAGTGCCTGAACAATGTGACCATGATGAACTAGTACCCACTACCTTGGATTGAAGATATTTTTGATCAGATTAAGGGAGCATGATGGTTTTTGAAGATAGACCTCAGATCAGTATATCACCAGCTCAGGGTACGATATATGGCTGTTCAGAATATGTCCTTAAGATGTCGGTACAACCACTATAAATTCTTGGTTATGTTAATTGGTGTGACCAATGCCCCAATAGTGTTCATGGGACTCATGAAAAGAATATTTCAGCTATACCTTGATATCTTGGTGGTAGACTTCATCGAGGACATCTTGATATAATTATATATATAGGAGGAGCATGTCGATCATCTACAGATAGTTCTGGACACACTCTGAGAGCACTAGTATTTTGGTAATCTCTAGAAGTGCTAGTTCTGGTTCTGATAGGTTAACTTCCTGGGACACGTCATCTCGAAATCTAGAGTTGCAATGGATCCAACAAATATTGAGGATATGATTTCTTGGAATCCACACATGAGTGTGACAGAGATGAGGAGTTTCTTGGGTCTTGCTGGTTACTATTGGAATTTTGTGCCTCAATTTTCCAGAGTTGTAGCACCCTTATCATCATTCACTAAGAAGGTGCAACCCTTCGAGTTGTTGGAGAGATTCCATCCGAGTTTCCAAGAGCTAAGGCATAGACTGAATAGTGCCCCCATTATGAGGATTCCATATGAAGTTGTTGGGTATTTAGTCTACTTCAAAACATCAGGGACTAGGCTAGGTTGTGCCCTGATGTAGGAGAGATCATTGAACGCATATGGTTATCAATAGGTGAGACAAAATGAGAAGAAATACACTACCTATGACCTAGAGTTATCAGTTATGGTCTTCACCTTGTTGATGTGGTGACATTACTTGATGGGTGAACATTTACAGTCTACTCTGATCACAAGAGTCTCAGTTATATCTTCTCTCAGAAGGAAATGAACCTAAGACAACGAAATTGGCTAGAGTTCCTCCTGGACTGTGACGTCGAGATAGTCTATACTCCTGGGAAGGGAAATGTAGTAGCAAATGCACTCAGTTGGAGATCTGGTATACAGTTTTTGAGTGAGGTGATAAAGAAGTTAGCCACATTTCAGATATCCCACATGGATCAAGATGGATCAGCTTATCTTCAGTCCCTAACATTCACTCCCTGACTCCATCAGTGAGACATGGAGGCACAACATGGGGAAACTGACTGTGAGGCTCAATCTGCTCAGAAATCCACATGACATGCACCTGGTATATTTTATGAAGGTGGGGAGCACATCATACACTTTAGAGGGTGTACTATGGTACCAGTGGTTATACTAGAGGAAGTGCTAATGGAGTTCCATAAATCCCCTCTAGCAGTACATGTAGTAGTGGAGAAGATGTACTAGGACCTCCAGCATCTGCACTAGTGGCTGGGAATGAAGAAATCAATAGAATATCATGTCTCATGGTGACTCACTTGTCAGTATGTGAAGGTAGAGAATCAGGTTATATCATGAAATGTTCATGCAATAGATGTGCCAGAGTGGAAATGGGATGGGATTTTCATAGAAATTGTGACATGACATCCACGCACATCGAGGGGTAATGATTTTATCTGGGTGACAATTGACCGACTCACCAAGTTGGCCCAACTCCTACCTATGAAAGAGTAAGAATTAGGTGAGATAATGGGATTCCTCTACATGTAAGAGATTTTATAGCTTCACGGAATGCCATCTACGATTGTCTCTGATCATGATGCCCTTTTCACTTCCCAGCTATGGAAGTGGTTTCAGGAGGTGTTCGGGACACAACATCGATTAAGAACCATCTTCCATCCTCAAACAAATAGGGAGATAGAGAGAACCATTCAGACCCTTGAGGACATGCTGCATGATTGCATCCTTGATTTCTACTGTAGTTTGGAGGATCAGTTTCCCTTTGTGGAGTTCGCGTAACATAACTGCTATCACTCCACCATCGGTATGTCACCATTTGAGGAATTGTACAGAAGACCTTATAGATCAACTCTGTGCTGGACTGACCTAGGGTAGTCAACACTCATGGGACCAGAGATGGTACAAGCTACCACGAAGAAGGTTCAGATCATCCATGAGTGGATGAAGACTGCACAGAGTAGGCAGAAGTCGTTTGCTGACAGGAGAAGAAGACCTCTGTATTTTGATGATGGTGACCATGTCATTCTATGAGTGTCACATGAATGAGGTTATTAGAGATTTGGATAGGGGGAGAGTTATCTCTGAGGATCATCAAACCCTTTCAATACCATAGCAGAGTTGGTGAGGTGGCATACCACTTAGCCCTTTCCCCATAGTTACATCGGGTGCACGACATTTTTAGATATCCCAGCTAAGTAGGTACGTGCATGATCCTTCACACATTATTTACTATGGAAATTTGGAAATAAAGGATGGGGTGACGTTTTTGGAGGTTCTAGTAGAGATTGAGGATTGATAACCGAGATTCCTTCATGGGAGATCGATACCTATGGCTCACGTATGTTGGTAGCATGAGAATCTTCAGGATTGCACACGGGAGAAGGAATCTCATATTCATGCTCATTACCCCCACTTGTTTCCCTCGTTTTTGCTATGGATTTCAGGGGCTCAAAGCCTGGAGGTGGAGATAATGTAACGACCCAAATTTTTTTCCATGTAACTTTTTTAATTATATAGAAATATTATGAGTTTGGAAAAATTGACAGTGTGTGATTCAGAGGCCTAATGTGCCCAAAATGAATTTCAAAAACATTTTAGGTACGTTAAGTAATCGCGCGTGTAGTGTTTTGTAACATTTGAATGGGTCATCAGAATTAAAATATGAGGATACTGTTGAACTTGATGCACCGATATTCACTTAGGGGAACCTTTACCATGACCACAGTAGGTTGAGGGTGGAAGATGGATTTTCTGTTTTTCATGGGAGAATTGAAAAATAAAAAAAAATGTTTTATTTTTCATTCATGAAACATCTCTTCTGAATTTGAGAGGTGGGGAGACATGAGGTTGGTCGAGCAAATTATATTTGGAATAAAATGCCCGGTTACAGAATGTGGATAACCAAGAAACCCACCATTTATTGAGGAAGGAATCTCTCCTCCCTTAGGGATTATTCATTGGAAAATAATTGAATTAGGAGGAGAGGAATTAGGAGAACTCTTGGAGGAAGAAAATCCTCCACTGGAGAATCTCCTCCAACAATGAACAAACCTTCAGATCAAGAATGAGGAATAGATGATCGATCATGGATAAAAAGCATGTTGTTGGAGCGACGAACACTGAAGTCTCCTTTATTGTCTTCATCTTTTTCCTTACACTGTCTCCAATGAATGATCGAGGTAGGGTTTGTATATGAATTATCTTCATTAATTTACGTTGAATATTTACTCTCAAGATTCATCCTATAAGACTAACAATGTGGGTGGGTGCCAAATGTACAAGACTTGTTCCCTCCGAAAATTCGTTGTTCAATGTCTTCTTTACTGGCGAAACTCTTGGTATAGTGGAAGCCTACCAGCGTGACACCACCGTTGACCGGTTTCGGCAACCGGTATTGGAGACTTGATTAGGCAGGGTGTAAAGAAGCTGCTGTCACACCTGCCAGCCATGTGGAGCTAGGGCAGCGCACGTCTGCGCTGCTGGTAGAGGAGGAGTCCATGACTGTTGAGCCGTCGTGGCACACCATGGCAGCTGCAACCGACCATCACCGAGAAGAGAAGCAATGCTATTGAATTTCTAGAAGGGGAGCTAGCCGAAACCCCATTCGGCCACATCAATCCCAGAAGGACCTGCTCTGACAGGACCCACATGACAGTAGGCGGCGCCATGTGGCACTGCCGGGTGGGCCCAAGACGAACAGCCCTTGGGCCATTCGGGAATTGGGGGGGATCCATCGGGTGTCGGCTAGGGAAGGCCTCGCCACAATGGGAAACTCCTTCGGCATGCCACCCAGTGGGCTGGGCCTCTCCCTCTGTAGGCTAGGACAAACCGCGGCCCAACGGGCCAGCATAAGCAGGGTCAGACCTAACCCAGGCCCATCTGGACACAAATACACTTTTTTGGCAATATCCTAATAATAAGGCGTCTGTTTTATGAACAATATATGGTACATGAATCCTTGGATCAAGAAAGACATTTTAGCATACTCCACTCGAGTTTTGGATAATGATTGTGCATGGCCGAGTTTGATCATACTTGAATCCAACCAGGCCCTCGAGAATAAAAGCCTAATAACATAGAGACTAGGTGATTGATTAACACATTGCCTATCATATTGTATCCATTACGATGTGACATTCTTTTCTGATACTTCAACGTGAGAATTTGTTTCACTTTTAGTATAGACTGATGGCCTAAAGAGTGGATCCTCATGGAATCAAGAATGATTAGTGCAACAAGCATGTGGGTGGCTGTACTAGAAGAATCTTCAGATCCTGTGGGGGTCATCTTCGGATCTTATGTTGGTCATCTTCAGATCCATTGTAGGATAGAATCTACAGATCTTGTGTGGGACATCTTCTGATCCTTTATATGTCATATTTGATCTTGTGTGGTTCTATATCAGAGCTTCTCGACGATATAAGATGATCGATCAGTAAATCAAATCATAAATAATTCTGTAATTATGTTATACCTGGTGTGAGCTGAGTCTTTACCTTTGTGGTAATCTTTTGTGTGGTGTTACCTTTGTGGTACATACCTTTGTGGTGTTTCCTTCGTGGGATTCTTACCTTTGTGGATCATTTGTGATTTTGGGTAATGATTTTGGCCATGTGTCTCTTCAGGAATAATATGGGTATACTTGATAACTTAGGTATATGTATGGGCATATACCTATGTTGGGATGACTTTTATTTTTGTTGTTTTTTATTATGATATTTCTTTGTTTTTTATCATTTCTAGATTCTGAGAGACCTTTGGGGGTCTTAGGGTCCCTATATAGCATATGTTGTGCTTGTATCTTGTTGTGTTCTTGGATTGTGTGTGTTTGTACGTTAAAAGAAAATTCCTTCCCAGTTTTTGGGTTACGCCTTTCCAGTGCTAGACACTAGCCCCTGGCCTATTGGAGGAGGGCTTGGGGTAGTCACGACACATGACCGGGGGATGGGATGTGACAAATCTCCTAGAAAACCTGGACTATATTTGGTTGGTTTTCCATAGGAAGATATGTCAGGGTCTTACCATGTCACTATCTTCTACACCTTGATGTATCTGGGTAGAACCCGATAGCTACTGTAGATGAAATAGACCCATAATATGCACTTTAAGATCCCACAACATAGAGTCCCTATGACATAATTCTCTTTATCTTTAGTACCATACACAAAACTCCATCATAGGTTTTAATATATATGGGTACCATATTTGAATAGATGTATCTGTAGTGATCCAACTTAAGCACTTGTGCATAGAAGTATCCATCTAGAATCGTGTTGGGGTGTACCATATAAGGTCTGTGATCCTCACAACATACTCCAAAACATTCATCCCCTTCTTCTACAGCTCTAAAATTTTATGATACTCATCTTAGAACTTGAATTTGGGAAAATATTTCTCACTGTAGAGATGTAATAATTCATACCATGATAGTGTCTAATTTTCATTATGTTCGGAGTCTAGGGATCACTAACACTCAACAGATCCATGTAAAAGGTTTTCTTCCAATAATACCACCATATTAGCTGGTTTGTGGATAACTCTGAATAAATGGATCACCACATCTAGCTATTCCTCAACTTAATACAGATCTACCTCATCAATGAACCTAAGTTGTTTATGAAACTAGCACAAATGGAGTTCGTTAATCCTATAAACATCCTTATCCTAATCTTTTGGTATACTATATTTCACAATAGGAAGGGGTTCTACAACTTATCCACATAGAGGATGAATCTCAAGTGATATCCCCTAAACTAAGGACACGTCACTCATCAGATCATCATCCTAATCCAGAGTCTGTAATCATATGGGATGCCTTTGATAAGGAATACTAAAAATATATTAATGAAATACCACCTACATCTGATTATATATACACAAGAAGATCACTCATGAAGGCCAGTTAAAAGACTCAATCCTATATGATGCATGTACAGTTTATCCCTGAAATCATTTTCCTGATATGATGAGGATACAAGTAGATTGTTGGATTCATGGGGAATAGATACATCATACATTGTACATAGAATAAATATTAGGGATAGAAAATAAGTCTCAAAATAGTTTGACATTATTTCCCTGTGTATCATAAAAATAATCATAATGGGAAAACTACAACTTTTTCAATCAGCAATAAACTGGTATGATAAAAATCAATCCAGAAACATCCCAATGTGGATCACTATTAAATTACCACCATCCCTCTTCCATAGTCCAAAGGCTAGAGATATGGATCCAATGGAATTATTATCATGAAAGGGGTTTCATAATATACATATACCTACATATCCAACCATATCTATGTGGAAGTGAAGTGATCTAGTAATAATGTATGGTACATATATAAAATAAACTATCCATAGAATGACTATTGGGAATAAAAGTGTATGATAAAATAATATATAATGGAATAGGGGGAAAATTGATGTCAACATAAAATTTATCCGTACACAATAGTACTACATTGTAAATGGTGAGATATCCTAGCTCTGATATCTCCAAATTCCATCCACTATACATAGTAAAATGCACCAGGGTATCTATTTTCACCCTAGTAATCATTGTCGATAATTTGGTCTTCATAATGAGACACCAGTTGTGCAGGAAATTCCCATATACTTGATAGTTTATATACACCATTAAGGAAAACATGAAAGATGAAGGAGGATAGGTAAGAGAAATCATAGAATAGACAACTCGACCAGTAGAATGAGAGAAACAAAAGTAAACCAAATTGATATTGATGTACACACACCCACCCACACACAAGTGAAACCCAAGTGAGAGACTTAGAGGATATCCATCTCATATCCCATTCTAGGAAAAGTGTCTATCATCAGTTCCATGATTCAATCAGTGATGACAGTCATTTTTCATGTCAATTAATAGAATTAACCGTGATTAGGGAAATAACCTTGAAATTGTGTTGTAGAATAAGGGGGGAACAATCTATAAATATAGGACTAATTACCTAGTGATTAAGGTATGTATGGTGGATTAACTCAGTGACAATTTGAACTGCACCCTGTTTGATTGGGCTACCACATAGTGGATAGAGGACTCACAACATAATTTTCATTGTTGGTACCACACAGAAGACGAAGGACATGTTTCATATCCTATCAAGGTGGTACCTCTCAGTGTAAGGGGAAACATTATATGATATAGGGTATCACCTAGTATATAATGTATATCATCCCTAATTCCATAGCGGTACCACTCAGTAGTTGGAGGACCCAAACCAAAATTCTATTGAGCTATACCACTAATTAGATAGAGGAAGTTATCCCTTATCCATCAATGAGATACCACATAGAATTAGGATGACCAAAAATATATCTGATAATGAGTACAAATCAGTTGATAGAGGACCCACAACCTAAATACATAAGGTTGTTCAACTTTAATGTTTCGGTTTGAATATTTTCTACATTGAACACCATGAGAAGAAGAGTCATAGAAAGAGCAGCTATCATTATATATGAAAATATAATATGAAGTAAATACTATGTTCTATATGTATTTAAAATAGTATAGGATACATGTTGGGTAAATTATATGTCTAGATGAATGATAAATGTGAGGAAAAGGATTAATCAAGATGAGGGTACGTGACATGTAACGGGACAAACACATCTTTTGATCCCACTCCACTACCAAACTATGCAAAATATTAGTGAAAATTTTACTTTCAATGTAACCTTAAAAGGTGTGTAATAGTACCTGATAGTGTGGTTCATCCAAATGGGGTCATACCTGTACTCCATGACATTTCTATGTGCCTTGGTCAGGTCTATGTACCTTGGCTGTTTCTGAATACATTGTTCATGTTCTGTGACATGCATGTGTATATGTAATACTAGAGTTAACTATATGTCCCCATCACTTGGTCCCAATGTGTGTGGGGGAACCCATATGATGTTTGGTGTTAATCTCACCGAAAAAACCTATCATCTAGAACCAGTGGTCAAGATTCTATGTTTTATATAGACTAAATTTCATGTTGTTATGTTTCCCATATAAGGTCTACATATCTATCATGTGTTACAAATATGCATGCAATTCAATTTATCCATCCATTGGAACACCTCATAATTGTAGATAGATCCTATATACATCAACATTGGTCAACATTTAGACTAAAATCAAATTCTAATCAATCTCAAAATGCATAAAAAAAATTTGGTGCACTACCGTGTTTCAGACCATTAATAATTGCTTCCCTGTTTTCCTGATTCTTAGTGGAGTGACCCACATCCCATGAATCTAAGTGATTCAACCCTAGAACAATGTTATATTCATATTTTAAGAATCTATTATAAATCTAGTTTTCATATCACATTAGATCCCACATGAAAATATTAGAATCATGAAACAAGGTCCAATGATGAATAATGAGAACAACATTTGTAATAAAAATAGAAGGTCAAGGGTCTTATATTTCCGGAAAAAGAACTATTACCAAATGAAATATTTCAAGGATATTCATGGTAATAAATAATGGAACAATGAGTATTAAAAAACATTATTTATCAAATTAAATTGAAAAGGGATCATGTAAAAGTTTTAAAAAAATTAGATCAATATGGGTATTGTTAATCCAAGAACAAAGTTTTCCTTCAATATGACCACATTCACAATTGTTTAATAACATAATGATTAAGATG
Source organism: Viscum album (assembly GCA_963277665.1). Taxonomy (NCBI): domain Eukaryota; kingdom Viridiplantae; phylum Streptophyta; class Magnoliopsida; order Santalales; family Viscaceae; genus Viscum; species Viscum album. Next base: position 787,603,773 of record OY728153.1, read on the forward strand.
GTTCATTGATGAATAAATGTTATCCAAAAAAAGTATGAATATATTTTTCAATTAATTCACATCAATATTCCTTTATAGGAAGAACATTGTTTTCTGATCTCAATTTGTAAATGATTAGTGGTGGAATCATTTCTCATCAGTCCCTAATTTATTCATAAAACCTAGTAAACCTTTAAAAGAATCTGGTTTATATATTATTTTTGTTGATCCAATTTATATTATATAATTAAATTAATTTATTAATTAAATTTAAAATCACCCACCAATGGTCACTCTAAATAAACACCCCACAATGACCATTATTTTGGCATTCCTTCAAAAAAACATGCATTCTAGATTCAACCACAACTTTTGATATTTGAATTGGTGAAATGATAAGGTGTTATACCGTTTTCCTTGATAAAAATGCATGAAAAATATTTAATATATCAAATAATTTTATAAAATAACTTCTGGGAACACTGAAACATAGAATCATGCAATATCACAATGTAGGCTCTGAAAATATTTCTCGATATATTTCAATGTTGTATAAGTGTTAAACAAGGTGTAATAATTTTTAATCCCATATTTTTTAAATCATAACATTATATCATACATGAAAAATGGGGGTACAATGTTTTCACAAAAAAAAATGAATGATATAAAATGCATTTCTGTATATTGACAACCCTTATAGAGAATTTTCCCAAATGAACCGGATAAACAAAATCGAAAATAATACATAATCATGACTCATCATATAATATGGTATATGATCAAACATATCCCACATAATATCTATATCAAATAACCACCAATATCTTGAAAACTCTAGTTACAAGGGATGAAGAATAACTACCACCTATCAGTAGAAGATTACTGTCACATTTACCAAGAATAAGAAAATATATGATATCATAATTGAAAGGGTAGGGTGTGTGATAAATCTAATAATAGGGTATCACCATGTGTTTAATAGTTAATTCAATAATTCTAAACAAAATATTATTCAAATTTATAATAAATGAATGTAATGGAATTTATATTTTTTCAACATAACATGATTTCATAAATAAAAATATATAAATTTATAAAAACTGGAATAATTAAAATTTTAAATTAAAAAATTTATATAAACCTATTTTTGTGAATAAAATAGTTCATAGATCAATGGAATGTAATAATAAAATCAAACATACAATAGATCAATTTAATAAGCCCTATAGTATGTTAGTTTTTTTTTTGAAAATGACACTCAATCTACAAAATTAGTAATCTCACCACAATGTGTGAACTTTCCCCTCACCTCTAGCTGTAAGAACATAACTCCGAATCTATTATTATCATTATATAGTAATTTTATTTCATTGTTTTCTACCACAATACCTTTCTAGGGGATATATACAGGTGTTATTATCATAATTACCAACTAAATACCTTGGATCACATGTTTCTTAGTCAATCTACCTATATATAATGAGAAAATAAATAAATTCAGATTAATTAAAATTTGATTTCCAATATTTTATATTTCATCAGTCATTTATAATTAAAAAAATTCATATGTTTTCATTAATTTATGAAATTTCAAATATACTTTTAATTTAATCCATTGGTCTCAAGGATAAAACACAAAAAATATCATTAATTAAATTTAATAATGTAATACCCCACATCATCATTTCATTTATGGATAATTTTTTAGGGTTGTTTTGAGGAAAAATGAAGAGTTTTGTATTTTCTATGTACACTCCTTGTACTTCTATGTACACACAGTGAACTCGATTGCTGCGTACAACTGGATACTATCCATGTAAAATCTGAGTTCATGACCGTGACATGACCTGGCTAACTTCTCATATCTAAGGTTTATTAAGAATAATAAATGACATATACATGTAATGAACACACTATTTACTTTTCATTTTTATTTTATATATTGGTGTAGGGTTACATATTATGTCTGAATGCTTCTTCTTCTCCCCTTGGTTCAAATTGGAGAGCGAAGCGAGGGCTGAAGAACTCCAAACCCCTCTTGATTCCCTATTTGAGCTCTGATTATGATGTTTTCTGGTGCATTGAAATCCCACCGGTGGGTTCTTAATTCCCCCATTTACTATCTTCCTAATTCTTCTTCACTCATGATTTATTCATGATTGACCGTTTTTCACCTAGTAATAGATCGACACCGTTTTAGTCCAATTCATGGGTCGACCATCTAGAGTATTGATCCTATGACATAGATGTAGGTGTTTTTCTCCGTTTATTATTCATATTTGAATTTTATATTATTAATGTTATGTATACCGGCATTTGGAGTATTGTTTGTTTTGGAATTAAAATATATTAATTACCTATTTTGGATTAATCGATTGATTAAGGGTTTTTTATTATGTTTTATGTTATTTAACTTGTTATAGTACACCACGTTGGGGTGTTTCGCATGTTTTTATGTGTATTTTTTCTAGGCCTATAGTTTCTCTTAGGCTTTCTTTTTCTTACATGCTTGTTTTTTTGGATTGATTTACTGATTAAATGAGATTATTAAGATATGCATTGTGGAAGTCTGACTAATTAGGAATTTAACTGTGAGTGATTCTCGTGTTAGGGTAATTTATGTATGTTTTTATTTTTATGTTTAACTAGGGTTATATAAAGTGTGTGATACTTGGATCTCATTGGCCCAGGAGTTTAGACTATGAGAGATGCCTTGGTGGTCAATTATAATTTTTTTATTCTACGTTGACCAAGGGGTATTGACCATGTGAGCTACCCTGGGGATCATTAGTAAATGATTAGAGAAATGTTATAACAGAGGGGTTAGACCATGAGAGCTACCCTAGAGAGTCATAATTACCTCAATTGTTGTTATGTTAAATGAGGGGGATAAGACTATCAAAACATTTCCATAGGGTTGGGATTGAATAATTGAATGATTCAGACAAGTATACCAAGTCAAATCACATACATAAACTCAGTTTCATTAGATTTCATAGAAAATCTTATGAGACAACTATTTTTTTACTTACATAGGGTATATAGACCTTAGTCTAGGTCCCAAGGATTACATGATTCAATGGATTGAATAAAAAATATTTATGAATGTAATTGAAAACTTTAGGGTTGTTTAATTTTGATTTCTTCCTATATTAGTTATTAATTTTTGTATATTTACTACTATATATATATTTCCAATAGTTAAGCATAGATCTTTTGGTGGTTTCATACTGAGATTCATCTCACACTGTATTTGGTTCTTTCATTTGGACCCAAACAGATTATATTTTTGCAAGTACAGATAAGGTAATGTTTTCTTCTTCATTAGGTACTTTATTGTTATTGGAGCAAGATAGCATGGGACCATGTTGAGTATTTCAATGCTGCTGGAGTTTACATGTTAATTTTGTACATTTGTTTTTGTATTTTTCTCCCACATTGTGAACTGTTTCAATGATTTATTAGATAAATTTGCTATGCATCATATATATATATATATATGGTGGCCTATTTTGGGTTTCCTTTATGTCTTCTGCTGTTTACATTTGTTTGTATGGCAACATCTGATATTGTACACTATCTATTTTCTACTGTGTATAATTTTTCAAATAGGGCATAGATTCAACAATATCAAATCTTGGCCCTCATTTCTATTTTTCAACCTCTAAAATATTGGTAAATGCACCTGAGGTTATGTGACAAACTAGGTTCGAAAAACCTTTTGGGGGCACTCAGATCCGGGAAGTTACAAAGTTCTAAAAAAATATTTTTCATTTATACCTTGTCTTACTCATTACAGACATTTGAAAGGGATATGAAGGAATAGGTATTTGGTATCATGTTGTTCCCATGAGTTAAAAATTTATTCATAGGAAAATGAAAAATTACCTCGAATATTGTAATTTTTCTAGTTTGGGTATTATTATAGTTGATTTGATTTCATTGTTGGGTGATTCACTCATTTTTTGTATTTATGGTTGATATCATTGTGGTTATATTTCTATTGATACTCATTGAAATTAGGTTATTTCATCTCGTATATTATATTGTCACATACTAGAGAACACATGTCATTCAATTTTTAATGCAATTTAGAGTGAACTATTGATTGCATGCCTTTATGAAAGATTATGAGATATATATACATGTTGTTGTGATATATGTCATGATAGAAATAACATCTATTTTGATAGGGCATTGGTTAATATATGTTTTCAATTTTTTGGATGCCAAATATTGGTCCTCGACGTTTTATGGGCCCACTTGAATCAGAATTTTGTGGATCATGTTTGATCTTCAATTAAATTTTTCCAAGTTATGATGTGAAAAGGATACCAAACATTGATTTTTAGGGAGTATGGGATCTCATGGGTAAGAATTTGTCATTCCAGGGAAAAAATATTATGTTTTTAAGGGTTAAAAATAAGTATTAGATGCATACTATTTGGAAACCCAGACCACACGACCTGTGGTGTTATGATCACAAGCCATGTGTTCTACTGTTCTGAAAAACTATCTTTTCCTAAGTACATATCGCATACCATATACACATGTTGTGTATTTGTTGATCGTGTGACTGATTCTGTGAGCAGAGACACGTGGTGACATATGTTTAGAAGAACAATCTGTGTACTTGGTGTACAGGTTGTGCTGAAATAGGCCATGTATCCAGCTGTGTGACTAACGACACGGTTGGATGGAACTAGGGTTGTACTTTCCGTGTCTAGCTTATCGTATTCATGCTACAATGGTTTGTGTATCTAGATGTGCGACTAACACCACATGTGGATTGGATTATTGAGTACATTTTGTGTATATGATAGACACACCTTGTAGTGTTACACTAGGGGAAACCATGTAGTTCTAGTCATGTATATGTACCTTGAAAGGAGGGGATATTCAAGTACAATCTGTGTCTCTTGAAGAACATGCCATGTGTATGGGGTGTAACATGACCAGGTTGGTAGAGGTACAGACCCATGTAAAGGCTTATGGTAACATGTCTTTTAGTGGTTTTACATGTCGGGTAATGCAATTTTGTATAACATGAATGATTTCCTTATTCAGTTACATTCTATCATTTATATGTTTCTGTATATGATAATCAATAACTACGGTGTATGCTGGACCTTGAAGAGTCATGTCACTAAAAATTTCTCTGATTTTATAGTAGGATCTGGGTGATGATAAAATGTAGGAAATGGTAGATTAGGGACTACCAGAAGATCCTCCCATCATGGATTTCATGGAACTAGTTGTTATACTTGGAATAATTGCTCATGCATATTTCCATTATGTCATTATAAGGATAATGAAGAAAATTCAGGGAGCACCACATCCTGCCTTTACTATGGAAGAGGTGATGTGGGTGTTACATTCATAGTATCCTCCCACTTTTTCAGTGGATGAAGGACCAAAAGCTGTAGAATAATGGTTGGAGGCCATGCTTTTTATCTTCGAGCATCTGGACACTCCTCCTAAGTGAAGGTTAAACCTCACAGATTATATGATAAGGGATTCTCCCATGGGATGGTGGGATGTTATCTCCAAGGTTGGACATAATCATGATAATTATTGGGATTATTTTCATAGGACCTTCTATGATTACATCTACCCCATGACATTGAGGGATGAACGATCCAATCAGTTATTGTATTTTGGGATGTGTGCTATCTTAGTTATGGATTACTCTTCAGGTTTTATAAGGCTTCAATGCTTCACACCTGTTTTGGGGGGTGATGAGTTATCACAAGCTAGGTTGTTTGATGATGGTTTGAAGTACAACATATGATCATAGGTGAATGTTTTCAATATGACATCATTGACTAATATAGTAAACCAGAAATAGATTACTGAGTGCAATGTTAGGGAGTTATGAGTTGTGAGTTAGGGTAGTTTCACATACAAGTTTGCTACTATTTTGACATATAATAGGATGAAAAACATTGAGATTTCACATGATGTTCCTTTAGGTTTCCGAGTGGTGTTATACTAGTATGGACGGTGTGGGAAAACGATACTGCAATACCATAGAGACCTAGTTGAGTGTCGATCATGCAACAATATAGGCCATATTCAGCAATTTTGCAGGGTGTTATCACTAGTATCTAGTGACAATTTGTAGGTTATGAATCCACATATAGAATTAGGACAACTTGTTTATCATCAGTTAGGGAGTCGAGGTTTTTCATGCTTATGAGGTGTTTGTGGCCATGGTACCCAGAAAATAGGTTTTCAATGAAAACAAGGAGGATCATCTTAGCGTAGCTGGGAGAGGTCATAGGGATGAATTATAGGTCAGACATTTGTAATGTAATGGACACAGTATGAGAAGGATCATGTACCCTCAAAAGTTAGTGATACAATTATAGTTCTCTACATTTTAGCCACTCATATTTTTTATATGGGGGGCTTCCCAATGTTTTATATTTTTTTAATTGTAGAGATCCTTAGGATATGTACCTTTACATATGAAGAAGTTATGACACTAGACGCTCTGTTTGGGATTAAGACAGATATGGTGTGTAAGTGAAATGGTGTCCCTCTTGAGGTTTGTGGGTGTCACTTTTTGTGAGACCTTTATGTCTTTTAGTTGAAAGGATTTTATGTCATTCTAGAAATGGACAGTTTGGTCTCCTTTTTGGACATTATTGACTAATATCTTCATAGGGTGAATTTCATGTCACCAGAGGGAGTTTCATTTCAACACAAAAGATAATGTGATGTCATGGAGAGCTAAGAAGGACGCGATAATCATTGTTTTGGATAAATTACATCCCTGATTGTTAGATTATAATGAAATGACCGGGGGACATCCTTGATGGGATTTCCTCTAGTGGTGGATCATTTCATAGATGTATTTCAAGAGTACTTTTTAGGTTTACATCCGATGTTAGAGGTATATTTATCTATTGAGTTTGTTCTATGAGTGGAACTTCTGTCCATTCCTCCTTATAGGAAGGTTTCACTAGAGTAACAGTTTCTCATGAAGAAGTTGGAGGAGTTATTGTAAAATTTTTTCATCCAACCTAGTACATCACTATGGGGTTCTTCTGCCATTTTTTCAAAGACCACATATAGTAGCATCTTAATTTTTTTGGATTATCGAAATCTAAACCAGTTGATGGTCAAAAACTGATATCCCTTACCAGAGATTGATGATCACATTGATTAGCTTCATGGAGCCCAGGTGGTATCAATGATTTAATTGTGGTACAGTTATCATCATTTTCAAGTTACAGAAGTGGATATACCTATTACAAACATTAATAGATGGTATTTTCTAAATAATTATTCGGTTTTGTTGTCTGGTATCATTAATACATCAGATGTTATCATGGAACTAATGAACTGGGTGTTCCGAACATACATGGTTTATTTTGGGGTATTCTTCGTGGATGGTATCTTGGTGTATTATCAATCTCAACAAGACCGTTCCATCTATCTTGAGCTCTAATTGAGTACACTCCGAGATAATCAGTTATTTGTGATCCTCTCAAGAAGCCACTATTGGATGGATGAAATTCACTTCTTGGGTCTTGTCATCTCAGATACAGTATTATTAGTGGACATCAACAAAGAGAGAGAGGTAGTTTTCTATGAGTATCTAAAGAACATAATTGAGGTATAGAGTTTTGTGGGGATGATTGGTTACTAAAGATGAATTATAAAATAATTTTCATTCTTTGAAGTGTCGTTGATTGGTCTGATTAAGAATGGTGAGAAGTACTTCGGTATTGATTACTCTGATTCAGACTCTCAAGAGATGAAAGGGAGATTGAGTTTAGCATCAATACTAATTTTTCCTGATCCAGGATTGAGTTACACTGTTTCCTGTGATGCATCACATATCGGGCTGGGAGAATCACTTATATAAGGGGAAGGAGTTGTTTCATACATGTATCAGCAGTTGGGGCCCCATGAGAAAAACTACAGTAGGCACGATCTCGAGTTGTCTGTAGTTGTGGATTCATTGCGCTATTGAATATATTAACATTGGGGAGACCATTTATTGGTATACAAAGACCAAAAAATACTCATGTATATCTTTACATATCATGATCTTAATTTTGTACAGTATTGGTGAGTTTAGTACCATTAGTCCTTTGACCTTGAGCAAGCCTATGCGCATGAAAAAGGCAATGCAATTGCTGATGAATTGAACAGGAGGACACAGATTCTGGTTGTTTTAGAGGCCAATAGTGAGTGGAGGCTAATAACTCTATTATATGAGATTCATTTGGAGGTGAATTCCAAATATTTGAAGACATTTATTTATTCTATTTCTATTACCTCAACTCTACTAGATCAAGTGATAATGAGGAAGAGATCAAATTACGAAGGCATAGTCATATGGGATAGTGTGTCAAGAAAAGACACTACTCTTGGGTGGACTATAGGTGAGGATGAGGTTTTTAATATTCATGGGAATGTAAGGGGTTCAACATACATACAAGTGGATCTTCTATGAAATTTTCATTCCTTATAATGGTATGTTCATCCTAGTGTCAGCAAGTTGTATCGAGATATACATCGTCAGTATTGGTGCTAATGTATGAAGAAGGGTGTAGCTTGTTTTTTATGAGATGTGCCACCTATCAGCTGGTGAATGTGGATAATAAGTGATCGAAAGGGAATTTATAGTAGATAAGCATTCCATAGTGGAAGTTGAATTATGTCCCCACTGATTTCATAATGGGTTTACCACCATTGCATCTAGGAAATGAGGTTGTATGTGTTGTTATTGATATATTGAAAATGCTTTCACATTTATTAATGATCGAATAAACCTTATGTGGTGGTGATACTGAGAATATTTACATCTGAAATATTGTATTCTTGATTGGGCTTCCTCACAATATCATTTCATATAGGGACTCCATGTTTACATATTTTTTTTGGAAGGGACTACAAAGTGATTTGGGTGCAAAAGTTCTTCTATGTATTGTTTTCCATTCCCAAATAGATTGTCAGTCCAAGTGCACAATTCCTGTTTTGGGGGACAATCTTAGAGTATGAATCATGGATTTTAGGGCCACTTTAGAGAGAAAAATAACTCTAGTGTAATGTTCCAATATTAATAGTTTTCAAAATATTATTCAGATGGAACCATATGAGTCTTTGTACGGTAGGCCATGCTGATCACCCCTATATTGGATAGAGGGAAGAGAGGTAGCTATGCTAGGTCATTGTCTTGTCTAGTAGACCAATGAGCAGGTGGAATTGATTTGGATGAGGATGGTTAATGCACATTTTCAGCAAAAATGTTCTGTTGATCGACGGAGATGACTTCTGCAGTTCATGGTTAGTGATCATGTTTAGTTATGTGTCACACCAGTTTTGGGAAACAAGAGGATTAGGAGATAGGGGAAGCTTTCACCAAGATACATTTAACAGTTTGAGGTTTTGGATAGAGTCATGCCAGTGTCCTATTAGTTATAGTTACGAATGAGAAGCTAGGATATGGATGACGTCTTCCATGATTCCCTTCCACAATGATACTTATCAGAGCCAACCCTTGTTTTCAACCTGATGAGGTTGAGTTAGAGGTGGATGCGTTTTTTGAGGGGCACCCAGTTAGGATTGTGGATCATAGCATTAATTTTCTCTATGGCCGGTGTGTTTTTCTAGTATAGGGGTAATGGAAGAACAGGCGAGTGAAGGAAAATATTTGGGATATGGATGATGATGTCTGGTCGTAGTGGTTGAAGTTGTTCGTAGATTCTTCTTTACCACCATAAGAAGATAAATTCAGGGACGAATTTTTTTAAGAGGGGAAGTTTGTAAGAATCTGGATCTTCATTTTAATGTATTTTTTTCGTAGGGTTTTTTAGGAAAAAGGATGAATTGGATATTTTCTATGTATACACCCTATACATATATGGAAACGTTGTGTTCTCAGTTGGGTCGTACAATGACATAATATCTGTGTAAGAGACCGAGTACATGTTCTAATGATGACCTAGCATACCATTAAATTCTTGGGTTAGTTTATTCTAATAAAAAGCGTGCACATTTACTAAACATGCAATGTAATTTTATTTTTATTTGATATATCGTTGTGAGGTGACATCTTCTATTCAGATATGACTTCTTCTCCCCATGGTTCATATAGGAGAGTAATGGAATGGAAAACCAACTTTAAACCACTCCTGATTCTCCATTTGAGAACTAATTGATACATTCTTGGTTGCTTTGGAACTACACCATGAAGTTTCTACTTCCCCTAAAGCCATTGTTCATGAATCTCCCTCTCTCGTAATTTATTTAAGGTTTAATGTTGTTCACCTTTTTGTAGATCTACCCCATTTTTTGATGATTAAAGGGCCAAACATCAATATTATTGATCGTATGACATCAAGGTAGGTGGTTTGTATCTTTTTTAGTTCGTCTTTGGATTATATATACAGAAATGGTTGCATAACAACATTTGGGGTATTGCGTGTTTTGGAAATAAACCTTATTTATTAATTGTTATAGTTTTATTGATTGATAAAGGGTTGTTGATTATGTGTGGGGTTATATAACTTGTTACAGGACACCCCATGGTTTCATTTTCATTATATAATTATTTATGGTCATTTGATCTAGAATTCATGTATGGAATTCCTTGTTTCACTGTATTGTTTTGTTATGATGACATTACTGATTATATGTGAATCTTATGATATGTATTTTGTAAATTTCACCAATAGGGAATTCTACATTGAGATCTTCCTGAAGTATTGTCATTTATGTATGTTTTACTACTTTTTTGACCCAGGGTTTAGGCCGTGTGAGCATCTATGTTTTCATCATCCTGGGGGGTTAGACCATAAAAGATACCTTGGTAGTTGTTTATAATTTATTGATGCTATGTTGACCAAGGGATATTGACCAGGCGATATTACCAGATGGTTGTTTGTAAATGATTATTTCTATGTTTGATGATAGGGGTTAGACCGTGAAAGATACCTACAGGGGAATTATTACATGAATTGTTGTAATATTTGACCATGTGGACTAGATTATGAGAACATTATCATAAGGTCATGATTGAATAATTGAATGATTTCTTAGATTCTTCCTAGACAAATCACACTACTAGACTTGGTATAATTGATAGTTTATGTGGCCTTCCAATTCTTTTTTGTTGCATACACCGGGGATACAGAGCATAGGTTAAGTCACAAGGTATACATGATTCGACAGATTGAATAATAAATTTAAATAAATGTAACTGAAAATTGTATGATTGTATACTTTTATGTACGCCTTAGTTTATTTAATTTTTTATTCATATTTCCTTCTAAATATATATTCGCTGATAGTTAAGAATAGATATTTTAGAGGATGTCTATTGGGATTCATCTCACACCCTGTTTGGGTCATGCTTTTCAACCCAATGAGATTATATGGTTGCTGGTGTGGATAAGGGAATATTACCTTCTTTATTAGGCACTTGATTGCTATTAGAGATGGAGATCATGGGACCAAGACGATGATTGTGATGTTTCTAGAGTTTACTTTTTCTTTTTTTACTTTGGTTTCTATATTGCTTTCCAGCATTGCGACTTATTGGTCTATTTTCTGAGATTCATATGGCATGCATCACATATTAATATATATATATATATATTGTCGACTCTATTGGATTTATTTTTAGTCTTCCACTTTTTACATTTATTGGTGTTACTTCTTACGCAATTGTTCACTTTTTGTTTCCCACTATTTATACTCTTCCAATGAGGGAAAAATTTCTCCAATATCTCACCTAGGCCCCCACTCCCAGTTGGAATCCTCTAGAGTTTGGGGAAATGTGGTTGAATTTCTCTAACAAACTGGTTTTGGGGAACCAATGGGCGACACACGACTCTAGGATGTTACAAAAAATCCTTCCATTAATTATCAATAAGTTACCACAAAATACCAATTTCCTTGAAATTTTGGTTGTTATTTTATTTCCATTCCCTTTGAAAAATCATAAATAAATCATCTCAAATATATTATTATTATTACATAAAAATAAAAAAAATCAATCAATTTATGGATTAAATGGTATGGATATTCATATGGAAATAAATGTCTTTAATCACGTGAATAAAATAACTAACACTTTGAACAAGATCATGCAAAAATGAATGATACTGTTGGATTTCAATAAATACATATAAACACTACACCTCTAAATATGGATCAATATAATCATAAATGTTATGATTCACCACTCTAAATGGAAAGAACATTTGAATATTTTAAATTCCAAAATTATGATACATCACATAATGGTGAGGAATAAAATGCTTCAACAGTTGTGTTGATATGATATGAACACAAATATGAATAGTTAAAAACACATTAGTTATCCTTCAAGAGACTGTAATTTAGAATTTATAGTATAACAAGGGAATATAAAATTGAAATCATATATTATGTAAATTATGTATATAAAAACATAGACCACCGCATATCCTCTACAACCACTGTATATATTGGATAAAACTGAACACACAATGGAATTACCACCCCATACACTATCATTGCCACTCAATCGACTAGAATCATTGTAACACCCCGGGATTTTATAAAAAAAATTTAATTTCATCGATGTCTTGTGTTGTACGCTACATCAAAAGAAGCTTGCACTACATGCATCCTTGACTTGGCTTTCATTACATGCAATCACGACCTTCCACGATAGTGTGTGTTGTACGCAATACCGAGTTTCACTAAACAACAATATGTATTCTAAACTAGCCATTATGAATAGTAATACCAACTTTTTAAAATTTTTAAAAATTTATCTTTCGAAATGGACTTTATTTTTGGATTAAGAAAATCGAAATTAGCCTAGGGTGAATTTCTCGTATTTTTCTGAAAACTGTCAATTTTTTATGAATAGTAAAAACACTGGGTTACTATTTAAAAACTAACTTTTTATTTAAATAATTATTTATTTAATCTAAATTTATTTTAGATCCAAATTGATCCATAATACCTATATATTTTCAATGTAATTCATTGGATTAATTTTATAATAATTTTAGATATATGAATATTTTATTGAACTTTTCACCGTCTTTTACCCACCTCCTAGGAGAATTTGAAAATTTACATAAAACATAATTTTACCACTTTAGTGAGTTTAATTTTGAAAATCTTAGAGGCACAATTAATATCGAAGAGTAAAATGTGGTTCAATAAGATAAAAATAATTTTTGGTGAATAATAACTTTTTACTTTTATTTTACCACAGTTAAAAGCAAATAGGGTAATTAAGGGTAAAAATGATATTATTATTACACTAACACACGTCCTAATTCTACTGGATAAGTGTAATTCGATAGAAAACAACCTTAGGAATAAAATATTTCCCTTTGGGTCCACTTGGATTAGATTAGGACACTTATTATTATTTTATTTAAAGAATAGATAAAATTGTTAAAATCAAAGATTAATAACTAAAACCTTTTTAATATAGGGTTATAAAAAAGATAAATTAAGCTATAAATATTCATTAGAAATATAATAAGATTACCTACATAATGGTATTTTTTTTATATTTTTTAGAAATTATATAATTTAATTTATTTATGACACAATGATGATGTAGTAATTACCTTATTAATGAAATATTAACACAATTGATGTTATAAATACCCAAATAAATGTAAATTTTGACTTTTTATGAATTACTATAATATTATAGGTTAATATGGAAAGTTAGTATTGATAAAATTAACTTTTTTCGACTTAATCATGTTGTTATATGTTTTACAAAAATCAATTAACAAATAGTGACAAAATTGACATAAAATAGTTTTTAAAACAATATTATATTATTAATTGTTATTATATTCCAAAAAATATAAGGATTGGAAAAATTACATAGATAAGTTATATATATCAATAATGAACCACTTGGGGTTCGTTTGGCTTGTTATACTAAGTTTATTAACCATATAGTGTTAGAAAAAAAGAAGACACGGTAAAAGTTAAATTATTTAACATAGAGTAAAATCTAAATGATAAAGTTAAAATAGTAACCTAAACTTGCCCGAAACATATATTTTTAGAGTATTTTGACCCATCCCCTCTATATCTTCTAAATAAATTAATTTGGAGCTATTATAACCCGAATATGACTTTATTATAAAATAATATTTAATGTTTTTCCAAAGGTGCCCCTCTCCTCCCTTATAAAAATGGCACCCCTTCCCTCTTCCCTTCACACCCTTTTGGGCCTTTAATCTCTGAAAAACTCAGCCAATTACACTTCTAAACCTCTATAGTTATATCATAGAGGTTATGGTCTTCTCAAAAGACCAACTCTAGTGCCCTAATAAGAAGTTTAAAAGAGGTGTGTCGAAGAAGAGGTAATCTCTTCTACCGATTCACTCAAGTTTTCATTCTTCTTCAACTACTTATTCTTTAGTTGTTTAATTATAAAGTAACAAAATAATTATCACTAATATACTGATATGTTATTATAAATATTAAACAACTCCATTTCACCTTTTATCCATCCTATGGAAAATGAAATCACCGCGTGTGCGTAAGTACAGAATAACGTCTCCACGCCGTGGTGTAATTTGTTTTTCCACCACCACCTTACTTGGATGGGTATAATGGTGTAAATAATAACTATATATAGTTATTATAACATCATACTGATTCTGTGATATTATATCATCCACTCCAATTCGATTCAATAATTATTGGAACGATATCATCACTTGTGCGTACGTACGGATTACCGTCTCCACGACGCGATGAGATTCATTCTCAATGATAACCATTCAATAATGATTATAATGTATATATAAATAATATTAATGAAATATATGACATGATGAAGCTAATATATTTATGTATATATATATTTCATCTACTTACTTCCATTCAATATGGAATGAAAAAGAGCGTTCATGCATACGTACGGCCTACCGTCTCCATGAACGGTGTATTTCATTTAATTTATATATCTATTATATATATATAATGAATATATATATGATATATAAATCATTATTTAAATTCTGTAAGTAATTAGATCAAGATATAAGTAATAATAATATCAAGAACAACAAGTCCAAACATGATCGATAAATAAAATGATTTTACACAAAACGCTGCTTTAACATGGAACTTTCAAAAGAACGGGAAATATAAAGTCATAAGTGAACCATATATGATATCATAACAATTAATATTATTCTGTAATATGTCAATGACATTATTTAAATTATTATACAGGAGGTTCAGATACGTACAAAGCATATCATACCTATGGTAAGGGATAATTATTCCAATATCATTCTTATCTGAGATTGTTTGTTCATAAGTATTAAATAGGGTTATATTTTTCATCCATGTCCATAAAAATGATTTTCATATTGTGTTTAATATTATTCCATGTATTTCTAAAGTCATTTTTACCCCTCTTTGACTATTACATTGTGTAATGTAAGGAATATTTCTTTTGTTTACCATACGAGGAACTTTTTTTACTTTTTCGACAAAAGTACAAGGAGAATGTTTTTTTAACTTATATGGAATGAACGGATTTTTACAGTTTAATAACACCTAATTTTCATGAATATTACTCTAAAATATTTCATTATTATTTTCAAAAAAATCCTTTTTTTAAAAATTACATGGAATTTTTTGAAAATAAAATGATTTTTAATAAGAAAGGATATTTTCATCAAGAATTAATTTCAGGTGTTTTGTCAAAAATATTATCCATCTTAGATGACATTATTTCATATCATTAAGTTTCAAGTATAATGTCTCTATGATTTACATTGTTACACTTTTCTTATGATGTAATTATATCCATTTCTTTTATTTGGATTATGTTATGATGGGATGATGTTTATGAAACCCATTTTATTCTATGGGTTATGATGAATGTTTTAAGTATATTTTGTTGCACATGTAAGAATGATTTAATTATGAGATGGGTGGGACCTATATCTCCATCAAATTCATTGGGTAAAGATTTATAGCTCATGAGATAGACATGGATGAAATGGTAAGTTAATCCGGTTCTGTGATACAAGACTGGAACGAGGAGTGAACTCGATTCAGAAAGGGATTTTGTCCACTAAGATGGTCATGGAAGCAATTCCTTGAATACTATGTAAATAATATCACGTGCTTAATGTTTTTCCACAATTGAATTTTTTATTCCCATGTTATTTTATCATTATTGATGTTCCTTTATGATCTATGCCTTATGTACTACCAAGAATTATTTCACAACTCACGATTTTAATGATTAAACATTATGTTCATCTTTTGAAGTTCAAATGTATATGGTTTGTTTTTTTTCATGATTACCCTTACTGAGAATTTTTGCTCACCCTTTATATGTTTTATTTTCCCCATGATATAAAGAACGGTTTTAGGTATGAAAAAACAAAATGATCTATATGGGAGATGTTGATGATATTTCACAAAGATTAGAATATTTTGCTCCATGATTCCAAAGAAACTAAACATTTACGGTCCTTTGGTGTCTATTTTTGTTATGTATTAAGTATTATACAAAAGTAATGTAATGTCCATGTACGTCAAGATTTGGGTCTATATAGTTGGTATCAGAGGAACAGTTTAGTTAACCTTTGGAAACTAGGATGTGAAAACTTTTGTGAGATCCCTAGAGACATTTATAAAGTATGTCTAGGGATGTCCTTAAGGTTAAGTATAAGTATCAGTTATAGTCCTAGAATTACAGTCGCAATCATATAATTAAACCTAAGGTGTTATATATTGATGTTACTCCCCCTTTGTTATGTTGTTTTCCCTAGCATGATTTTTTCCTCTCACACTATTCTTTTTGAGTTTTAGACGATGGTTGGAACCCGAAGGAACTGTGTTGGTCAATGTAATGTACAATGCAATGATTGTTATCATGAAGAACCAAATGATATGTGATATGGAGTGAAAAATATTATAGTTATACTTACACAAGATATGGATCATTCAGGATTTCCAAATGATCAGAGAAGGGAACAATATTCTATTGAGTCCTTCATGAGGCAACATCCACCTTCTTTCAATGGGTTTTCTAATACACTTGTTGTGGAACAATGGATCAGTACCATTGAAAAGATATTTTCTATACATCGCTGTTCAGAAAATGATAAAGTCAATCTAACTATTTACTGTTTAGAAGGTGAAACAGACCAATGGTGGACTCTAATTAAGAATACAAGGCCCCAAGATGAAACTGAATCCATGGAATGGGACAAGTTCAAGAACTTGTTTTTTAGTAAGTAAATCCTTCGTATTCTTCGAACAAAGATGGAAAAGGATTTCGTTGAGCTTAATCCAAATGATAATGAATCTGTTGGTATATACGAAGTTAATTTTACAAGACATGGAAGGTATACATATGGTTTTATCATCCAACCTGAATGTTAAGTTGATCGATTTTTCAGTGTCTTAAAACCAAGTCTTTGAAGTGAATTAGCTATAAGAGACTTCGGTAGCTATGAAGAAATTGTGTGTTGTGCTATCAAGGTAGAAATAGAAGTTCGTGTAACATATCCATCTCATTGTTTTTACAAGAAATGAAATATGGTGTTCAAGGAAAAACATCAGAACAATGGTGAAAAGAAGTAGAATGCTTCGTTATGCTCAATGTTTGGAAAGACGAATAGTGGAAATTGTCTAAAAGGTACTAGAAAATGTTTTATGTTTGGAAAAGAAGGTCATCGAGCAGCTGAGTGTCAAAATAATGGAAAAAAGTGTTGCTAATGATGTGAATAAAGAAAAGACTGTAGAGAACACACCACCAACACTTAAATGCTTTAAGTGACAGGAAATGTGGAATTATGCTAATAAATTCCCTAATCGAAGGGTTAAAGATGATCAACATGAGAAACCACTTAAGGGAAAGGATAAAGGGAAGTCACATGCGATCACTATTTTTGATGTTGAGTATGACAATGGTGTTGTGTAATGATTAAGTGTTTATGTAATGGGATTTCAAAATAGTATCATGGAATCTTATTTATGGCATCGTGAAATTTTGGAATATCTATTTATTGGTTTTTATTAATTATATGGTACTGCTAACCATGAAAAGTGATTGTAATATTTTTGGAAAATAGATGATATGTGAATAATGAAGGGATAAGGAGATAATGAGATGTTTGATAGTATTATTGAGCTCATGACTGATGTAGGGACAATGTGATATCATGGTTCAAGTATATATAATTTTTGGGATTTTGGTATGTGGAAGGAGTTAACTTTTCATAGAATTCATGTTTTCACTAAGGATCTATGGTAATTTATTTTTCAAGAGAATACATGATTAAGGTATTCACATTTTTGGAATGTGACCAACAAAAACATATATCTTATGATATATTGAGGAAAAATGAAGTAATTCACGTCCTCGGTAGATGAAAATTCTAGTAATCGGACAGAAGTATTCTAGATAAGCCTAAAGATTGGAATGGATTATGTTGTACATAAGTTAGTATTGTTTAGGGAAAGAACTTTTTTCAATATTATTGATTGAATGTTATAATAGTGTAGTTTAAGAAAATGGACAATATGTAGAATGGGTGACAACCCGTCGCATCAGACAAGGCTGTAGGAATCGAACCCACAACCGAAGTGCGACCAGCCTTTATCACCTACCACTTGCCTACAGGAGGTCCCTGCTGAGTAAAAGCTAGTTTTATTATATTAAGTGGTATGATATATGAAGAATAAGTCCATTTTAGGAACCATATATGATAAATCTCACTATAGATGGACTTATGTATATTTTATAACATTTACTATCCTTTTGTTTGTCACAGATGGAATGACCTATCATTATATCGCCTGATATGCTAACACTTCACAGAAGACAAATTCATCTTCATTTCATTAAGAGATAATGTGGAAATTGTTCAATGCACAAACAACAATAATATTGTACCAAAATCAAGTAAGTATTTCTTTTAATTCAACAATTCTTCAACTTTAGGGAAATGATCTTGAATTCAAAAAAAATGTTGTCATAGTGTCCTCATATCTGATGAATCAGATGGTACCTTAAATCATCACAAATTGATGGCTTTGTGATTGTTGGGTTTTTCAAAACCATGTTCTCTACCACTCTCCACCAGAACATGATGTTTAGATTTCTCTTCTATATCCATATTTTCACCAATGTTCTCCTATGTGGAAACCCAGTGATTAGTTAATTTTGGTAAATGTTACATTTTATATTTTAGTTTTTAAATTTACCTTTTGGTATTCCTTTTTATGATTTGGGTTTCTATTAATGAATCGTTCGAGAAGTAAACCATTTATAACCCCGATGAATTTCGAGGGCGAAATTCATTTTAGGGGGGGTAGAATGTTACACCTCAGGATTTTATGAAAGATATATTTTTTAATTTCATTGATGTATTGTGTTTTACTCTACACCAAAATAA
Source organism: Viscum album (assembly GCA_963277665.1). Lineage (NCBI taxonomy): Eukaryota > Viridiplantae > Streptophyta > Magnoliopsida > Santalales > Viscaceae > Viscum > Viscum album. The sequence continues at coordinate 787,623,179 of OY728153.1, forward strand.
GATTTCACAATACGCATCCCTGACCTGGCTTGCATTACACGCAATTGTGACATTCCATGATAGTGTGTGTTGTATGCAATACCGAGTTTCACTAAACAACGATATGTAATATAAACTAGCCGTTATGAATAGTAAGACCCACTTTTTTGAAATTTTATAAATTTTATCATTCGAAATGGACTTCATTTTTTGATTCGGAATATCGAAATTATTATAGGGTTAATTTTTTGTATTTGTTTAAAAACATTCAATTTTTGATGAACAATGAAAACACTAGGTTACTGTTTAAAAACCGAATTTTTATTTAAATAATTATTTATTTTATTTAAATTTATTTTACATAAAAATTTATACATAATACCTATATATGTTCAATTTAATTCATTGGTGTCATTTTATAAAAATTTTAGATATATAAATATTTTATTGAACTTTTCACTGTCTTTTACCCACCTCCTAGGAGAATTTGAAAATATAGAAAAAATTTTTTTTTACCAATTCTGTGAGTATAATTTCAAAGATACCAAAGACACGGTTAATATCATGTTGTAAAATTTGGTTCAATAAGAAAAAAATAATTTTTGATGAATAGTAACTTTTTACTTTTATTTACCACGGTTAAAAGTAAATAGGGTAATTAAGGGTAAAAATGATATTATTATTACCTTAACACAAGTCCTAATTATATTGGATAATTTTTATTAGACCAAAAACAACCTTAGGAATAAAATATTACCCTTTAGGTCCACTTAGATTATATTCGGACACTTATTATTATTTTATTTAAAGAATAGTTAAAATAGTTAAAATCAATGTTTAAGAAGTAAAACATTTTTAATATAGGGCTATACATAAGATAAATTTGACTATGAATATTAATTATAAATATAATAATATTTCCTACATAATTTTATTTTATTTTTAATTTTGAGATATTAAATAATTTAATTTATTTATGACATAATGATGATGCAGTAATTTCCATATTAATGATATATTAACACAGTTGATGTTATGAATACCCAAATAAATGTAATTTTAGACTTTTTATTAATTAAAGTAATTTTATATGTTAATATGACATGTTGGTATTGATTCAATTAAATTTTTTAGAACTAATCATGTTGTTATGGTTTTCAAAAAAAATCATTTACCAAATATTGTCAAAATTGACATAAAATAGTTTTTAAAACAAATATTATATTATTAATAGTTATTATATTCCTAAAAATCTAAAGTTCGTTCAAATAACCTAGATAAGATTATATATATTAATAATGAACCACTTGGTGTTATTTTGGCTTGTTATAAAAAGGTTATTATCCATATAGTGTAAGAAAACAAGAAGACATGGTAAAAGTTAAATTATTTAACTTAGAGATAAATCTAAATGATAAGGTTAAAATTGTAACCTAAACTTGTATAAATCCTTTCAGTTGAGATTATTTCGATTCATACCCATTTTATATTAGAAATAAATCAATTTGGAGCTATTATAAACCAAATATTACTTTATTATAAATTAGTTTTTTAAGTTTTTCCAAAGGTTCCCCTCTCCTCCCTTATAAAAGGGAACCCATTCCCTCTTCACTTCACACCCTTTTGAGCCTTGAAGTTCGGAAAAACTCTTCCAATTCCTCTTCTAAACCTCTCAAGTTATATCATAGAGATTTTTTTCTTCTCAAAAGACCAACTCTAGTGCCCTAAGATGATGTTTAAAAGAGGTGCGTCGAAGAAGAGGTAATCTCTTCTACCGATTCTTTCAAGTTTTCTTTATTCTTCATCTTCATCTTATTTAGTTGTTTAATTATAAATAATTAACATCTGTATCAATAATATACTGATATTTTATTATAAATATGAAACAACTCCATTTCACCTTCTATCCATCTTACGGAAAATGTAATCACCACGCGTGAGTACGTACGAAATACTGTCTCCACGCCGTGGTGTAATATGTTTTTCCACCACCACCTTACTTGGATGGGTATAATGGTGTAAATAATAACTATATATAGTTTTTATAACATCATACTTATTCTGTGATATTATATAATCCACTCCAATTCAATTCAATAATTATTGGAATGATATCATCACTGGTGCGTGTGTACGGATTACCGTCTCCACGGCACGATGAGATTAATTCTCCATGTTAACCATTCAAGAATGATTATAAAGTATATAAGAATAATATTAATGAAATATATGACATGATAAAGCTACTGTATTTATGTATATATATATTTGTGTCATCTACTTACTTCCATTCAAGTCAATAAGGAAAAGAAAACATCGTTTATGCGTACGTACGACCTACCGTCCCCATTAACGGTGTATTTCATTTCATTTATATATATCATATATATATATACTGAATATAGATATGATATATAAATCATTATTTACATTCTGGATGTAAGTTAATAAATATATAAGTAATAATAATATCATTAACAACAAGTCCAAACACGATCGATAAATAAAGCGATTTTACCCAAAACGCTGCTTTAACATGTAACTTACAAAAGAACAGGTAATATAAAGTCATAAGTGAACTATATATGATATCATAACAATGAATATGATTCTATAATAAGTCAAGGATATTATTTAAATCATTATACATGAGGTTCAGATATGTATGAAGCATATAGGACCTAAGGTAAGGGATAATTATTTAAATCTCATTCTTATCCGAGATTGTTTATTCGTATGTATTTACTGGGGATATATTTTTCATCCATGTAAATTAAAATGTTTTTCATAAAGTGTTTAATATTTTTCCATGTATTTTTAAAGTCATTTTTACCCCTCTTTGACTTTTACATTGTGTTATGGAAGGAATATTTCTTTTTTTTATCATATGAGGAACTTTTTTGACTTTTCTGACAAAAGTACGAGAATATTGTTTTTTAACTTATACGGCATGAAAGGATTCATATGGTTTCATAATGCCTAATTTTTAAGAAGATTCCTCTACAAGATTTCATTATTATTTTAAAAAAATCCTTTTCTTTTAAAATTACATGGAATTTTGTGAAAAGAAAATGATTTTGAAGAAGAAAGGATATTTTCATCAAGAATTAATTTTAAGTGTTTTGTCAAAAATATTTTCCATCTAAGATGACATTATTTCATATGATTATGTTTCAAGTATAAAGTCTCTATGATTTACATGGTTTCACTTTTCTTATGAAGTAATTATATCCATTTGTTTTATTTGGATTATGTTATGATGGGATGATTTTTATAAAACCCATTTTATTCTTTGGGTTATGATGAATGTTTTAAGTTTATTTTCTGGCACAGGTAAGAACGATTTCATTATGAGATGGGTCGGACCTATATATCCCTCAAATTCATTGCGTAAATATTTATATCTCATGAGATAGACATGGATGAAACGTTAAGTTAATCTGGTTCAATGATACAGGACTGGAACGAGGACTGAACTCGATTCAGAACGGGACTTTGTCCACTACGATGGTTATAGCAGCAATTCCTTGGCTACTATAGAAGTCATATCATTTTCATAATGATTTCACACAAATAAATGTTTTATTCCCATGTTATTTTATCATGATTTATGTTCCTTTATGATCTATGCCTTATGCACTGCCATGAATGTTTTCACAACTTAAGATTTTGATGTTTAAGCATTATGTTCATGTTTTTAAGTTCAATTGTATATGGTTGGTTTTATTTTTTTTTCTTTCTTACCCTTACTGAGCACTTGAGCTCACCCTTTATATGTTTTATTTTCCCCCGGATATAAAGAAATGTTTTATGTATGAAAAAATGGTAGATATTTATGGGAGATGATGAAGATCTTTCACCAATATTAGAATATTATGTTCCATGTTTCCAAAGACACTAAATTATTAATGTCTGTTGCTGTCTGTTTTTGTTATGTATTAAGTATTCCACAAATGTAATGTAATTTCCATGTAAGTCAAGCTTTGGGACTATACATTCCTGATTCCATGGTTTGTATATTATCCAAATACACATTATTTGTGGTAAGTACACTATTTATCATAGTAAAAAAACATGGTACTTAAATAGGATTTATGACCATAATTTACTATACATGGATCTATATTATAGCCATCCCACCACATTGGTTCTATGCTAAAATAAGATGTATTTTTGAAGACCATACTCCAAGGATCCACAATATGGATAACACCCTATGATATATCCCCATCTAACCTCAATCTCCCCGACGCCACATCCTTATAGTCTACAGTGATTTTGTTAATCTCCACACTAAAAACCCTAAAACACATCACAAATCACTACAAGATACCCACATTATTTTTTTAAAACACTAAAATGCTTTGGAACAACCTTTATAGGTATAGAAACAATTATTCACACACTCTAAAAATTCAAATAATCCTATTTCCCACAAAAATAAGGAAATTTTTTCTTGACACTTCTAACCACTCCTTGAATAGATCAAATTTTTACAATAATATAAGGGGAATCAAAACAAGTCTTATGATATACATAAAAAATGTAATGGTAAGACACAAAATCCCCCAATAAAAAAATTATTTCCCTAAAAATTACAACTTAATGATTCAATATGATGGAGATGACAAGATTTATCTCTCATTAGTTACTCATCATACCATGTATCACAAAAATAATTAATACAATTAAATTTATCATGGTCAAAATGTATCATCATCCCATGAAATAGTTTTTCCCAAAATCAAAAATCATGACAGGATACATAGTTATAAATAAAACATGCTCAATATCAATATAATTCCATATTTAATAATGATAATGGTCATAAATATTCATAAAAAGATATTCTAGATTAATAAAATTGTATATTGAAGTAACCTATGGTTGATGTGAATTTTTTTATACATTTCTTAATTACAAAACAATATTCTGAGGACCCAGAAATCATGGTGAATGATTTCAATATTTCTCATGATTTCAATTACCAAAATGAGGTGAACCACTCATGAAAATCTAGAATCCTATTAAAAAATAAAATTCTCGAAAATAGATATTATTATATGACATATACTGAACCAATTTTTAAAATATTCAATAATGATTCAGTAGAATCGTCATAATCACATCGTTGTAAATCTTGGTCCAACCAAGTAACATTTACCTATATCTAACCTACAAAACATATATCTAAGAATACATCCACAGATGTCCTCAATAGGATTCATTATAATAGTGTACATGTCACAGTATCAGAATCAAAAATTTACATGTCCAAAATAGTCATGCAATGGTCAACCCTAGTTAAGAATGCACAAACATAGAATGTCCTACAGAATATAAATATATCAATATTTATTTCCATATATTTACTAAAGAAATTTTATTCCCAAACAAGCCTAGGATCCCATTGAATACTAGAGGAGTCCCCATATAAAATAATATACTAGTGGATCCTTTTATAGACTATAGAAAATGGACCTCCAACTAATCTCGTAATCTCGATCACAAAAAGAATTTCCAAATCCTCAACACTATATTTATCTCAAATTGATATAATGTGATCTTATTTGGTAACACTATGAACCCCCAAAACATATAACATTATTCCATCAGGGTGTAATCATTATCATAAGAATTATGTGCTTACAAATCATCCAACATCCCATTCAAAACTCAAATAATATGATACAATCCAAAAGTTATTTAGTGCTCAACATTTACCTTTTGGAATATATAAAAATAAGATATGAATTATTAAACGTATCATTTCAAACCTAGAAACCATAATAATATATTCATATAATATATAAAAATCCGTTTTCCTATATTTTCCTCACATTAGGAGTTATAGAAAACCCCATCACATTAATTATCTTATGCAATGAAACAATGCATTGGTCTAAAATCAAAAGATACCCTCAATGTGAACATCCAATTTTAATATTCTCACCACTATATACAGATATTAATATTCCAAAAAAAATTCCAAATTACTCTCATAAATAATAATATTGAAAAAAGTATAGTTAAATTGAATATATTTTAATATAAACTAAGGTTCATACATCTAGAATCATGTAAAACAGGGAAAATAGATCCATTAGATTCTACTATTCAGATTACTTTTCACAGCCTGGGATAGATTTTTCCTTCTAAAAAATCAGAAATATAATTCCCCTTTATAGTTTTCTATGAAATGTAGAAATTATAAGACACCAGTTACCCCACCTATTGCATATTTGAAATGTTAAAATATTTTGTAGATAATATATCTATAAATATAATGTTATTTTAAAAAATTGTAATCTTTTTATAAAAAATATATGTATTAAAGCTGTTACGAACATACATCATAAGAGTGAGAAATATATCATAGTTTAAATAAAACATCTTTGGTGGAAAATCTAATCTTTTAGCATATGGTACATTGTTATTATCCCATATAAGAACATATCTCAAACCAGATCCCGATGAATGAAAAATATAAAACGTAACCATTCCCATCAATTCGAATATTTAACAACCACATAGAAGACAAAATACATTATATTACATCAAAATATCACTAATATTTATCATTCAAAATGAACATTACTTTTTTCTAGGTTATAGTGGTCATTAGAAAATACCTCTTGGAGAACTCATAAATTAATCAATGATCCAATCCATACAATATGAAATAGCTAAATATAGAAAAAACATTATAAAGATTCTTCCCTAAAATAAATAAAACATACCTCGTAGGAAAATATAAAATACAATTTTTTATGACCATGTTTCCTTCGATTCTCACATATAGAATCCCGAAACAACATTTTAAACCATTCGTGTTTAATAAAATATTTGTTATGATATGTAATCCTTATGTCAAATGATGAACATGGTCATCCTCTACAAGGGTGCAGACTACAATAGGATCTAAAAATAGCTCCATATCTACCAACATTTATAATATTTGCGATGAGACCCAGTTTCAAATATTCATTTGCAATTGGTTCCCATCACAAATAACATGTTTCAAAAAATGGTATTGAAAATTGTTTTTTATGATGACCCTTCACAATTAAATATGATCCATTTTTTAAATGATAATTTGAGATGGGAAGGATTACACATCTCAAATAACATAAAAAAATTATAAATAATAGTAAAAAATACTAAAAATTATTAAAACATTTATAAAATAACAATAATAATAAAACAAGTATTAACAACAAAGTAATATATGCATAAATATAACTATAAATATATGAATTAACTTATATATTTTTAAAAAATATGTGTATGAAGTGTTTTTAAAAAATATAAATCACTAAGGAGCTCATGTAGCATGTGGTGGAGGGAAATCTATACATAATCCAAGAGTCATACTTTACATGTACACCATAATCTAATCATGACGTTTCTCCTTCCATCCATGAATCTCTAACTGATTCTTTCGAAAGTGCTCATCCTTCTCCCAACTCATTTTCTCTAAAAACTCACCCTTAGAACAAAATATATTCTCATAAATTTTAGTAAATGATGATGACTACACACCAAATCTATTGGACCTAAACACCGACATTGTTGCAGTACCATAATAACTATCAATAATCAATTGAGAGTTATTCTGACAACTCAACCATTCATTAAGGCATACTAAGTTCCATGTATCAATGCTACATCATCATATGTTACTACATTGTAAGTCTGATCCCCAATATCAACTTGAATCTTATTCTATTTCTGAGATTTCATGTCCTCATATGACTCATTAAATTAAAATTTAAATATACAATAGATAAAATATTATTTTCAATTAAATTTATTACTCAGAAAACTATACATACCAAAATATGCCTCTGTTGCCACTTGTAATCTCTCTAGTGATGTGATATTTATACATTCTCTTATAAATTCCATAATCTATAGAATATAGATTCTCAAAAACAAATATTTGTATAAATTAAGCATTTAAAATGTAATGATATATATATTATTAATAATATACTTAACATATATTGTTTATTCATTTTGATTGTATGACTACCAACTCAATGTGTCACCTCATACCTCCCACGATTCGGTTGAACTAATGATTCTCTCATTCGAAATGTATCTCCCATATAATGTGTACATAATCTATCCCAGAACTCAGATGATATTTAATATGGTACATGGGGGGAGAAAGTCTGATAAAAATCAGCGACTCCCCCTTTCTGTATGGATATCCTCCATAGAATATGAAAAAACTAGTGCAACGATCATGCATACAGACCTCCCTTGCCTCCCAAATAGAATTATGCAGTCAATCATTGATAGGACACCACAATCCCTAAAAAATAATTAATATCTTTAAATTACTAATTTAATAAAATTTAAAATAAATATTATTTGATTATGTACCTTACAGTGATTAAACATGTGGTGGTAAACATCAATCTGAATCTGATCACATGTCAACCATGCTCTAGACAAATATTTTCATCTAGTAGTACTCCCCTTTCAAGTATCTATATGTGAATGTTTGTGTAAAATTTTAAAACTAATCTATTAATTATAATATAATAAAATAAATGAAAATTAGTTAAAAAAATTACAATTCAAAACTGATATTGCCTTTTAAAGAATGGGTCAAACTCCTGATAGTGATGTCTCTTGGGGACGGGTTCATGAATTATAAATCTAGAAATAACAAAACCAATTTGTTTCATCATTTAACTGACTGTAGTATGAGGGTTAGATTATGTAACACCATTATAGTTACCAGTTAGTGGAGCTTTTGTAATTCATAAAAAAGTCCAGATAAACGAATTTCATCCATCTAAAAAAATAAATTAACTTTTATAAAAATTAGATTTAAACGAGTTTTATATATAGATATATATTATAAATTATTATAACTATAATTTTATTCTGTCAATATTTATCTCCAACCTTATGACATCGACGCATCTCCCCATCTGGCTGATGCTTCTTCCATCGATGTTTCACATCCTTTATACTATATTTACGGGGAAACAATGACAAATATAGACATGTCTAGCACAAATTGGTCATTTCTAAACACCTGATATCTATAAATTCTAGGATTTATTAGAATGGCATAAATCATTGTTTTTTTAATCATCATGTGATGAAACTAATCTATGAAAACCATGTGAAAATTTTTAATTACATAAAGTAAGCCTTCTATGTCCTCTGATTGACACATCTTCTTGTCCTACTATTACTATTTCTATCATCGATGTGTTATATTCCACATTCCATAGTTTTGGCAACCAAATACCAAAAATTAGATGAGGCTAGCCCAAATTGGTCATTTCTAATCACATTAAAATTTTATATTCTATGACTTACACATTAATATTAATATGCAATATTCGTTATTAGTTTATATAAAATTATACAAAACATAATTAGAAATTAGTGTTAATATAATATTATTAACTCTAATTAGGGCTATTTTTTTTAATAATTTAATATAATTTTATAAAATATATTCTAAATTACCAAATGTGTATAAATCATAGATTTTACCATCTTTATGGGATGAAACCAATTTATTCCAACCCCGTCCTAATTTTTCATTTCACAAATTTATACTAATCATGTCCAAATTATTAAAATTCTCATGACCTATAAATTTACTACTTATTTAATTTTTTGTATTCTTTCCATTTAAACTAAAAAATCATAACATTAAAAAGTAAAACGAATTAATAATAAATATTAATATGTAATATTATTTAACATGAATTTTTAATAATTTCCACGAATATTTATTATTTATAGTTATTTACAATTAATTCTTGCTAATTCATGAAAATTATTACAAATTATACCAGTTAACCACTACTATTAACTATTTTTTTTACTAATCTTTAGTATTTTTAATAATTTTTATTCTTTACTAATTTTTTTTAATAATTTTTTTTAACAACTAACTTCTTTTATTTCATTTTACAAATCCATTTTATTTACAGGTAATTATTAATAATTGTCACTTAGTTTTACTAAAATAGACTAATGATTAAAAATTACCACAAATTACTACAATATATAAATATTTATAAAAATATTATCTCGTATTACAATGTTTTAGTATATAACAATAATTTTTACAAATTTCAATTAACTAGAACATATTTTTCTTATGTTTCAGTAATTATTATGTTTTATCAATAATTATTACTAATTATCTCTTTCTTCAACTTATTTATATGAATTAATAGTAATTACCACTATTGAGTACTGATTTTTAATATTTTATAACAATTTATTATTAATCCTTAATAATTTCTATTATCTTAGTAGTAATTTTTCAAATTTATAGTTAATTTAATCAATTTAATAATTATTATTAATGTATAACCATTTTTTATTACTTTATACTAATTATTTATAGTTATAACTAATTTGTAATAATATTTAGTATTTTATCACAATTTATATTTAATGAATACTAATCACAACTAACTGTGAATGGTGAAAAAATGGATTAAAAATACTTGGTCCATAAAATTTAGTAAAATAAAGTACACAGAGAAAATGTTTCAAGGAAAAAATTCATATAATCCATTCCACCACGGTCGATATAGCATTCAATAGTAACCTTTTACGATGTCTTCCACCTCTTCATGGGCAACCCCGAGACCTCAGATTCTTCCCTCTCTTCCACTATATATGAGATTTCTAATTAATGCTAATTATTAATATATAATTCTAATTATTAAAAATTATTAATAATTATTAATAAATAAATTTTTTTATTATTAATTATCCATATTTATTACTAATTACTCCTAATTATTACAAAATACATTTAATTATTTAAAATTACCCCCAAATTATTACAAATCACACCCATGTTTTTGTAAATATTACTCATAATTTATAATTATCCGTAATTATTAATAGAATTTACTAATTATTTATTATTAATACAAATTATTACTGATTATTAATAATTTGACTAACTACCACAAGTTAAAAAATAACTGTTATGAATATCAATAATTCCCCAAATTATTATGAATTATAGCGATTATTACAAATTACTCCTAATTGTTATGAATTACTAATAATTATTTCTATATACAACTATTTAATACTATTTACAACTAATTAAAACAAAATAATAATAATTATTGGAAATTATTACTAATTATTAAAAATTATTACTAATTATTAGTAATTATTAGTAATTATTATTCATCATTACCAAATAATTAATATTGTTACTAAATACCACTAATTACCACTAATTTTTACTAATTTTTACTAATTAAACCTACTTATTCCTAAGTACATTTAATTTTTACTATTTATTACTAATTACCCATAATCATTACTAATTAACCATGATTATTACTAATTATGCCTAATTATACCTAATTATTTCTAATTATTACCAATTATTAATAATTATTACTAAATACCTTGAATTATTACTAATTACTACTAATTAATCTGAACTAATACTAATTATTAAGAATTATTACTCATTTACAATAATAGCTACTAATATATAGTAATTATTAATAATTATTTTTAATTTTTTACTCATTATTACGAATTAATATTAATTATAACTAATTATCACAATTTGTTATGATTTTTATAAATTTCCATTAAATACATCTAATTATTAACAATTGTTACTTATTACTACTAATTTTTTCTAACTACCACTAATTATTATTATTTCCACTGATTATTACAAGTTAATACAAATTGCATCTAATTATTAATATTTATGACTCATTGTTAATAATGAATACTAATTATAATTAATCAGGTCTAATTGTTAGTAATTAACAAAAATTGCCACTAATAACCACCAATTATTTCAATGTTTTACTATTAAGACTAATTATTACTAAATACCATTATTTTTTAATAATTTAAACTATTTTTTCTGTATTTTTCTAATAACCACTAGTTAACACAAATTATTACAAATTCTTTCTAACTACCCATAATTATTACTAAATACAGATATTTATTACAAATTAACGCTAATTATTTCTAATTGTTGCTAAATAATATTAATTATTACTAATTAATACTAATTCTAAATAATTATTACTAATTGATACTAATTATTAGTCATTATTAGTCATTATTTATTATTTTTTCTAATTATTACAAATTATTACAAATTAATAACAATTATATACTAATATTATTATATATATTACAAATTATTACAAATTAATACTTGTTTTTATTAATTAATACTAATTAATTCTAATTATTCATAATTATTACAAATTCTATATTATTAATGACAATTGAACGACGTTTTTACAAATTAAAACAATTTACATTTAATTAAATGTATTATTTCTATTTAAAAGAACATATTTCTAAAACCAATGAATTGAAATTAGAAAACAATAATTCTAATTAAATATAATTATTACAAATTTATTTTAAATATTAAAAATAAATACTAAAATAAATTTAATGAAACCCAAAAACATTAAATAAATACCTTAAAACTAAATCATTCATTGGATGAAAAGCATAAATGAAAATCAGTTATAAAATTTCAAAACAACAAAAATGTAAAGAGTAGAGTATGGGAGTAGTGAATGAGAAAGGCGTTAATCAAAGAGTTAAATGTGAAAAATATGGGTGGGGTATATATAGGTTAGACAATTTGTGGTGGGTTCCTTCGCGAATACCCTCTGCCGACATTATATTTTTGACTTGTGTTATTCCTGTCACCAATAAAAGAATCTGACAAAATGTATTTGTGATTGGACCCTTCTCAAATACATTCCTATTGAGAAAATATTAATTATTGGACTGAAATATCTTTGAAAATAACAAAAATTATGAAATACTTTTCCCAAAAGGAATACATTCTCATGGAAAATAGTTATCATGCACCAATGGAATTTGTGAAAGGAATACCATCCAGTCGCAGATATTAATTTTCACTAATTATTTGTGATATAATATGGTTCTTGTCGCAATTATTCTCTCTTGAACAACTATTTTTTACATGGGGTTAACCTGTCACAAATACATGTTTTCCCATAATGTATAAATGTTACAAGGTACACATAAAAATTATTATTCAACGAATCCATAAAAAACATGATTATTTTATAGTGAATATTTAATTAAAAGATAATCATCATTTAATAACCAAATCTTGAAGGTATTCATCTATTTTTTAGACAATTTTTTATAGTGATTACCATATATAAATTCAATCATTGATAACCCCTTAAACTATTTCAACTATTCAAACTAATCATCAATCCATTGTATCCAAAAAATATTCCTCTATGTAACTTAATATAATGTTTAATAATCCACGCATTAGTGATGTTTTTAATCACATAGCATTTCCAATTGAAAAGATTTTGGAGAAGTTGACACACATTTCCATATTTATCCTTTCTTAGGTTATCATCCAATAGATAATTTTACACATTATTTTATGTGAGTCGAAATATATATTTGAGGAATATCTGGTGAAAAATATATTGAAAATTATCCCACTCTTTTCGGTGGAACATATTAAAATTATAAAGTAAAAAATGTATGGAAACATGAGGAAAACATGATGGAGATCACCCCTAAAATACTTCCAAATAATGCCAAAATAAAACTCAATATTACCCTTCCCAAATAAAATAGGTTTTATTGATCTAATCGAACTCAGGACACATTCTCCTAAAATGTCACAACACACCCCATCAGGCATGATATAGGAGAATGACCGATAGTAGTGGTCAATTCCATATTTGGGAGAAATCGTAGAATCTATCCCCAAAAAAAATCATTGCGAATTTATGTTAATGAACATAAAAATACAAGTATACTCAATGTATGAGAATGAGAATACCCATTTATAAAATTAAATATTACAATGTCTTTTCATTCTGAGGGGAATTGAAATTTCAACCATATTTGACAAAAGATATAATTGTAACTTAACAAAATTTTAAACATGGGTCAACATAAATTGTTGATAGGGGGAAATTTCTAGAAAACATGTCATTTATGTTCATTTTATAGTCACTAATAATTTAATAGGCTCTATAAAGACATCTATTTGATAAGGATTCACTTCCACTACATGAAGAAACTTCATTATAATTCTCTATGTATATAAAAAATTATTTATTGAAGAATATGGTTACACCATAGTAATTCATGGTTATGATGATCTCATGAAACTATTTTGATAATAAAATATTTCATATAAATTCTATAGGTGTCCAGGGAAACCATACTTTCTATAGATATATGAAACCATTGTTAAAAGACATTTCGAATGTCCATACATGACACTCGGAAAACATATTGAATTTACATTACTATGAATTAATGGAGGTATAGATTATTTAGTATAGCTAAAAACTATAGTAGTATTATGATGATATTTATACACATTATGGGAAACAATATAATTTATACTATGAGATAATGGAACTATTTAGAACCCTAACATACTAGAATAGCCAAAATCCGCCATCCAAACTCCATCCATAACATAATCGTAAGAACTGTGCTTCATCCAGAAGACAAATGCGATTATATATTGAGTTGGAGACTAATTTAGAAGCCTCAATACCTGATCATCTCATTGGATACATCCTAAACAAAAAAATGAATAAACTACGCAAAAATAGTTTTTATACTACGTCACAGTCCTCTCCCACTACTGGAGGTTAAGAAACTCCATAAAATTTACCCACACCATAAAACTAAGTAACACATTATATTCCATGTCCTATCAAACTTGAATGAATAACAAACATGTTTAATTGAATTATGTGTTTCCAAAATAATTATAAAATCCATCATTTTTAACCATTTGTAATGCAATAGAGGATCATTAGTTTTTTAAACACATGTAGATTCTATTGATTAATCTCTTCTGAATGATCTCAATAGTAACCATAATTAGTTCCAATACTTGATCCGGAATAGAAATTAGTGTATGTTCCTATCTAGAGATCAGATATAATAGACAATTATATCAACTGGACTCTATTACACTAGAGGATTCACCATATATTATTCACATGAATCATCCTATAATAGAAAATTCATACATCATTGGAGAAGCATAAGTATTTTCATTATCAATAGGAATTCATAAATGTATGATAATGGATACAAAATTTATCAAATCCATAAGTGTAATAGAAACATAAATTTCTTAAATCACAATTAATTATTTGGTTATAACATACTCATATATATTTGGAAAGGACTACATTTAGTTCAAGAAATCATTCAAGGTCGCTTTCAACCAACACCAAACATTATATATGTCTCATTATGGTAATAAATAGACACACACTCACTCAAAAAATTATTATATTTCCAAGAAATCCTACCACATATCTACATAGAAACCCAACTATATTATTACATAATTGAAGTATTATAAACCTAATATTTGATACAACATTTTCAAAAACCCACCTTGATAACCTTGAACCTTCATAAATGAAAATGATATGACATATCATGTTAGAAATTTTTTTATCTCCACTAGTTAGTTACATTATCTTTTCTTCAAAAATGAATAAATGTGGAATGGTTTTTCATAAAAACAGATTACAATAAATGATCAAAATCGGTTTTCCATCACTCCTCATAGAGAAATTACCAGAAACAAATAGTTAAATTAATTATAAAATAGTACATCATCATAAGAAAACATCTTTCAATTTAAAATATCAGATATATACCATGTAAAGAGTGGATAAATTCATTATTAGTAACCTACATTTCTACAGGTTCCACGATAATGGAACAAATACTACATCCATGTGGCAGATTATCTTTTCATGGACATGAGATAGGAAAATATAAAAATGACTGAATGAGAAGGTATGTTGTCATATTAATATCATGTTGGGTTATCATCAAGTAATCCATAATCAATTTCATAAAAAAAATATAAAATTATATAAACTAAATATTAAAAAAAGTATGGAATTTAGATATTTTAAAAAATAAATTATTTCATAATGATAATATTTATGATAAAAAAACTAGGTTATGTGAAAAAATTATAAAAAATAATATTTTGATGTTTTAATAAATAAAATAGTTGGGTAATAAATTATATTTAATTTTAAAATAAATCATATCATAGAAAAATGTCATAATACCTAAATTATTTGTATTTTTTAAAAAGGATCCTCAAAAGTCTCTATCCGTGATCTCAAATAAATTTGTAAATAGGTCCCTCAGCTTATGTTGTCATGAATTAATAAATTATCTATGTGAATAATGTCATAGTAATTTTATATCATTTTTCTAATCATAAATCGATTTCTAGATGTCTATATTCTATAGATATTCATTAAAAAATGAGCGAGCTTATTAGAATCACTTGTTCTTTAATCAATCAATCTATATAGCATATTAATATAATTTATTACAAATAAATTATAAATATAATTACTAAACTATCAATTTTTCATTTTTCATTCTTATTTAAAAAAAATCAATGTTTTTCTTCAATTATTGGCTTTCCCAATCACAAATGAATTTAATACATTTATCATAGAGATAATTTGAAAATCATTTAATCAAATAAATTTCCATATTCAAATATTCAATTTCTAATATATAACTAAAAAATTAAATTTATTTTAAATTTATTTTTTTTCTCAATTTCCATGGAATTTTCAAAATGAATCATCATTAAACAAAAAATATGGGTGTTAATATCATTAATTTTATCTCAAATTGGTCATGAAATTTTATGTTAAAATTATTGGAAAATTTATATTGATCAAATTACTTCTAATCACGTGATCAAAATAATAAATCCAATTTCATGAGATCTTACTATGAAGAATGAAGTTATATGTGGTCAAGGATTCCATCTTAACACAATGCCAAAAAATATGGATACAACACATAATGGACAAAAGGATTCCTCAAACTCAATGGAGCGAAAACATGAAAATAGTAAATTGTTGAACATTGAGAGATCAATTATTTGAGTGGGATCAACCATATCAACTTATGATATGATTTGATTAGGAGTTCAAGGGAGTGAAAATTCAACTAGGTAGGAATCAAAAGACAAATTCAAAAATGAGATTTGATTGTCATGACATGATATATTTAAAGATACATGTGACAATATAGTCTTTAAAAACATAGATCAAGATAAATTTCTCATAGACATGTAAAAATGGATGTAAATATAATTACTAAGATGTAACTTGATAAAACATTTCATATACTCCTTATGTCAACCTGTCTAATGAAATAATTATATAGTCCATAATAAGATCCGCTTTATCAATTTTAGGGAAAAGATAAAACATAACTCATGATTCCCTATTCTATAGCCTGATGGTCCATGAAGTAGTTTGTACTATCTATAAGAAATATCGTATACCATATCATATCTTCCAACTAAATCCTTATATTTTTCTAAAAATCTACAAATTATCCAAAAAATCCAATAAAACATTTCCCACATTTATATGTATACCACCATCAAATTTAAAAAACCAACATACATGTACTTTTGGAATTCTTCTATGAAAAACATTCTCTATTTCTTGAAAGGATCAAAAAACACAAAACTAAAAAATGGGATTCAAAATTATATTTAATATTTAAGCAAAATATTATACAAGGATATTAAAATATATGTACCCTCCTCACATTTGTTTGATATTCGTACAAGATTTTTAATTGTGTATATAATAGAATTTTACATAAGGTTCCAATAATTGAATATATATACAGAGTTTTAGGATATGAAAACTTATTGTTTAAAATGTTATATATTATATTATTCTGATTCATGATGAGGATATTTATAAATAACAAAATTTATCTTATATCACTCATAATTCCAATATTCTATCATCTAATCACATTTCCCTACAATAATTTTTCCAAAAAAATTATTTAGAATAATATGAATTAATTTTTTTATTTTTTATAAAATTTAGGTGGTTTTTTAATTTCCATATATATTATAGTTGGGGATTAAATAAAGAAATTTTTCATTGATTTAGGTTTTCTGAAATAACATTATATATCACTAATTATTTTATGTTTTGAATTTCTATTATTTTAATGTATTATTTTAAAACATAATTTTTAGAAATAATTAGTATGATTCAATAAGTATAATAATCACCAGTGTTTTTATTTTAAAAATTTAATCTTTTACTATAAATATTAGAGCTATTGTAAACCATTTTGATTTAGTTAATGTTTGATTATCAATTGTTGTTTTATGTTTTTTTAATGAAGAGGTATGTTTTATGTGATTTAAATATATTAATGGATGATATTTCAATTATTGGAAGATTTAACCACCACAAATAATGTAATAAAATTGAAAATGTATATGTATCGATTCTAAATACGAAATCATATAATATAAAAAACATTCAAAATACAATATCAGGAAAAATTTTACTTATATGAAAATTAAAATAAATAACAGTAATCATCATTACCCTTGTAAAAATATATGGAAATAAAATAATTAATCATATAACAATTTATCTTTTATAATATATTGTAATATTGGACTATTTTTCATCAAAATATAGTATATAAATATGAAAAATGGTAATTATCATAAAACAAACAATATGTGATTAAAAATGATTCAATGGTGATGTATAATATAACTACTCTTGATATTCATGACTCCCACCAACCATTAATGTATTTTTTAAATATATTACATAATAAATATTTTATTATTTATATATTCAATGTAAAAATTTCTTGAAAAAAACAATTAAATTCAAAATATATAATAAAATTGTATATTTATGTATATTTTGATTAATGCACTAAAACATACTATCGAAGAATAGGGAATGAACCATAAATTAATCATCTGAAAATTTCCACCACATGTGAACTACAAAAATATCTAGTTCTATAATTCATTAAAATAATAATTTCAAACTATAATCACATCTAATGAAATAACATGTGAAAAAATGGATAGGCCAAATATTGTGATATCACCTTATGTATGTTATGGGGGATAAATTGCATTATCTGATAGCATATTATTTTTTGAATACAATATCATATACTAAAAACTATTTTATCAATTCATTAGTATGTAAAATAATTCTAGTTAAATAGTTTTAACGTATATTTGATATTAAACATTAATTTTTTTTGCAGAATATAATATAGAATTTTAATGGAATACTTCAAAAAATATATATAAAAATAATAATTTAATGGAGGGATGATTTTTTCATCCGATATGTGATCATAATGTTTTTTATGATATTACTCCATGGTTAAAATTATATAATCAACCTTAACATCCCACATAAGATTTATTATTTCAATATCATCATAGACACGATGAACAATATTATATTTTCATTGACTTTATTTTGAGAAAAAAATGTCAAATATCATCACCGATATCATATATGTCTTTCCATTCTAATTATAAAAAAACACCCTATACATCTGTGATTCTACCCTAAATATAATTCAACTATGATATGTTTAGACACATAATATTTAATAAATAATTCATTATCAACTATTAAATATAAATAAATACAACTAAAAAAATGAACAATAATTTAATTAATAATTTCAATATAAATTAAGTTGTATTTTAATAATTTGAAATTAATGATGATGACACTGGATGGTGTTTTGTAAAAAAAATCTTATTAAATCACTACTAGAAATAAGATCTATAACATTAGTTTTGGGCAAACTATTGGTATAGTTCACTAATTTTTACCTATACAAATAGTTTGGCCAAAACCGTTTGTATAGGTCACATATATGGACCTATACCAACGTTTTTCCCAAAAACGTTGGTATATGTCAGTAATTTGGAGTTATACCAATGGTTTTGGGAAAACCGTTGGTATAGTTCACTAATTTTTACTTATACCAACGATTTTGGGAAAACCACCGGTATAAGTCCATTATAGAGACAATATACCAACAGTTTGGCCAAAACCGTTGGTATAGGTCCTAGAATCAATGAACCTATACCAATGGTTCTCAAAACCGTTGGTATAGGTCTATACCAACCTTTTTTTGAGAGAGTTGGTATATGTACATTTATTTCTAATGGAATGTTCTTACAGAGTACATTAAATAAATAAAAATTTAAAATACTTATGATAATACATATATATATTTATAAAACTATGTTGAAAAAAGTATGTTAGGTTTGTGGTTAGGTCATTCAATCACAAATGAGAGGTGCTGGGATCCAAACCCACTGAATGATTATTTTTTGAATTACATATATCTACAGTTTTATGGAACTGTTGGTATAGATTTTCATATTACATATTACAACGGGTTTTGAAAAACCGATGGTATAGACCTATCCCCATGGCTTACATTCCCCAGGTTCTCTAAACTGTTGGTATAGGTTGTACCAATGGTTTGTAGGCCTATACCAATGGTTTCATACTGTTGGTATGGGGTATTTTTCCGATAGTGTTTATTTGAAAAATTATGTTGTTTATTATATTAATAATGAATCACAGAAGAAAATAAATTTTTAAGATTCTAAATGTTTCAAACTCTCTATAAAATATATTCGCTGTCAATATTCATTATCTATTACTGTCAATTGAAAATGAATATGGTTAATTTGTATAACTGATTTAATAAACTAAAAATATTTACCTAATTATTCTCTATATATAAGGGAATTCCAATAAATAATTTAATTATTGGTGGACTTTTTGATATTATTATTTCAAATTTTTTATTGAAATCAACACATCGATTGATTACTATATTCATCAATTAATTAATATAATATTTCATCATTCAATAAATCAAATCTATATAATTGAAAAAACGTATTTTTTATTATTTAAATGCATTTTATTTCTAATATGATTACATATCAATGATTTTTTATTTACTATTTGAATATAATTTATTTATATTATCATTATCTTCAAATATGACATAATTAAATGATGCCTCAATGACATAAATATAAATATAACAAAATAACAAACACTCATTGATCACACAAACTATTGAAATAATATATAGTGGTAATGATTTTTTTTACACATAGGATATAAAATGACCAAGATACCTAATAGGGGGAATTAACATAACAAATTTAAAAATATTTTTAAATAAGTTCAAAAATATAATTTTATTAATGATATTAAAAGAAAAATTAGAATATATTTTTATATAACACATATCATTATATTATATAATCCCTTAATCATTAGCATTTTTAGTTTGGTGGAAAACAAAATGGAATAATCATAATGAATATACAATGGTAAATATTATATCTTAGTTACATAGTATAAAAAATTCATTTCTATTATTTTTAATGATCAATGTTGATTAATGTCTTCTTTTAATGTACTCAAAAAAATGTTAACAACTCAGCTATTCCAATATATGTTTTATCATGTAATACATTACTCAAAGTCAAAGGTATTATATTTTCCATCAAAATATGAGATTGATTATTTATAATCAAGTTCAATGAAAACTTTTTTATTATAAAAAAAACATGAACTCATACTTTAATATCAAATTTTTACATTTATGTATACCTATACATTAGTCAAAATATAATTTTCTTATTCATCAAAATAACATTACTATATGACATTTCCAACTCTCATTTTCTTTAATATGTAAAAGTGTAATCATTTATTATATATCCCTATGATCATTAATGCAATCATTTTATTTCCCTTATTTATTAAATACTATAATAACCTTATTGTGAGTAGTCAAATTTTAAATTATCTTAATTTCGAATATAATACATGATGGAAAATATTGTTATTCTATTTATCTAAAAAATGTAATATATGTATGTAATTTCTATTTTTCATATTTATATATTGATTTTATTCTTCAACAATCATTGACTCAGTTTTACCTCCAAAACACACTTAAATATTAGATAATTGATAAATGATTTATAATTAAATGAACAACTATATTTCTATCATGATAATAGTTCAACAATATAATCATGAAAATTATAACTAAATTATATATAACAATAAATGAATCAATAATAAGATGTGTACAAAATTTCCCAATACAAGGTAAACATAAAAAATCATATTAAATGTTACATAACCACAACTCATGGATTATTTGAATGTTTTATGTAGTATATATTTAGATTACATGAAAATTTATTATATTGAACTTTTTATTACCCTTCATATTTATGTATCTCTTTATATAAAAATTTTTTAATATAAAAAAAACTCAATATATCATGAACCCTCTAAATGATAGTTATATAGTAAAATAAATGTCAATTATATGAATTATTTATACAAGAATGATAGAAAAATTAACAAATCATTATACTTTTCCTCTAATTTATATTACATGTGATGAAAATTAGAACCTAAATAAACTATTATTTATTTTGTGTTTTAAATGGGATATATATATTATAACCATGTACCATATGAATATACCTGGATTATGAAATGAAATTATGATAAAAATTATCAATGGTAGTTATTATTTCAAAATTTCTTGAATGTAATATATATCTACCATTTTTATTTTATATATCATGCCACGTAAATTGTTTTATTGTTTTATATATCTTGAAAAACACTATTACTGTAATTTTAAAATAAAATCATGTAAAATAATTAATGATTTGTTAATTGTATTCATATTTTTTAGTTTGTCTTCACAAAAAATTATTCACGATTTAACATTTTCAATAAACAATTTAAAAAAATATTTAAAATTTATATATCTAAATAATATTCAAAAAAAAAATACTTTCATATTATTTGAAATGTTTCCCAACAAAGTTCGATGTGGTTATTTGGTGAATCATCTATTGATGGGGTTGAAATCTTTATTATGCTGACATATCTATGCATTATTTCTAGTGGGGATTCATTTTTCACTTGTTCGTTTCTTTTGGTGGGTTAGCATTGTGATGAAACCATAATTTTAGTATTCAACTTGTTAATGAAATATTTATTAATCTGGGGCGTTGGGGTAGTAGTTTCTAATGTTGGTGGTCATGGTGTGGGAGAGAACATGAATAAAGTTGTCAGTGATGGTCCGTAATATAATCAGTACTGGTGGTTGTGTCTGTCTCAAATAACATCAATATTGTTTGGAATATTAATATGGAGTGATGGAGGTCTCTATAGGCATTTTTGTAGGCGGGACATATGTGGGGAAATAGTGTCTGAAAACAATCAGGAGGGAAATTGGATTCATGATGAAGTTGATCAAATGGTACTATGGGCATGATTTTCCAGTGTATTAATGGGAATTTTATTTAAGTAACCATAACATCACATCATTTTTATTTTTTCTAGGATATTGGATTCAAATATATAGGTCCTTCATATAAAAAATTGGGATATAAATCCAAAGGGCCTTGAGGCTATCATATTGTAGTGGGGAAAATGACACTAAGAATTCAATACATGTAAGGGTTACCTCCCACAATATTAAAATAGTGGGATGTGTTTTCTATATAAATATTATACATTTCTCAAACAATTTAAAATAACAATGCACATAATTTGGGATATGCATGTATATTTGGTAGACCCATACTGAGCTTATTAAAAATATTCTAAATTTAATAATTTTATTAGAGTCATACTAGAACCTAATATGGAATATTAAATCAATATAATATTATCATAATTTATTGTTTTTTTGCATATAAAAATTTACATAGTAAATGTTTTTATGAAATGAAAAAAAATATTTATCACGTCCTTTAAAAAACTGCTTTTACATCATCGACTTATTAATAAAAAGAGTATATTTTTTGGTATTTTATCAAATGTATTGGTATCTACTATTTCTATCAGAAACATCTATAAATTTTATTTATATTCATTAGGATATTATTTGGTTTAATTATCATCATAATTTATAGAATGGATTTTATTCAACAATGTGTAGTTTGTTCTTTTTCATTTAGATTTTGGCAAAACAAAAAACAAATTATGTGTTGTTTGACTAAATTTCTCAACACCATTACACTTATATTGTATTATATTCTTTCAATTTTATGTCATCATTAATATTTTAACCACTTAACCATCATCTATAATTATATTTATTATATGTAAAATGAATTTGTAACGTAAAATATCTTTTCTAAATAAATTATTTAAAACCCCAATAATACATAAAATAGTTTGTTGTATTACTGTGTAAATTAATCAATAGGATATACTTTTGGACTACATTATTACGGGAATTTATAAAAGACACATCATGAATTACTAATATATAATAAATAAAAAATTACTAAAATCAATAAATTTAAAATAAATACATAAATTCAATAGTGAAAAATATTTATTTTAATATAAAAATATTGAAAATTAATATTACATATATTTAAAATATTACACGGCATGTAAAAATATATAATGTAAACTAATTAATAAATAAATCGTAAATAAAAAAATTATAAATCATTATTACTACTTTTAATTTATCATAAATTAAATAAATAAGATAATTATAATGAATTGTCCATATTATTTTTAAGTAATATTATATAATAGGGTTTCAAAATATTTATATTACCTTATTATATAGTTATATGGCCTCCATATTTAAATCCACTAATATTAACACAGTTGAATTATTTGAAAAAAAAAATCATTATTTTTAGAGTCGGTATATGATTTATCTAAATCAATATAATAAAAAGACATTGAAATTTTTAATTTAAATAGATAAAGGAATTTTTAAACCATATCCATATAACAATGTCATTAAAAAATTAGAATTTTATTCCAATAGATATATGTAATACTATTATATATCATATCATTATCATATTGTAAAGTGAAAACATAGATATATAATAAAACATACTGAAAATAACCTAGTATTGCACTACAATAAAAATATAAAATTATACATTTTAAAAAATATAATACGTAATATTAATCTTTTCTAAAAACCGCAATCCATTATAAGTTATATTAAATATGATTAAAATATACTATAGTTTCTAAACCTTACACAAGTGTGTCATATATTATTGTTTAGGAATTTGGTTAAATTGTAACACTATGGATTTATCACTGATGAAGATTAAGTTATTATTATCTGATAAAGACTAATTATGGATTATGAATAAATGACATATTAAAACAAGTAAGAATTACCATTCAATTGAGATGAGGAATTTTTGATCAATCATACATGATTGGTGATTGATTAATAGTGTAGGATAAAAAATTGTTTCACAGTTATAATAATTTCTAGTATTTACTTGTTTTTAAATGTTGTAGCTAATGAGATATATATATGATTTTTTAAGAATATATTTGATAAGAAACTCATAATTTTTATTTTATATAATTTTATTCTTATCCACCATTAATTTGATATCATATGTTTCATTTAGTATTTGTTATTGAATTTATTAGTTGTTTTATTATAACTAAAACTATTTATATAGTTAGTTTTATTTATTTATTTTTTATAAGAAAAATGTAATCATTATGAGAGTTTAATTCATTCGTATAATCATAATTATAAATATAATTCCTTATTTAATTTCATTTTTATTTTGTTGGAAATTATGAGAGAGAAGTCCTATCCCCCACTTTTAAATTATTAAATTTTCAAGGAAATATTTAGGACATGAAGGATTCATGAAGTGTTAATGGAAAATGAGTAATATTTCAAATACCATTACATATTTTTTATAATGATATTAAATGTCCTAAAAATAATGAATTAGGTAAAATGTGATTTGGTCATGTCTAAGTAGAAATATATCTGAAGTGGTTCAATATTGATAGAAATATTTTATATATTGTGATAAAATTAGATTCCCATGGATAGTGGTGATTCAAAATCATCCACAAGTAATCCATTATTAGAAAATAATATTTTTATAGTGTTTATCCCATAAGCCAAATGTTTTGAAAAACATTATATGTCAATAAAATTTAATATAATTTGATATATATATATATATAAAGAAATTATTATAATAATATTATTGTAAGGGTTATACTAGGATGATTGGATTAAATTTGGAACATCAATATGTTATATAATCATATATTTAAGTCCCATTACATATAATATTAGTTCTCAAAAAATAGGCGACTGAATAAAAAGAAAACATTTTAGTTTCTAATATTATATTCTCCTACATTCCAATTCATATAAAATATTTTATTTGTATAGTTTATGGGGATGGAAAACCCATGTGTATATGATTGAAGATCGAAATAATAGTGGAATTTGAAGTTATCTCAAAGATAAATCCCAATGGTAAAATATATTAATTCATTTTAAAAATTCTATATAAAAATCATCAAACAATATTTTCTTATACATATTATAATATAATATTAAAAATATCGATTCAATAAAATTTACATCTATATATCCATTCCAAAGGATGTTCCAGGAATGAAAAATATGGACTATACAACCAATATAATGTAAGGTAAAATGGATATTCATATTGTGGACCTTTATATGCCATTATTGGAATCCTATATACCATTTAATGTATAAAAATTATACATTCACTATAAATGGATTGAATTTGTGAATTTCGAAAAATTTAATCATGCAACTTTATATGAAAGCTAGGAAATTGATTGATGAAATCAACGAGACGGTGTTAAATAATTGAAATAAATGTATTAAAAATTTCAATTTATAAAAACCATCCTTAATGGTTGGAGTAAAATTAATTAAATTATAAATACTACCGCATGTGAACACATACATGAAACTATATATATCATAATTCTTATGAATAAATAATAGAATGTATTCTTCTGTATTAATTGGAATGAACTATGATCACATAACATTGTTTAATGAAACATTTGGATTATAAAAACATAAATATACATATGATATTTTGATTAATTATATATTTATTATGGTCCTTGTCCATTTCATAGTGTAATGATAGTTTACTGTGTTCTGACACAATAATATATATGTCACAAAAATTTAAATCAACGTAATTTTAACTATGAATCTTCAATCATCCCAACATGAATAGAAGGAATCCATATTTTCTCCTTCTTCAATGTCATTTAGGGTTATTAGAAAACAAAACATGTTATTCATTAATAATTGTATTCATTAATTATTGATCCATAAATAATTTCCCTTATGTTTGAATTTCATGAAACCCAAATTGTAGCAACTTGGGCCCTAGTACCCAAAGGTAGTTTCTACTTTATTACCAATGAATAATATACAAGGTATCATATCTTGATGGACTGAATAGTACATTAGTATTGATAAAATATAAACAAACATAATTCATTTATTATATTTATTGAATCAAATTAAAACATTTTTTTTGAGAATAACATTAGTCCATATAAAATGATCTTGCATATCAATCATAGTAATCAACAGAAGTTCCTATAAAATGAAATAATGTAAGGGTGATATATAATTATCAATCAATGTTTTTAACAATATAATATATAATAAATCATTAATCGAAATCAATATGTAAGGTAAAATAACTAAACACACATTCCATTTTATAATATCTTCACTTCCATTACTGGGAAGGAATTATCACTGTTGTAATGTAATTTACATAACATGAATGTTGTTTAAACAGTACGATTATTATCATATATAGATAACGAATAATAAATATGAAAGTCTATATACCAAAAAACATATTACATTTAATCAATAATGATAAAATGTAATGTATCAATAAATAATATAAATGTTAAAAATTCATAGATATTAATAATGAAATTCTCAAAAAAGGAAACAAATTATTATTGGAAATTTTGTCTTAGGAACATGAAACATATATTCTACATAAAATTTAGAATATGGTTTAAACTACACTTATAATGTGGATATAGTTTGAACAAATATATTTCTAATATTAACACCATTAACAGTGAAATTTAATTGCACTACGTACAAGCTCACAAGGTTCCAACAACTGATTTGTCACATTAGACCTTTCAATGCATCATGCGGATTTATATCATCTGTCCATATCCATTAATTCATGTTGAAATGATTCTTCATATATCCTATATTATATTTAATTAATCAACAAATTTCCTTATCAAAAAATATGTTTATCAACTAATTAAAATCTATATATCAATTTATCCCTAGTGAATAAAATATATCTCATACTAGAACACTATATGTAAAAATGATATATAGATTAAGAAATGCATATATCAATGATTACTAATATTTTGTATTTAGGGGATATTTAATTTCCACAAGAATGTGAATAATTCAAGGAAAATATAATAAATAAAAAAATGAATTTCGAAAGTGAATGTTAATAATCATTGTGTTTAATATAATGATAAAAAAATTTAAAGGATAAATAATGATGTTATCAATAAAATATATATTAATTAGTGTAATAATATATGGTTGTTTTAATTGATGTGGAAAAATAAAAATAAATATTAATTAAAAATTATTAAGGTAAATATCCTTTTCAATTTGAATGCCACTTTTTAGAAATATTAATTATTTTAATAATATATTTAATTGAAATTTATTTATTTTTAAATAAAATATTAATAATATTATATAATTATGATATTTTAAAAAAAAATCAATGTAAACTTGAAAATGAAGCATAAAATATAGAATGGTTATAACAATTAATAATTCCATCCATGTATTGGAAGTAATAAATTACATTCTTTTTTTTCAACAAAAAAATCTAAGAATGTAACTATTCAACAAATGATAAGAAAATTTATTTATCTTTTTGGAAAAATAATAACAAAAATTATTATCAATATTAAATAAAATTCCATTGAAATATTCTTTAAAAATTAAAAACTGGTCATAAATTTCATTGATAAATTATTGTAACCAATTTATAAATTTTTTGAATATAATTATTGAAAAAATTGTTTTAAAAGAGAATATATTGCCAACAGAACAGATTAGTCAGAAATATTTTAAAGAATATATCATTTAGTTATGTACCATATAGTATGAATATATAATTGTTACACATATATATAATGAATAACCACTGGATAATAAAATTAATTTTTTATAAGGAAATGGTCAAAAATATTTTTTTCAACTATAATTATGCAATGAAAAATATCGATTAGAACAATATTATCATGTAAACCATTACAACGATAAAAATGTTGATGTGATTATTAGTAAATAAATATATTATGGGTTTTAAATGTAAATTAACATAAATAAAATAGAAATAAGAAATATGATAATCAAAATTTATCATACAAATTATCATATAATGTCACAACTAATGCACTATTTATTTGACGTAATTAACAGAAACTGAGTTATGAAATCACTTATAACACACATTTTTTTTCTGAAACATGAATTATACTATGATATAGTGGATTTATACAATATATTAACATATTTGAGAAATTTGTTAAAATTTATATGTTTACATATTATCCGTTTACCACATCATATCATCCCTCCAATAAAAAACCATTCATTATTTTTCTTATTTTGGTGGGAATTAGATTGTTTCCTCACCTGTGTTTCATCATGAAGGATATTGTTCTTGATATTATTTTATATTATTATAATATCTACAATAATAACCCTAAAGTAATTATTAAATTTTTATATAAATTAATGTTTTAAAACCAATCAATACTAATGCTCTGGAAAAATAGGTATATTATGATCATGTAGAAATTGGGTCATACATTTTCACGAGTAACATTTTTATTTTCAATAATCATTATCTAAAAAAGTAATTTAAAATATTATATTTTTATATTGATAATTTTATCATAATTAAAATATTATTTCATAAAATAAAATTATATATATCATCCATGTGCTGAGGTGGTGAAGAGAGTCACATCGTGTCATGAAGGATGTAGACCCCATTCACACGAATGAAGTTATCAACATCAAGGTTGTGAAAAAGTACGAAATAATACTATCATTTCATAATGATAAATATGAAACTAATTTAATCATTATATCATTTACTTCAAATATATTGATTAAATTTAACATTATTACATTATATGTAATTTGTTTGGAAAATATGAATCAATTCAATTCGTGGGGCGTTAGTCTTCCAAAATGATGATGAACAATATTGTTTTCCATAAAATGGAATGTAGTATATATATATATATATATATGTATGTGTGTGGGGGGGAGATAGAGAGTGTGTGTGTGTGTGTTATATAATTAGATCACATGAATAAATATGTTATAAAAATTATATTTATACATTCTAACCATAATCATACCAAACTGTGAACCGTGGAATTGGAAGAATGAATAACATTGACTCCTTGGGTTGTAGTTTTCCAATCGCATGAATGATTGTTTCATGACCCATTTTATGGAATTGTATATTTATGTATGTTATAAACATTCAATAAAAATATCACAATATATGTAATATACATATTTCATTATATCATTATGGTTTAATTAATACTTATGGAAGAGGATAAATTAATAAAATAAAATAGTTAATTGAAGAATGTCACCTCTTTTTGGATAAATCATCTTAGGTTTGAAACAAAACCTTTCGATGATGGATTTTGGCATCAAATAAATAATATTGGGTGAGGGTAAAGATGTTCAATGTGATTTGTGTAACACCCCAAGCTACCATGATACACTTCTCTTTCAATAATGTAGTAGCTTGCATTGTACGCAAGTTCGAGAGTCTAACACACCACGACCAATCAAAGTAGTTGTTATGAATAGTAATACCCACTTTTTGAAATTTTATAAATATTATTATTCAAATTGGACTTCATTCTTGGATTCGGAATATCGATGTTATCCTAAGATTAATTTTTCATTTTTTTTCAGAGAATTTACAATTTTTATGAATGCTATAAAATACTAAATATTAATTAAAAACAACTTGTTTAAAAAAAATAATTTATAGTGAAAAATTATACTATTTATTGGTTTTAAAGTATAATTAGAATATTATTTTACCATTTTATCCAATGGTGGTCATTAGAATTAATTTCACATTAAAATTTGATATAAACAATTGTCAATCTTTTGATTGATCTTGTTTCTTAAAAGCACGCTATTTGTTTTGACAATGTGAATTAATTATAAAATTAATTATTGAAACTTATATGTTTGGAATTTTTTAAAATATACATCAATTTTGAATTCAGAATATCAATTATAGCTTAGGGTGAATTTTTTGTATTTTTCTGAAAAACATCAATTTTTGATGAATACTTAAACCACTAAGTGGTAGTTAAAATACTAATTTTTAATTTAAATGAAATTTTACCTCTTCGGTGAATTTATTTAAAAAATCTGACATATATGGTTGTAATTAGGAGTTAAAATGTGGTTCAATGGGATGAAAATAATTTTTGGTGAATAGTAACTTTTATGTTTTATTAATCGTGATTAAAGGTAATTAGTGTAATTTAAGGTAAATATAATGTTATAATAATATGAAATTACCTTTACACATTTCATAACCTTATTGTATTAGTCATGTAAGACCAAAACAATCCATTGGGTAAACTTTTGGACCCCATGGAGCCACTTAGGAAAGAATTACATTAATAACTTTTTATTTAAAGTAAAAATAAAATTGTCACAAACAAGGGTTGTTTTACAAAAACAATTATTAAATTGGGTTATAAAAGTCATATGTTTGACTATAAATATTCATTAAAAAGATAAAAATATTTCCTACAACATGGTATTTTTTTATAATTTTTAGATATTAAAAATATAAATTTATTTATGACACCATGATGATGCAATGATTACCTCATTAAAAAACGATTTAAATAAAATGAAATGATCATGTATAATATAAGACATACACTTTTCAAAAAACCTATTGGATGAGTATATTTTTAACCCTTATCACCTTATCCTAGAAATATATAATTGTGGGACCTTTAAAATCCGAAAATCATTTTAAAATAAAGTGACATTTCATGACTTTCCTAGAGTTCCCCTCCTCTCCTCTTATAAAAGGCCCCCACCTCTACCACCTTATTCACACCATCAAAGCCATTTGGCTCGGCCAAAATCTTCCCAAATACTCTCTCAACTTTCCTATCTTACTCTTAGAAGACTCACTTTGGGCATAATTCTTTCCAAGGAAGCCTTTGTCTCAAATCAAAAAGAGTTACCCGATTTTAAGGTAATGTCTTCTGTTAGGTTCTTTTGTTTTATTTTTCTTCTTCAACCCCTTAAACTCTTTTTATTCATTTATTTTGTAAAAAAACATTATCTTAATTATACTAGGATGTTGTTATGATATGTATTTGATTTACACTTACACACACCTTCGTCTAATGTTTAATGAACATACTACTTTTGTGGGTGGTGAATTACTGCCTCACGAAACGATGATTGTTCAATCTTCTTTTAACACCTCTCATGGTGGACATTATGATGAAACTATTTTTATATATGATATATATTATGTTTATGTTTTCATTATGCTTATATATTTTTCATTTATGGAGTACCTTTATGATTTCCATTATAGGTAAACGCGATAATTTCATTTTAGGAAGTGCAGACTACCGCCCCCTCAAAGTGATTTGAATCGTTAATGAAATACGTGGGATGTATAAATGATGGAGTAATTGATATTATATAAGATATTATACTGTAATTATAACATACCATTATATCATTATTATTTCTTTCCATTAAATATGAAATATAAATGAAAGTATCGTTCATGCGTACGTACGGCTTACCGTCTCCATGAATGGTGCATTTCATTTCTTACCACTAAATGTTATGTAATATTATAAATGCATCTATATAATGGATATATATGATATATATGATATCTAAATCATGAATATAATTCTTTATATAATGGATATTTTAGCACATGAACAACTTGTAATTATAGGAAGTTTATTTTTGATTCAAGTACCAAAGAGAAACAAAACGACTGTTATTAACTTAAATGACTACATAATTTTCATACCATGGTAATATGTAATGTAAAAGGAATAATGAAATTGAATAAGGTTCTTAAGAAAGTATAAATTAACTCTATTTTATTTTTTAGGATGTTAAATAATGATCGAGTCAAGTCGGACACGAGGTAAAAGAACTTCTGAACCCAATTCACATTCTTTGGGTTGAACTTATCTTTCTTATTGATTTTGATTTGATTATGTGAGAAATTAATTTTTATATCTTATCATGTATTTATACTTTATTTATGTGGGATTATAGTCAATACACATGAGCGATCTATTTTATTTATAAAATGATCTTTGTAAGGGACTTCGTCTCAATCCCCTTCATTGAGGCATATTTTGTTTTATACACAACTTTCTTTTATACGGTGTATAAACACCTTTGAGTTTTACATTTATTCAAAAAGAATATTTTTTATATGAAGCGTTTTACTAAACAACAAAAGGGAATGTTTTTTGTCGTACGTATTTAGTGACAATGACTTCTCCGCCGTCATGACCATTATCTGAGTTTCGGCTTCCTCTACAAGCCATAAGTTATTTTTAAATGAAAAATAAATACCAAGTTTTACATTTCTTTTATTTTTGTATTGAAAATGGTTTTATTATATCAATGTGTTGTATTGATATCTTGTGATTGAAATGTAAAATGATATGTTTCCTTTATTCTGGTTTTATGTGATATAATTATGTTATGGTTTATGATATGTTTAAACCTGTTCATATGAGTAATGAATTGGACTTAATAAGTGACGGGTGGAGGCCGATATAGCTCCTTGATACATCGGTAGGTCTCATGAGACAAACTATTGTCTTGGAACAAGACCTTGACAAAATCTTATTTGTAGTCTTGGCACGAGGCCTTGGCTACGTGGTTATGATAGTCTTGCATTATGCATTCCATCATTATGAAAGTGGTTATTGATATTGCATGCGATTATTCGACTAGTAGAATATCCATGTGAATAAGTAAATGGCATTATTTCATTTTACTTTTGCCATATTATGCTGAATTTCATGTTTAGAATTCTTTTGTTTAGTTATACATTCCCTTAAATTTTTATGTTTATTTATGAATGCATCCTCTATATTGTTATCCTTACTAAGCATATGAGCTCACCCCTTTCAATGTTTTAATTTTTCCAGGATGTGAAGAATGATTTTATGAATGACCTGAAGGGATAATATGAGGGAATATGAAGACAAGATGTTGCTTTATTTTTGTATTACTTTATGATGTAATGTAAAACTTATGATTGTATCTAGTTTTTCAAGGATACTAAACTAATCAGTCTTTCAATACATGATATTTGTGATCATGCCAATGTCACGTAATAATGCACCAACTTTGGGTAACTGGGGTCCGGGCATTACAGTTGGTATCAGAGGTGGAACTCAACCTTAAGTGCACGGTGCACTGCCTGTGTTGAGATGTAGGGACCACAACGAGGACATTGTGCTCTAAAGGGGGGTGATTGTAACATATCCAAATGATAAAGGGTTAAATTAATAAATGATATGACTCATGTCAACAAGGTGATCCATCCTTTTTGGGAGCCTGTCTGATTCAAACTCCACAGTTA
Source organism: Viscum album (assembly GCA_963277665.1). Taxonomy (NCBI): domain Eukaryota; kingdom Viridiplantae; phylum Streptophyta; class Magnoliopsida; order Santalales; family Viscaceae; genus Viscum; species Viscum album. Next base: position 787,657,698 of record OY728153.1, read on the forward strand.
AGCGTGTTTGACATGGTGTAGTGGTCAGGATGGGTGACCTTCTGGAAAGTCACCCAGGGTGTGTGTGAGTGAGGAAAAAGTACACTGGAAAGGACATGTGATGCCCTGTGGGGACTCTCATTAGTCAGACGACCCATTCAGGCATGTGGGTAGAAGCTATGGTGGGCCCCACGTTTCTACGGAGCAACTGGTGGTACCTGGTGGGCCAGGACCCGTTGGCCATGTTAAGGCGGTGTGGTTGTGCTATCACTAGGGCCCAGTAGTTACAGTTGGTATCAGAGGCAGTTTAACACTAACATTGGATTCTAGATTTAGATAATATCTAATTAGAGCACATATCCCTAAGATAGACTTTTAGGATTAGTATAGAAGAACTTACTAGAATTTTGGTATTATAGAGATTTTGTGAGTTTTCCGAGTAATACATCCTTTTCTAGATACGACCAGGTAGAGGTAGCTTTGGCACAGATGTACCTAGGGGTAAAACCTGAAAACACCTCTTTAAGCTAGACTCGAACGGAAACTGGTGCACAACAACGGGCCTTGCTGCACTCTTGGTTACGACACTCCCATGGGATATGCTTAAGATAATTCTCATTTTCTCTACAAACCATTATGAGGGGATTATGACTATATACATCCTCAATGAAAACAATTTTATGATTATGGATTATATCCATAAACTGTTCAATTTATGTTAACTGTTTTACAAGCATGGAATTATGTATTTTGATTCATAAACTAATCTAGTTTATGCCATAGTTTAGAAATGGCGCCTAGTGTATGGAATGTAAACTGTATCAATGCACACACTCCATCTAGGGATTTCCCTCCTGCTCAAGATAGTTAATTTGGAGATTGAGATACAACTGGTGCTGGTCAACTTATCACCATACTGGGACAACTCACTCAGGTTATGAATAATAACCTTACTCGTATGGAGTACCCTGATCCGCAACTTGGAGGATCAATGTTAGACCGCTTTATGGGGAAACAACCGCCAAAATTTAATGGGGGTACAAATCCATTAGAAGTTGAGCAATGGATAAACTCATTAGAGAAAATATTCCATACCTTGGGGAGTAGCGAAAGAGAGAAGGTTGTCATGGAAGTTTACCGCCTCACTGGAGAAGCCAATCAATGGTGGTCGCATATTCAAAATACAAAGGAAGATAAAGAATTATCAAGTATGGAATGGAGAGAGTTCAAAGAGCTTTTCTTAAAAAAATAATTCCCTCGTGACCATCAAGAAGATATGGAAAGGAAATTTCTGAGTCTGAGACAAAAGGAGGATGAGAATGTCGTAAAGTATGAGGCTAACTTTACCAGGTTAGGGAGGCATGAAACAGATTATATACGTAACCCAAGAAGTATGATTGGTCGTTTCATTGATTGGTTAAAACCATTTCTCCGTCGAGCCTTAGTCTCACAATCTTTCTCGTCGTATGAAGATATTCTCTCATGTTCTATAAAGACAGAAAATAAATTCTCTAAATCTTATGATAATAAAGTAAAGAAAGAGAAGAAGATAATGGTGGAACACGAGAAAGATAAAGGGAAAATGGAAAGAAGGATTTAACATTATGTGACAATTTAAGGAATAATCACCCTAGTACTTGCCTAAAAGGAATGGGAGTTTGTTATAAATGTGGAGAAAAAGGTCACCAGGCTCGTTATTGCAAGGGAATGAAAGGGGATTTCAATGTTGAATGCTACAATTTTAGAGAAATGGGGCATTATGAAAATGAATTCCCTAAGTATCAAGGAAAATTACCTCATAAAAGGCCAAGGGATCATGGACAATCTTATGTTGTTACTACAATTGCAGTGGAATAATTATTGTATTTTTTTTGGCCTCAAGATCTATATTATTCTTATATGAATAATGTGATATATATATATATATAAGTATTTTACTACATCACTTATTTTTTTCATTAAGCCTTTAATATGATGAAGTTAATCATATTTTTAGTATGTGACAATAATAGAAACATTACTTTGTTTGGGGAATCTGATGAGTTGATTTTGGAATTTAGAGACCTTTTAGAAAAAGTCTGGACAGAGGGATTTTTTATAACTATAATTGTTGGAATGGATTAAGTTTAACTTTGGATAGTATTTTTTAAGGATAAAAAATTTCTGAAAATTATTTTTGGAATATTATAATACTTTAGTTTTAGGAAAAGGACAACCTGCAGCTCAGGGGATAACCCATCGCGTCGGAAAAAGCTGTAGGAATCGAACCCACAACCATAGTGAAACATGCATTTATTACCTACCACTAGCCTACAGGAAGTCCCTGGTTATTACAAAATAGTTCTCCTAATCTAAATGGTATGTGTTAATATTTGTAACCTTGTATGATTTGGATAAATATAATATTTTTGAGTTCTATTATCTTTTTGAGTGAAAGATGGGTTTGTGGTAAAAATTTATTAAAGACTGAAAAGTATACATGACAAGTATGTATATTTCCATACGTTCTTAAAAAAACTCCTGAACAAATTCCTCAACTTTATGAAAGGTTACATAAAACAAAAATGTTGTCGGTTAACTTTTCCTACTAGGGAATCAATGATCATTTAACCAATAAAAAGTTTGTGATTTTCTTGTAGTTAAACTTTCTCCTAATCTTGTTTTCTACAACTCTCTATCAGACCATGTTGGTTTGTTTCTCTTCCATATCCATATTTTCATAGAATCCTAGTATGGGCTATCTCGGTTGACCTTTGTACTTCGCTTTCATTCTTTTATAGTTATATTTTTATTAACCCTATTTCTGATGTGGGTTCTCCACAAAGGTATATTCTATTTTTAACCTTTTATTTTTGAAGAACATTTCCAAATTTCGAGGATGCAATTTATTGAAGGAGGGGAGAATGTAACAGTCCAAGCTTCCATGATAAGCTTCTCTTTCAATAATGTAGTAGCTTGCATTGTACGAAAGTTTGAGATTCTAATACACTTTGACTAATCAAAGTAGACATTATGAAGAGTAATACACACTTTTTGAAATTTTATAAATTTTATTATACAAATTGGACTTCATTTTTGAATTCGGAATATCAAACTTATCCTAAGTTTAATTTTTCGTTTTTTCTGAGAACTTCCAATTTTTATTAATAGTGTAAAATATTAAACTTTAATTTTAAAAAACTTTTTTAGTAAAAATAATTTATAGTGATAAATTATATTATTTAGTTGTTTTAAAGTATAATTAGAATATAATTTTATCATTTTATCCAATGGTGGTCATTAGAATTAATTTCACTTTGAAATTTGATATAAACAATTGTCAATTTTTTGATTGATATTGTTTCTTAAAAACACGCTATTTGTTTTGACAACGGGAATTAATTATAAAATTAATTAATGAAACTTATATGTTTGGAATTTTTTTTTAAATAGACATCATTTTTGAATTCATAATATCAATTATAGCTTAGGGTGAATTTTTGGTATTTTTCTAAAAAACTTCAATTTTTGATGAATAGTGAAACCACTAAGTGGTAGTTAAAAAACCGATTTTTTCGTTTAAATGAAATTTTACCGCTTCTGTAAATTTAATTTCAAAAATCCGACATACATGGTTGTAATTATGAAGTAAAATTTGGTTCAATGGGATGAAAATAATTTTTGGTGAATAGTAATTTTTATGTTTTATTAATCATGATTAAAGGTAATTTGTGTAATTTAAGGTAAATATAATGTTATAATAATATGAAATTACCTTTACAATTGTCCTACCCATATTTTATGAGTCATGGGAGACCATGAAAATACATTGGTCAACTTGGGGACCCCATGGAGCCACATGGGTAAGAAAATGACATTAATAATTTTGTATTTGAATGAAAAATAAAATTGTCACAAACATGTGTTGTTTTACTAAAACAATTATTACATGGGTTTGTATAAGTCATATTTTTTACTATAAATATTCATTAAAAATCAAAATAAATTTCCTACAACATTTTATCTTTTTCTATAATTTATAGATATTAAAAATATAAATTTATTTTTGACCCCATGACGATGCAGCGACTACCTCATTAATTAACAATTTAAATAAAATGAAAAGATAACATAAAATATAAGACATAAACTTGTTAAAAACATATTGGATGAGTATATTTCGAACCCTTATCACCTTATCCTAGAAATATATAATTTGGGGACCTTTGAAATCATAAAATCATTTTAAAATAAAGTGACATTTCATGACTTTCCTAGAGTGCCCCTCCTCTCCTCTTATACAAGGCCCCCACCTCTACCACCTTATTCACACCATCAAAGCCATTTGGCTCGGCCAAACTCTGGAAAAATACTCTCTCAAATTCCCTCTCTTACTCTTAGAAGCCTCACTTTGGGCAGAAGTCTTCCCAAGGAAGCCTTTGTCTCAAATCAAAAATAGTTACCCAATTTAAGGTAATGTCTTCTCTTATGTTCTTTTGTTTTATTTTTCATCTCCAACCCCTTAAGATATTTTTATTACTTTATTTTGTAACAAAAACAGTATCTTAAATATACTAGGATTTTTTTATGACAATTATTTTACTTAAACTTACACACACATTTGTCTAATGGTTAAAGAACATACTGTTTATGTGGGTGGCGAATTACTGCTTCATGAAATGATGATTGTTCAATCTTATTTAAACACCTCTCATAGTGGACATTATGATGACACTATTTTTATATATGATATATATTATGTTTATGTTTTCCTTATGCTTATTTATTTTTCATTTATGGAATACCTTTATGATTTCCATTATGGTTAAACACGATAATTTCATTTTAGGAAGTTCTGACTACCGCCCCCTCAATGTGATTCGAATCGTTAATGCCATATGTGGGATGTATAACTGATGCAGTAAATGATATTATATATGATATTATACTGTAATTATAATATACCTTTATATCATTGTTATTTCATTACATAAAATACGAAATAGAAATGAAAGTACCGTTCATGCGTACGTATGGCTTACCGTCTCCATGAATTGTGCATTTCATTTCTTACCTCTAAATGTTGTGTAATATTATAAATGCCTGTATATAATGGATATATATTATATATATTATATCAAAATCATGAATATAATATTGGATATAATGGATATTTTACCACATCAACCACTTTTAATTATAAGAATTTTATTTTTGACTCAAGTACCAAAGAGCGACAAAACGACCGTTATTAACTTAAATGACTACATAATTTTTATAACATGGTAATAAGTAATGTAAAAGGAATAATGAAATAGAATAAGGTTCTTAAAAATGTAGGAATTAACTCTAGTTTATTATTCAGGATGTTAACGAATGATCGAGTCAAGTCGGACACGATGTAAGGGAACTTCTTAACCCAATTCCCATTCTTTGGTTTAAACATATCTTTCTTATTTATGGTGTTATTTGTTTATGTGAGAAATTAATTTTCATATCATTTCATGTATTTATACTTTCTTTATGTGAGCTTATAGTGAATACACATGAGCAATCTATTTTATTTACAAAATGATCTTTGTAAGGGACTTCGTCTCAATCCCCTTTATTGAGGGATATTCGGTTTTATACACAACTTTCATTTATACGGTGTAAAAACCCCTTTGAATTTTACATTTATTTAAAAGGAATATTTTTTATATGAAGCGTTTTACTAAATGAAAAAATGGAATGTTTTTTCGTACGTATGCGGCGAAAAAGAATTCTATGCCGCTGTGACTATTATTTGAGTTTTGGCTTCCTCTACAAGCCAAATCTTTTTTTAAAATGAAAAATAAATACCATGTTTTAATTTTATTTTATTTTGGTATTGAAAATGGTTTTATTATATCAATGTTTTGTATTGATATCTTGTGATTGAAATGTGTAAATGTAATGTTTTCTATTAGGAATGTTTTATGTGATAAGATTATGTTATGGTTTATGATATGATTAAACATGTTCATATGAGGAATTCATTAGACTTAATAAATGACGGGTGGAGCCCGCTATTGCTCCTCGATGCATCGGTAGGTCTCATGAGACAAAATAGTGTATTGGCACAAGGCCTTGACAAAATCTTATTTGTATTATTGGCACGAGGCCTTGGCTACGTGGTTATGATAGTCTGGCATTATGAATTCCATCATTATGAAAGTGGTTATTGATATTTCATGTGATTATAAGACAAGTAGAATATCCATGCGAATAAGTAAATGGAATTATTTCATTTTACATTTTCAATATTATACTGAATTTCATGTTTAAAATGCTTTTTTTAGTTATACATTTCCTTAAATGTTTTTGTTTATTTATGAAAGCTTACGCTATATTGTTATCCTTGCTGAGTAACTGAGATCACCCCTTTCAATGTTTTAATTTTTCCATGATGTGAAGAAGTACTTTATTAATTACCTGAAGAGATAATATGAGGGGATATGAAGACAAGTTGTTGTTGTAGTTTTTTTTACTTTATGATATAATGTAAAACTTATGAATGTATCTAGTGTTTCAAAGCTACTAAACTAATCGTCCTTTCGAGACTTGATCATTGTGATCTTGCCAATGTTACATAATAATGCACCGACTCTGGGTAACTGGGGTCGGGGTGTTACAGTTGGTATCAGAGGTGGAACCCAGCCTTAAGTGTGTGGTGCACTGCCTGGGTTGAGATGTGCGGCCCACAACAAGGATTTTGTGCTCTAAAGGGGGGTGATTATAACATCTCCAAAGGATAAACCGTTAAATGAATAAATGATATGACTTATGTCATCAAGGTGCACCTTCTTTTTTGGGAGCCTGTCCGATTAAAACTTCACAGTTAAGTGTACTTGACTTGGAGTAGTGGTCAGGATGGGGTGACCTTTTGGGAAGTCTTCCAGGGTGAGTGTGAGTGAGGACAAAGCACACTGGAAGGACATGTGTTGTCCTATGGGGACTGTCATTAGTCAGATGACCCGTTCAGGCATGTGGGTGGACCCTGGGGTGGGCCTCACATGTCTGCGGGGCAACTGGTGGTACATGGTGGTCCAGTACCAGACAGCCATGTTACGGCGGGGTGGTTGTGCTATCACTGGGTCCCGGTTGTTATAGTTGGTATCAGAGGCAGTTTATTACTAACCTTGGAAGCTAGATTTAGATAAACTCTTATTAAAGAAAATAACCATATGAAAGACTTTGAGGATTAGTATAGATGAACATCCTAGAATTATGGTATTATAGAGATTTTGTGAGTTTTCCAAAAAATACATCCATGTCTGGATATGAGCAGGTAGAGGCGGCTCTGGCACAAATGTACCTAGATGTAAACCCAAAAACACCACTTCGAGCTACACTCAAATGAGAACTGGTGCAGGACAACAGGCCTTGTTGCACTGTTGGTTACGACACTCCTGGGGGATATGCTTAGGATAATTCTTTTTTTCTATAGGGTTTATGAGTATATACTTCCTCAAAGAAAACATTTTTATGATTATGGATTATATCCATAAACTATTAAATTTATGTTAAGTGTTTTACAAGTATGGAATTATGTATTTTGATTCATAAACTAATCAAGTTTTTTCCATTGTTTATAAATGGTGCCTAGTGGAAGGAATGGAAACTGTATCAATGCACGGACTCTATGTAGGGATTTCCCATCCTGCTCAAGATAATAATAGTGGAGATGGTGATACAACTGGTACTGACCAACTTATCACCATACTGAGAAAACTCACTCAGTTTATGAATAATAACCTTACTCGTATGGAGCACCCTGATCTGCAATGTGGAGGATCAATGTTAGACCGCTTCATGAGGAAAAAACCGCCAACATTTAATGGGGGTAAAAATCCATTAGTAGCTGAGCAATGGATAAAATCCTTAGAGAAAATATTCAATGCCATGGGGTGTAGCGAAAGGGAGAAGGTTGTCATGGCAGTTTACCGCCTCACTAGAGATGTCGATCAATTGTGGTCGCTGATTCAAAATACAAAGGAAGATGAAGAAGTATCAAGTATGGAATGGAGAGAGTTCAAAGATCTTTTGTTCGAAAAATACTTCTCTCGTGACCATCGAGCAGATATGGAAAGTAAATTTATGATTCTGAGACAAAAGAAGGATGAGAATGTCCTAAATTATGATGCTAACTATACCAGGTTAGCGAGGCATGCAGCAGATTATATACGTAACCCAAGAAGTATGATTGATCGATTCTTTGATGGGTTAAAACTATTTCTCCATCGTGATTTAGTCTCACAATATTTCTCGTCGTTCGAAGATATTGTCTCATGTGCTATCAAGATAGAAAAAGAATTCTCTAAATATTATGACAGTAAAGTAAATCAAGAGAAGAAGAGAATGATGGAACAAGAGAGAGATAAAGGGAAAAATGGAAAGAAGGATTTTCCATTATGCTATAATTGTGGGAAGAATCTTCCTGGTACTTGCCTAAAAGGAATGGGAGTTTGTTATAAATGTGGAGAAAAAGGTCACCAGGATCCTGATTGCAAGGGAAAGAAAGAGGTTGTCAATGTTGAATGATTCAATTGTAGAGAAATGGGTCATTATGCAAAGGAATTCCCTAAGTGCCAAGGAAACATACTTCAGAAAAGGCCAAGGGATCAAGGCCAATCATATGATGTTACTACAGTTGATGTGGAATAATTATTTTATTTGTGTTTTTGGACTCATGAACTATATTATGGTTATAAAAATAATGTGATATATATAAGGATTGTACTACAGTACTTATTATTTTCATTAAGGATTTAATATGATGAAGGTAATCATATTTTTAGTATGTGACAATAAGAGAAACTTTATTTTTTTTGGGGAATCTGATGAGTTGATTTTGGAATTTAGAGACCTTTTAGAGAAAGTCTGGACAGAGGTATTTTGGATAACTATAAAGGTTGGAATGGATTAAGTTTTACTTTGGATATATTTTTTAAGGATAAAACATTTCTGAAAATAATTTTTGGAATATTATAATACTATAGTTTTAGGAAAAGGACAACCTACAGGTCGGGGGATAACCCTTCGCGTCAGACAAAGCTGTAGGAATCGAACCCACAACCATAGTGTGACTGGCCTTTATTACCTACCACTAGCCTACAGGAAGTCCCTAGTTATTACAAAATAGTTTTCCTAATATAAATGGTATGTGTCAATATTTGGAACCTTCTATGATTAGGATAAATATAATATTTTTTAGTTATATTATCTTTTTGAGTGAAATATGGGTTTGTGGTAAAACTTTATTAAAGAATGAGAAGTCTACATGACAAGTATGTATATTTCCTTACGTTCTTATTAAATATCCTGAATATATTCCTCAACTTTATGAAAGGTAACTTAAAACAAAAACGTTGTCGGTTAACTTTTCTTACTGGGGAATCGATGATCGTTTAACCAATCCCAAGTTTGTGATTTTATTGTAGTAAAACATTTTCTTAATATTATTTTCTAAAACTCATCATCAGACCTTGGTGGTTTTTTTCTCCTCCATATCCATATTTTCATAGAATCCTAGTATGGGCTATCTCGGGTGACCTTTGTATTTCTCTTTCGTTCTTTTAAAGTTATATTTTTATTAACCCTATTTCCGATGTGGGTTTTCCACAAAAATATTTTCTATTTTCAACCTTTTATTTTTAAAGAACATTTTTAAATTGCGAGGATGCAATTTTTTGAAGGAGGGTAGAATGTAACACCCTGTGCTTCCATGATACGCTTCTCTCTCAATAATGTAGTAGCTTGCATTGTACGCATGTTCGAGATTCTAACACACCGCAACCAATCAAAGTAGCCGTTATGAATAGTAATACCACTTTTTGAAATTTTATAAATTATATTATTCAAATTGGACTTCATTTTTGGATTCGGAATATCGAAATTATCATATGTTTAATATTTCGTTTTTTCTGAGAACATCCAATTTTTATGAATAGTGTAAAATACTAAACATTAATTAAAACAAAATTAATAAAAATAATTTATTGAGATAAATTATATTATTTAGTGGTCTTAAAGTGTAATTATAATATAATTTTACCATTTTATCCAATTGTTGTCCTTAGAATTAATTTCACTTTGAAATTTGATATAAACAATTTTCAATCTTTTAATTGATATTGTTTCTTAAAAACACGCTATTTGATTTGACGATAGAAATTAACTATAAAATTAATTAATTCAACTTATATGTTTGTATTTTTTTAAAATAGACATCATTTTTTAATTCAGAATATCAATTATAGCTTAGGGTGAATTTTTGGTATTTTTCTGAAAAACATCAATTTTTGATGAATAGTGAAACCACTAAGTGGTAGTTAAAAAGTTGTTTTTTCGTTTAAATGAAATTTTACCACTTCTGAGAATTTAATTTCAAAAATATGACATACATGGTTTTAATTAGGAAGTAAAATGTGGTTCAATGGGATGAAAATAATTTTTTTTGAATAGTATTGTTTATGTTTTATTAATCGCGATTAAAGGTAATTAGTGTAATTTAAGGTAAATATAATGTTATAATAATATGAACTTTTCTTTACACTTGTGCTACCCTTATTTGATGAGTCCTGGCTGACCAATAAAATCTATGGGTCAACTTGGGGACCCCATGGAGCCACTTGGGTAAGAAAATGACATTAATTACTTTTGATTTAAAGTAAAAATTAAATTGTCACAAACATGTGTTGTTTTACTAAAACAATTATTACATGGGGTTATTCAAGTAATATTTTTGACTATAAATATTCATTAGAAATATAAAAATATTTCCTACAAAATGGTATTTTTTCATAATTGTTAGATATTAAAAATATAAATTTATTAATGACACCATGATGATGCAGCGATTACCTCATTAATTAACAATTTATATAAAATGAAACGATAATGTAAAATATAAGACTTACATTTTTCAAAGACCTATTAGATGAGTATATTTAGAACCCTTATCAACTTATCCTAGAAATATATAATTGTGGGACCTTTAAAATCCGAAAAGCATTTTAAAATAAAGTGACATTTTATTACATTCCTAGAGTTCCCCTCCTCTCATCTTATAAAAGGCTCCCACCTCTACCACCTTATTCATACCATCAAATCCATTTGTATCAACCAACCTAAGCCCAAAAACTCTCTCAACTTCCCTAAGTTACTCCTAGAAGCCTCACTTTGGGCAGATGTCTTCCCAAGGAAGCCTTAGGCTCAAATCAAAAAGAGTTACCTGATTTAAAGGTAATGTCTTCTCTTATGTTCTTTTGTTTTATTTTGATTCTACAACCCCTTAAACTCTTTTTATTACTTTATTTTGTAAAAACACTAGTATATTCAATATACTAGGATGTTTTTATGAGATGTATTTCATTTACACTTACACACACCTTCGTCTAATGGTTAAAGAACATACTGTTTCTGTGGGTGATGTATTACTGTCTCACGAAACGATGATTGTTCAATCCTCATTTAAAACATTCATGGTGGCCATTATGATGAAACAATTTTTATATATGATATATATTATGTTTATGTTTTCCTTAGGCTTATGTATTTTTCATTTATGGCATACCGTTATGATTTCCATTATGGGTAAACGCGATAATTTCAATTTAGGAAGTGCGGACTACCACCCCCACAATGTGATTTGAATCATTAATTCCATATGTGGGATGTATAAAGGATATAGTAAATGATATTATATATGATATTATACTGGAATTATAATATACCTTTATATCATTATGATTTCATTCCATTAAATACGAAATAGAAATGAAAGTAGCGTTCATGCGTACGTATGGCTTACCGTCTCCATGAATGGTGCATTTCATTTCTTACCTCTAAATGTTATGCAATATTATAAATTCATGTATATAATGGATATATATGATATATATGACATCTATATAATGAATATAATTCTACATATAATGGATTCTTTTACCACATGAAAAACATTTAATTATAAGAAGTTTATTTTTGACTCAAGTACCAAAGAGAGACAAAACGATCGTTATTAACTTAAATGACTAAATAATTTTCATAACATGGTAATAAGAAATGTAAAAGGAATAATGAACTTCAATATGGTTCTTAATAAAGTTTAAATTAACTCTAGTTTATTATTCAGGAGGCTAAAGAACGATCGAGTCAAGTCGGACACGAGGTAAGGGAACTTCTTAACCCCATTCCCATTATTTGGGTTGAACTTATCTTTCTTAATTATGTTGTTCTTTGATTATGTGAGAAATTAATTTTTATATGTTATCATGTATTTATTCATTCTATATGTGAGATTATAGTGAATACACATGAGAGATCTATTTTATTTACAAAATGATCTTAGTAAGGGACTTCATCTCAATACCCTTCATTGAGGCATATTTTGTTTTATACACAACTTTCTTGTATACGGTGTATAACCCCCTTTGACATTTACATTTATTCAAAAGGAATAATTTTTATATGAATCATTTTACTAAACGAAAAAGGGAATGTTTTTTGTCATACGTATGCGGCGACAACAACCTCTCCACCGCCAATACCATTATTTGAGTTTCGGTTTCCTGTACAAGCCATAAGATTTTTTTAAATGAAAAATAAATACCAAGTTTTAATTTTCTTATATTTTGGTATTAAATTTTTTTTATTCTATCAATGTGTTGTATTTATATCTTGTGATTGAAATGTGGAAATGTTATATTTCCTTTATGCATTTTTTATGTGATATGATTATGTTATGGTTTATGATATGTTTAATCCTGTTCATTTGAGGAATGAAATGGACTTAATAAGTGATGGGTGGACCTTGCTATAGCTCCTCAAAGAATCGGTAGGTCTCATGAGACAAACTAGTGTCTTGGCATGAGGCCTTGACAAAAAATTATATGTAGTCTTGGCATGAGGCCCTGGCTACGTGGTTATGATAGCCTGGATTTATGCATTCCATCATTATGAAAGGGGTTATTGATATTTCATGTGATTATTCGACCAGTACAATATCCATGTGAATAAGTAAATGGCATTATTTCATTTTAATTTTTCCATATTATGCTGATGTTCATGTTTAAAAGGCTTTTGTTTAGTTATAAATTTCCTTAAATGAATATGTTTATTTATGAAAGCTTCCGCTGTATTGTTATCCTTACTGAGCATCTCATCTCACCCCATTCAATGTTTTAATTTATCCTGCATGTGAAGAAATGTTTTATGAATGACTTCAAGGGATAATATGCGGGGATATGAAGACAAGATGTTGTTGTAGTTTTGTATTACTTTATGATGTAATGTAAAACTTATGAATGTATCTAGTTATTCAAGGCTACTAAACTAATTGGTCTTTCGAGACTAGATCTTTGAGATCATGCCAATGTTACGTAATAATGAACCGACTCTAGGTAACTAGGGTCAGGGCGTTACAATTTGGGATAGGACTAGATGATCCAACGTGGTATGATTTTGTGAACAATAGAGAATAGGGGTTGCCTTTTATAAGGTAGGATAATGTCACATTAATAATTGTTTGAAATGATTCCATCATAAACAATATTTTAATGTGTCCAATGCTTTCAATATATTAAATTGTAGATCCTATAAGTGATCAGTTATAAGTATGGATATAATTATTTTTGAAAATTTGGTATGTCATTTTAAACTATCTTGTCTTTTTTAACCCTATGTAAATCCATATTTTCATTTACCATGAGAAACAATTTTTATTATTTTGACGAAATTTTTTTGGAGAAAATAAATTTTAAAAAATTTTAATTTTTAATTTATTCTATTCCAAAATATGGAATTTATTTTTTTGAAACTCAAAAAACATAATTTTTAGATTTGAATTTATATTAATCTGAGAGAAATGAAATTAAAATGTTCTTTTCAAGAGAATATGATGAAATGTTTACAATGGTTTTTAACAAAAAAAATAATATAATTATTACGATTACATAAATATAACCAAATGATGTATAATTTAAAAAATATTACTTCCAAAAAATTACAATATTACATGACATCATAAATATTTCAAATAAAATAACAGTTTTCAACTAAAATATATTATTTTTCCCTATTTTTTAAAAAATGATGCATTTTATAAAATTACCACAAATTAAAAATATTATAATTTTTTATGTTTAATATAAAAAATAATTTTTATATATCATATTTTGTTAGAATAGGTGAAATAAATTTTAATTTATCAATGCCAATCATTGTTAAACGGTATTTTAGAAAAACAAATATTTTAAAAAAATCTGTATTTTTACATTATATGAATATTATTTCATTTATAATAAAATATAAGAAATAAACATACAAAAAATTCCTATTTTCAAAATTTATATAATCTGATTCATACCTACCATTCCAATAGCTAGGTAATACCACTCTCACTAAATGAAAATATTTTAATTTTATGTCATGTTTTATTGAAACACAGAGTTCCATGTAGTGAAAGATAAAGTTGTTGTTTCTTGTAACTCCATATAAACTTAATTTTTTTGTACTGAATTATTTTTAATTGATTTGAAATAAATGTAATTATATGATAAATTTTCCATTTTTAAAACATTCCTTTCAAAAAATGATCATTCCCTTTATAGAGATATAATATGGAATGTATCAATTCAATATATACCTAATGGCGAAAGAATACGAAGTTATTTTAATTATTTAATTGAAATATAATTAAATGATCATTAAAATTAGTCTTCTGTGAATGTTTTTCCTTATAAAAGTACCTCTTTTATATCAGAAATCATTTTAATGACCATTTCGTTTAAAAGCGCATTTAAAAATAATGAATTTCTATAAAAATAAGGCTTAAATTTTTTAAAAGAAATATTGTAAACATGATAATTCAGATTTAATGAACGGATGGTCGTAATGTTTGTAAATTTTTTAAATCTTATAATTGATAAAATGAAATTTCCCTTTTCACTATAAAAAATGATTGGTAAATTCCTTATTTAGAAATCAATAATAATATTCCATTCACATTTTCATTAAAATACTAATGGGAATTACATTGAAAAATATAGTACAACCCTTATAAATAAATAAATGAATTAAAATGGGTAAAAATTATTTAATAAATATTTTCAAAAAGTTCAAAAACATTTTTTAAAACATTTTATGAAATATTTGTCTTCGATGAATTTATAGTATAGACTGAGGTGGGAAAATACGTTAGGTTTTTTTAAAATATTTCTCAATTTAATGTACCATATTGTGAAAAAATCACACTATTATTATAAAATAAAATTAATAACTAAAAGAGAAAAAAATTAAATTGTTTTACTTTTTCATTTTCAAATACATTCCTTTCAAATAAAAATCATGAATAAAAATTATCCATTTTAATGTGTCATGAATCCTTCCCCACAATGTGTACCCCTCCTGGGATAGCAATCCGAGAATTGAGATAATGAAACTTCTGTCACACCTCTAGTGGGTCCCATATTTTTGACAATCACCATGGGTATAATAAACACATACATTGGAGGAATTTCCCTCTCTGATAACCCATGCACACATATATAATTTCATGCAAGAACAACTACAATTGAATGGGAAAACTGTATGAACCAAATGAAAGTAAAACACTAGTGACCACAAATCCCAACCAATTCATACAAATTCATTAAGCTAGTAATGACCATCCTGATCTCTAACCTGCCCTAACTGACTATGAAAATTATATATATAGTGTAGGGTGACTATAATTGTACACTCAGTTGGATCCTCCCTAGAGCCTCTCATGAATATTTAAAAAATAATTCTAAAGAACATTAAACTATAGGTGAAACTTAATCATAACCAAACGAATTATATGATGTTCACATTCTCACCATGGATACTCTCACCAAAAATCACATACATAAGTATATAATAAAATATTGAATATAAAGGGAAGCCTTCAACAACTTCATCATTGGTTTGTTACTTTCCACCAACGTCACAAGTCCTGAGAATCTCTCTCCAAAAAGGATATCCCAAGGACACCTTAGAATAGCACTAAGACATGAACCATGTGAAACTCATCACCCCAACTACACAACCAAAATTAAGTAAGTAATTCAAGGGAGGAACTAGAGCCTTCGTAACATCTGCCAAACTTCATTTAATATACATTAAGCCACTAAAGTTTGTACGCCGAGAAAATATCATAATGTCAATATGGCCTATACATGTTATACCTATATAAGCACTTAAAAACTGTATACAGAATACATGTGTGTGAATTAAACAAAATCTATTACAGCCCAATACAAACATATAAGGGTAAAACTAACTACCATTCATACCCACACAAGTAACTACCAAGAGAAGTGTGTGATGCCAAAGGGTAAAGGAAACCATCCATCCTCCCCCCAGGATGTTGGGGAAAACACCCCCATGGCTCATAATCCCTTGGGGGTCAGTTTTCCAAGATGATAGGGTGGGGTATCATATAGAAACAAAAAATTCTAATGTTATGATTTAGAACACCACCACAGTATGAGAAAAATCATGTCTTAGACCAAACTGGAGCTAATGCCTATCAGACTCCCAGTTTCCTCAATTATGACTATATATCCTAAAAGCACTCAAATATTTTAAGATCTAAATTATGTAATATTATCCATTATAATTAGTTTCCAAATATGTTAATCAATTATTTTACCATTAATTATTCAATTTTCATTTCCACATGAAATTTCATTAGCATCCTAACAAATTTCTATGGCCTCATTGCATATCCAAATTGAGTTCATAGCTTCTATGAATTATAACATCAGAATTGAAATCTTTCAAGATCTATCCCAATAGGTTGAACATAATTTTTTCATTAATTTATTATTATAATTTTCATATTCCATATTTCCTGGTATTCTATGAAAAAAATATAAACTACCAAACACATGGGGATCGAGACAGTGAGTAGATGAGATGCCAATCATGTCATTACCACTTATAGAAAAGCGTAGACCCATCCATTCTCTTGAATATATACATGGAAATAATGTGAAATACTCTTCATGTCTTTGAATCTTTTGGAAGGAGGGTAAGAAATACTATCATCCTCAAGAAGAGTAGAAATTAATGATGATAAATAAATAACAGATTCAAGAGTAACCACTTTCACATATGTAGAAAAACAAACATTAAGTCGTTCCATCACCCTTGGTGTCCTCTTAGACAACAAAATATATAAAATGTCTCATCTTGATACTCAAGGTGTTAAATACTTCCATAACCATTGGATCCCTTCCCCAACATACCACAACAGCCCACCAGGCTCTTCCATCCCAGGCTAACATCACATTAAAAGATTATGGGAAAAAACAACAGAGAAATTGGGATGTTGGCTCTAAAACAAGTCATTTAATCATCAAAAACGATGAGCTCTCATGTCACCATGAACAAGACACTTTTCCATTATAAGCATGCGGGTAACACCAACACAACAAGACAATATATTTATCAGAAAGTAGGTTCATTGTTCCATCTGAAATTTACTGATTCGTTATCAAATGTTCTAACTATGGGAATCCTAAACAACTAGATATCTCAAGATATCAAAAATAATTTAAACAGCTATTATTACATTCCTTTATTAAAAAATCAATAACATGCTTCAGTTTTAACAATAAATTAAATTAATCATGGTTAATAAATAAATTTAATTATCATCAAATTACATTTAAAAATAGTATTTATTAAACATGCATACTCTTCTTTGTCCAATTAACATATAATTAGTCTCGCCTTTACATTATTCACCAATATCCATTAATAATGACATCCTCAATAAGAAAATCATATATATCACATTATCTAGAAAATAAAGAGGTAATAACATGGTGATGAAATTGATACCCACTCATTAATTGGGTTAAAATATTTATTATGTCAATTTCATTGTTTTTTAGTAGATATAACATTCTATTTATATGAATTTACTATATTCAAATTGAGAATCCACAAATACCCTACCTCCCACGGTTTATAGTGTTCTTTTAATGAGAATGGTACATCATAATGGATCACGATCACCACTCAAAAAATAACTGCATCCACCTGAGGATGTCGCAACACAACCGCATAAACTAAAAAACATGAAAGCCCCATTACAACCGTGTATACCAAATGACATAACATATATATGATAATATGTGAAAATATTACAAGGAAACCAAATAGATAGAGGATGAACATAACATATATAAGAGATGTATTGACACATCCCGGTTGAACCAAAATAGGGGGTACACATGTAGTAGGAATACTCATCGGGAAAATGATCCACTGAGTGAAGTTCGATCACATGAATATGAAAGGAGTATGAAATCTAGAAGTATCATAACAAGAAAAATAGCTAGGAAGAACAAAGGTGGAAGGAATATTAGCCATTTAAAAATGAATATGGTGTTGCAATTTAGATTTTCCATTAACAGAGGATCTAGTTGATATTACACACATTAACTGAGTAATGTCACCTGAACAATTATGAAAATTAATTTAGGAGTTTTTGTCTTTTAATCAGTTTTAAATCCTATAAAATATTTCTAAGAATGCATTTTACAACAAATATAATGTCAATTTTTTGGAACTATAGGATTCTCAAAAAATTGTTCACTGACGACTCATCATTGAGAGTCACTAATGCAAGTCACCAATGTGTTTCACTGATGCAAGTCACCGACATGAGTCCCCGACGTTAGTCAACAAAATGAATCAAAGACGTGACTCACCCATTCTACTCACCATTCTAGAAACAATATACCCCAACTAACAGGTTACCTACTGATACATGACCTACCGATTGATGACTTAATGATAGATGGCATATCGATATATGGAAAACCATCCAGGTAACACAATTCATTGTGTTTGAAAATTGAAAAAGTGTCAGATATAAGTAACTTTAACCTCCCAAGAATCCTCAAGCAGTATATTTTCACAAAGTAATAGACTGAAGAGTTCATCCATTAAATATGATACCTCTCAAAACATTTCCATCCCCGAGAATCCAAAACCATCAAAGAGAGAAAACATAAAAGGGGTTATCATAACATCTAACCTATGAGATACCACTCATGACTCTCACCACCATAGGATCTCAACCACTACATAAAACGAACAATGTAAAACCACACATAGACCAAAAATATCCCTTAAACAGTCTCCCATGGGAGATACCTCTCAAAATAGATCAAGTCACTACATGAAAAATGAAAAATCAGCCTCATGAATGGAATTTGTCCACATCCACAAAACAAACAATGTTGCAATATTAGAGCTATTCATCCAATAGATTGGGTTACTCAGCACATATATGTGACTCAAGATCCCATGTACTCTCTTACATTCCACTATCCTACCACATGACACAAACCATGGGTATAAAACTACCACATAAAATTGTATCCTTGTGGTTCAAGATCTCTATAGGCTACTCTTTAAAGGTAAAATTATCTTCAACATCATTCTCAACCCAATTGATGATGCGAGAGTTTTCATGAATAAAACGACTAAGCTGTGAAACATGAAAAATATATTTTATTCATGTCATCTATGGGGGATATGATAACCGATACACTATGACTAAAACATGAGCCTAAACCTCAAAAGTCCAAAAAAACTGGGGAGAAAGTATACTCCCAAGACCAAACCTTCCCTTCCCATGATAGGGAGTAAACTTTAGAAACACGTGATCTCAACATCAAACTCCAAAGGTATTGTCCTTTGACCAGCATATGAATTCTAATGATATAGTGTTGCATTCATCATATTGTGTAACAACTGAAGCATCATTGTCATATTATGTAGCATATTGGGCCCAAGAATAACTGACCCTCCGAACCCATTCCAGAATAACCGAGAAAGACATGGTAATCCATTCCATAATTAAAACGAAACCATACCAATGGTGGAGTGGATAATATTTTTCTAAGAAGTATCGCCCAAGGGAAGGATGATCATCTACAAACATCAATATTACAGGTCATAAGAGTGGGACATGTCATCAAGAGTCTGGATGGTCCACTATGTCTGAGAGTCCGTGTACATATGAAAAGTAGTGCTAAAGCATAACAGATAACCAAAAGCATGTTGGAGACCAATAAATACCCTATAGGTAAAATGAGTATCTGGATTGGTAATGATCGTGATCAGGAATCCTAGGAGTCTCACCACCTCCCCAGATACTGCCTCGAAAAAACCTCCACTTAGCTCAACTCCATGATTTATATGATGTGTGATGATTTCATAAAATGATCCACTAATACCAATATAGCATTATATACTCTCATAGAAAATGTTAAACTAGAAAAAAAATCCATTGGGATTTCCTTCTTCCACAGAGGAATGTCTAACTGCTAGAGATAACAACTAGGAACTCAGTTCTCGGCCATCACCTTATAGCAAGACAAGCACCAAGACATAACTTTGAATCTACCCATTTCATCCTAGGCCACCAAATGGGAATCACAATGGTTTGATTGATTTTATCACACTAGAATTTACAACTAAATGTTCTTGTATATAAATCATTGAGAACCATATCACACAATTCCAAAAAAAAAATCCTTCCATAAAACAACTCTCAAGGTTATTCATCCTTAGACCATCCGTCAGGTGCCTCCACACAAGAAACTCATTCTCCCCATACATTCAATTTAGAATCCTGGAACTGGGATTCCTCCACATACTGAACTAGAGGTGACTTCACCTTCATCTGAAAAAGACATCATCTTCCCCCATTATTCTCCCAGATCCAAATTAATGCTGAATGTTCCTCCATTACTCTCCGAGAATTAAGAGATTAAATGCATCATTATGCTACTTCATGCTTTTCACATTGGTTTCAACATTACACATTCTTGATATATATTAGCAATCAAATTCCTAATACTATAAAAAATCCCTTCACAAAAAAATTTCATAATATCATGTCTCACTCAGATAAAACATACCTTTGGATCTTATTATCAATAAAGAACACAAAATTCTATCTAATGAGATAATGTCTCTATAGAATTAGTGAAGACATCACCAAATAAGACTGAAGATCATGGGTGGAATAGTTAAACTCATTTGGAAATATCTTCCTAGACCAATAGAGAACAACTTATCTCTGTTACATCAGAACACAACCTAAACCCAGATGAGAATCATCTCATAAAAAATCAAACTAAACTCCTTCGAATGGAAGAAAAATAATCAGATCATTGACTAACTTTTCTTTTAGATAAAAAATGTGTAACACTGATCAGTCCACTAAAATGCTTGATAAGTTCTCGTCAATCCTTTCAATGGATCCACAACCTGAGTGAATTCGTCTATGAAACTCTTATAATAGCCTTGATGACCAAGGAATCATCTTACCTCTTATTCTGTCTTGGAGGATTCACGTGATACAACAACTTATATCTCTAATGGATCTATATTTAATTACTAATAAGATATAAAATGCCCCATGAAATTGTCTTCTTGATCCCAAAACTCACACATCAGTAACTTCACAAACATCTTCTCATAGCGATGAACTCCCAAAATAGTACGTATTTTCTCTACATGCTCCTCCTCGGATGTATATTAAACAATAATTTCATCTATGAAAACATCTGCGATCATATTATGGAACTCACAGAACACTACATTCCTCAACCCCAAAAACATGACATGATCATTTGTCGCACTAGACGGAATCACAAAGAACTCTTAATGACCATGATGATGATGGAAGGAAGTCTTTAGAATATATTCATCCTTCACTCACATATGATGATTTCATGACCACAAATCGATTTTTGAGAACCAACACACACCATATAGTTGATCAAATAAATCATCAGTCCATAGAACATGATAGCAATTTCTTACAGTCACATTGTTTAAGGGATGATAATCAATATCAAACTACAATCTACCAGCATCCTTATTTATGAAATAGATTGGTTCACCCCATGGTGACACACTTGAATGAACAAAAAAAATATAATAGAACATTTAGATTTATACATAGCTCCCACAACTCAGAAGTCACCATACTATATGGAGACATCGAGATATGAGATGTCAATGACTGTAGGTCAATCACAAACTTGATCTATCATCGAGGGGGTAAAACTAAAACATATTTTGGAAAGACATCAAGGTACACATCTAAAACCCTAGGAAACAACACATTCTGAACCTCTGATGAACTCATCAATAGCTCTTCCAACATGTATGATAAGTATGGAACACACCTCTAACCTATCTAAGGGTTTTTCTCTCCAACAAACATTGTTGGACATCTATAATGATCGAATAATTGAAAAATTCTCCTGAATCAATCAACAATAGTGTGAAACTAATAAAACTAATACATGTTGAGGATGAAATAATAAGGTTGTTTCCATAAACATAGGTAATCTCCCCAAGAGCAGTGCTTCCCCAATACTAGCTCATAGTCGCTACCTACTTCAATCATGTCATTTCGACCATCAACTACTACAGTCAATCTAATATAAACAGATGACTCTCAAACTCACGTACCGAATAATGGAAAATGGGATGTGATAAGAAGAAGTGGGTCACTCCTGAATCATACAAGGCATTCACCCATGGAGAAAATAATAAAAGGGTACCTCGAATGACCTCTAGCTCACAAATTGTTGGTAAAAATAACCCATGAAGGTTTTCATGACTTGCTCCATGACCTCCATGACCCCAACATAGACCAAATACATAACCATAATCTACACTCTATGTATGAGGTGAGTGTTAGGGATATCCTCTACCTACCCCATCAGATCAATGCTGATCCAAAATAGATGTAACTTGTTGTTGCTACCTTGGATGGAACTACCTCAATGGAGGAACCTGAACTAAAACACCTAGTAGACGCCTATAAGACAATTACCTCAATGTATATTTTTGGACTATCTCTAATATTGAATTTAGACACCTAAAAGACAATTACTTGATCTATTTACATAGGCACGAGTAATGCTTCCCCATGAGAAATTTGATACTGAGGGTCGGGACCTTTCCCTGGCCTAGTGGAATCTCTTCTTCTCAAAAAATAGGGAACCCCATACCAAAAATCTCTATTGTGAGTATTCCTGATGATAATCCTCTCATGACGATCTGGTTATACCTAACATTTTTTGACAACCTAAACTCCCTCAAACACCCCATGATATGTCATCATCATAAATGGTGTATCATGGGGCTAGATATCTGGATGCAATTCTTCCTTGATATGACACTCCCTAGAGTCCTCATCTATAAATAGTTCTGAACTATATTGAAAAAGGTTTCTAAAATTGATCCCAAACTCTCACACGATGGTGAATTCCTATGAATGGTATGCAGATCCTAGAGAGTGGCCATCTTTGTGATCTAAGAATGAAAATCTCCTCTAAAATGACCTAGAAACATCTCCAATGAGATTGTCGACTCCTAGTGATCACCAACGAACAGAAAACACCACTTCCTCACTACTCCACGCATCATCATCACCACCAACGATTCTCATTGCTCCATCAAAGAATAGATCGACATGAAGGATATATAAACCTCCTCAAATCAGTATTTTTTTACTACATCTAAAATGGATCCCTCATACTTCTGCAGACTCTAGAAATGAATCTCTTGGAGTTTCCTCCTCCAATTGTTGTCATCTCCAACCTTTACACTGTGGAAATCTTCTAACAGGAACTATTTGATATCATCATTATGAACTTGAATAGGAAATAGACCTAGATCCATAACATAAAATGAAAAAATATTTATTCCTCTTAAACCATGAATATGTAAAACTATAATGTTAATTAATTTTTTTCTTCTATTACTTTTAGGTAAACCTATTCCAAGGTCTACCCCTTTCAATCTCAGACACACCGTTGAATGATGCACGATCCCTTAATAAGAATCTACCCAACAACCAGTATCATCTCATTTTGTAGGAAATAAAAACATAAATGTCCATGCATTGGATAAAAGAGGGGGTTAAATACTAATTTCTCATCCAGTCTCTAGTGTCTACATCACTTTATAAACATTGTTGACATCATTTCCCTACACACCAATGAAACCTCACCTATTTCTAACTTTAAACACATTCATATACCTCAAACAGTCATTTTATAGCACTATGTAATGACCCAC
Source organism: Viscum album (assembly GCA_963277665.1). Taxonomy (NCBI): domain Eukaryota; kingdom Viridiplantae; phylum Streptophyta; class Magnoliopsida; order Santalales; family Viscaceae; genus Viscum; species Viscum album. The sequence goes on from OY728153.1 coordinate 787,681,830, forward strand.
CCCCCAAAAAGTGTTCCTTACATAGGCTGGAAATGAGAGAATAGATATAGTTACCCAAAAGTCCGACCTCCTGTATGCCCTGCCATGGAGACATGCCCCAAGGGTATAATACACAAACAGATTAGAGGTTTTACCATCTAAGAGAACACATTTATAAGAGGTATATAATATAAACAATGATCAACTCATATTCATACTATAATATAATAATATATTCAATTACATATACATTATTTCATGCAATAACTACTACAACAAAAATGGAAAACATCATGTACCAAGAGAACGTAAAATGACAGTAGCCATGATAACATAATGGCTCATGTAAAACCTGCTAGCTTGTATTAACCATCCGGATCTCCAGCATTCTCCTACAAACCTGAAAAATCGTTAATATAATATAGGTTGAGTATAAAATTATACATTGTAGTATCCTCCATAGAGACTCTCATGAAAAGTTAATGAAATAATGCTAAAGCACAATGAACAACATGAGGTGCTATCTCATCACCAAAACATGTATACTACGTTCCCAGCTTTACCATGGATACTCTGACTAAGTAACACGTACAATATTATAGTGTATAATAATAAAAATCATGGTTACCCCATTAAAAATACCCCAGTGGTTTTCCTCTTTTACCCATAGTTGCACGTCCGAATCATCTATCTTCAAAAAGGATAGCACAACGACACATGGGAGTCGCACCACAACATGAACCTCATTAAACTCAACACCACAACCAAACAACCCAATGTAACTAGGTAGTTCCTGAGATCCATGAAATCCCATATATCATGTATAAATTTTCTAGTAATACAAGTCAATCCACTACAACCCATACACTGACAAAGGATCCTCTGGCTGTCACAACCAATACACATTATACCTATATTAGAACATAGGAATTAATATTCATAATATCTGAGTGTGAGATAACCATAAGCCATTACATCCCCACAAACACATATATGGGGAAAACTAACCATCATGCATACCATTATACGTAACTACGAAGTGAAGATAATAGTGACCAAGGGTAATGTTAGGAACCCATCCTTTCACCCGGATGTTTGGGGAAAACATACATGGGTTTAAAATCTCTGGGGTGTCACTTTCCATGATCGAAAGGGTGGTGTAGAATACAAAAATAGAAAAATTTCAGTTTATAATATATCTCTTAACCACACTATGAAAAGAACCCAATCTTAGTCTCAATAGTACCTAACATATATAATAATTCTAGCTACCACTGTTGAGAGTAGATATCCTATAATAATATAACCATTTAAAGAGATAAATTTTGTCATATTATCCCTTTTAATTGGTTGGGATTTACATTAATTAATAATTTAACAATTAATTAACTATTTCAATTTCCATATTAAATTTCATTAGCATCAAAACAATGTTTCATGCCCTAAAAGCATAACCAAACTGAGTCTACAACTTGTCATTTGTATAACCTCAGCATTGAATATTAGCAAGCTCAAATCCCATGGGTTCAACATTATTTACTCATTCATTTATTAACATCATTTAAGATTCCCAATTCCATGTGTTCTATGAAAAATGTATATGCTACCAAATTCAAGGGGCTCGACATGGTGAGTAGTTGAGATACATGACGGTTCTTTTCCACCTATTACATGAGAGTAGACACGACCATCCTTAAAAAGATAAACACATAAAGAACATGGAACACCCTGCATGTCTTCTCCTCTTTTCCAAGGAGGGTAAGAAAGATTATGTCCCTCAAGTAATGGGGAATGTAATGTGGATAAACAAACAACATATTCAATAGTAACCACTTCCATATCCATATGTAAGACCAGATTTAACCAATTCCATCATCATCAGCAACCTCCCCAACACCCACATTCATAAAAAGTTCCATCTCGCTACTCTAGGTGTCAACAGCTACCACAACCATTGGGTCTCCCAACCCATAGATACAACAAAACCGCCAGGCTAAGCCATCCTAGACTCACCTCACATCACAAGCACCAAGAAACAAATATAAAATAAACTAGGCTCTTAGCCCTCGGATAAGGAATTCATTTTTTACAGACAATGAGCTCTCATGGCTCCTATAATTATGAAAATGGACTTTTCTGGAGAAAGGTTAAACAAGACCAAACAAGGCATTACATTTATCACACAATCTTCTCTTTTTTCCTTATAGAGTTAACTGATTCATTCTCAAAACATCCAAAAATGGGAACCTAAACAACTAGAAATATCATGCTATAAAAAATTTATTATCAACTTAATTAGATATGAATTTAATCAAGAAGAAATAAATTGATTTGGGTTTATCGATCAATTCAATTAAACATGCCTGCTGAATCAATTTGATTTTCTTCAATGCATGAAAACAAAATCCATATTCATTATAGAAGACTATTCATTTTTTCCTAATTAATTTATAATTAATAAAGACATTGCATTATTTACTGTTTAAAATCATGAAATACATGATAAAAAATTAAATCATGAATCTCACACTATCTAGAAAATCATAAAGCAATGACATCTCTATGTAATTTTTAAAATTTATTAGTTCAGTTTAAATATTGTTTTTATAATTTTATGGTGATCTTGTGAATAAATCATGAAAACTATATGAATACACATAAATAAAAATAGAGAATCCATGAATCCATTACCTAATAAGGTTTTGGAGATTATTTTTACAAGAACATGCCAACCTAATTGATCAAAATCACCTCTCCCGCAACGACTACATCCACACAAGCACATCGTGCCACAACTGCATCATCCAAAACCCTATAAATTTCCATTACAAACATAGAGATAACATGACAAAACATAGAAAAATTAATGGGATGAAATATATCAAGTAACCTTTAACAACATAATAAGACATACATTATAAACAAGATAGACCGACATTTTCCGATTGTACAAATACTAGGTGGTGATCATGTAGTAGAAATACACCAAGGAAAAATGACCCAAGGATTGTTTTTTGATTGCATAACTCATACTAGTGGAAGAACACCAGGTGTCCTATAACAAACCAAAAAAATGAATAAGGTTTGGAGGAATCTCTACCTTTTAAAAATATAGCTAGATAAGTTGTTATATTTTTAATTAATGTAGAATCTGGATGAGATTACATGTTTCAGAGGAATAATGTCACCTAGTACCTTATGAAAATTAAGATATGAGTTATGGTTTTGAATTGGCCTTATATCCCTTAAATCAATTCTTATATTTCATTTGACATCAAAGATAACTTCAATGTGGTGAAAATTTAGTATGTTTGAAACACTGTTCATCGACGACTCACTAATGTTTGTCACCATCATGACTAACCTTTCTAGAAACACAATAGACCATCCAATAGAATCCATACCAATAGATGAACTAATGACCTAGAAAAACTATTAAAAGAAATGGAAAATTAGGAAAGTGTTAGAAATAAGTCATTGTGACCTCCCATGACACCTAAAAGAACATATTTTTAGAATGTAATGGGAAAGAGAGGTCTGAGCCATTACACAATGAGACTTTTTAATGAACCATTAAAATTATCATAACATTGAATTGAAAACTAATCAGTAAATCATTTATGTATTGAATATTAAATACTCATAAAAATGATTAAATTTTATATAAGGTTATGAAATGATATTGTACATATAATTTTATAATTACATAATCAATTATATAGATTTTTATCCAATATAATTGAAATTGAGATTATAAATCCCTTACCTCACAGTCCATTATGGTTGAATTTTCATCAAAATCATGTATAGTTATTTTTTTATTATAAAAACCCATATTAATATTTATCAAATTATATATCATCATTTTATGAAATTTAAATAACATTAAGTTAATAATCATTAATTATTTTCCTTGTTTCAGGAAAAAATTGCCTTGTTTTATATTGCATGTTCTATCAACATGTATCACGTTTTAGTGCATATTATATATTGATATAATCTCAAGAAATATAATTTGGACATTATTATTAAATAAATAAATCAAATATACTATAAAATCTAATAATTAATGATGGATTTGAAAAATAGAGTACATTATGATCATGGAGACGATAGTTCATACATACGAATTAGAAACGTTTCGATTTTTCAATGATCATAATCTAAATGATATGAGTAATATATTAATTTTAAATAATAATGAAAATATGATATCTAAAATATTATTTCATTATATATATATAATCCATGTGTTTTGTGCTTATAAAGAGTGTCACAACACCTCATGAATGCCATATTCCAAACGTTATAAAAAATTATAATATATAAGTGAGGGACAATGTAAGAATGATTATTATCATTTCTAAATGAAAATTATTTAATGTTTATAATAAATAATTCATTCTATGGTATATATTTATTAACACTAATATTGTTACATTCCATGTAATGAGTTAGTGGATGGAAAATCACATCACATTGCCATGTGGTAGACTTCCGTACACACGAACAACATTACATTTTCCCATATGAAATAAATGTAAAAAATATATCTATGATATAATTAAACAGTATATATAAAATTTTAATTAATATCATATATATAATTTATAATGTTAATCATTACCAACTGCGAATGGTATTATTGGATGAATAAAACAATTGGTTAATTAGGTGTTAGTTCATTGTACGCATGAATAATGCTTTCATAAACCATTAAATGCATGGATTGATGGTTTTTGGTCATTATATTATTATAAATACACACCAATGTATATAATATACTAATTTTTTATATCATAATTCTTTAGATTTTATTTTTGGTGGAGGATAATTAAATAAAACAATGATGCTCACTAAAAAATCTAGCATAATACTTGGTTATCTTTAGATGTTTTAAACAAAAACATCCATTAATTGATTTTTATCCAATATTTGGATTCAAATATTAGAGGGGGTGATTTTGTGTGATTTTGGATAGAATTTTCAAAATAAATATTTTTTTATGGTGTGTAGACTAGTGTACAGTAGGTGGACTTTTATAAATGAGGTGTGTGGAACACTTGTACATTTTTTAACAAATTCAATTAGACAAATGATTTTATCCTGAAATAATCTAACAAAATTGTATACACACTCACCTACAAGATTTCATTTTTAATTATGGATATTTATTGGGTGTTTCACTATATTTTGGGTCATTTTTCATCCCTCAATTATAAGTATAATCCATGGTAAATCCATTATTAGCATATTTGTGATAATTATTTTTTTTCTATTTTAAAAGTTCATTTAGGTAAAAAACTATATACAACTCTTTAACGTATTATAATTTTATGATTCAAATTATTATATATATTTTTCTAAATTAAATTAATATAAGTTTCAAAATTTAATTTAATGTTATTCATGAAGACATTATGATAAACCTGGTATTTGACGAGATTGTTTTTTAAATTTTACAGTGTTTTTATATCAAAATGAAATATGAAAATAATTATAGAATGATAAATTTTATGAATTTAAATATAATAGAATTATTTTTACTTCAATAATAATTAGAAATAAATTTCTCATTATTAATAATTTAAACAAAAATTTAGTAATCAATAAAAATTCACTATTTTCACGATTCATCAAAAATAAAATTTTCAATAAAATACCTAAAAACACCATAATATATTTTGGTATTATATTTTTAGAAATTAGTTATATTATTAAATTTTTTTAAAATCAGTATAAAATATTTTCTATATATATTCCCTCAAGCGATAAAATTTTCTTTTAGAAAAATTATATTTTCTGATAACATTTTCTGTTCACCTAAATGATTATTATTTTATTTAAAATCGATGAATATGAAATAAATTTTTGAAAACAATATATTTTTATAATTTATTTAATCTAATTCATAAGTTCTATTTGATGTCTAGGTGATATCAATCACAATAAATTATAATATTTTAATTATATATCAAATTTCATTTGAACTCGGTGTTTCCTATAATAAAATCTTATCTCAATGTTAATTATAATTAATGATAACCTTAAGAATACATGTAACACAGAATATTAAACTGATTTACTTTAAATATAAATATAAATATAAATATACTAAATTCTGTTAGTGTTATATTTTACCTCTCTATATAGTTTTGTCTATCTCATACGATATCAAATATAGTGTTCAAATAATATAATATTGGGTGTTACACAAATTAAATTTCCCTCTCATATAAAATATATATATTTTGATTAATATGATTATTTTTATATGTAAAATCATTATTATTGGATGAATGAATAAGTTCTTATTGAAATAATTCATTCCATGTTAAATTAAATCAATATATCCATTTAATTCTTCTTAAGGCATTATTACAGAATGCAAACACGATTTTTGAATATCAAAATGGTCACATTCTAAAAATATTTTGTAGATGTATTATTATTTTTTAAATAAATTATTAATATATCTATTATAAATTTATTATATAATTTTCATGTGGTTCTATTCCATAAAAAATTAAACTCTTCCCAATTCATATAATCTCTATTTATTAAATGTTATGATTCATATCATGAATATGACTCTTAATGTGATGTATGTTCATAGAATATTAGGTCATGAGGAAGATAGTATTTATTTTATTAGAATATCTAGAATCATTAAAACTATATTTTCTATAATTTGATCAATCTAAAATTTTCATACTATGGAACTTACACCAAGGTAGATAGTCTTAATGGGTCAATATTACTAAGATTTAATAATATATAGATCAAATAGATGAATGCCCCTCATATCAACTCTGAGGGTTAGATTAACTGTGATTGTAACATCCCGATATTTTATGAAAAATATTATTTTAATTTCATTGATGTCGTGTGTTATACGGTACAACAAAATTATCTTATGATATACACAACACCGTATTAGCTTGTATTATACGAAATCATTATTCTTGGCTTGTGTTGCATGCAAGAGCATCTTTCCTCAATAGCATGTGTTGTACAAAATACTGAGTTTCACTAAACAACGATATATTGTTATAATATTATTATGAACTAATCATTATAAATATTAGTAACTAAATTTTGAATTATATGACATTATAATTCATCTTACAAATTTTATATAACATGGTATGAGAAAAAAATTATTTTTTCGTCTAAAATATGTATTTTTCAAAAAGTGTCGTTTTGCCGCCTTTTGATAGAGCACACACATTAAATCTAGTTTTTGACATTTTTATAAGTTCAATTTGAAAAAATAAAACTCTTTTTTGGAATCTGTATATTAAAAAAAAATTAAACAATTTTTTGATATTTTTCTGATAAGTTTCCTATTTTGATGAATAGTAATAATACCCTAAATTTTAAATAAAAAAACTTTTTTCATCAAAATAATTTATATTGTTAAATTATAATATTTAATGGTTTAAAGTATAAATAGAATAAATTTTTACCATTTAATATAATTAATGTAATTTGAATTTATTTTACATTGAATTCATAAGTTAAATCATTTCAATCTTTTGCAATGTTTTATACAAAAACATGTGTTTTTCGACAACAGGATTAATTTTATACTAAATACTGCAACTTATGTGTTTTGAATTTGGAAAAATTGATACCATATTTAGAATCATTAGGTTAAAATAATGTTAATAAGCTGCATTTTATTTTTAGACATTATGAATAGTAACTATGGTAAATTTTATTTACCATAGTTAAAGGAAAATCTTGTAATTAAGGGTAAATATAATACTATAAAATTACCCTAACACTTGTATTAATATAATTTTAAAATTATATTTCGTCACAAGGCATATTTGGGTCGAAATTGAATCCATTGGATCCCACTTGGATTTGATTAGGACCTTTAATTAATTTAATATTAATGAAATTGAAATATGTCTCACTGAAACATTAATAATTAAAGTATTTTTAATATAAGGATATAAAGAATAAAAAATAGATTATAAATACTCATTTAAAGGATAAAATTCTTTTCTTCATTATGGTAATTTATTTGAAATTTTTCAGATATATTTAATTACATAAATATCTTATTCATTAATTATGCATAAATTATTTATTTAGTTAAAATCCGTAATATTGTTTTTATTAAAATAATAATACCCATTAAGAATCCCAAAAACCTTACCAAAACATATTTTTCATATATATCTAAACAATACCCATCCAATGGTAGAATGTTTGACCATTTGGAGCTTTATAAAAGCAATTATGACACTTATATTATTTTTATTTTAAATGATGTCAAAGTTGTCACCTTCATACTTTATTAAATATAACAATTTACATGTTGTGATTTTAAGAAGATAAATTAGAGTAAAAGTACTATTTTTTAATATATTAGATTTATCATCATCATAGTAAGTTATTTTTAATTTTTATGCAACTAATATGTATATTAAATGGTTATAAAAAAATGGTATAGTAATTGTTTTATTAAGAGAAATATCAAATAAATGGTTTTATAAATATTAAAATAAATAAAATATGAACAAATTAATGTTATACACCAATTTTATAGATGAATATATCATGTTAGGAATCTCTTAAATATTTTGGTTTGAATATATTCTCTATGTGGATTTTATTCAAATAAATGTATAGTGTCAAAATTAACACTATTGTTATTTTATAAAAATAACATATTATTAAATTGATTAAAAATCACAAAATGATTTAAAAATTATAAATTGAAATTTATATAATCTAAAATGTCATATAGTATCCAATTATCAACAATTAACAACACATTTGTAATTATTTTTAACAATTTAAAATTTAGAATATTTTTACCACTAATAAAATTAAATAGATTAAATAAGGATAAAGAAAGTTGATAAGCTTTAAAAATAAATTACCAAAATGCCTAAATATTATTGGTTGATGATATTACAACCATATCACTTAAAATATTCTGATTTCAGTCATTTTTTGGAGGTTTTTATGTGGGGATTTATTTTATTATAAAATAATATTATAGAGGTTTCCAAAAGTACCCATCTCTTCTCTTATAAAAGGGCACCCCCTTCCTCCCTTTTTCACAACATTCTGATCCTTCAAACTCTGCCAAACCTTGACCATTTATCTTCTCCACTACCATAGAAACAATCTATAGGTCCTGGTATTCTTTAAAGGCCAACTTTGGTACCTAAAGAGGAGGTTTAGAAGAGGCATGTCGAAGAATAGGTAATATCTATTACCGATTATTTCAAGTTCATTTCATCTTCTACATCCTCTTGTTTTATAGTTTCAAAATAATGTGATAACATCAGTATAACTAATATAATTATATGTTATTATAAATATGAACCAACCCTATTTCAACTTCTATCTATCCTATGGAAAACGAAAGCACTGCACGTGCGTACGAATGGAATATCGTCTCCACGACGTGGTGTAATCAGTTTTTCCACCACCACCTTACTTGGATGGTTATAATGGTGTCAATAATAAATATATATGGTTATTATTAAATTATACTAATTATGAGATATTATATCATCCACACTAAATCCATTCAATAAAAATGGGAATGATATCATCGCCCGTGTGTACGTACGAATTACCATCTCCACGACACGATGAGATTAATTCTCGAAGTTAACCATTAAAGAATGACTATAAAGTAGATATATTAAATAATCATGAAATATATGACATATTAATGATACTGGATTTATGTATATGAAATTTACATACTTCAACTCAATTTAATAAGGAAACTAAAACAGCGTTCATGCGTACATACGACCAACAGTCTCCATGAACGGTGTGTTTCTTTCCATTTATCGATCTATTATATATATGTATATTCTGAATATATATTATATATAAATAATTTTTTACATTCTAGAAGTATGTATTCATGATATATGTAATCATATTAATAATTACAAGTAAAAACAGGGATGATAAATGAATAGATTTTACCCAAAATGCTGCTTCAACATGGAATAGACAAATGAACGGGTAATATAATGTCTTAAGTGAATCATATATGTTATCATAAATATTATTAGTGTTCTGTTACAAGTTAATTATATTTTTAAACCCACTATATAGGAGTCTCGGACACATAGAGTAGAAATTGGACACAAGGTAAGGGATAATTTTGCAATCTCAATTTTATCTGGGATTTCTTATACGTAAGTAATTACTGGGGTTATATTTTACATCTATGTGAAAAAAAATGTTTTCATGAAGTGTTTAATATTCTTACATGTATGTTTAAATTCATGTTAAACCCTTTTTGACTTTTACTTTGTGTTATGGAAGGAATCTTTTTTTGTTTTCCATACGAGTTACTTTTTGACTTTTCCATCAAAAGTAGGAGAAGAATGTTTTTTTAACTTACACGGCATGAATGGATTTGTACGATTTCATAACGTCTTATTTTCATGAATATTCCTCTATAATATTTAATGATTATTTTCAACAAAAACCTTTTCTTTTAAAATTTCATCTAATTTTGTAAAAAGAAATTTATTTTGAAGAAGAAATGATATTTTCCTCAAAAATTCATTTTAAGTGTCGTATCAAAACTATTTTCCATTTAAGGGGACATTATTTAATATGTTTATGTTTCAATTATAATGTCTCTATTATTTAAATAGTTTTATTTTTTCTTTTTATGAAATTATATCCATTTTTTTATATGGATTATGTTATGATGGGATGATGTTTATGAAACCCATTTTATTCATTGGGTTATGATGAATGATTTATATTTTTTTTCTGGCACATGTAAGAATTATTTCATTATGAGATGGGTGGGACCTATATCACCCTCCAATTCATTGGGTAATGATTTATATCTCATGAGATATACATGGCTAGAATGGAAAGTAAAATCTGCTTCTGTAATACAGGACTGGAACGACATGTAAACCCAGTTCAGTAATGGACTTTGTCCAATATGACGGTCTTAGCAGCAATACCTTGGATACTAAGGAAATAATATCATGTTCTTAATGGATTCCACAATTACATGATTTATTCCTATAATATTTTATCATTATTAATGTTCCTTTATGTTCTATGCTTTACATACTTCCAAAATTTATTTCACAACTCAAAATTTTGATGTTTAAACATTATGTTCATGTTTTTTTAAGTTAAAATGCATATGATTTTTTTTTATTTTCTCCATGCATAACCTTAATGAGAATTTGAGCTCACCCTTTATATGTTTTCTTTTCCCCAAGATTTAATGAATGGTTTTAGATAAGAAAACAAATGGGGGAGATCTTTATGGGAGATGTTGAAGATCTTTCACCCTGATTAGAAGATTATGTTCCATGATTTCAAAGACACTAAACTAATATGTTCATTGGGAATTTATTGTTATTTATCAAGTATTCCTCAAAAGTAATGTAATTTCCATGTACGTCAAGCATTGGGTCTCTACAGTTTGTATCAAAGCGAAGGTTTATTTATCCTTTGGAAACTAAGATGCCGAAACATTATTGAAATCACTAGAGATATTTCTATGGTATGTTTATTGATGCCCCTAAGGTTAAGTATAAGTATAGGCTATAGTTCTAGAATTACTGTAATGATATTATAATTAAACCCAAGATGTCAGATATTGAAGGTAATCCCCATTTATAATGTTATTTTCCTAGTATTATCTTTTCCACTCACAATATTTTTTGGGTTTTAGAAAATGGCTGGAAACAAAAACATTCAGGATAATGGAGGTTATGATGGACAATGGAATGATATTATTCATGAGAAACCAAATAAAATAGGATTGAAACTCTAGACATCATTATTATGCATAATTATCAATCTCTTAATATGATCAATAATCACATCTTTGGTATGTTTCCTGACTCAACTAATAAGAGAAATATGGAGTTTCATGATGATCATAGAGGAAAGAAAGTTCAATTTTCATCATGTAAATCATGTGGTAAGAGGCATTTGGGAGAATGTTTGAAAGTGACTGGAAGATTCTTTGGGTGTGGAAAAGAAGGACACAAATCCAGTAATTGTAAAGGAAAAGGTTTAGTTAACACCATGGAAAAAGATAATGGTATTTCTATGACATCAACAAAGATGAGATATTTTAAATGTGGAATGTATGGGAATTATGAAAACCAATGCCCTAAGGGAAAATCTGTCACGAACCAGTCCGAGTCGACCCTGAACCGGTCACCCAGGCCAGCCTGCGACAAGTTCCGAGAGGCGTTCCAGATCCTCCCGGGATGGTGAAAAACACCAAGGGCATAAATACAGTACACAAGGGAACGATTTCGCCCATATATAAACAATCTAACAAACAATGGAAAGAAATGGACAACTCCAAAATACATTTATATAAAAAATGAACTGAACATTATTTTTACAAGAAACTAAAAGTACGACAAAACCAACAACTCAACTGACCAAAACCGGTAACCAACTAACACCATGTGACACCGCTGGTCACTCTCCAACATAATGATCACACGTAGCCCAAGGCGATCAAACTCGATCTGAAACCTGCACAAGGGCTGAAAACAGAAGAAGACTATAGGCGTGAGTATTAAAACTCAGTAGGTTATCCTGATATTATATTCCCAATGCACTTCCTTTAAAATAAAAGAATCATCAATTTATAGTTTTAAATACAAGATATAAAATCGTGTTTTTTAAATGAGGTTCCATGCTATAATAATTATCAAACGAAAACATGCATGTTTTATAATCAATAATGATAGTAACAATTTTTCAAAGAGGTGCAACCTCGAAATGAAAATAGTTTTCAAGAGGGTTGTTTTAATGAATATACACTTTTAAATAAATCACACACACTACTTAATTTACCAACCAAACACACCGTATGCCGATGTTGAGTACAAAATAGAGAATGAGCACAAGTCACAGGAACACCCCTAGGCACTAGTTAGTTGTGATCCCCAGAACCTCATATCTCAGTGAATGTAACCATAGAAAATATCTGTTCTCATGCACACGAGACACTAGTAGGGAGCATACCCATAATCTAGTGGTCCCCCAACATCATAATCATCATAGTTTAGTTAGTGTTGTCATCGTCAAACTTGTTACGTGAAATAGGGGCCAAACCCCATGGAATCACTAGCATACTAGTACACGTTCTCCCACCTACATACACGGGATTCCCTTTAGTGCTCAATCAAGTTACACATATTAAAAATACAAATTTCACATTAAAATTTCATTCCCAAACCATAAAAACACAAACATCCCACAAATTTTCATCACATTTCTTTCACGAATCAATAAACCACTAAAAAGTTTCGTAAAACAATCTCAAAGAGTATAACGAATCCTTGCACATAAAATCCATTCAAAATGATTCTTAAGGAAACAAACCCATCAATAACATATCAAACCCAATTTTTAAGCCCCAAAATCAATTAATAAATCAAATTCATGGAACAGAAAATGACCCCAAAAGATAGAACATAAAATACACATGGAAACCATTTCAAAAAAAATGCCAAACAGGCCTTTAAGGCCTTCCCAAAACTAACATTTGACAAAGGTATGAATTTTATTATTTATTAATGATGTGTATATAAACCATTTACAGCAGAATCCAAACTCCTTAATCTCTTATAATACTCAGTTTACAAATGCAAAACATAACCATTTTCATAAAGATGTGAAACGGTCCGTTGTTGGGAAACTCGGACCAAAATATGTTGTAAACCCAAAACCATATGTTTGTAAAACCAAATACAAATTGAAAAGCTATATAAGGATCCAAAAATAAAATTTATCATTCTTCCAATTCATTTATAAATCCAAAAAAATTAACTTTTAAATCACACATCACACATAAAATCCAACCGGGCAATTTACCGAACACGTGACATGCCCTTTTTAAACAAAACAATCAATTTTAAGTACGTGAAAAGAAATAAAACCCCAATTGAATTCCATATTTTATTCAAGATAATGTAACATGTTAAAAATACCATAAACCAGATTATAAAACTCACAATACATTTTCAAAAGGTAACTGAACATTTAAACAAACACTTATTGAGCACTTTCATGACAAAACAACACTACCTTTCACAAAACAATGATTAAACAACCACATTGAAGACCAAGGAAATTATCCAAAGGCTTAAAACAATAATAAAAATTTATATCAGTTGAGGAAAATATTAAAATGATGAAACTTGTATGATAAAGCCATGTGCAAGGGATATCCTACCGGAAATCTTTGGCGTAATTGAAACGCACACCCGAAATCACCCGCCGCAGGTTTATAAACCCTAAAACTATAAAGGACAGACCAAAACGAACAGAAAACCCATAAAAAAATGGTATAACAGAACCCTTGATCGATCATGACTAGGAGAAAATATAAACCCAATAAATAATGAATGGAGGGAGAAGAGGAAGAAGAAAGGAGAAGGAATCTCACGTTTCAACCTAGAAAACTCTTCGTATTCCATTAGATCTGCAGCTCTAGAGAGAAGGGAATGGCTTGAAAATTCCTGGAGAGACTCCTAAGGTCTGGAAAAAGTAGGGAATTATTATTGGTGTCCAAAAGAGTAATAATTTATTGATTTATGAATGATACAATTTACCTTTTCAATTCTGAATGATTTGAGAGACATTTAGAATGTTTCCCCCCTCCACGACTATTCTGAGCTCCAAAGAGGTAATCCCGATATTGGGGGTGATGATAGGGATATTGGATTCGGGTGGGATGTGGAATCACCAAAAATAGTTAAAAATGAAAATGATATAAAAGAAACAATTTAATTATTTGAAAACTGTAAATGGGCCCATGGGCCGGCCCAATACCTAAATAAGTAACCCCAATTCACCATGCTTATTGATTTCTATGGGGTCCAAAAGGTTATGGAAGTTTTAATATGTTAGTATAGGACAAGTGTGAAGTAAAATTGGTGAAAAATGATGAAAAAATGGAGTTATTAAAGAAAACAATTTGGTTTTTAAAACAGCAAATGAGTTCACGGTTGGCCCAAATCATGAAGGAACCACCCTTTGTCCAAAAACTTTTAAACAACAAATGGGGAACCCAAATTATGTTGATTAGATATATATTAAACATAAAAACTAAACATTCATCTCACTAAATACCCATGAAAAGGGTCGGTATTTTTAATGGACCGGATCGAAACAAAGACATGAAAAATCAGGTGTGACAATTCTCCCCACCATTAATGCGTTCCGCCCCGGGAAAGCCATAACACTTCCCAACTAAAAAAAAACCTAAGGATTCATTAACAACATAATCCAACATCTGAAGATATGTAAATATCAATCCTCAACACTGAAACCTAATACACTTTCCCAAAAAAATACCCACTTCAAAACCACGTCTAGAGAATCAACGTAAAGATGAAGCCACCACCTCCACAACCAAGACTAGAACTAGATTGTTGGGCCTTCTACCAATGAACCCAATGATCACCCAAACCATATTTCACTCACAAAATCCAATGATTTGAGGTGGAGGCATGAATGGGATCCCAACATTAAATCACAACTATCATCCGAAAAATCCTAAAGGAATGATCTTCGAGACCCGTAGTGGGTCTCCCCACCATTAAAGAGCAACTAGATATGAAAAAAAATTCAAAATTAACTAGAATTGGGCCTCACCTGCACAGTACCACAGAAACTCTCCCACAAAAACCTACAAACCCAAGTTAATAGGGTTACAACCTGGACATCTAAACCAACCACTCTTGAATGGAAGGCACAAGAACTGGGCCAAGACCTTCAGCATGGATCTGGACCCCCACAACTCTGGGAGGGGAGGGAAGGGGACCCAATAATTAGGCCATTGAAACTACAAAATAAATAAATTAACTACCCAAAACACTCTACCTACGAACAAGTAACACTAATACCACACCCAATTTTCAAAGGCGGTCCACACAGGGACATTGATCGAAAACCCACATCCATGAAGGCATAACCATAGACAAAGTGTGAGGGTTATTTCCACCACGCTTGTTGCGACAAATGGAAATTCACAGAAATTATGAACAACAATAGATACATAGAAACTACCACACCAATGTGGTGGATGTAGGATCCTGGTCAAGCTCCCCAAATCTTTGGAGTTTTCCCGACTGCATGAAAAGCTTCACTCTGAGGCCTATGGCTGGAGCCCTGATTCTTGAAGCATCTGATGCACCGCAGTCAGGGTTCTAATGATTACACCGCTCAAAAAAACAGACATGCTCAAAAAAACCCCTTCATCTAAATTGGAACTCATATATTCATATCAAAGTTATGTATCACTCCAAATGAGGGGAAGATTGGATAATGAATACAACAAAACACATAAACATCACCGAACAAAACTACTATGTCCAAAAGAATTATCACGACCTAGAAGCACTTTTAATCCATCCAAAATAGATCTCTATTCCGAAAAATAGGTTGATGCATCATCCAAAGAGGTTGATTTAACATTCTAAATTAATCCTTAGGGTGATCAGAAGGAAATATTTCTAATGGAGATCTATCCATGGCCACATCACAACATCAAACACATCTTTACAAACCCAATGAAAATTACTCCAAAACCGAGCCACCAAAAAGATCTCATCTCAATATACAACAAGAGTATGACTTCTAGATCAAAAATAATCTCACTAAATAAAAAACTCTTCTAAGACATAGAAAAATCAATCCACATAACCATTGGTTTAAAAAAAATGCCACAATTTTCTGCTCAAAAGATTTTTTAAAAACAAACTAACTTGGTGGGTTTCCACATTCACCAATGGTGTTTAATCAGTCCCACCCACATGCACATTTCCATGAAACCCCAGGTGCCCAACCAACATGACATATTTTCCATCCTTCCTGATATCAATAAAACCATGCATGTAAGAACCCATGAAAACACCAAAGGCTAAAAAAACAACATCATTCCAAAAATCATGTACCTTCAAAAGGAACACCAACCAACATGTCAAAAACCCTTTTCATATTTCACAAAACAAACCACACCTCCTCAAGAACCATTTGATTAAAAAAAATCCATTTCATTTGATAGAACATACAAAACAACCATTATATTCCATAAATCCCTTTCCCATTTTAAAAAAATTCAGCAAGGTCTCCTTTCATAATCTGACAACCACAAAGGCCAAAACCCCCTTTCCAAAAAAACACTAGCCACTCAAAACCAAATTTCCAAAACCAATTCATTAGATTCAAACATTTTTAAACATCCAAAAACGCCCCATTTAAAACAATGTTTTAGAATTACTTTAAAATGATTCACACTTTTAAAAAATTTTATTTCATCAAACCACAAGATTACATTAAGGAAAATCCAATCTTAATAAATCAGTTCCACTTCCTTCCAATTTTTGTTTTCACAAAAACAAAACCTTCCAAAACCATTATTATATTTAATTTCTGAAAACCCCTTTTTCGACTTTTCAAAATCCAATACCTCCTTTGAAACCCATTTCCATAATTCTCACATAAGTATTTTCAAAATAAAAATTCAGAATTCAATAAAGGACTAAGAAACCCCCAAAAGGGAACTAGTGTTGGTGGGTGACTTGACCATATGGTTGGCGGCCATATGTCAAAACCAACACCAACATGGAGAGACTTATTAGGATCATGACCCAGCTCCACATGGATTTCCAGGACCTGAGACCTCACGGAGGCCATTAGTAAGACTCTCCTTGTCATATCCCAACAACAACCAATCAACAAGAATAAAGGAAACTAATAAAAACAGACTTCCCATGGAAACCCAAGTTGTAGAACGGGAAAGAGTTCGCGACGCTCTTCCCGAACATACCACTCAAGTTCCAATAATACAACTCCATCTACCTAACATCCCCCAAATAACAAGGGCACTCTAAAAGAATGGTTTGCTAAGAGCCGACCCCCTATCATACCATTTTTTCACGAACCAGTCCGATTCAACCCTGAACCGGTCACCCAGGCCAGCCCGCGGCAAGTCCCGAGAGGTGTTCCCGATCCTCCTGGGATGGCGACAAGAACCAAGAGAATAAATAAAGTACACAAGGGAATGATTTCACCCATATATAAACAATCAAACAAACAATAGAACGAAATGGACAACCCCAAAATACATTTATATAAAAAAATTAACTGAACATTATTTGTACAAGAAACTAAAAGTACGACTAAACCAACAACTCAACTGACCAAAACTGGTAACCAACTGACTCCATGTGACACCGCTGGTCACTCTCCAACACAATGATCACATGTCTCCCAAGGCGATCAAACTCGATCTGAAACCCGCACGAGGGATAAAAACAGAGGAAGACTATAGGAGTGAGTATTAAAATTCAGTAGGTTAGCCAGATATTCTATTCCAAATGCACTTAATTTAAAATAAAAGAATCATCAATTTATATTTTTAAATACAAGATATAAATTCATGTTTTTCAAATGAGGTTCTATGCTATAATAATTATCAACCAAAAACTTTCATGTTTTATAAACAATAATGCTAGTTACAAAATTTTAAAGAGGTGAAACATCGAAATGAAAATAGTTTTCAAGAGGGTTGTTTTAAAGAATATACACATTTAAACAAATCACACACACTACTGAATTTACCAACCAAACACACCGTATAATGATGGTGAGTAAAAAATAACCAGTGAGCACAAGTCACGAGAACACCCATAGGCATTAGTTAGTTGTGAGCCCCAGGTCCCTCGTATCTCGGTGAAAGTAACCATAGTAAATATATGTTCTCATTCACATGAGCCACTAGTAGGGAGAATACCCATAACCTAGTTGTCCCCCAACATCATCATCATCATAGTTTAGTTATTGTTATCATCGTAAAACTTTCTACGTGAAACAGGGGCCAAACCCCACGGAATCACTAGCATACTAGTACATGTCCGCCCACCAAGATACCCAGGATTCCCTTTAGTGCTCAATCAAGTAACACATATTATACAATACACATTTCACTTCCAAATTCCATTACAAAACCATAAAAACACAATCATCCCACAAATGTTCTTCAAATTTCTTTCATGAATCAATAAACCACTAAAATGTTTCGTAAAACAATCTCAAGGAGTATAACGAATCCATGCACATAAAATCAATTCAAAAATGATTTTTAAGGCCAAAAACCCATAAATAACAAATAAACGTAGATATGGAAGCCCCAAAACCAATTAATAAATCAATTTCATGGACCATAAAATTGCCCTAAAAGATAGAACATAAAATACAGATGGAAACCATTTTTAAAAAAAATGCCAAACGGGCCTTTAAGGCTTTCTCAAAACTAACATATGACAAAGGTATGAATTTTATTTTTTATTAAGGATGTGTATACACACCATTTACATAAGAAACCAAATTCATAAATCTCTTTTAATACACAGGTTACATATGCAAAACATAACCATTTTCATAAAGATGTGAAACGGTTCGGTTTTGGGAAACTCGGACAAAAATATGTTGTAAACCAAAACCCATTCGTTTGTAAAACCAATTCCAAATTGGAAAGCCATATAAGGATCTAAAAATACCATTTATCATTCTTACAATTAATTTATAAATCCAAAAAAATAACTTTTAAATCACACATCACACATAAAAGCCAACCGGGCAATTTACCGAACAAATGACATGCCCTTTTTAAACAAAACAATCTATTTTAAGTACGTGAAAAGAAATAAAAACCCAATTGAATTCCATATTTTATTCAAGATAATGTAACATGTTAAATATACCATAAACCAGATTATAAACCCCACAAAACATTGTCAAAAGATAACGGAACATTTAAACAAGCACTTGTTGAGCACTTTCATGACAAAACAACACTACCTTTCACAAAACAATGATTAAACAACCACATTGCAAAGCAAGGAAATTATCCAAAGGCATAAAAACAATAATAAACATTTATATCAGTTGAGGAAAATATTAAAATGATGAAAATTGGATGATAAAGGAAAGTGAAAGGGATATCCTACCTCAAATCTTTGGCGTAATTGAAACACACATTCGAAATCACCCGCTGCAGGTTTATAAACCCTAAAACAATAAAGGTCAGACTTAAACTAACAGAAAACCCATAAAAACATCGTATAACAGAACCCTAGATCTATAATGACTAGGAGTAAATATAAATCCAAGAAATAATGATAGGAGGGGGAATAGGAAGTAGAAAGGAGAAGGAATCTCACCTTTTAACCTAGAAAACTCTTCGTATTCCATTAGATCTGCAACTCTAGAGGGAAGGGAATTGATTGAAAATTCTTGGAGAGACTACTAAGGTCTGGGAAATCCAGGGAATTAATATTTGTGGCCAAAAGAGTAATAATTGATTGATTTATGAATGATACAATTTACCATGTCAATTCTGGACGATTTGAGAGACATTGAGAATGTTTCCCCCCTACGAGACTCTTCTGATCTCCAAAGAGGTAGAACCAATATCGGAGGTGAGGATAGGGATATATTATTCAGGTGGGAGGTATAATCAATGAATAATAGTAAAAAATGAAAAAGATATAAGAAAAAAAATTATTTTTTTAAAAACTGGAAATGGGCCCATGGGCAGGCCCAATACCTAAATAAGTAACCTCAATTCACCATGCTTATTAATTTCTATGTTGTAAAAAAGGATATATAAGTTTTAATATGTTAGTATAGGACATTTTTGAAGTGGAATAGGAGAAAAATGATGATAAAAATGGAGTTATAAAAGAAACAAATTCGGTTTTTAAAACTGCAAATGAGCTCACGGTTGACCCAAATCATGAAGTAACCACCCTTTCTTCAAAAACTCTTAAATAAGAAACGGGGAACCCAAATTAGGTTGATTAGACATATATTAAACATAAAAACTCATCAATCATGTCACTAAATACCCATGAAAAAGAACAGGATTTTTAATGGACCGGATCGAAACAATGGCATGAAAAACCGGGTGTGACAAAATCTCATCAAGTGAATCAGCGTGGTAATATGAGTAGTATTTGTGATGATAATGATGAAGAGACTACAAATGATATATGAGATGAAAGAAGTTTTTAGGAATAAAATTATGAAGCTCTATCAATGGTTTAAAAATTTAGTGGAATGATTGTATGTTTATCACGAGTTATGTGGTCTAGGTAATTTAATTATACTATGGAATAAATAAACATCTAAGGATTGTTAAACTATTATTTTTCCTAAAGTATTTGAAAGTGTATGTTGAATGGTATCGATAACCATGAATGGTTATTCAGATATTTCTGGAAAGTTGATGATATGCGCATAATGAGGGGATAAGGAGATAATGAAATGTTTGATAGTATTAATCATCTCATGACTAATATAAGGACAAAGTGATATCATTGTTTGCATATATAAATTTTTTTGGATTTTGGTATGTGGAAAGAGTTAACTTTTTACAGCATTCAGGTTTTCACTAAGGTTCTATGGTAATTAATGTTTCAAGAGAATACATTATTAAGGTATTCTCATGGCTAGAATGTGACCAATAAAATATATTTTATGATATATGGGGGATAAATGATGGTATTTACATGCTTGTTAGATAACCTCCCTAGTAATCTTTTTCATTATACTATGAGATTTGACTAAAGTATTTTGTATAATACTAAAGATTGGAATGGATTAATTTAGACATAATATAATATTGGTTATGTCTAGAACCTTTTTTCAATATTATTTTGGGAATGGTATAATAGTATATTTTTAGAAAAAAGGACAACCCGTAAGACGGGTGACAACCCGTATGATGGACAAGGTTGCAGGAATCGAACCGAAAACTAAAGTGTGACAGGCCTTTATCACCTACCATTGTCCTACATGAAGTCCCTGGTTTTTAGAAATTAGTTTTATTTTATTAAGTGGTATGATAGATGATATATAAGTCCATTTTTGGAACCATATACGATTATTTCCACCATAGATAGACTTATGTATATAAATATTGCTAACCTTATGTTTGAGACAGATGGATTGACCTATAATTCTATCACATGATCCACTAACACTTTACGGAAGAAAAATTAAACTTCATTTCTTTAAGAGATGAAGTGGAAATTTTTCAAGGCACGAACAACACTGAGGTTATACCAAAGTCAAGTAAGTATTTCATTTAATTAAAAAATTATTCAACATTAGGGATATGATCTTGAAAAAAAATGCTGTTCTATTTCCCTCATATCTAATGAATCAGATGGTACCTTAGAACATCACAAATTTTTGGCTTTGTGATAGTTGGGTTTTCCATAGCCATGTTCTCTACCACTCTCCATCAGAACTTGATGGTGACATTTCTCCTCCATATCCATATTTTCACCTATGTTATTTTATTTGGATACCTAGTGATTAGTTAATTTGGGTAACAATTACGTTTCATACTTTAGTTTTTAATGAAATGGTTTGGTATTACTTTTTATGATGTGGGTTTATATTAAAGAATCTTTCACGTAGTAAACAATTTATAACCCTGAAGAATTTCGAGGGTGAAATTCATTTTGAGGGGGTAGAATGTAACACCCAGAGATTTTATGAAAAATATTATTTTAATCACTTGATTTCTTGTGTTTACACAACACAAAAATTATCTTGTGAAATATGAAACAACGTTTTAGATTTTATTATACGCAAACACTATTTTTGGATTGTGTTGCACGCAAGAAGAACCGTCCTCAATAGCGTGTGTTGTACGCAATAATGAGTTTCACTAAACAATGATATATTATAATAATATTATTATGAATTAGCCGTTATGAATAGTATTAATTACATTTTGAATATTATGACATTATAAATCATCTTACAAATTTTATAGTACATGGTATGAGAACAAAATAATTTTTTTTCCTAAAATAAGTATTTATAAAAAAAAAGCAGTTTTGCCACCATTTGATGGCTCACCAACATTAAATCTAGTTTTTGACATGTTTATAAGTTCAATTTGACAAAATAAATTTTTTTTGGAATCAGAATATTAAAGTTTACTTTAAATAAATTTTTGATATTTTCCTGATAAATTTATTATTTTGATGAATATTAAAAATACGCTAAATTGTAAAAAAACTATTTTCATCAAGATAATTGATATGGTAAAACTATAATATTGAATTTTTTTAACGTATAAATATAATATATTTTTAACATTTAATATAATTTATGTCATTATCAATAATTTTACATTGAATTCATTGGTTAAATCATTTCAATATTTTACAATGTTTTAAACAAAAACACGTGTTTTTCGACAACGGGATTAATTTTAACATAAATACTGAAACTTCTGTGTTTTGAATTTGGAAAAATTTATTCCATATTTGGAATAAATATGTCCAAATTATTTTAATATGCTTCTTTTTATATTTAGGCATTACGAATTGTAACTACAGTAAATATTATTTACCATAGTTAAAGGTAAATCATGTTATTAAAGGGAAATATAATATTATAAAATTACCCTAACACTTGTATTAATATAATTTTATGATTATATTTCGTCCTAAGGAATATTTTAGTCAAAATGGAATCCATTTAAACCCACTTGGATGTAATTAAGACCTTTAATTTATTTTATTTTAAAGAAAGTGAAATATGTCTCACTCAGACATTAATAATTAAAGTTTCTTTATTATAAGGCTATATAGAATAAAAATTAGATTATAAGTACTCATTTCAAATATAAATTGTTTTTATTTGTTATTGTAAATTATTTGTAATTTTTAAGATATATTTAATTACCTTAATATCTTATACATTAATGATGAAGAAATTATTTATTTAGTGAGAAATCAGTAATAATGTTTTTATTAAAATAATAATACCCATTAAAAGGCCCAAAACCGGAACAAAACTTATTAGTCGTATAAATATAAACCATAACCATCCAATGGTAGAATTTTTGACCATTTTGAGCTTTAGAAAAGAAATTATGACACGTAAATTATTTTATTTTAAATGAAGTAATAGTTGTCACCTTCACAATTTAATAAATATAACAATTTAAATATTGTGATTTTAATATTCTAAATTAGTGTAAAAGTACTATTTTGAAAGATATTAGATTTATCATAATAATATTATTTTATTTTTAATTTTTATTCAAATAATTAGTATATTAAATGATTATACAAAAATGATGTAGTAATTGTTTTATTAAGAGAAATATCAAAGAAATGGTTTTATAAATATTAAAATAAATATTATATGAACTAATTAATGGTTCCCACAAATTTTATATATTAATATGACATGTTAGGAATATATTAAACATTTTGGTTCGAATATATCTTCCATGTGGATTTTCATCACATAAATGAATAGTGTCAAAATTTACAGTATTGTTATTTTATAAAAATGACATATTATTAAATTGTTTAAAAATCACATAAATATTTAAAAATTATAAATTTAAATTTATATGGTATAAAATGTCAAAATTTATCCATTTATGGTGAATTCACAAAACATATGTAATTATTTATAACAATTTAAAATTTATAATATTATTAACACAATTAAAATTAAATAGATTAAATAAGGACAAATAAAGTTGATGATATTTAAAATAAATTACCAACATGTCTAAATATTATTGGTTGATGAGATTACAACCCTATATCATCTGATATTCGGATTTTAGTCATTTCTGGAAGTTTTTAAGAGGGGTTTGAGTTTATTATAAATTAATATTTTAGAGGTTTCCAAAAGTGCCCCTTTCTTCTCTTATAAAAGGGATCCTCCTCCCTCTCCTCTTCACAAAATTTTGAGCCTTCAAGCTTATCCAAACCCTTCCCATTTATCTTCTACCATTCCCTCGAAACATAGTAGAGGTCTTGGTATTCTTTAAAGTCCAATTTTAGTACACTAAGAGGAGGTTTAGAAGAGGAGAATCGAAGAATAGGTAATATCCTTTACCGATTCTTTCAAGTTCATTTCTCCTTATACTTCCTATTATTTTTTTGTTTAAAAATAATATAATAACATTATTATCACTCATATACTTATATTTAATTATAAATATGAACCAACCCAATTTCACCTTCTATGCATCCTATAGAAAATGAAAACACCGCGACTGCATTCGTAAGGAATACTGTCTCCACGCCGTGGTGTAATTTGTTTTTCCAAAACCACCTTACATGGATGGGTATAATGGTGTAAAGAATAACTATATATGGTTATTATAACATAATACTAATTCTGAGATATTATATCATCCAATATAATTCTATTCAATAATTATGGGAATAATATCATCACTCGTGCGTACGTTCGGATTACCGTCTCCATGACGCGATGAGATTCATTCTCCAAGTTAACCATTCAAGAATTATTATAAATTATATATATTAAATAATAATTAAAATATCTGACATATTAATGATAGTGGATTTATTTATATGTTATTTACTTACATCCATTCAATTTAATAACGAAATGAAAACATCGTTCATGCTTAAGTACGACATACCATCTCCATGAACAGTATATTTCATTCCATTTATCGATCGATTATATATATGTATATTCTGGATATTTATTATATATAAAAAATATTTTAAATTATTGAAAGAATTAATCATGATCTACATTATCAAATGAATAATTACAAGTCAAAACACGGATGATAAATGAAATGATTTTACCCAAAACGATGCCATAAAATGAAATTGACAAATGAACGGGTAATATAAAGTCTTATGTGAATCATATATGATATAATAAATATTATTATGGTTCTGGTACAATTTAATAATATGTTTAAAACCACTATACAGAAGTCTTAGACACATACTGAATAAATTGAACCTAAGGTTAGGGATAATTTTTCAATCCCAATTTTATTTGGGATTCCTTATACATAAATATTTACTGGGGTTATATTTTTCATCCATGTCCATAAAAATGTTTTCATAATGTTTTTTACATTATTCCACGTATGTTTAAAGTCATTTTAACGCCTTTTTGACTTTTATTTTGTGTTGTTGACAGAATCTTTCTTTTGTTTACCATACGATGTACTTTTTGACTTTTCTGGAAAAAGTACGAGAAGAATGTTTTTTTAACTTATACGACATGAACGGATTTTTACGAATTCATAATGCCTTATTTTCATGAAGCTTACTCTAAAGTATTTCGTGAATATTCTCAACAAAAACCCATTTCTTTTAAAATTTCATTTCATTTTGTGAAAAGAAAATTATTTTGAAGAAGAAAGGATATTTTCCTCAAAAATTCATTTTAAGTGTTTTATCAATACTATTTTCCATATAAGATGAAATTATTTAATATGTTTTTGTTTAATATATAATTTCTCTATTATTTACATGGTTTGATTTTTTCTTATGATTAAATTATATCCATTTGTTTTGTGTGGATTATTTTTTGATGGTATGATGTTTATAAAACCCATTTTATTCTTTGGGTTATGATGAATGATTTATGTTTATTTTTTGGAACATGTAAGAATGATTTCATTATGAGATGGGTGGGACCAATATATCCCTCTAATTAATTGGGTAAAGATTTATATCTCATGAGACAGACCATGATGGAATAGCGAATAAAATCGGGTTCAGTGATACAGGGCATGAACGACATTTAAATCTGGTTCACTAATGGACTTTTTCCACAATGATGATCATGGAAGAAATGCATTGGTTACTTTGGAAATCATATCATATTCTTAATGGATGACACAATTACATGTTTTATTACCATTCTATTTTATCATTATTAATGTTCCATTATAATTTATTCCTAATGTACTGCCATGATTTATTTCACAACTCAATGATTTGATGTTTAGAAATTTTTTTCGTGTTTTTTTAAGTTAAAATGAATGTTATTTGTTTTATTTTCTCCATTAATACCATTAATGAGCATTTGAGATCACCCTATATATGTTTTCTTTTCCCCAGGATTTAATGAAAGGTTTTAGATAACAAATCAAATGGGGATGATATTTTTGGGAGATGTTGATGATCTTCCACCATGATTAGAATATTATGTTCCAAGTTTCCAAACACACGAAACTAATACAGCCCTTGGGTGTTTTTTTATGTATTAAGTATTCTGCAAAAGTAATGTATTGTCCATGTACATCATGCTTTGGGTCCCTACATTGATTATTATATTAAATGAATCAATAAATAGATGTTGATAAGATACCATTTCATTATATTGACCAATTTGTGGAAAACTAATCATATTAATTTTTACCTTCATGAATAGTCAATAATTTCTATTATTTAGAATTCAAATAATAATTACCATTAATAGATAAATGATTTAAATCGATGATGGCTTTATAATTTCTTATTTCAATAACTTCTTTCCATTTATTATGTAACTATGTCTAATTATGTATCTCAGATCCATCCTGACATACATTAATATAGCCAATTTGTTTCTTGGGTGACCATTCCATAGTTAGTGAATTTCACAGTTAACCCTTACATAGATAGTAGGCATTCACATCTATTTTACACAATTAAATTTATTTATTTTATATAGGTAGCGAAGATATAGGTTTATATTTACATAATTTATATTAATCCAACATTAAATTTACACACGTTTATAAAGTAACATAAAATAATATATAGGATTCTCAAAAAAATTATAAAATAGTGTAATTAAGTGTTAATCTATCTTTTGGACTTCCAAATTCAATATAATAATTTTACAGAACCTCATAACCAAAATTATATTAATTTATTTAAATACCCCAAATTAATTCAAAAAAATAAATTATTATATAGACTATTAACTTAAAAAAAATCAACATAATTGACCATGTCCACATTAACCATCAATAAAACACTATGCCATCAATTATGGACATAAAAAGCACAAATATTTGATTTTGTTGAAAAAATTGAATATTATAATACATCAAACATAACCACATTAAATAAGTCCTCATGAATTATCTATATATATACACAATTATACTAGATATTGGAAAAATTTATAAAAATATCATGTTTTCAATAAATCGGTGATTTTAATTCACCCCATTCATGCCTTGATTTTCTTTAATTAACCTACTCAATCACCAAAAAACTAGATCACCCATATTCATAAAAAATTAAATAAATTAAAATCTAGTGTTTAAATTCAATCCTAACCCCATTTATGAATCTAAATAATTTCTTCCCTTACAAGAAGGGAAACATATCCATAAACTTATCCGTAAAATGTATTTTATACATTTTAAATTCAATTAATTATTTAATATTGAAATCAATATATTATTTTTATGTCATCATTTTTCAAATTGGATAAACATTCTATATAATAAGCTACAAGATCATACTGAACATTATTCCATAACCAAATGAGATAAGAGACTAAACACCCTATTCTATTTTTAATATTTAAAATCAACCATTTAAATTGGTTTAATCATAATAAATGATATTAGATATATATTACGAAAAAATTCCTTCATTAGATAATTTCTCCCCAAATGATCCTTGATTAAGTGATATTTTTTATATATTTAAATCACCATGAATTCTAAAAAATATTCATTAATATTTTATACAAAATAAATTATTACAACCTGAGAGACCCACAATTTCACTTCTACAATGAGTATTTCAAACTAATTTTTCATCCTTATGAATTGTGCTATGGAAATACAAGTAATAATATAAATTTCATAATAAGTGATGACTATAGAATTTCTATTCTTCTATATACAACAATAAACACACCTCTCATCTATAAAGGACACTCCCTCATATAAAACATTTTGGCCACTAACACATTTTACTAATTAAACATATGAAAAAATAAATAAATTCATATCATTACTAGTATGATATTCATAACATAACTCTTTGGAGTCTTTTATATAAATATGAGTCCTTTTCATTTTGATAATATATTACATTTCAATTCCCATTGTAATATATAATAGACTTTGATGACATTTATTATATTATTCAATGAATCTATTATGCATTAAACAATCACAATTAGCTTTCAAAATAATAAATTCCTACTTCATCATTGTGATAAAATATAGGCATAATACTTCATCATGATATATATGTATAAAAAAAATTTAAATTAAATGTTCAATAAATTTTATATGAATCTCAACACATCCATTATTTTGAATAATAGATATAATTAATCTCTTATGGTTGTTATTATTTCCTCAAAATGCCTAATATAACGAAGGATCGACATTAAAATCAAGAATTTCATTTGATTTCCAATATATTTATATAATATTTAATTATTTAAATAAAAATGATATCATAATAAAATTAAATAATAATAATATACATATTTTAGTCATCATATATTTAAATATTTTTTTCCACTCTTCCTTTTTGAAAACATTTTTCTTCAATAAGGCATCTTGAATTGATACAAATCTGTGTGATTTTTTTCAAACCATATAATTCATTAATATAATTTAAAACATGCTCATTAAATTTTTAATAAAAATAATATCTAATGATACCTAATATAAATTATTAAAACTATTTCATCATTGCTGAAAAAATACACAACATCCATCTGTAATATTGAATTTAATCTTTTGGGAGGAATAAGAATTAAATATTCATATATAATCCAAAAATTATGTTTATTAAATTGCCTCATCCAAATGAACTCCTTCGTCATGATAATATTTTTTTTACACAAATTATAATTTATTTCTAATCACTTAATCATTATCTTTCTAATTATCTTGTAAATACAATTTTTTATAAATTTTTTATTCTCCTATGGTTTGGTAACAATATCCATGTGTAATTAATATATATATTTTATAATATTTCATTCATGGAATATATCATTCATGATACCCAATAGGATCTTAAAAATATCTTTATCTGAAATACAATAATTTGTAGTGTGTGTTTTTGTTTCATTAATGATATCTTAATATAACAATGTTTTCTTGGGTAACTAATATGTTTTTAGAAATCCACATATTTTATCACCCTTATATTGAGTGAATGGTAATTATACATATTGACATAGTTTTATATATATAATTAATCATTATACGGCTCGTTAGAACATCATTCCCTTTAAATAACATCATCTGAATGTTTAACCATACCAGATTTATGTTTATAAACATTTATACTATCTATTCCATATACGTATTCTATATTTTTATTTTCTATAACATTGTATTTTTATGAATATATAAAAATATTTTTCAACATCTTATAAAATGAATAGCCATTTCAAATTTGACGATAACCATTAATTATGTCATTAACAAATCTACTTTCAAACAACAGAAGATTTTAGCCTTTAACATTAATAAAGATGGTGATAAAAAATTAACCCAAGTAATCGATAAATTTATTTATTCGTTAACAATTATAATATCAATAACATTAATAGTTTAATCATAATAAGAATAAATTGTGAATATAGACAAATTTTCCAACAACATACCTAAAAAATATATAATGTAATATCATTCTCTATTAATATTATTTAATATATCTATATTAATATTATATTACTCTAATCAAGAATTATTTTTGAATATCTTTTATACAGTTTAGATATATCATGAATATTACTATTTTTTCCATTTTATTCTTTAGTATTTTTATTTCTAAATATAGAACCATTTTTTATCCCAATAGTTTTCATTTGGTCACCAAATTAATTTTCACCACATCTCTTGAAAATCAAGAAAATCATAGTGGTTATTTATTATTTTAACACATGATTTATGTAATGTGAGAAAAATAATACGTTAATGAAATAATATACTAATATTATATCAATTATTTTATATTCCTGTATTATCACAATTTAGAATGTATATGATTAAATTTGTATGTTTATGAATTTATATATTCTTACGCAAAAAAATAAATAATTTTCCATTTTTGTCTTCTATATCATATCCAATCACATTGTATACTCGTGGTATGTATACCATGATAAACAAAAATAATTTAATTATAATCACATTTATTATGAAAATTTTAGCAATCCTTATATTCCATTATTCATTTTCCACATTCATACATAAGTATCACGGATTTTGAGCATCTCTGAAATTAAATTTGTTTCCCTTAGAATGTTTTTATATCACCATAATCCCTCAATCACCATGAAATTTTACCCAAAAAATTCATAAAATTTCAATAATTCCCTATGTAATGAACCTAATTGTCCAATTATATTTATTTCTTAGTTATATAGAATTATTACGAGTCTGCGAAAATTAATGGCACGTGATTCTGAGGCCTGGTGTGCCAGTAATGAATTTCTAATCTTTTTAGAGGGTACTCTTAGTAAATGTGTGAGTAGTTTTTTATGACATTTGAATCATTTCTTAGATAAAAATATGAGGGAAACATTGATTTCGCAATGTCGTGATTCACTTAAGGGAGGCTTTACATTGACCGCAGGAGGTCCATAGATAATGTTGAGTTTTGTGACATTATTAAATTTAATTGAAATGAAATGAAATAAAATTTTTTTATGTTATTTCATAAAGCTCTAATGGAGCAATTAATGGGTGGGTCTGGTGGTGTGACATGCCATTAAATTGCTTGACCTGCCATCCTTATGTAAAAACAACATTGGAGAAGTTAGGAAGCTTTCTAATTTATGAGCCCAATTAACTCCCCACTTCCTTACTTACTCTACCCCTCTCTAATAAATATAGAGTTTGGGGGAGGGGTAATGGAAAAGATTCTCTAAGCAACAATGTTCTGCTGGATTTTCATAAAGTCGAGCCCTTAGAGGATGGAGTCAAACCCAATAGAAGGTGACATGTGACACCGAATCCCCAAATGAGATTTTAACGTTCGAGCATTAGCGAGTACATCTTGTGGCGATGATGGGAAACAACGAGATCCCTAAACCACATGATCTCTCCACTGTTTCAAGGTAGGAGGGTTATTTTTGTTTGTACATTTTGGATTCCATCTTCCTCATTATGGAAATTTTATGAAGAACACATTCAACCGACTAATGGGATAACTAGCGATTCCTTCGTCTTTGCAGGAGGTTATTGTTGGAAATCATGTGGTGTTAATCATGTTATTTAATTCAATTTTTATTAAAATCTTAACCACCCTCTTGTTTACAAGCTAACGTGGAGGCCGCTATCCTAACGAACCTAGCCTGAACCCTCTGATGTCTTGCTATCCTTGAGCCACCTTGGATGACCTCAAGCACATTAATGCCCACCACAAAAAGAAGTTCGCGGCTCGTCAGCATCAGCGAACGGAGGAGGTGGCCCGCACGACATCCAGCTGTGGGGAGGAAGGCGGTGTGACCGCTGCACTGCTAGCGAACGATAACCACAACCAAAGCCGCAGAGGAAGTCGACCCACCTCTGTCGGGTTCTGCAACAACTGTGTAGCACCCACATGTCACAACCACCTCATAAACCAAATGCCCTTCTGGGAATTTAGGAATCCCGGAGATCGGGTGGTTACACACTCTCACACATCGGACCAAACCTGGTCATTGCCCTCGAGCTGGGCTGCCGCCCTTGTAGCGGGCCGCTTCCCTTGGACCGGGAAGCCCCCTCACACCGGGCCATTGCCTTCGGAGTTTGGTCGCCTCCGTCGGAGTGGTCTACCACCCATGGAGCTAGGTCTCCTCCATGCACTGAGTCACCACATTTGTAGCCAGGCCACTGCCCTCGTCGCTGGGCCGACGCCCTTGGAGTATGTCACCACCATTGGAGTTGGGTCGCCGCCCTTGGTGTGGGATTCCCCCTAGGGTCGGGCCACCACCCCTGAGCAGGGCTTCCACCCTCTAGCCGAGCCACCGCCCTCAGTGCGTGCCCTCACCCTCGAGCCAGGCTGCCACCCTCGTGCTGGGCCCCTGCCCTCAATCCGGGCTGCCACCCTCGGAGCTGGTCCACCACACTTGGAGCTCGTCATTTCCCTCGGAGTGGGCTGCCACCCTCGGAGCGGGATTCTAACCTTTGAGATGGTTGTCGTCCTCAGATTGGGCTGCCACCCTAGCAGGAAACGTCCCCAGCGGGCCAACACCCCTAGATTGAGCCACTTACCCTTGTGGGCAGGGCCACCCTTGCTGTCCAGCTCTCTTTTCAGCCTGGCTGAACATCATCCCAGTGAGTCGAGTCTACATCAACCCCACCTATACTGAGACGGGCCGAGTCGTTCCCACCAGGTCGGACCGTAACCGTTCCCCACCCATCCCAGAAACAGTCAAAGGGGCTTATCTGGAGGATCAAATGATTATTTGAAACAACATCTGTTGTGTTGGGACCCTTGAAGAAAGATGATCCTTTTTAATTACTCTATTATAGTTTTTGAGAAATTGGAGTTTGTTTGGGTTGGATCACATCTGAATCCAACTGGGCTACTGGCACTGAAATGCCAATAACGGACAGACATGGAGTCCGACTAACGCACCATCTATTGATTTGGAACTCTTATCACATAGAGGATCATTGGGTAACTTCTTTGTTCACGTTCATGCTCATTGAGATATGAATTAATTCTTGGGGAGATATTCTCCAAAGCGCACTATGTACGGAACCCTACGACGGGCTAAGACCTGAAGAATACTGACTTTTTGACTCTGAGTGACTCGACAACCGCGGTACGCGATGGGTTGGAGTATCTTAGCAGACCACGATAGGGGTGGGTAGTTCTATGTATCCTGGTAGGCCATGGTGGGGAGCAGCCACGATACGTGATAGGTTGGAGTACCTTAGTAGACCGCGTTTGGGGGGGGGGCTCCGTGTGAGCCGAAAAAAACATAATACATGATGGGGAACAGTAATTCTACGTTTCAAGGTGAGTTATAAGCCCCACTATGTGATGTGGTAGTCCCAAAATAATCGATAAAGGAGGAGTTCTCTAAAAGCTGAGGTGTTCACCATTGTGACTGTGGATGTTACTTGTTAATACCCCTACAATAAATCCTGGTGTGATCTCTCTTTACATTGTGCTTGTGATTGATTTTATGTTATATTGTACATTCTATGTGTGGTACTTTACTATTGTGGTGTTACCCTGTGGTTTTTCTTTGTGTAATTCTAAGAGACATTTTAGTTCTAGGGGTCCCATACACATCCACGCACGGGCTTAGCCCGTACATTATTGTGTATTGGGCAGACGATGAGTAGTTGGGCTAGGGCTTGAGGGATATAGGACTAGGCGGTATGTGGAGGAGACTGGAATATGTGGAGTGATGAGGAGTGGATCTGTATCTACCCTTCACGTACGAAACTCAAGGGACTACTCAATAGTTGTTTTTCCTTTTATAGTTCTATTGTTCCTTTCAGCTGTTTTGTACTTTTTAGTTGTACTTGTACTTTTCCAGTGGGGCTTGTATTGAGAACCCTTTACATTTTTTACACATTTACTACATTATTTTACATCACAGTTGCTTCTTGGTATGTCCTCAGACAGTTTTTTTGAAAAGGTTTAAATTCAAGGCCTTCACATTTTTTGGAATATTCCTTTCAGTGATAGTCTCTAGCCCCAGGCTTATTGAAGGCAGGCCTGGTGAATTCATGACATGGGCCCTGGGGGATGGGTTGTGGCATAGTGGTATCCCAGGAGTCAGTTCTACTGATGAACTAGGATTCTGATCTTTTCTACTTAGAAATATTTTTATGTGTTTTTATTATGGTTTTTAGTTTGGGGAGTCCAGTGTTATTGTGGCGGCCAACATATCCATACACCAGGACACTGAATTATGATTTTCGACTCAGCGCACAAAAACACGTATTGCATGTGTTTTGAAATGTCTTTCTTGTTTTTTCATTAGTCTATCCACCAGGCATAACTTTTAACCATGGAACAATGTTTCTTTTCAGGATGTCGTGACGAAGACAACCACCCAGGATCCCAGAGAGAGTACGTGATGACAGCCCACCAAGCGATGAGGCTTTGGTGCAGGGCCCCCTTATGGCTTGGGCACCTTCGGGTGGTGTACTGGCAGCACCACTACCCATTGTGTAGTCATTCCCACCAGCACCACCAGTAGAGGATGCACGTCGACTGAGCGCATTGAATGAGTTCGAAAGGCGAAGCCCTCCGAGGCTCCAAGGAAAGATGGACCTGTAGGTGGCTGAGGAATAACTGGAGGCTATGGACAATGTTTTTCGCGTAGATGGGACACCATCTGATTTTATGGTGATCCTAACAGCCAACCTTTTATCTTGGTAGCATTAGGGAGATGGTGGAGCCTGATGCTCCAGATACATGATAAGGTGACCCACATCTAGGAAGACATCGAGGGCCATTTCAGGGTTGAGTTCATCCCAATAACCTTATGCTCTGTGTATATACAGAAGCAGTTTCACTTACAGTAGGGCATCATGTCAGTGGCCCCGTACTCAGCGAGGTTCAATAATCACACCCTCTACCCCACTAACATTGTATGAGACCCATTCTTTAGGGCTTGAACCTTTGAGGATGGTATCTGATGAGATATTATAGCATCGATGGGATCACTTAGCATTCTAATGCAGGATGGGTTTCTTGAGTGATCACTTTTGGTGGAGAGCTTCCTAGTTGAACAAGAACTGACAGTGAGAGATACCATCAGATGAAAGATAGTTGATTCATCTATAGAAGGCATTAGGTAGAGGAGACTGAGGTCTATAAAGACTAGACCCTCTAGTTGATGACCCCGGGACATAGGGTCAGAGGTGAGAGGCTAAAAAAGCATATGGATATAGGTGTGGGGCACGTAGAGTTACACATACGGCAGGCATGGTCATATAGCTTCCGACTGCCCGACCCACCATACCAACAACTAGAATATGGTCTATGTACCACTAAGGAAGAGGTAGAGGTTCAAGTGAGGAGGTCCACGAGGTGACAGACATGGCAGAGGAGATGCTCGTGCAGCAAGTGGTGGGAGATGTTTCTAGATTCTACCGCCTCCACTTCCAGGTGACCAAACCCGACCACAGAAACAGGAGGACATGGATGAGTTCAGCTCTAGGCAGTTGAGGCCAACGACCGCAGCTATCTAAAGATGATTATAGGTATGATATGTGACTACACCACATTTACTCCAGTTCTTATAGACACATGTTCTAGTCACATTATTATTTCCCTGGACCTCATTCAAATATCAGAGATTCCGGTGGAGCTATTTCCTCGATCCTTATGGTTAGAGACACCTACATGAGCGGATTAGATGATTACTCATTATTTCTAATAGTGTTAGAATACTCTAGGATATGAAAGCATCATCTAGGATTTTCTAGTATCAGCGTTGATGCCTTAGGACATCATCTTGGGTACATAATAGTTATCCGCAATCCATGCTCAGATTGACTGTATTAGGCGCAATGTGCATTGGGTCCACATGGATAGGACCTATTTTTCCTTCACACGAGAGAAGGGAACCTTTGCAGAACAGGATTGACTTTCCTAGAAGAGGGTGTAGCCAATTACTCATCTGTTGAATATTCATACACACAAAGCAGTTGGTGTTGAGAGTCCAAGTTATCCTG
Organism: Viscum album; assembly: GCA_963277665.1. Classification (NCBI taxonomy): domain Eukaryota; kingdom Viridiplantae; phylum Streptophyta; class Magnoliopsida; order Santalales; family Viscaceae; genus Viscum; species Viscum album. Next base: position 787,718,320 of record OY728153.1, read on the forward strand.
TTGTGGTGGACCAATATGCTGATGTCTTTCCTGATGATGTTCTAGGACATCCTCCAAGTAGAAAGGTAGAATTTACATCGACATTTACCCCGATATGGAACTTATATCTATATCAACATATTTGATGGATCTCATCGTGCTTCATGAGATATGTGTAAATTTGGATGCCTTTTAGGGAAAGGGGTTCATAAGACCCAGTGTTTCTCCATAGGCAACCCCGATTTTGATCGCCAAGAGGGAACATGAGAGTTCAAGACTCTGTGTGGACTATCGGGGCCTAAACCTAGTGGCCATTAAAGATAAATATCCACTCTCAAGGATTGATGAACTTTTCAATTAGTTAAAGGTATCTCATTTGTTTTCGAAGATAGATCTCTGATCAGGCTATCATTAGGTTAGGATAAGAGATAAGTATGTGCAGAATACGACCCTCAGATGTCGGTATAGCCATTATGAGTTCAGGGATATGCCTTTCGGCATGAGCAATGCCCCAGTAGTGTTCATGGGACTCATGAATCAGATATTTCTTCCATTACTCGATCTCTTTGAGGTGGTGTTCATTGATGACATCTTGATTTTCTCAGAAATAGAGGAGAAGCATGCTTATCAACTATATATGGTTCTAGATACACTCCGAGAGAACTAGAATTCTTTTTTAAACTCTCAAATTTCTAGATCTAGATATGGGATTTCCACTTTCTAGGAAATGTATTCTCAGAGGCTGGAGTTGTAGTGGATCCAATGAAGATATAGCTGTCATATCATGTGAACCACCCAAGAGAATGATAGAGGTGCAGATGTTTATAGGGTTGGCTGGATACTACTGTAGATTTTTGTCTGCCTTTTCAATACTAGAAACACCCTTGTATGCTTTGATAAATAATGGAAAACCTGAGAAGCCAACAAATTTACGAGGAGCTGAAGCAGAGACTAACGAATGCCCCCTTCATGAGGTTTCTAGAAGTGGGTTTTGGGTATGTATTCTACTACGACACATTAGGGACTAGTATTGGATGTGTCTTGATGAAGGAGTGAGCAGTGATCACTTATAGTTCACGAAAACTGAGTCATCATGAGAAGAACTACCCTAACCATGACATGGAGTTAGCAGCAGTTGTATTTTCCATGATGATGTGGTGACATTACTTTATGGGATAACGTTTGACAGTATACTCTGATCATAAGAGTCTCAAGTATAACTTCTATTAGAAGGACCTAATCATGAGATAGTGGAAATTACTAGAGTTTATCCAGGACTATAAATATGAGATTGTCTATACACTTGGGAAGGGTAACGTTGTAACATATTCACTAAGCAGGAAATCTGTTATGTAGTTGTTGTGTGAGGCAATAAATCATCTAGCCACATTGTTAATATCTATCTTGAATAGAGATGGAGTAGCATACCTCTATCCTCTGAAAACCACACCCCCACTCCTTTAGTGAGTCAGGGAGGCACATCTTAGAGACATTGACTGCAAGGCTCGATGTGCTCAGAGAACCCCAGAGCAGGCACCTAATGGATTTTCTGGAGGTGGGGATCATGTCATCCTCTTTAGAGGATGGACCATGGTATCAGTGGTGCTATGGGAGGAGGCATTGAGGGAGTTCCATATGTCCCCTATGGAGGTACATCCTACTATGGAGAAGATGTACATGTACTTTTATCATCAGCACTGGTGTCCAGGGATGACGAAGGCAGTGGCAGAGTTTGTTTCACGATGCTTCACTTTTCACCAAGTGAAGGGAGAGCACTAGGTTCCATCTAGATTAGCGAAGCCACTAGAGGGGATATAGTGTAAGTGTAATAAGATCTCCATGGAATTTGTAACAGGTCATCCATGTACGTCTAGGAGGGAATGATTCTATATCAGTGATCATTCACCGACTCACCATTTCGGCCCACTTCCTACCTATCAAAGAGCAGGGATAAGTAGAGGGACCTGGACACATATAGGTACCAGAGATCGTGTGACTTCATGGGGTGCCATCAACGATCATCTATGAATATGATGCATGTTTTACATCCTGGTGGTGAAAGTTATTGCATGAGGTGTTCAAGACTTAGCTACTTTGAGCTCCTCTTTCATCCTCAGACGGATGGTTAGACAGAGCAGACCATTCAGACACTAGGGGACATGCTTTGTGCATGCATCCTAGATTTTTTCAATAGTTGGGAAGATCACTTTCAATTGGGGTTGATCTCTAACAAAATAGTTATCACTCCACCATAGATATGGCACCATTTGAGGACTTTAACGGATGACCCTGTAGATCACCTCTATGCTGGACAGACCCAGGGGAGTCAGCAGTTATGTGTCCAGGGTTGGTATGGGCTACTACTGAGAAGGTTCAGATCTTCAAGGAGTAGATGAAGACTGCACATAGTATACATAAGTCATATACTGACAGAAGATGGACACTTGTGGTGTTCTAGGAGGGGGACCATGTTTTCATGTGAATCTCTCTTCGACGAGGACTACAGAGATTTGGTGGAGGCGGCAAGTTATCACCGAGGGTGATCGAGCCATTTCTAATACTTCAGATGATAGGCGAGATGGCATACAACTTGAAATATACACCACAGTTGGAGAAGGTTCACGACATCTTCCACATTTCATAGTTGAGGAGATACGTGCATGACCCATCTCACATTATCGACTACAGTGAGTTGAACTTATACGATGGGGAAATGTTTACGGAGGTTCCTGTAGAGATTGAGGATCCATAGAAGCAGATCCTTTGTGGGCGGTTGATTCCTCTGGTGTCCATTCGCTGGCAGGACAAGAACCTCTATGAGGGAACATGGGAGCAGGAGGCTCTGATCAATGCTTAGTTCCCCCATTTTTTTCTTAGTCAATCCTATGGATTTTTGGGGACATAAATCTATAAGGTGGGTAGAATGTAATGGCCTAGATTTTTCAGTGTAAATTTTCACATAATTATATGGAATTATTAAGAGTTTTCCAAAATTGATGGCACGTGAATCCATGGCCCAGTGTGTCCAGAATTAATTACTGGTCATTTTTTCGGTACATTCAGTTAACGCATCAGCGTCATATTCAGTCATTTGGACCGTTTCATGGATTAATAATCTAAGTGAACCATTGAATCTGCAACCCCAAGATTTTCTTAAGGGAGTCATTACATTTCCTGCAGTGGTTCTGGTGAAAATTTTGGGTTTTGAAACCTTTTTTAAATGATATAAAATAAAATAAAATATTTTTTTGTTATATTATTTCATAACCCTCAAATGGGCCAATTAAAAAGTGGGGCCAACATTATGTCAATCCATTTAATGGATTGAACAGCCATCCTTAAGTAATGACGACGTTGGGGAAATTAAGAAGATTCCTAATTTATGAGCCCCATTAACTCCCAGCATAGTTACATACTCTTCCCCTCTCATATAAATATAGTGCTTGGGGGAGGGGTATCAGAAAAGTTTCACCAAGAAAGAATGTTTTGTGGGAGTTTCATAATGTCGAGACCTTAGATGATGGTGGAGACCCCAACAGTCGGTGATGTGTGACACTAAAACATCTAATTGGAGTTTGACATTCGTGAGACAACGAGGAAAACTTATTGCGGGGATGACGAACACTGAGACTCCCTCAACCACAAGATCTCTCCAACGTTTCAAGGTATGGGGTTATTTTCATTTGTGCATTTTTGATTTCATCTTTCCTATTCATGTAATTATATGAAGAACAAGGGTCAAACGACTAACAGGTTGAACCATGATTCATTTGTCTCTATAGAAGGTTATTATGTGCAATATTTAGGTGTAAATGTTGTTGTTTAATTAAATTGTTATTAAACCCTTAACCCCCTCATGATTACGAGCTATAATGGAGGGCGCATGCCTATTGAAAATGGACTGAACCCTCTATAATCTTGACTTCCACGCACCACCTTAAAAGACTGTGAGCATGTCAACCCACACTACTAGAGGAAGGCCGCGGCTCGTCAGCCGTAGAGAACGGAGGAGGAGGCCAACATGACGGATGACTGTGGGAAGGAAGGTTGTGCGACTGACGTGCCGCCAACAAGCGAATGCTATGGAGAAGGCCAAACCCGCCTCCAGTGGGTTTCGCAAAAACCGAGTTGTGCCCATGTGCTGCTTCAACCTCACAAACTGAACGTAATTCAGGCAGTTCTGGAATTCAGGAGATCGGAGGGTTACACCCTCAGCATCAGAGCAAACTGGGTCGCCACCCTCGAGATGGGACGCCTCCCTTGGAGTGGGTTTCCTCCCTCGTAGTGGGCCACCGCCCTCGGAATGGGCTGTCGTCGTCGCACTGGACCACCACCCTCATAGTCGGGCCAGCGCCCTCCGAGTGGGCCGCTATTATTGGACCGGGCTACAACCTCGAGCTAAGCTACCACTCTCGCACTAGGTTTCCACCCTCATAATAGGTCACTGACCTATGACCGGGCCACCGCCCCGAAGTCGGGCCAACGCCCTCAGACCGGGTTGGTGCCCTCATGCTGGGTCGCCACCCTCGGAGTCGGGTCGCCACCCTCGTACTAGGCCACCGCCTGAGTGAGCCACCTCCCCCATACCAGTCTGCCACCCCGGCAGGCCGCCGCCCCAGCGGGCCGCAGCCCCAGGGCCGGGCCGCCACCCCATGCATGTTGTGCTGCCCCTTTTCGGGACACCTTATTTGGGTCTAGCCATCCCACATTCATTCCTGATAGGTCATTGGCCTAGCGGGCTATGTCCACGTTGGCCTAGCAGGCCGATTCCACCTTTGTCTTTGCCCAGACCGGGTCAGGCGGGGTTGGTTTAACCGGGACGGACCGGACCTGGGCCCAACCGGGTCTAGAAACAGTTAAATGGGATTATCTTATGGAACAGACTCCCATTTAACAAAACATCTATGGAATTGTGACCACATGATAAATACTGTCCTTTCTCCAAACTCCAATAGAGTTTCGAAGAAACATGGTATTCGGCCAGGTTAGATCGTACCAGAATCCAACCGGGATCTCGGGACTAAAATGCCAATAACGCACAGACCGAGCGTCTGACTGACGCACTGTCTGTTTCTTTGGAACCTTTATGATATCTAAGATTATCTATTTACATATTAGTGAGTCTTAGTTCAGGTTGAGATATGACTAATGTCTTGGGGAAAAGTTCTCCCTAGCGCACTATGTACGAATACCTTCGACTAGCTGAGACCTGACGACTACTGACTTTTCGACTCAAAGTGAGTTGATGTCCACATTACGTGATGAGGAGGAGTACCATAGAAGAAAATTAAGGGGGTGAGTGGTACGGTTTTAATTGGCGGGCCACTGTGGCGAGTAGCTGCGGTACCTGATGGGGAGTAGTACCTTAGCAGACCGTGTTGCGTGGGGGGACAGTTCTGGGAGACCCTGCAGACCCACAATACGTGAATGGGAGCCTTACTTCATCTGTTTAAAGTTAGTGGGAACAACCTCTATGGGATGAAATAGGCCCACTATACTCTATAGAGGATGAGATTTTCTGCAGTCGAGGCATTCTATGTTGTGATTGGGGATGTTAGTTGTTATTAGCCCTATAATAAATCCTGGTGTGAGTTGTATTTACTTTGGGCTTGTGATTGAGGTTAATCTATATGGTACTTTACTTGTGTGGTACTTAACATTTTTTATGTTACCCTATGGGTTTTCCTTGTGTAATTATAGAATAACTTCATGGTTTCGAGGTCCCTACGGAGTATCGTTATACTCACCTCTATGCGGGCTTCACTCGCTCCTTGTTGTGTATGTTGTAGATGGCGTGCAATTGAGCTGAGTTTTGAGGGAGATAGGACTAGGCGTTATGCAGAGGAGACATGCAGACTTGGAGTGATGAGGATACGATATGTACCAACCCTTCAGGTAGGATCCTCAGAGGATAAATCAGTAGTTGTTTTCCTTTTTTCAAGTGTATTATTCTTTTCAGGTATTTTTTTCTTTTCAGTTGTACATGTACTTTTCCTGTTCAGATTTTATTCCAGCCACTATAATTTCAGCACACTTTTACTACAGTAGTTTACTTCACATTTTCTTCTTGTTGTGTACTTGGACCATATGTTTGTACATGTTTAAAGGTAATTCCTTCCTGTTTTAGGGAATATTTTTTTCAGTGCTAATTGCGAGCCCCTTGCCTATGGATGCAATTGTTAGGGTAGTCACGACACAGACCCCGGTGAACGGGTCATAACACCCTATAACACATAGTTGAGAATAACTTATCATATTTTGTTTCAAACCATAATCAAATACGTTATACCTCTACTCTACATTTCATTTACAAAAAACAACAGACCGAACTCATTTTATCATGATTGACCCTTAATTTCGAAATGCTACAGAGAAGGCATTGAAATATTCAACATTATGTAATTGATTTATGTTAAATTCCATATTATATACACAAAAAAATTTAAAAATCAATGGATATTCCCATTTTCAATCATTGAAAATGTATTTTTCAACAAAAGATTTTTATTTTTCTCTATTTGTTTCGTGATGTATTTCTAAAATTTAATTTATAATGAATTATAATAATATATGAATGAAAAATTAGTTCCAATGATGAATAGGATGGCCAAATTTATCATATTCCTCTCAATGAACAAGAATCATATTCAATAATTCATTGATGTTTTGATATATACTTAATCTATAAATTAATTCTTCAATTGATAACATTTTGTATAATGGATTGAAAATAAAATGATCCACGACTCAATATATGGATACAATTTTAAAAGATATGAATATTAAAAGCACATATAAATAAATGTATTTTTATTAATTTTAAATTCATAAAAAAGACGATATAGAACACATAATGACGGAAATTTTCATTTTTCTAATCAAACATCTTATCCTTTCTATATATTTTTATAATTTAAAATAAATACTTATATATATAAAAAATGAAAATTATAAAGTAATTTTTTTAATAAATATTTTATAATATATATTTCGGGGAAATTTAGTGTTTCTTTAATATTTATATGTTAATATTTGAAAAATTATGATTTTTCAAATACCATCACCTTTATAACATCATGATAAAAAAAGAAAGACATTATGGTTTTTTTTAAAAAAAATTGATAAATAATTTTTTTTATTGTAAAAAAATATTTTTAAAATACAAGTTACATAATATTAAACCCATTATTAATATTATTGATATATAAGATAAATTGTTCTATAAAAATAAATTCTATTTCATTATATTAATAAATAATTTTTTCGCACACATATCCATTAAATGTAAAAAAATTGATTTGATGTTTTAGATTAACATATTCATTTACATTACAAGTTGAATTTCACATATAGTTATAAAAAACTTATTTTTATGATGAATATTAATAACCTTGATAATGATGAAAGAGTTCTTTTAAAATAATTGTTTTATTGATGTTGTGTAATTTTTATCTAATTAAATAATTGATCTATAATATATTTAATTTTTTAATTTTTTTTACATGAATAAAAATATAATATTCTCACATATTTCTTTGGTAATAACTATTTTATAAAGTCAATAATAAAAAATGTTGAAAATCATAATTTTAAACAAAAGAGGTTTCTTGTATATTAAATTAAGTATGTAAATAGAAAAATTTCAATTATTAAAAAATTGAAATAGATTATTTAGATCATAAATTTATTTATAAAAAACAAAAAATTGGTCTGATGGGTTAACTTATTTTTTTATCAAAAGATTAATTTTCTTTTTAAATTCTAGTTACCAATGTAAAAAAACAAACATGTAATAATATACTAATTTAATAATATAATAATTTAAACTAGATATCAAATTAATTTTAGTGTATTTTGTAACCTCTAATCTACCCTAGATATCCTTCAAACCCACTGTAGGATTGATTGATACTGTAATTGTGAGATTCTATAACACCTTGAGATTTTCGATGATGAACTCCAAGTTAAAAAATCAATGTAACAAGAAAATTCATGGTTATAAATTTGTCAAAAACAATAATAATATATTATATATTTCTTTTTATAGAAATTCAATTTTATATATACATAATGATGAAAGAAAAACTGGGTTTAAAGAAAACATGATACTCTATAAAAATATAATTATTTAAAAAATAACCATTATAACATAACAATTTAGTTGGTGGTTATGAATAGTACTAAATAAATTATTTAATTAATGACTTTAATAAATTATTACAAAAATTATTTGGTTATATAATTATTATATTATTATAATAATTATAATAAAAAACAAAATGGTTTCTAAATAACTGTATTATTTATTAAAGGTGGTTACTAGCTCTTTGGGAAAATGATATAAAATTAAAATTTAAAATGATTAGAAAATTTATTTAATATATTTATAATAATTTTTTAAATCATAATATAAAGTTTTTCTATTAATAATTTTTTTTATAGAAATTATGATTTTTTGATGAATAGTTACTAATTAAAAAACTATTAGTAAAATTCATTTTCATGAAATAAATAATAAGGATAAATTACACTTAAAATTGTGTTTAAGGTAAAATTATTAAAATAATATTAATTTATAACTAATTTAGTTAATTTGAAATCACTTTTTTGTAGAATTTTGATATTAAAACCTTTTACACGTTTTTGAAGTTTTCTTTTGGAAACATTCTTTCTTATTGAGAAAGCAGGTGACCTTTAAAATTTTAATATAAAAATTCTACAAAACTAATATTTAAAAATATAATATTTATTGGAAATAATAATTATTTTAATATATAAATATATCATAATATTTTTTTAAGGAAAATGAATATTAAAGTAATTATAAATGAATTACATTTATTAAGGTAAAAAATTATATAAAAGCTTGGATAACTAAAAAGATAATTGTTAAGATGGAAGTCAATCTTCTAAAAAACCCATTATATATCCATATCATTAATTTATATAAAATAATGGTTGATACAAACACAGTTTAGGATTTTTTTACTGATAAAAAATGAGTGTAATTGATTCATTTCAACAATTCCATTTGAATCGTCTTCCCCACTAATAAATGTTCAATACCAACATTCATTTAATGACACATCTAAATCAAATTGTCTACAAAAATCATACAAAAATATCGCCCATACATCATTGATCACATTCAATAGTTGTGGGTCCTCTAGAAAGCCCAACTCTTGGGTTATAACCGAGGGACCAAATGATGTTTCTCAAAGACAAGGTAATTACTATTACAAATATATTTCATTTTATTGTTATTTTTCAACATTAAATTATGTGTTAAAACATACAATAAAATAAAAATAGTATATCACCTATTCGTATAAGTTTTTATTTTGATTTTAAAATATTAACACTTCTCCTCCTCTTTTAAATTAGAAACAAAATCATTGATCGCATGTATTGTGAATTACCGCCTCACAAGCTGATGAAATACAATTTCTATGAATGCATATCATGATTGTATAAATGTATGGATGTATTGTATATATATATATATATATAATATTTTCAAAAATATATAATTTTAGTATCACCTAACAATTATAACATTACATTTGATTTAAATTGTGATAACGTCATATGTATTTTCGGCGAACTATAGCCTCATGATATAGTGTGATACAAAATTCACATACAAATAACATGGAATATAATAAGGTTAAATTTAATTAATATACATGATATCTATGAAATGATAAATAATTTATAAAATTAATATGTCTTGTACATTCTTACCCTTCCACTAGTTAATTAAATGATAATGTATCTCATACATACGTACAACCCACTGTCTCTATGATGAGATGTGTTCAACTATACATTTTCAAATTTAAATCATGATTCCAAAATAATAAAAACTAAAATTATATTATATTTATAAAATTATATAAATTTTTCATATGGTTTTATAATATAATATTCTGTTGACCTAGAACATTCACATACAAATATTCATGAGAAAATAAGGCTTTTATCACTCTAAACAATATTAATAATGAAATATTATTAATGAACTTGTGATAGGATGTCGTAAAATAATAAAATATGATGTTATCGTATTTATGATTGTTTGATAATATTATTATAATATTTTTAAAATGACTATAACTTAGGATAATGAAAGGAAAACAAATAGTATGTGTGAGGTAAAGGATTTTGTCCCAATTTCCTTACATTGCATATTTTTTTAATGATTTGCATATGATTTTTTATATGGTGTATGTACAAAAAACTTTCCACATAATATAGTCAGACATATTAATTTCTATTTTTTTATGTTTTCATTTGACTTATTTTAATCCTATTTGATTTCAATATATTTTATTCGGATTATCATTTGATACAATTAATCTATGTATTGATTAATTCGAACATTAATTTTGCTAATGTCATGAGGATTTATTTTGTGATATCATTTTTAATGATATTTTGTTTCTTAAATCTTCATTTAAGAAAATTATTCGGTATTTAGGTAATAATATCCATTCATATTCTTATATTATTAATATTCATTATATGGTGACATAATTAAAACAATTTCCCACTTCTTGATAATTATGTTGACTAAGAAAATGTTTTTAACAAACTCAACCTCATTTATCCCTTAGATCAAAATATATTTTTCATAAAAAACATTCTTTTGAAATTTTTTTCCAAATTTTTTATATAATAAAAATAACATATGAATGAATTTTATATTCGGTTTTTAATTTTTAGAAAATTTATTGATATTAATTGTTACGTCATTTTCCAAACAAGGCCCTTTTGGAATTTTTTTGGAAAATGTGAAAACAATCATTATGTCATGTAAAATATTTCTATCCTTGATGAACATAAATGTATTAATTCAGAAATTATTAATGTTTAAGTATATTTTCAAATAAATTTATTTTCAGATTATTGTGTGACATTTATAGATTTTCAAATGTTAAAAATGATATGTCACTATAGCACCCCAAACACTTCATGGTATGTTTCTATTAAATACATTCTATTTATAGCCTATAGTTCATGAATCACTATTCCTATATGGAAAAAAAACATGGTTAATTATAGGACATATCCATTACATAGACATATAAACCTAATTTTTTCACAACTATGATATGAATTTCCAAAATCTGATATATATGGTTGCAGTTAGTAATTTATTTAGAGTTTGTTAAGGAAAAATCAATTTTAGATTATTAGTAACCTAACCATATGAATAGTAACATACCCTTATTATCAGTAATGTTACTCTTATGAATGATATCCAAACCATCAAGTGTATAAATGAATTTAGGCGCCTTAAAAATGAAGATTAAAATTTTTACGGTTTATATTTTCGATTAAATAATGATTTTAATTAAATATTTAATTAATCAAATTTATAGAATTATTTTGGAACAATGGACATGATTTGTGGATTCTAAAAGTCAAAAAATGGTTATGGAGAATTTTTGGAATTTTACAGAAATACGTAAATTTTTGATGAATAGTAAAATGCGATAATTTACGATGAATGCTAAATAAAGAATTTATTGAGTCATTGATGATGATCTGATGATGTAAGCACAATTGGTTCTAAGTCACATGCATGTATTACTTTTCTTGGTCATGGAATATTCATTATTGGTTGTCTTGAGAGAAAATAATAAATTAATGGTTATAATATTAAGAAAACTTTTCTCCCCTACACTATATAAACCACCCCTCACCCCCTCTTCCTCCCACATCACTATAGTGTCAAGACATGCCTAAATTTTATCGAATACACTTTCCAATCCCTCTATCAACATCCAAGACCTGCTGGTCTCACCAAAAGTCCAGAAATAAAGGCCTTAAGGAGATTCCCAAGGAGGAGTACTCAAGAGGCCAACCTTCTTTCTCTTTTCTTTCAATTTCTTTTACAAACATATATTATTATGTTATCTCTTCTCTCCATACCTCATAAAAATTATAAGATATTTACAATACCTTATATTTACTATATTTGAATTTTTCTAAAGTAATATTCAACATAATCTCGCTTTTCTCCCTCCTTTAATACAATAAATTCAAACACCGACTGAGATGTGTAAATTTATCACACTCAAGGAAGACGAGTTATCAATTTGCATTACTCTCTTTAATACGGGTCATGAAACCTTTTAAATTTTTGAAATAGTTCATAATATATGTATTTTATCTTGAGTAAGGTTTTGGAATCATTACACATTTATAATGTTGAAGAATAATACAAAACAAGTTTTTTGTGCACAATTCCATCAAGCCAAATCCAAGCGTTTATTTTAACTCATAGAATGAGACATACTCATGGAATATAACCAGAATAATTATAAGATAATTTATATCTCTTTAATTTCACTATGAATTTATATTATCAATTCTGTATGTCTAACCATATTTCAAACAAACATTCATTCATGAATACAATTAAAGGGATCATGAAAACCAAAGAAGATAATGCTACCAAAACAATAATATTTTATCTCTTAAACCATCAAAAAGACCATAAATAAATCCAATACGGTACTAAAATATCAATTATATGTTTATTAGGTTTTGGATTTATTCATTAATGATGCTAAATTTGATTATTCAGGTCGTTAAGAACAATCAATACACTTTCGAGCATAAGGTATGGGATCCTCACTCTCACTTTTGTTCAAGAATATCCTCTATGTTGTGACATTCTATCATTAATTCCTAATGATGGGTTAAGTTTTTTTACCTAACCTATATTTTCCTTCTAACATATAAATAATATAATACCCTTTTACCTCTCATTAATCCCTCATAATAACATTCATTACCATGCTGAAATGTTGGTAAGTGGTTTCTCATCTCACAGTCATTTCTCTGGGATTCTCATTGTTCACTACTTATTTCATGTATGTGGTATATGTTTACTTACATTTGATATTTAATAAATTTATTCCATTTATATTAATTTTATTCAATGATTCATTTGAGAGTTATTAAGTACTGGTCAGATGATTCGACTGATTACATTGTGGTAAGAGACTTTGTCTCAACTACTATTTTGTTGTGACAGACATTGGGTGGTTCACCAAATAATCCTTATGCGGTCTGATTATTTCCCATTTCATATCGCTTTTCATTTGAAATTACATTTATATAAAATATACATAATCTCATATCATGGATATGTTTATTGTCTAAACTGTATACCATTATACATACGGTGTTTATTTTGAATGTTATTTTAATTATGGAAATATTTATTAATCTGTACACTCTACTCTTTACAGATATTGAAAAGGAATATTTATATTGTATTTAATTAATGTTTAGATAATTATTTTGACATGTAGTGGAGTGTGGGGCCTTCTATATCCCATCAATGCATCGGTAGGTCTCATGAGAAAAATCAGTTTGGCGAAAAACCCTTAGAGATTGTTTCGAAAAATCATACGGGTTTCTACCCATAGATCTAAACCGTTTTAATGGTATTATATAATCATGTCCCAGATACATGATGTATAATTAATAAGAATTATATTTATTCATTATCAATTATTACTATCCATGAGGTTTTCACTATGACAAAATCTATGGATTCAATTTCATTCTCAGTTTATTAATTGTGTGAGTTTTTCATTTATTCTACATGCCATATTGATTATGTCAAATTTGTTTATGATTTAATTATTATTGTATTAATTCTTCAGATATTTTTAACTCTTAATGAGATTTTCAGCTCACACCTTTCAGTGTTTATCTTAAATTGGAGATGAAGAGGAGGTCATTTATTGAGTTCAGGTGGTTGCAGATTTTTTAGTTTTGTTATGTATTGTTCCTTGTAACATTTTTCAACATAATTTGTGTTACATCTATGTATCTATTTTCATCAATACTACTAAAATGATCATTCATTTTAGAGTTTTCATTCCTTCTAACCATTCCAATAACACAAGTAATGCACCGTCTCTAGTCTAGAGGGTCCGGGGTGTTAAAGTTGGTATAAGATAATGTTTAGTAGAAAACTAAGAAACTAGAGTAGGGTATGTATTGTAGGGAAAAAACCCTAATGTGGTATTTGAGGATAAAAATACAAGAACTTCATGGTATTTTGTTAAGGAATAGATTATGTGGCTCTTTAAAGAAATACATCCCTATCTGGATACGAGCAGGTTGAGGCGGCTATGGAACAAATGTATCTAGGGGTAAAACCCGAAAACACAGCATTGAGCTGGACTCGAACAGGAACGGGTGCATGAACATGGGCCTTGCTTCACTCTTGGTTACAACACTTTTGGGGGATATGAATAGTATAATTCACATTTTATATACAACACATTATGAATGAGTATAATGTAAATTGTTCTACAGAGAAACCATGTTTATATGTTTAGTTTTCCATAGAATTTCAATCAATGTTGAGTGCTTTTATATTTTAGATTTTTATACTAATCTAGTGTATCCCATTATTTTTAAATGATGTCTAATGCAAGATGGGGAATCGATACTCGTGGGAAAGGTACGGATCTCCTTATGGACCTAGTCAACATAGTCAAAGTTGGAGCAGATCATATCATGGCCATATTGGGACAACTTACACAGGTTATAAAGAAAAACCATTCCACACCTGTGTTGGATCGTTTCACGCGACATAAGACCCCATATTTTAGCGGGACTACTAACCCAGTCGTTGTTGTGTAATGGATCAAGTCCCATGAAATTATATTCATAGAATTTAGATGAAATAAAATCAAAAAGTTAGTCATAGATTTATATTGTCTCAAGGGCGACGCTGATCAATGGTGGTCCTTAATTCAGAATACCACAGATGAAGAAGATATAGAAGATATGAAATGGAGGACTTTTAATAAAATATTCCTTGAAAAATTTATCCCTTATGAGCAAAAAACTGAAATGAAGAGGAAATTCATTATCTTAAAACTAAGGTAAGTTGATCGTGTTGCAGAGTATCAAGCTACTTTCACAAGGATATCTAGGTATGCGGTAAATTGCATACATTACTCGGAAGACAATATTGATAATTTCATTAATGGTCTTAATCCATTTCATCGAAGGGAATTATCTTTTTAATCATTTTCATTATATGATTAAATTATATAAAGTGACATCAAAATAGAGAAGGAATTTTCTATATCATATATTTTCAAAGGAATAAAAGATAAGAAGTGGTAATCTGATAAAAAAGGAAAAGGATAAGCACTAAAGAAGAGAAAGGGAACAAAGATATTCCCATTATGTGATAACTGTGGGGAGAATCATCTTGGGGAATGCTTGAAAGGCATGAGACTCTGCTATAACTGCAGAGAAAAGGGTCTTCGATCTGGTTACTTCTAAGGGAAGAAAAAATTCAATGATATTCAATGCAATAATTGCCGAGAGATGGGACACTATGAAAATGAGTGACCTAAGCACCAAGGAAACATGCCTCAGAAAATTACAAGAGAACAATGGAAAACCTATGAGATTACAATCATAGAGGTTGAAGTTTTTAATGATGTGATGGAAGATACCTTAATTATTTCTACAAAACTATCCAACACTTTATTTGATTCTGGATCATCACATTCATTTTTATCTTCTCAGTGTTTCATGAAAATTAGATATGTCCAGTTTGATTTAATAAAGGAGTAGCCAGTGAAAATTCTCAGGGATGTATCATTGCAATAATGGCATGTCAACTAGTCCCCCTATAGACAACAAAACATGCTTTAGTTGTTAACCTTGTCATCATACCAATGACTGAATTTGATATAATTCTTGGTATGGATTGGCTATCAAATTATGATGCGAAGATTTATTATAAGAAGAAGGAAGTAGCAATTATTGAAAATGGTGTAGAATCCCTTGTCTTTAGGTCAGAAACTTGGCCACCTTATTTTTACCTAGAACCTCTCCCAGTAGCTTTGTTGAATGAAATACATAGAGAGGAAGATAAATCACTATCTATGGGTGGTGAAATTAATCTTCAAATTGAATATTTGAAAATAGTGTAAGAGTGCATTGATGTATTTCTAGAGGATTTACCTGTCCATCTTCTAGAGCAAGAAGTTGAGTTCTCTATCTATTTAATTCTTCATGAAAGACCTATATCAAAGACTTAGTATAGAATGGACACTATAGAATTAGTATATCTAAAGAAACAACTAGAGTATTTGAGTGAAAAATGATTTATTTGACCTATTGTTTCTCTATGGGGAGCCCCTGTCCTCTTTGTCAAAAAGAAAGATGGATCCATGATGCTTTCCATTGATTACATGGAAATAAATGCTATTACAATAAAAAATAAATATCCTCTACACCAGATTGATGATTTATTTGATCAACTTCATGGAGCTCAATACCTTTCAAATATTGACCTTTGATCCAGATATCATCACTTTTGTGTAAGGATGTAAGATATTCCTAAGACAAAATTTCAGACCAGGTATTGGTATTACGAGTTTATATTGATACCATTGGGACAGACAAATGCACCATCTGTTTTAATGGATTTAATGAATAGAGTTTTCAAGGGATATCATGATAACATTGTTGTGGTATTCATTGTTGATATCCTCATATACTCAAAAATATATAAAGACCAAGATAATCACTAGTGGTTTATTCTGAGAACTCTTTGAAGAAATTAGTTATATAGGAAGTTTGGAAAGGGTGAATTATGGTTTCAATCAGTTTATTTTGATGGCCATATTTTTTCTAAGGATGGAATCCAAGTTGATCCTGCAATGAAAAAGGCAAACCAAGAATGGACCACGCCAACAATCATAAATAAGGTACGTAGTTTTATTGGCGTAGCAGGTTACTATCGGCGTTTTGTTAAGAATTTTACCCAACTAGCTAAGATGTTAACCAAACTCACACATAAATGAGTTATGTTTGTGTGGAAAATTTAATGTACACAATGCTTCGAAGAATTGAAATGAATATTGGACAATGATCCAATTTTGACTCTTACATCTATAAGTGATGGATTTATAATATACATCAATGCATCAAAGAATGGACCAGGTTGCGTCCTAATGAAAAACAATAATGTTATCACTTATGCATCAAGACATTAGAAGACACAAGAGAAATATTATCCAACTCATGATCTTGAGTAAGCAGTTGAAATCATTACTATGAAAATATGGAGGCATTATATCTACAGAGAGACAAGTGAGATTTATATGGACCAAAAGAGTTTGATATACATTTTCACAAAACATTACTCAACATGAGGCAAAATAAATGGCTCGAGTTACTCAAAGATGACGATTTTTCAATACACTACCACCCAGGATAGGCGAATAAGGTGGATGATGCATTAAGTAGGAAAAATCATGGCCTTATGACTCAAATGAGGATTAAGAGAGATCCTATATTTTGGATCTACTAAAGATGGATATGGGGATTTTTATGGAAGGGGAAAAATAGCTCCTCTTTCAAATGATTGCTAAACCATATTTACTAGTGAAGATAAAAAGTGCTCAATCAGATGATGAGAATCTGCACAACAATATTAATGCAGTTAAGGATGGGAGACATGCTGATTTCGTGTATAAAGGAGTTCTGAAATTTTTGATGAGGTCATGTGTTCCATCAGTACCTGAGCTAAAAAAGGGAACTATTAGACGATTATCATAACTCAAATTTCTCCATACACCAAGCTATCCCCAAGATGTATAGAGATATGAAGGAATAATTCTGTTGGGATAATAGGAAGATAGAAATTGTTATCTATGTGTCCAGATGTCTAGTTTATCAACAAGTGAAGGCAGAGAGACAACATCCCAAAAAAGTGATGAAACCTATATCTATTTCTATGTGGAATTGGGATAAAATTATGATGGATTTGGTCACTGGAATACCGAGGACACTTAGAAGGAATGATTCAATATGGGAAATTATTGATCGTCTCACAAAACCATCACATTTCCTTAATATAAGAGTAGATTTACCACTTGATCGCTTTGAAAGATATTAAATTAATGAGGTTGTAAGACATCATGGAGAACCTCTATCGATTATGCCTAGTCATGTTCCATGGTTTACATCAAATTTCTAGAAAAGTCTCGAGAAGCATTTGACGACTCAACTTCATATGAGAACTTCTAATCACCCCCAAGTGATGGAAAGTCTGAGAAAACTATTCAAACTTTAGAATACATAATGAGGTCATGCTCTCATGACATCAAATGTATGTGGGATTAGTACTTACCTTTGGTAGAATTTTCCTACATCAATAGTTTCCATTCTAGTATCCAAATGGATCTATATGAAGCATTATATGAAATGAGATGCCAAACTCCAACTTGTTTTGCTGAAGTTGGCCAGGGGAAACTTCTAGGCCCAGAACATATTAAAGATACCATGACAAAGGTGAAGACAATCCAAGCCCCTATTAAAGCAGCCCAATATACGTAGAAGAGTTATACTGAAAATCAGAAAAAGGATTTGGAATTCCAATTAGGATATCTTGTCTTTCTAAAATTATCCCCATAAAATGTGTGTGTTATGGTTCAGTAATAAAGGGAAACTTATCCCCAGGTATATCGTACCATTTGAAATTCTAGGAAGAATCAGAGAAGCATCTTACCATTTAAAAATCCTTCCAAATCTCTCCAAAGTCGATGATGTGTTCCATGTGTAATTGTTGAAAAAATACATTCTTAACACAATTCATGTACTCACCTATGATGAAATTGAACTGGATCATGATGTTTCATACTGTGAAAAGCCTATCGGGATTCTTGACACAAGGGAGAAGGTATTGAGAAATAGAACAAATAATCTAGTAAAGTTTCTTTTGGAAAAAACTAGAATATGGAGGAAGGGAAATGGGAAACTAATGATGTTATGAAAAAGAATCACCAACATCTTTTTGGGGAGCTTCATACATCAAATTTCGAGGATGAAATTTTTGAAGGAGGGAATAATGTAGAAGACCAATCACTTCATGGTATGTATCTATTAAATACATTCTAGTTATAGCATATATTTCATGAATCATTGAGCCTCTATAGAAAAAAATATGGTTACTTATAGGAGATATCCATAACCTTGAAAAATAAACCTAATTTTGTCAGTTTTGTGATGTGAATTTTTAAAATCTGATATACATGTTTGCGATTAGTATGTTATTTGGAGTCCGATAAAGGGAAATCAATTTTAAATTAATATTAACCTACCCTTATGAGTCGTAACCTACCCCTATGAATAGTAACTTACCGTTATGAATATTAATATGACTCTTATGGATGGTATCCATACCATTGAGTTTATAAATGAATTTACGCACCATAAAAATGAAGATTAATATTTTAAGTGTTTATAAATTTTGATTAAATAATGATTTTCATCAAATATTTAATTAATAATATTTAGATTAGTATTCTTGAAAAATGGAATTCATTTTTGGAATCTACATGTTGAAAAATGGTTAGGGTGATTTTTTGAGATTTTTTTGAAATACATAAAATTTTGATGAATAGTAAAATGTGATAATTTACGATAAATGCTAAATAATGAATTTGTGGAGTCATTGATGATGATATGATGATGTACCAGTTCACCCCCCCCCCCTCCTTGAAAACACTATCTAGTGGTTATATGAGATAGGATATAAAAAAATACCCAATCCTTAAGGAGAAGGAGGTTGGACATCCATGATCAACTACAATGTAGAGACTGATTATGGTTTTTTAAAAATGGGATAAACTGTATTAGATATTGCTAAATACATGAAGTTCAAATCATTCATCACCACATGATCATTGATGAAATGAAATTTGGTATCATTATGTATTGATTTAGAATGATGAATTGGATTCCTTGTGAGATTGATTGTACTTTGATTATCACAACAACCAAAGAGAAAGGGTATATTTACTTCAACATGTAAGTATTATAATTGAGTTCTCATCCAAATTAGTTGAGTAGTGGCTTGAGTTGTTACAACATACTATGATTCATCTGTACGATGAGTTAGTGATTTTTTTCATATAATGTCATCTAACAAAAATATTTCCCCTAATGAATACTAAATTAGATGTTGATCATCTATTATCTATATTTCATTCACAATCAGAATCCTAATACTGAAACAATTCTACACTATCTGTTTTTCATAGCTGATTATAAATTATATTTTTCCATTGATGTATCTATGAATTATTTTTTTGTAATGTAAATTTGATTCTTTTGGAGAAATCTAAAATCATGCATAGAAGGTATCAACAACAACAATTTTGGGACTTGAGGTATTAAAATACAATAAACTTCCAATCAGATTTTGAAATTCCTTCTAATACACATATTTTCCATCACCATTATTAGGAAAAATTGTTTTGAATGATTTGGTGTTGAAAAAGGTTTATAATTTTTCATGTTAAACCTCTTAATATGTTCTTTATCTTTATTTTCTTGAGAAATAAAAATGAATACTTTATTTTATTGTCTTTTAATCAAAATATACTATTTAATTTTCCCCAATAAGGGAATTTTAAGAACCACATTCATTTCTTTAGAAATCATTTCCCTGTTTCATTCTTCATTCCATGAAGATAAAATTTCATCACAAAAAAAAACTATAATTATGGAATAATCAGGATTTTCACTGATGTAAAGAATTATATCCACAGTTTTGTTCGTAAATCGTATCTTCCATATGCATGTGTACAATATAGAATAATATGAAATTGGAGCTTGTTTTTTCCCTGGAAAATCAATTTTCAATATTCCCACATAACATTAATCATTCCAAAAAATAAAGTAACATTTTTGTTCAATATAATCTTCCCCATAAAAATCACCATTCATGAATTGGTGGTATGGCTACAAACAATCAGAATCTTCCTTGTTATTGCTGATTTTTTTTACAATATCGTTTATATAGATGTAAAATCAAAATTCATCAAATTCAATACCTCAAAACTATGAATACCGTTTCCAATCTAATGTGTCTTTTTTTCTTAATACTTCACCTCCATATATACACTGATTCAAAGAAACCCATTTGTTGGAAATGTTGTTTTTATTTAATGGCATGGGTATGAGTTCCCATGTATCATTCATTTCAATTTGATATAACCTTTCATTCATTAATTGAACCTATTATATATTTTAATAACATTTTTTTACATAATTCACCTTTAGTTTTGAATACAAAGAAGTATGTGTAATATAGTTGGTTTTTATTTATGTTTGAACCTTCTGATGTAGGTCACCAATAATGTTTTGAGAATCCACATGCTTCCTCAACCTAGTATGATATTTTTATGTATCGTTCTCTTAAATAGAAGTAAATGAGTCTAGTTCTTCTTCTGGAGTAGGATTAAAAATATATATACATATCTGAATGGTTTTCAAAACAATCATGGTAAACATAATAATTTTTCTATGTGTGTCTATACTCTACTTCCTTTTTAATTACTTTCACATCAACTGAATAAAAAATTATTCTTGTTTATTTCTACATATTTAGCTTCATAGAATTATTAGGAATATTTTGGTCGGTTGATAACAAAAAATGAAATCATTTTCTATGGGTTCCAAGTCTTTTACATATTTCGCAAATAGTTTCTAATTTTTGGAACCTATTTTCAATTATAACTCCACCTTTCTATGGTTTCTTTAAAACATCATTTTCAGACATCTTCAATTCATAAATCATTTCATATCTATAATTTTTTGGAACATTTTCAAACTCTTGGTATTTTGAAACGTCTGAATTCTCATATTTGGCCTCATAGAAAACATTCCAATCATTGTTATTTCAAATACAACACTATGATTATTCTCATCCATTGAAGGTAAAAAAATTTGAACCTTCTCAGGTTACTAATTATGAACGATTTCACCAACATTAGGGATAATGTTTTTTAAACCTATACTCATCATTTCATATATAGATAAATTTTGTTGGAAAAGTTATTACTCTTTATCATTTTCATTCTACTTCACCTCTATATGCTCTTTAAGATTATTCTCTTCCTCAAGATATTTCATCAAAACATCAATTTATTTATCCAAATTAAATTTCTCATCAATAAAGAATTCATTATATATTTTTTGTGAACATTCATCTTCAAAATTATTATTCGTCTATTCAATCATTCTATTATTCCTTAGGAATTCATTTATTTATTCATTAAAATGAATTTCCTATTGTGTTACTTATTCATTAGAAATAAAACCTCTAGTATCTTCATAAATAACTTTTGAAATGAAAATATTTTCAAAATGAAACTCAATATCTTTTTTAAATTCATCACCACTTACTTCTTCTACATCACCTTTAGATAAGAATCATTTCTTATAGATTTGATGAATCTTTTTTCTTTTCCATGTGCATTAGAATTTTCATTTATCTACCAATTTCATCCAAGATTATATTTTCATTCTTTCTTTTTCTTCAAAATAGTATTCATTCATATTTAGATGATAATTAGACATTATGTGACCAACACATCGACATTTAAATCATTTAATCGGATTTTGCCTTTGTATTTCTTGACACCACTTCTAAAATTTTTAGAAAACTAGGATGAAATATCATCATGATTTTTATATTCCTCATTTTCAATGTTAGACCACCAGCTTCATATTTTATAAGGGTATTTTTTTAAATTTCTTTCCTAGAATCATTGAGAGAAATTTCCCTATCAACCATCATTTTTAATTTCATTGATTTTTCACTTCTCATTTCATAAGTGACGAGAGTGCTATGCAAATTGTCAATAGATAATATTTTAGGGACTCTATCTTTTAATGAATAAATATTTTCATCAAACATGTTAGAATAGATTATAAGGAATTTTCAACAACATTAGAATCATCAAACGTTTCAGCAATATATTGATAGTAATCACAATTTAATTCCACATGTTAATGAAGTCCCTAATAGATTCATGCTCACCCATTTTCTTATCATCATATTTCAATATCCAAATTTTCATCATTTTGTTTTTCCCTTTATTATTTCTTAATATTTTATTTAAATTATCCAATATAACATTGGAGGTGGCCACAAATTTCCCCCTTAGAAATCAACTTTTAAAAAGTGAGGATAATATATAATTGTTATCCCATAAATCCATTTATAGACTCATTTATCATCCGATGTAAGAGGTGATTATAAATCAATAGAAGGAAACCCATCAATTGTAGCTTCAATAAAATCATATGCAATGTAAATATGAAGATTAAAGATTCTATTCTTCTAGATATGATAATAATTTCCATCAAAAATCAAGATTCCTATAATATTTACACAATTTAAATTCTCCATCATCAAAAAAATAATGAATGGATGCTATGATATGATACCCCATGAAATTGACCATTCATGATTATTGTATCACCTAAATGGATAGGGTTTAATCAATTTTACTTTTTCATTAGTGTTTCTTTGAAACATCCTTCAACTTCTATTAAAGATTCCATTACCTACATAAAATATTTTACAACACATCCTAAATAACAAATGTATTTACAACGTTCACAATTAAATAAGAATATCTAAGTAAATGGAATGGTTTTTAAATGACACCACACTATAAAATGCACTATAAATGTGTACCTGGATTACCTTGTTTAGGATATACCCATTCACACATGTAAACCAGTGAATGAAATATTGTAGTGCATGGGCACCCCCTTAACACAAATAGGTTAAAACAATGATTTTGTTATAAAACATGCCACATGTTCTAATTCTCAAATTCTATAAATTCATTCATTTGAAAAAAAAAAATCTTCTTTTTTTTACCCATAAGTTAGTAAGAATGTATCAAACATTGTTAAGAAATACAAATTCTGATTTTCCCTGTACGTTTTCCACGTCTGATTATTTTTAGTTTGATTCTATTAGTATGATTCTTCCTAGTACAATTCTCCCTCAATGATTCATCTTGAAACAATTATCCCAGACTAGAAAATATATAAAATTGATAGAATATGATAGAGATGAATATGAATAACTTCTATTATGAGTATTTAATAATGAGTATGATTCCTCCCCAGTTCAGAAATCCAAATAAACAAATCCAAATCTGATAATCCAGCACGATATGAGGATCATCTAAATACAATTTAAAAGCCTAGTATGGTAATCTGTTGAATAAAAATATAACTTGAAATGTTGATCAACTGAATACATCTCTTTAAAAATTTCTCTTCTTCTTTCACTTCAATTATTCAAAACTTCTTTAGCAAAAGTGAATACATAAATTTCCTCTTCACACTGAAATTTTATGAATCTATGTCTTCTATGTCAAACAATACATTAGAAAAAAAGTGAAAATTAAACATCTTCATTTATAGGTGACCAGTTATCGATTTGGAATGAATACCAATATTTCTCCATCTCAGTAAAAATCACCCACATCAAGATTTTTTATTAATATCGAGTGTGATTATGACTTGTTCAAATATTTTCAAATCTTATGAAATAAAATGCAATCGTTACATCTTTATAAAATAATCATTTCAATTTCCACTCTGATTTCAATTCATGAGTATGATTTTCTAGATCATATTTCATCTATGCATTTATTTGTACCAATTGGATGTATGTGTATGAATAAATGGATATCACCATGATTTATGAATATGATATATTGTATTAATTGAACTAAATCATTCATTTTAATGTGATGCCCCCCTTAATAGAACATTCAGTAATCTCCTTCTTCTGTCGAACAACTCTTTATTCATTATATTTTCTCTTGACCCACATGAAAAATATCTTGAAAAAAAAACAATGCAATTTGTCCCCTTTTAAAATGGATTACTACATTATCGATCTATTGTTTCTTCAATATGATTTTCATCGGCATTAGTTCATTTTTTATTTTATGAAACTCAGTGAATCTTCTACAATATTCTACATTAACAAAAAATACTTTTATCATGAAATCCGTTATGATTTTAAATTCTTTTGATGATAGATTTAGCATTTTCAAACTTCAATTAGAAATTATCACTACATTCCTTTCATTCCATATTAATTATTTTCTTCTTAGCCCGAGTACAATATTTTTTTTAATATGTGTAAGAATGATATGATCATTTATATGTATGATCTTTAGCATAATTTTTTGTCATCCCACAACATACTATTATATTGGGTAAGATTACTTTTCAATCGGCATTATCTATTTTCTATCAACCATTTAGATAAAAAAAAATATAGGTATGTTTAGCCTTGATACAAATTCATTTGTATGAACTTTTTTTCCTCTGCCTCATGAATAAATTTTTCATTGAAATCCTGAATATGATCACCAACACCCTATTCCTTTCAGCCTGATCTGGTTATTTTGAATATAATAAAAAAGATATCTTTCACTATGCCTTTATTTAATCAAGAATTAAACATATTAACTTCATATCAATTAGTATTTTTGTCAAATACAAATAGACTAATCTTTGTCATATTTTTTATCGTAGTCATATTGACTTCGATTCTTTATCACATCACCCACTCAATCCTCGCTAGATCCCTAGTGAATCTATTGACTATTTACTTAATGTAAGATATATTTCCAATTAAATTTATTATTTCATTCTAGATTTAGTTTGAATCTTATTCTGATGAATTCATCATAATGATATTCTCCCTTTCTAGACCCATGGTGATCCTGATTCTTTTGAAAATAATGGTTACTATGATTTTCACTACAGTAAAATCGGAGTTGATTTCCATTCATAAAAAAATATCTGGAAACAAAAGAAAATGATAAAAAACAATCACCTTCATTATAAAAATGTCTTTAATATAAGGGAAATTAAAAAGAGGTATAAGAGAATTAAGTTTCTATTTTATTATTATTTTTGGATGGTAGACTAGAGTATAGTAATATTCAATGATTTGTAGATAGTAATGCATGTGACATGTCAACAAGTGTACAGGAAAATGACAATGTGGCTATGGTTGTGATTTGTTTTCGTGTTTTTTATTTTACAATTGATATGATTTCACCATGATTGAATTTTACAATTTCCTCTTCTTATGGATTTATGGAGTTTATAGTATTATTTCTCTTATCCGAGTTCTTCATGGGTGAAACATTAAACAAATAATTCTAGGAACATATAAATTAACATGACTTGCATAGTCATTCAAGGTAGTGGAATTTATACGTTGTCTGGTGAACTGATTTTATATCTTGAGTGATATTCCATTCTAGATTGTATAACATTCTATGATTTTATATTCCATGTTTGAATAAAATTATCATTAAATTCCAATTTTATATGACATGTATCTATGATTATAGAATTTTTCTTGATGTTAGTTTCATATAGTGACATGATTTTATTTTTTCTAATTTGTATTTGATGGAATTGGGATGATGTATTTGGCTTTGGTAAATTGAGACCAATTTTCAATTTTAGAAGTTTATCTTCACTTCATGAATTATAAAATTGAAAAAATATAATTAATGTAATAACCATTTTATGGTTGAAATGTTAATAAATGTATAAGCTGTGTAATATTTATCTGAAATAATTGGATAAATTCATAAATGTAGAACTGGATCCAATTTGGTCACATGGATGCATGTTTATTACGAAAAACCATTTATATTTGATAAAATATTATTATATTTCTTTTTATATAACCCAGGTTATCTTGGTGGGACCATCGTAGGTTAAATTTTCTACAATAAAAATTTTAAATTTCAAAAGTTTCACTAAGTATGGGATTCAAATTAATGTAAAATATTTTAAAATGATGTTTTATGTGAAATTCATATTATTCCATGTACTTGGTTTAAATCATTTATTTGTTTAGACATTAAATATAATTAAATTTAATCAGATTGGATGTCAATCCCTGGGTGGTGTCCTATTTTTAAAACCCTCATATAAGTGTATTTTGATATCTCCTTGATGTTCCTTAGAACAATTTCATGATCATTTTTCATATTCATTATATTATTTAGGAATTTATTCTATGGTAGGATATTGAGACTAGTGAATTTTTTTGGAGTGGCCTCATTAGGGTTGACACGTTTTCTTTTGTAATGAGCTCATCAATGGTACATAGTGCCCCTAAGGTTTAATTCTATGATATATCATGTGTGTTTTCTAAAACAAGGTGTCGTTATGGGGTCCCTATTAGTAGTAGGACATTCTCCTTATAAATCAATACCTTTTTTGGATGGGTGTTCATGTTATCTCTGACCCATTATATGCAATTGAGAATCCGATAATGATTGGTTTCTATTGGAAAAACGTTCCTCAGTCAAGGATGATTTCTTCCTTGTTCATTGACCATTTATTTTCCTCGGTGATAGATTCTATTATGTGGAACCATCTAGAATAATGGTCATGTGGGGCAATACAAATTTATGTTAAATATCTTCAATGTCCTATATGATGGTTAAATTCATATAGAATCTAGCATATGGATTATATCCATGATGTTTCGTCTTGCTTTTGGAACCTCTGGGTAAAATTTATTTTCATATGTTTTTCCAATTATGTGCTATATTTTTTAATCGAGTGGTTTAGTTTGGTCACATTTTTGGGCCCTGTGATATTTATTATGGTCTCTTGTCAACTCTATGTAGATTGACCAAACTGTTAAATAGTCATTTACATCCCAATTATCTTGATTCACCTTCTATAGAATAGGTTGTTATGATAGTACCACCCGTTTTTTGTATTAGCTTCTACGCCAAATGATTTGACATTTTGTGCATGGATCAGTGATGTGTAATTCATTCCATTAATGTGAATATGATCCACTGCATATGTGACTGGCTAATCAATATTCATGTTACCTATTAAAACACATCACGGTGGGGAGACTCTTATCAATTCTGATAGATCTTCCCTTCCATGTAGAAGGAACAATACTTTGAAGGAAAATTTGGAAATGGTTATTTTTTCTTGAATGCCATTCAGAATTTCATGTTTAAAACCATGAAATTGCATGCTCAACATGATAATTTTGATCTTTTTAGTGGTGCATGAAACCCTTCTGATAGACCATTAGTATGGAAGAATGTTTGGTCGTAAGTAGAATGTTGATGGAATTCCATGGGTAGTAATGTATTTTGTTCTGTTAATGACAGTGAATTAGCATGTAAGGTCATGTTTCATTCAAGGTGTTGACCTGTAGTGGTTCGACCATTTTTATTCTGGTAATATTTAAAATCCTCTTTGTTTATTTTTCTATGTAAAGAGAATGCCCCATATCCTTACATCATCCTTAATACGCTATGTGATAGTTGATCACATGTCATATTGATGTTCTAAAATATGATGGTCTAGTCTTGGTTAAATCTTTTGGTGTCTCAAATTGGAGAATGGTTTTTATCTATGAATTGTTGGTCTGAGTGATCGTTTGGTTCCCATTTAGGAATTTATTTCATGGTAGTATAGACTCTTGATGTTTTCTATGACTAGGCCATTAGGAATATATAGTTCTAGGCTCATTCAAATATCTAAAATGCAATTAATTTCTTTTTCCCAATATCTGTATTGTATGACAATGTATGAAAAACCTCATATAGTTCCTCAATATCTAGTTCATTGAATTCCTAGGATTCTGCAATCTTTGTGATGGGATAATTATTAATTATTAAATGTTGATAATTATAGAGGTGTAGATATTTATTGCAACATTTTTGTATCGATGATTTATAAATTAAATTGTCAAATGATGGAGTTTTTATACGTCTTTATAACTATTTAATGTGTATGATTGGTGACATAACCTTGTTTTTTTAACATGTTGTCGAGTTTAGGTTGGTTTTTTTAATGGTTGGTAGTGTCATTGTGGAAGATTGTACGAATATTATTATATAGATTGATTTGTATTTGACTATCCCTTTTCAATGAAATCATTCCATGGGAATCCTTTGAACACTTCTAGGCATGTCTTGTATGAAATTTTGTTAGTGGGAGGTACCTTGAACCAAAATTAGACCCTTTCTAAACAAAAAGGCCTAAGATTGTGATCACCATGTGTGAGGTGTTTAATAAGAGGATAATGGTATCATGTTTCCATGTAAATGGGACTATGTATGAATTTTATCTTTGGATTAGCTATACCACAAATATCTAGGGTCCGATCAAGCTGTCCCTAAAATTAATAATAAAATATAATGTACAAAAAATTAGGCCTTATAGGGGTTGGTACAAGAACAATAGTATGTTACGCCCCGTATATCATCTTCCACCATGATAATGAAAATGTCAAGGACCCTGAACGACCACATGGTGCTCACTTGTACAATGGATCCTTTTGAGAGTGCATCATCATTCTGATTCCCCCTATAAACATGTGATACGATGATCTGATTGTGATAGGCCTTATAAAGACAAGCAATCCAATGAGGAAGGTGGCTCCAAGGAACATATCTAGTACGTGTTCCAAAATCTGTCACGACATGTTGTGAATCTGATTCAATCCATATAGGTAACCAGTTGTGATAGGCAGCAAATTTATTATAAATAATGAGAATTTTATTAAATTTAATTTCAAAATGAAAATTAATTAAAAAATGAAACGAAATAAAACAAGAGTAAAGTGAAAATATGAAAATAAGAAAATGTTGTAATAATAATAATTATTATTATATTATTTGTTACAGTATTTTGATTAATATTATTTTTTTTAATTTTTTATATTTAATTTAGTTTTATGTAAACTAAATGAGGGTTTCCCTTTCTCCCTATTCCCTTACCTAGACTGTGCGATTGGCATAACCCTCCTCTCTCAACATGTGACATCTACCTCTCTCGTCTCCCTCTTAGTTCAAAATCTCTACCATGATCCTTCCTGAATCTATTCTGATCAATGAAGATATGAACTTCTGCAATCATATGCTTCCCTGGATGGATAATTTTGTCTGTCTCTGTTGCCCTATTTTTGTACGACTGGACCTGGGGTCATGGTTCAACCTTTTTTTTCTTCTTATGTGGTTAGGGTACCCAATGAGCTCCTTGGGACATGTTCATGTTTATTCTGACATCCTTCTCTGAAGGTTCACAATATTGGGTCTGATTCAATTTTCTAGAGCCATCTATGGTGAGTTTTTCATTGCACTTTATTATTTTATGTCTCCTTATTTTTGGTCTTCAATTTTTTTTGACTCCATGGTTATTAATTTGTACTGTGTTGGTTTTTAATTAGATTTATCAATTAGTATCAACTAAATCTTTCATGTGGAATGTGTTCTGCTTGGTCCCTCATCATGTCTGATCCTAGTTGTTTCCCCTTTAATTCAAGAAATTCATAATTAGTTGCTTCATACAATTTAATTGGATATTGATTGTTGTACCTTTGTTTTAGAATAAATGATTAAATCTAATAATTGATTTTTTATTATAAATGAACTAATGATTTTATAATAAAACCTCTCCAATGGTGGTCTTCATTCTTCAAAACACAATACGGATAATTTATGTTTATTTAGATTTTGTGGCCTATATCGTATGGTCAGTCCGATTCCTTTTTACTCTTTTAAATGCGAGAATTCCATAGATAATTAATTCCACACATTATTTAATTTTCATTACTAATGAATGAGTTTTAGAATAAATGATAAATGTAATTTAATAAATTTTATATAAAATAATTGTTATATGTTTTTAATAAAACACCAACGATGAGAAAGAGATTTCTAGATATGGCATATTTTCAAGAGAGAGAAGATGCAATTTTCCAAGTTGAAATGGAATCATTCATGGAATCTTCATTTTAATTTGATTATGAGTTCGTTCAATTTAGAATAGGAGTTCGCCTTCAAGGGTTCTTTGAGTTCTTCTCCTAATGATAATTTTGAGGATCCTTTTTTTGAGTGGATGGAGTTTCATTTGCAGAAGGCCTATTAGGTTTTCCAGATTTGGTAAAATTAGATGCCCACAATCCCTCTTCTATAAAAAAATTGGAAGATGGTTCCTTATTAATGGAGCAGATCCAGATGACTTGCATCAATGCATTAATCTTTACACATTCTCTCTTCTAAGAAGAATGATATTCTCCAAGGGTGATATTCCTTTGTCCTATGTTGACACCAAGCATCAAATTTATTTATGTGGAGGTACACCTGTATGGAAGGTCATCCAAAATTAAAAGGGAAATTTCCATATGGCCTTTAAAAATGAAGATGACATGAGAATTGCTCATAATACTAGTAATATCCATCATAAATTATGTCATTTTTAAATCACTGAATGGGAGTATAATTTTTTTCATTTTAATCCATTACAGTCGAATTCCCAAAATTGGATCTTGCTTCGTGGTCTAAATCTAGTGTATTGGCATCTAAAAATTCTAAATGACATTTCTTATATTTTTGGATCCCCTATAAAGATGGATAAAATAACATTGGAAGGTGATTTAGTCATCTGTGCTAGAACTCTATTGGATTTTAATTTGGATTTCTAATGGCCAATGCCTATTTTTCTACTTGAAAATAACTGTAAAATTGAAACTAAGTTTGAGATTGAGTGAATTCACCTTTTTTGTAACTTCTACAAGATTTTACGACATTCCATTGAATCTTGTTGTGTTATCCAAAAGAATTTTATGGTTCCTTCCAAATGGAATGAATTAAAATATGATATCAATTCTTGAAATAAAAAAGGGCATGTCCCTATGATGATGATTTCTAAAATGCTTATGAGGAAGGATTAAAATTCTCCTCCTACCTATTTGAGAGTAACCATGGAAAATTTTTAGTCTGATATTATTGAGGAAGAAGAAAATTATATTTATAATACTTTCATACACACTCTTTGACTTCCATCTATCAGAGACATTGATGATATTTCAATTGCATTAGAAATATCTTCGGGCATAACTGAACTGGTCAAAAGTATAAAACATAATTTTGAAGAGCAATAAATCTATACATCTATTTCTACGAATATTATAGATCATTTATTAATTTTATAGACCCCTAAATCCTCTATAGGCTGCCCTTTGGAGCAGAACTTCCCTACTTAAAATTTGAATCTGTCAAGAAATATAGATGTAGTTTCTTAATCTATAATATATCATACCCTGTTAGACTTATCAGGAAAAGGGGATATCATTTTCGTAATAAATTATTCTCCTCTAAACATGTACCCCTAGAAAATTTTATAGATTTATCAAGATGGTATCAATGAATATATAAATGAAATGACTGATTTTATTGTTATACAATCACATGAAATCATTGGTCCAAGGGAATATGACATGAAAAAAAGGATTCTTCTATTAATGTTTCTCAAACATCAAGAAAGGATGATTTGAGTTCTTCTTAAGAGTCAGAAAACAAGGCAAAGAAAGTTGTAGACATCAATATTCTAATTCTAACTCATGAGATACCCATGATGAAAGTTGGGAGACCCCCTAAAATCACTAAAAATAATGAGGGGATAAGAATAAGGGGAGGGGGTCTACCCCAAATCAGGTTCAAATGAGGATCCTTTTTTGGATTTTCCAAGGCATGGATAATTAATCCATAGTCAGGTCTCTTAAACTTCATATTAGGCTTGACATGCCTGTCTTAATTGGAATTTTAGAGCCCAAAATAGTTTTCTCTAATTTTCATTCTAGATTGGGAAAGATGGGGATCAAATTAATAGGATAGAACAAAACATTTTCACAGGTCAAAAATATTTTAGTCTTGGGTCATTCTTCTCATTCTGATCCAATTTTGGTTAGATTATGCAATCACAATGTTACTTGATCCTTTATTGATGTGGGAATCCAGCATGTTTTTTCTTTCATTTATGCTAGTAAAACTTATCTGGAGAGAATATCTCATTCGTCTGAAATATGTTCTCTCAAATATATTATTAATGATCCACGTATCATTCATGAGGATTTTAACTTGATTATCAATCCAGATGAAAAAAACAGGTCCTATGACTATTTATATTTCTTCTAGGTAATTTTATAGGTTTTATTGAACAAAATTTATAGATTTATGATAATCTTGTTGGGGGAAAATTTACATGGTATATACAGAAGCTCAATGTTATGGTGGATAGTAAAATAGATAAGGATTTTGTTAATGACTTCTATTTACAGTCATTGGATTTCATTACCTATATGAATTTATACCAACTTAACATTGATAATAATACTATCATGATCAACCTCTCAGCCAAGGGTAATAAATCTCTATTCCCCATTAGATTCAATAAATATTGGGTTCTTCATCATGAATGTGACAAGCTTGTTCGGGATGTTGGGTGTTCAGTATGTTGCAAGAGTTATATCTTTTATTGTATTTTTAAACTAATGATCCAAAATGGAAATCATAATAATTAAATTATGGATAGGTTCAATCATCTTGAAACGGAAATTTCCAATATTGAATCCTCCCTTTGGTCTTTCCCAGAGTAATGTACCCATGAAAATTTATATAGTGGTGTTTATTTAGAATCTAAGATGACATTGAACCTCCATAATTTTCTCAATAATAAAGATGATAAAAAAAGATATTTTCCAAGATAATTGGCTAAAGGATGGGTATATAAATTCTAAATTCAGTAAAAACTTTCAAAGAGTTTAGAAAACCTTAAGGGGTCTTTCTTTTATAGTGAGAGGAGATCAAATCCTTGACAATAGTCATGATTTTTCATATCACATTACTTTTTATTATGAATATCCCTTTAATGGTTCAACAACCATAACCCCCCCCCCTACAAAACGTATTATCCCCAAATACGTTAATCAAGATGATAATTCAAGACTTATCTCCATTCCTTTGGAACCAAATGATAAGTTTACAGTTTTCATCATTTGTCCAGACTGCTCCCTAGGTCCTGATGATGGAATCATTTTTTTCAAAATTATTAGGAGATCATAAGTGATGATGTTTGCAACCTTGTTCATCATTTTTTGAAAGGCGAACATCTTCCCC
The DNA here is from genome assembly GCA_963277665.1 of Viscum album. Taxonomy (NCBI): domain Eukaryota; kingdom Viridiplantae; phylum Streptophyta; class Magnoliopsida; order Santalales; family Viscaceae; genus Viscum; species Viscum album. The sequence goes on from OY728153.1 coordinate 787,752,159, forward strand.
AGGGTTTAAATTTTCAATTCTTTTTATTAATTCCTAATATTGAGAATTTCCATGAGATACACATATTCAGGGATGTTTCTAATATCAACACATTATACAATATTATTCAAATGATCCTTTATAGCATAGTTTCTCCCACCTCTAATAAAATTGTATCTTCTAATCAATTTCGCTTCATAAAAGTAAGGTACATTCAAGATTGCATTGTTACAACATCAGAGTGTGTCAATCTCATTATAATTCTTACTTAATGTGGAAACCAAGCCCATTAATTAGATATCAAAAAATAATTTTGATACAGTTGATTGGGGTTATATATTTAAAAATTTATCAATGTATGGTTTTGAGGACAATTTCATTAATTGGATAAAGATTATTTTTTCTTCTGTTCGTATCTCAGTTCTTCTGAGTTTCTCCATGAAGGGACACATCTATTTTTTTAGAAGAGTTAAGAATGGAGGTCCACTTTCTATTATAATTTTTCTATCTCTAAATATTATCTTAGTAGACTATTTTCCATCATGGATATGAATGGAAAAATGAAGGCCATTGGTGTCGGTTGTGGTTCCTATACTATTACCCATCTCCTTTATGCTGATGATATTATCCTCTTCACTCAAGGATCTAAATGAAATATAATAAATATCATGAAATCTAATTGCATTATGAGAATGTTTCTGGGAAATATGTTAGTTAGATAAAGTAATTTTTACACTTTGGTCAAAATATCTCACATGATAGGAAATCCAAATTCATCATTTATTATGGGATTATTGATGTATTTATTCATTTACTTTTCATTATGTTCCTATGTTATGGGGTCGACCGAAGGATTTCTAATTTCTTTGTAATATTAGTATGATCAAAAATCATCTTGCGACTTGGAACATAAAATCCAAATCAATGGTTAGTCATGTCTGTTTGGTTACAGCTTTTATTATTTTTAAATTTTGTAATCCATTATGGTTTACAAATGGACTTATTCTATTTATAAATCAATTAATGTGTCCATATAATACTTTATTTGGACTGGTAGTATTCAGGAATAATGATTGGTAATTGTTCCTTGTAACACATGTTGAAAACCATTTGAGAGGAAGCCTTGGTATCAGATATCTAAGTCTTTTTAATCTATCCCTTAATGAATCCTTTGATGGGAAATTATTAAATGAAACAATACATTGTACTACCATCTTGAGGTCTATATTCCTTATTAAACTCAATAATATAAACATAAATTACATGGACTCCTCTGTTTTGTCTTGTTTCAAATCCAGATTTTCTATTATTGTTGTTGATGTAAGATTGTTTGCCTCTCGGGATTCCTCTCTCATGTTATGGAATGATAATTGGATCGATGCTCCTATAATTTATTCTCTTTGACATGATTCATCAAATTTGGATCTTGATGTCTCTATTAGGGATCAACTTTATGATATTTATTTAATTCATGGCCATGTTAAATAGAACATCAATAATTATTGTTTTTCCCCTTTTGAGGATTTCTGGATCTCGAAACAGTACCACTCTAGTTCGATAACCACTATATTCGTCCACACACATGAAAAATACTAGTTTGTTGGGATTATAATGGATTGTGAACTATCATAGAAGGATCATTTTTCCTTTACGGATCACATTTTTTGGAGACAGGATCATGGAAAAGTCCCTAGTGACTCTTATTTACAGGTCTGTGGTGTTTCTCTTCTTTTTTTATGTATACTCTGTCATCAAAATAGGGAGGGATTGCATCACCTGTATCAGAGTTGTGCTATAATATCCTCTATGTTTAATTCCCTTTACGATATTTTTGAAGTTCAAATGTAGAATTTTTCTACTGTATGAAACATTCTTGAAGGTGTGTTCTGCCTTCCTATACCACCTATGTTGTTGATCATTTTCCAGGTTTCACCTGCTGAAGTTAGACAGTACCAATGGATGGCGTGAAACAAGGAACGTCATGATGGAGTTGGCTTCAATCCTCAGGCATGCCTTGCTGAAATTTTTTCATTACGAAAAATTGTAAAGCATCATCGTAAATCTTATTTTCATAACTCAGTGCATGATTTTTTAGTTCTTAGGTGTATCGTGGATAAAGGTAATATTCAGCCTCTATTGAGTAAAATAGAGGTATTTTAGGTACCTCCTTGTTTTGTGTGGTATTAAAATTAATACTGATATCTCTTCTAGAGTAAATTCGTGTCCTTTGGGTTGTGGATTTGTTTTCAAGAACAACATTGCCAATGTGTTGGGTTGCTCCTTGTGATCATGGGTTTATTTCCTCCTCTCTTAAGGTTGAGATTCTATGAGTCATTTCTGATTTGGATCGTTCTATTCATAGGGGATTGAATATGATATAGTTGGATAGTGATTCCACCACGTTTGTTAATGCAATTAGATCCTCTTCTACCCATATCAATTTAAGGATAAGGAATTGATTTATTAATTGCTTGCAGTTCTTCCCATCTATTGATATCATTATTACCCATGTTTTTAGTGATGAAAATGATCTGACTAATAGTCTAGAAAACAAAGAGGAAAATGGGACGAACCATTCTTGGTTTGATCAAATTATTTAGGTCGTCATCGCTATTTTTCTTAATGATAAATATATTTTTCCTTCTTTTAGACAAGTTTGACTTGTTGGTTTTATTTATTTAAGGGGCCATGTTTTCGGGAAGGTGCTCAATTTTTTCAATAAATAAAAAATCCAAACCCTCTAATGTATGTGTCATGTAATATAAACTAAAAAGTAGATATTGGTATTTATATCATTCTTAGTTATGATCGGAGTTTTCTATATTCCTTAATTTTTATCTTGGTATTTTGGAAAGTTTGTAATTATCCATTTTTTATAATATGAATGGATTTTTATTGGTCATTTAATTTAAATGGAATGTTTAGTACATTGGATTGTTTTTTAAACTGAATAACATTCCCTATAAATGTGTATTATAAGTATAAAGTGTCCACCTTATTCCCATTTATTTTATTTTTTATTTTATTTCGTGCCATTGTTCCACTCACTAAAACATTGTAGTGATGTCTTTTTTTCATATTGAATTGCTTGGTTTGTATATTCTTGTCTTTTGTGTATTTTTATTATGGAAAATTCTAACCAAGAGGTTTCGTAGTGCCTCTTGGATACACCTTTGGGTGTTCCCAAATTAATAAACACATTTCATAATTCCTCTAGTTTTATTTCACCTTGGGTGAGTGTTTGGTACCATGTATTAATGTCATTCTTTGATAAAATGATTTGAAATGATAATTGATCCCTAGATTAGTCCATTTCCAAATGTATTTTTTTTATTGTTTATACATGGTCATATGTGTGTCTGTTCATATTGATTGGGTCATAATGGTTTAGTTTTGTATTATATAATACATGGTTGAGCCTGATAGATTTAGACATAAAGATGTAATTGATAACATATGGTTAAACGAATTATAATTTCATATGGATTTGGGTTCATTTAATTAATAATTATTATAGATTTTAGAGAATAATATTATTTAATCCTATCTTATGTTATTTTACTATTTCCTATTAATCATTTTTAGAGAGATGAGTTATTTTATCTGTTATGTACCTTATGCCACGATAATGGCTTTGATTGTTTTACTTGATAGATTGAATTGTTTGTGGATCATGGTTCGTGTATGATATAATTATTGAAATATATTCTTACCATGTGATATTTGTATTGATGTTTTCCTTCTAATGTTCCTTGGAGTAACGGATAGATTGTTGTGGGAAAAGAGATAATATGGGTTTTGTAATATATAGACATGGAAATAATCCCATTCATGTGTGGTTATACCATGACATACTAGAGGTGATTCTCTAGCTTTCTAGAAGAGGGATTCATGTAATGATTAATATTCTAATGAGTGATATGAGTTCCCTAAAAGAGAAACCATGGATGTATCTTTTTAAAATAGTACTACATGTTGCCTTGGCTGATAATTGATCCTATAGTGAGATTTTTGGGATAGGCTCTGAATTTACCATGCCATGTAGAAATACAAGGGACTCTATATGGATCTCCTTGGAATGAAATAGTTGTATTTCATTGTTAGATGATCACATTTTGATCCTTGAGATTCATTTAGATCACCTTGGAGGGCATGATACTCATCCTATGGTTTCAAAAAATTTAAATATTATATTGCTAATTTATTTATGATGTAGAAAAATCATTATTATAATGATCATGCTACCGAGTGTGGGTACTTATAATTGATTTAAAATCACTTTTGAATGGTCACTTATGATTTAAACCCCACGATGAAGCATAATCTTGGGGGTGTACCTTTTCCTGTGATTCCATAACCACATTGTCCCCATGTATACATATTATGGATTTCATAGATACCATATTCAGATATTTGTCTTAGGTTGACTAATTTATACGTGATGGGTGTTTAGTTGGGAACAGAAACCATGTTTTTATTATTTAATTTTCTACATAAATACGTTGATATGTATTGGTAAACTATTTATTTGTTTATTGAATGAGATAGTTTGGTATAAACAACATTTGTACTGGACTTCGATGATTTATATCCCACACCATGCTCTCATGTTGTTTGGAAATTGAGTAGATATTATTTATCACTAGTATTTGGATTCTTTTATGGTGTTATTATATATACAACGGATCTAAGGATCATAGAACTGGGATCATGTTCATGATGCTCATGAATATATTCATTGGGTACTTATTTTGTATTATTATATTGTAATTATACACTATTAGTAACACCTGACATCATATGAATCATTTTGAAAAAAGAGAATTGGATAATGTAATCTAGTTGTAATATTTAATCTTTAGTATCTATTATATTTTGTTCATACATTCTACTATTAGTCATTTATTAAATTTGATTCGGTTGTTTTCTATTTATTTCCACTAGTAATAATGTTGTCTATTGAATGATGTATGGGGTAATGGTCTCCACAAAGACACACCACATTCCCTCTGATGTTATTAATACTTACATGACTTTTTATATACCACCTTTACTGATTTTATATGAAATGTGCATAAGTTAAGTGAAATATTAATGTTGTAATACTAAGTATAATTTTTGAGCATTTTTAGAAGTACTCCAATTGAGTCAGTTTACTGTTATATTTTTAACTCTCCCCGTAATGATACAAATTGTGTGGTTATTGTTTTGTAGGATTACTAATTCAATATAAAAAATTTCATCATCATGGATCATGGGACACTTCTTCAATTTGAAGGATCATATGGACCACACAAGATGACCCCAAGAATTTGTGAAGAAACTAGACCAGCCAGGATGATTGAGTTACTGATATAAATCATGAAGAAAAAATTTTATGAAACTCTACCATATGTTTGATTATCCAAAAGCATCATGGATAAAAAATTTAACGTCCAACTACATGAACAATGGGCCCAACTAATGCCTTCAAGTCCAGCCCACCATTCTGGCCAAGAATTAAAATCCTGACACTATACATGACATATATCATGATGAAAGCATTAAATAAAGATGATATTTTTCAATTTGAAAGAGGAGATATAAACATCCAACTTTTTTGAAGAAATCATTCGGCTTTGAAAGAATATTCTTATTAAAAAACCCTTGCATATTTTTTATTTTAAAAATATTGGATTGAAATGGACATATTAAATTTTTTTTAATCAACTGGATATAACATTGGCTCTATATGTCCAAATGCCTCCAAATTTTTAGAGTAGTCGGCCAACATTATTTTATACAACTTTCAAGAAATAGATATCTCGACATTCGTCTTTCTGAATAGACAACATGGTGATGGAAGTGGAGAAAAAAAATTGGCAATGAAAACAGTATACTTTCTTAGGTTATAAAAGCATCCCCTCCTCTCCTTCAAAGGGTTTGGAATTTCAGAAGAGAGACGCATAAATTGGCATGAAAAAAGCCTTACCAAATTCATGGGAGGACCTTACATACTCATGTTTTCATTTGAGATACCCTTCCTCCTCTCTTTGTTTCCTATCAGTTTTGTGTTGTTTTTCGTTTGTAATCTTGTAAGATTGAGTTTTCTAATTCCGTTTTAATGCAGGTTTCTTATTCAAAATCTCTTATTCTCATCCACCTTCAGTAGTATAATATTAATTTTTTAAACATATTTTAAATACAGTTGAATCCCTTTCCCTTATTTAGCTTCCTCATTCAATCGAATGTCAGTTTTTTTTTTAATTCTGATCATTGTTCGTGTGTGTCAATTCGACGTACAACTCTTTTATTATCCCATTATTTTTCTTCTATTCTTCATTTATCATCATAATAATTATAAACATATTATTAAACACCCAAATGGATGAGTAAATCTCTCATTGGGGTGAGTCAAAATTTAGGGATGTTATGTGATTGAGAGTATTTGCTCGATGAGTATTCGTTAATTTATCAATGTGTATGTTGGACATAACATGTCATTGAATAATGATATATTTTGTTAAACATGTGGTTTCCATGGATTTTTGGAACAATAAATACACTACCATAAAAAAGTAATGGTAATTATAATAACCCTATGTTAAGTTAAGTCTTGGATTAATGCATTAACACTTAGGAATTACAATCAATGTTATCTTGTGATGTGGGAGTTAATTTAAATGCAATATAAAGCAATGCTCAAGGATATCACAAGATTAACTCTCTAATGATGAACTCACCCCGATATTTATCAATTTGTTAAATCAATTATAGTTAATCACTCATTTCAATTAATCTCTGCAAACAAACCCCCCTAATCAAAATACAATCAACAAAAAACAATTGACTATATAAATAATATCATCGCCAAGGATTTGACCAGAGTGCTTCTATAAACATTTGCAGAGCATCAAAACTTTGACTGGTAGATAGGTGATAATCAGCTGTGTGTTTCAAATGGTGACATTTCCGAGGATGGTGCATTATGTAGTCATTAGTTTATGGTTATTGTAAAAAAGCAAAAAAATTAAAAAAATTAAAAAAACACAAAGAAAAACATGCCTTCCTCATAAAAATCATATACAGAAAACACAAATAAAAAACCATATTCCTCTTTCTTCCAAAAACATTATGAATTACCCATGGCCTCCTAAAAAATTTCTCTGATTTTTTTGACCCAAAAATTGAGTGAACATTTCTCCAACATAGGAGGAACATAAGAGATAATAAAATAATTCAAGAATTATCCCTTGTACAGCCAATTTACTTAGATATGGCCAATCCTAGGAAAAAACACTTAATATAATGATTCCCCTAATATGAATTACCAACATCTTGGTATTCAATATCAAAACATAGAGGCTGACTTTGAACACAAACCAAGTTTGATTTATCTTCTCCCTCATTTCCACAGGCTAGCCGGTGGGGATACACAACTTCTCCTTAATGAGTTCCAAGTGGTGTGATCTACTCTGAAACCTCAAGGTGTTTCTGAGGAACAAATCAAACATCGATCATTCCCTTTCACCTTAGATGACACAGCTAAGTCATGGCTCTAATACCTTCCTCCTAGTTTCCATAACCACATGGAATGACATTAATCGACTCTCCTTAGAGAAATGATTTCATGCTTCTCGTACAACTTCTATTCGAAAGGAAATAAGTGGTATTTGTTTGTTCCCTAGTTAATCACTCCATGAATACTAGGAGAGGTTCAAAAATCTTGTTGAAACCTACCCACATCACCAAATTACTAACCAAATTCTGATCCAATACTTCTATGAGGTGTTATTGGATATGGATAGAACTCTCATTGATACCTCAAGTGGAAGTGCTCCTATTTATAAATCTCCTACAACTGCATGAGTTCTAATAAGTAACATGGCTGAAAAGACACAACAATTCTAACCTAGAGCACATGCTCAAGTCATACAATCCCAATATATTCAATCAATTGAGCCGAAAAAGATAACCGAGTGGATGGGTGAACTTACAGGTCTTGTGCGACAACTAGCGGTGGCTACCAAATACCCAACCTCGTCTTCTCCGCAATCAATGATTCTTGGACTTTTCATGAACTATGGAATCTGTAACTCTTCGTCCTATCTAACAAACACATGTCCACATCTTCAAGAGGATCAATCTGATTCATCTGGAGCAATGGAGATCAATGCAGCATATGCTCAGCGGAACACCAACCCTCAACTATCAGGCCAGTTTGTTAGAAACATCAACCAACCTCACTATGAGACTTTCTCTTCTTCCTATAACCAAGGCCTGGGGATTGGTAATCCCATCACTAATCCCCCTAAATTACCATTGCAAAACAAAAACTAGTTTCAATATGGTCAAGGTGTTGGAAACTTCCAACAACCTTATCTCTTTATTCCTCAACCTCAGAGGAACAATCTTCCTCTTGAATGCATTATCCTATTTTGCCTCCCCAATTCAAAAACCATTACAATCGCTTTCCCAATAACCAAAATATAGTTAATTCCAATCCGGGACAAGCCTCTTCTTCCAAGAAACCATGGGAAAGTGCAGTCGAAGATCTTCCCTCCTTCACCCATTCCAGCCTCAAGAACATTGAAACCCAAATTGGTCAACTTGCATCCCACCTTAGTCAGCAGAAACCATCCAACTCTTCCTAACTTCCAGCTCAACCATTACCCAACCCCAAGGGTAATGTACGTGAAATTTCACTTAGATCAGTAATGCAACTTGCTATGCCTCAAGATAAGTCCTCCAACCCCCTTTAAATGTTGACATAAAAATGAAACGAAAAGAAACTTGAAATGGAACCGGAATCCATTCACTCACCTCCTTCTATTCAATATAGGAACCCAATTTTATTTCCTCAAGACGTTTCTAAGACAAATAAGTCCTTTGAACCCTATCCTGAAATGCTCGACATGCTTAGATGTGTTGGAGTAAAAATTTCCCTCTTAGATGCTATAAAACAAATTCCTAAGTATTCCATGTTTCTCGAGGATTTGTTTACCCAAAAGAGGAAACTTCGGACCATCGAAAATGTTTCCACCCAGCAGTCTATTACTATAAAGTAAAAAGATCCAGGGACCTTTATGGTTCCCGGCCAAATTAGAAGTTCCAACTTTAATGATTCACCCATAGACCTAGGATCCTCAATTAATGTTATCCCAAATCAATATTATCCAACCTTGGTGTAGGTCCCTTAGATCTAACTGGTGTGGTCATTCAGTTGGCAAATCAAAGAACAACCACTTCTGAGGAAATAATTGAGTATTTCCTTGTCAGAATCAATGATCTTATCTTCCATGTTGAATTCTATGTCCTTGACATGGAAGGTTAGATGAACTCTTCTTGATCTCCACTAATTCTAGGAAGACCATTCTTCATGACTGTGAGAACCAAGATTGATTTCCATTCAAGCATCTTTTCCATGGAATTTGGTGACCAACTAGTCAAGTTCACCATTTTATAACACATGTGATACCCATCGAAGGATCACACAACATTCTCAATCCATGCTTCTGAGGACACTTCTAAGAGTCAATCAAACCCCAATCTACCATGTTCTTCATTTTCTAATGTAAAAGGATCTTGTGAAATCTGCACCATGATTAACCAAGTCATAAATTTTGAATTTGATGTGGACCTATCATTAATTGACTCCGTCAATCTAGAGGAACATGAAAACACTCATGAATCCCACATCAACTCTGATCTCTCCTACTCCACCTAGGAAATATTAAGAAGAATGAATCTAAAGCAACTGTAGTCACATATTCCATTCCTGAGTTTTCAATCCCAAAAATCAATGATGAGACTGATCTAAAACCTCTTTATGAACACCTGAAAAATTCATTCCTTTTCCATTATCACTCATATCTTGTCAGTATATCTGCTTCAATTACTGAAATCGAAGATTCCAAACATGTTCAGGTGTTAGAAGAAAACAAAAAGGCCATAGGTTAGACCCTAGATGACATACTATGAATCAATCCTTCCCATTGAATGAATCACATTCTTCTTGAGGAGTCATCCAAACCAATTAGACAACTACAAAGAAGACTCAATCTAGTCATACTTGAGATAGTTTGGGAAGAGATCACCAAGCTTCTTCGAGCTGATATTATCTACCCAATTTCTGATAGTGAATGGGTTAGTCCAATTCAAGTTGTAACTAAGAAGGGTGGGATAACATTTGTCACAAATGAACATGGAGAGGTATTCACAACCCGAGTGAAGAAGAAATGGCATGTGTGCATAGACTATAAAAAATTCAATGTTGAAACAAGAAAATATCACTACCCTCTTCTTTTCCTTGATCAAATGCTGGAACGATTAGCCAGAAAGTCAAACTATTGCTTTCTTGATGGATACACCAACTTATTCAAAATACCAATCGAACCTCTGGACTAGGAAGAGACTACATTCACATTCCCCTTTGGGACATATTCATATAGAAAAATTCATTTTGGCCTTTTCATTTTTCCTTCAACATTCCAGCGGTGTATGATGAGTATCTTTTCTGAATGCATTGAACACTTCATGGAAGTATTCATGGATGAATTCACCATTTATGGTGATTCATTTGAATCTTCTTTGAATTCACTATCTCTAGTCCTAAAAAAGTGTGTCAAGTGTAAACTTGTGTTAAATTTTTAAAAATGTCACTTCATGGTTGCAAATGGGATTGTTCTAGGGGACATAGTTTCAAAAGAGGGAATTGAAGTCGATCCTTCCAAAATTGAAGTGATCCAATCACTTCCTCAACCCACTTCTATTCGAGACATACATTCATTTCTCATTCATGACTATTTATATCGAGGATTCACCCATAACATCAGTAGTATTTCCCTCCCACTCACTCGGTTGCTCCAAAATTATGTCACATTCCATTTCGACGAGGTTTGTAAGAGAGACTTTGTTGAACTCAAAACTGCTCAATAATCTTCCCCAATAATCCAACCCCCAGAATAGTCCTTACCCTTTGAGTTTATGTGTGATGCTTATGATAGAGCCTTTGGGATGTTCTTGGTCAATGAAGAGTAAAGAATCCCCATGTCATCTATTATGCCTCCAAAACATTGGATGAAACTCAATCCCACCACAATTTCACTGAAAAAGAATCTTTTAGAAGTGGTTTTTGCTTAGATAAAATATGAACCTATCTCTTAGGTGCCAAAATCATCATCATCATAGAACATTCTGCTATAATGTTCTTACTCATGAAAAGTGATTTCAATCCGAGGATAATAAGATGTATACTAATGATCCAAGAGTTTGACCGTGAAATAAAAGATAGACATGGGAAAGAAAATATTGTGGTTGATAACATGATTATAATTTCTAATTTTTCGCATTCTGAAATCATCAATCATGAATTCCCCACTGAGCACCTTTCATCTCTCACTCAAAAAATACCATGGTATGCCCCAATTCTAAATTACATGGTTTCTGGTGTTTTTCGTGAAAATTTTTCAACGTTCAGAAATGTAGTTAAAAAGTGATTCAAAATTCTATTTTTGGGAAGCAAATAAACATTGGAAAACTAGGGCAGACATGGTAATAAGAATATGTGTCGATGAAAATGAACACTCATTCATATTAGAATTCTGTCACTCACTTCCTTGAGGTGGCCACTTTGGACCCCAAAGGACCTCCCTAAAGGTCCTAGACTCTGGATTTTTCTGTCCTTCACTCTTTCTAGACTCACATGAGTTCTGTCAATCATGTAAAACTTGTCAAAAGTCTGGCACAATTTACAAGAAAAATGAAAGGCCCCAAAAGCCTTTAATTTTCTCTAAGATCTTCGATGTTTGGGGTATCGATTAAATGGGACCATTTCCCCCTTCCAATGGATTCTCTTATATCCTTATTACTTTTGATTAGGTTTCTAGGTGGTTCGAGGAAAAAACCACTGGAAAGGATGATTCACATACTGTTAGTGAGTTCCTAAAGACACACATCTTCCACCGATTTGGCACACCACGTAACTTGATAAGTGACTTAGGAACACATTTTTGTTATAGAACCATGGAATATTTATTGAAAAATAATGGGGTTTTACATAAAACTTCAACATCATATCACCCCAAAAAATGGAATGGCTGAAATTTATAATAGATAAGTTAAAAGGGTTTTTGATAGAATTGTAAAACCCATCAGAAAAGACTGGCCTAAAAGATCCGGTGAAGCACATTGGGCTTATCGAACTTCCCATAAAACACCCATTGTGATGTCTCCTTTTAGGCTAGTTTTTAGTATAGCATTTCATCTACAATTTGAAATCCAGTATAAGTTTTTTGGGGCTGTGAAAACCTGTAATTTTAATTGTGAAAAATCTGGTGAAGAAAGATTGTTTCAATTGGCTGAACTGGAGGAGCTTCGACTTGAATCCTATGAGAATTCCAATCTGTACAAAGAAAAGGACAAGGTACTCCATGACAAACACATCCTGATAAAAGTATTCAATGAAGGTGAAAAGTTAATGCTATGCAATTCTCAATTTTGGCTTCACCTAGGTAAGATGAATTCTCGTTGGGAAGGACCTTTTGTTATTACTAATGTTTAACCATTTGGTGCAGTACATGTCCAAGACCTCCTTCCAAAAGGATATTCACAGTTAATTGACATCGGTTAAAGAATCACCATGAAAGGATGCACAATCCTGGATCAGCATCGACTTCCATTGGATCCCCATCATTCTATTCAACCTACCACTAGATGGAGATGGAAACCCACCAAATCCAAACTAGGGGGCACCTCTTTCCCTTTAACTCCATCACTATCTCTTCCTCTCTCTTCCAATTTCTTCTTCTTCCTCTCTATTACATTTTTACCACTTTCATTATCATAACCTTTATTTTTCACTTTCTCTTTTGTGAGGGTGTTTCTGAGCCTTTTGTTGGGACACGCGCATACGTATGCTTGGGTGCGACAGGCGCATCTTTTGTTACCCTGCATTCTCGCTTTCAAAATGCAGGCGACATTCGCTCCTTGTTCAGGGACGTCTACTCCATGATTGAAATGGGGTGATGGGATGTCGGTTCATCCTTCCATGGATTTCTCCTTTGAAATCATCACCTATTTTGGGTATCCCTCATAGATTTAATATTTTTTTCATGAATCTAATTCCCGGTGACATATCTTCATGGATGCCAGTTAGTTACACTGCATCCACCAAGACATCCCATGGGATCTTGACATGTTAGCGACCTTATGTCAGATCCGATTACAACATCAAGCATTTCGGTGCATCTTTGGGTGTGTGGACATTGGGGGACTTGTATTCTTCCTTATAAGAGGGTATCTCAAGGGTGCAGAACCTAAGGCGTCCCACGTCGAATGCGGGGAATCACATGCCATAGGCATGTGTTTGAGGTTTTCCTTAGCTTCCCATTTTTAACCCAGGGTATGTCTCGAGTTTATCATCTTTCAGAAATGGTTACGCCAAAGGCGTGTCATCTAGGATTTTCCATAGGCATCTCATGTTTATCACGAGGCAGGCTTCGAGTTTAACGTCTTGTGGAGACGGTTACCCTAAAAGCGTGTCATCCGAGATTTTCATCAAGCATATCATGTTTATCACGAGGTAGGTTGTGGGTTTAATATCTTGCGGAGATTGAATGAGAATGATCGGAACGTCCCAAAGAGAAGGATCAGAGGTGGTGTGTCCCATATAGGGGATATGTCACACCGTAAAGGCTGATATAGACACCACTGAGGGCAGATCAGGGAGTGTGCACCCCCTAATAGGGGAACAACAAGGTTTACTATTGGTTGTGATTGAACCTCAGGGGGGTTTCCTACGTACCCTGTGTAGAAAACATAGATAAAAACCTACGTAGTTCTAAGGGGTGATGAATTGGTGTGTACACAATGGAAAACAACCTGGAGACATGCTTTGTCTTACATGTGGATAGTAGCCCAAGTACTGCTAGGAGTAGTGAGGAGGTGGATGGCATGATCCCACTGGGATGTGGCGGCCCTGGTGAGAATCAGGATGGATGATGAATGGATGAATGATATAGAGGGGGAATGAAATGGGACCATATCAAGAGTGATGGTGATGTTAGTCTTGAGCCTCTAAGTGACTTCCTACGTATCTCCATGGCAGGGAATCAAAGTCCACATAGTTCGGTGGGGTGGTGGGACACTTAGGGAGGCGGCCCATGAGAATGGACACATGGATGGGGCCCAGAAGAAGTTGAAACTCTGAGTTGGGGAATGACCTACCAAAGACACATAGGCTTGAGGGAGAGATAATGATGAGACATGAGTGATGGGCTTGAGCTTTAGAGAGGCTTCCTACTTATCCCCATGGTAGGGAATCAAAGACCACATAGTTCATCTGATGATAGCTTACTGCCAAATAAGGTTGACAACGACTTACTGCTGAAGGAAGTCACAATGGCTTACCACTAGATGGGTTCACAACGGCTTACCGCTGGATGGGATCACAATTTTACGTCATGTGGGGTGGGGGTCAACCGACATGAAGGAGGTCGGAACGACCGATTGGTGGGATTGAACCTCATGGAGGCTTCCTATTTACCATTCCTTGACATGGATAAAATTCCCCATAGTTTGGGATGGTGTCTTCAGCGAACCGATGTGAAGATGGACTAGGGGTCCAATGGGTGTTGGGCTTCAACCTCGTGAGGCTTCCTACGTACTATGCCTTGACATGGATCAAAGTCCTCATAGTTCGGGAAGGTGTATCGGAGAACCGACATGAATATAGACCGGGGGTCCGATGGGTGTTGTCTTGAACCTAAGGGGGGCTTCCTACATACCATGGTTTGATATGGATCAAACACCATGTAGTTCAGGATGGGATGGGAATATAGTTTAACATCATGAGAAACGAGGGTGAACTGATGTGAAGGAAGTAATAATGACAGGATGTTGGGCTAGATCATCATGGATGCTCATTACATACCAATTCCATGCCATGGATCATAGTACCCATAGTTCAGGTGGGGTGTGTCGGCGAACCGATGTGAATTAGGACCTTGGTCTGATTGATGTTGGGCTTGAACCTCGTGAAGGCTTCCTACGTACCCTACCGTGTCATGGATCAGAATCCCGGTTGTTCGGGTATACAGTTTAACATCATGCGGGACGAGGGAATTTGGGGCTTACGCTCTGAGGTAGCCCACTAAGATGTTTGATGGGGGATTACACTCTGAGGAAGCCCACAGGGTTGGTGAACTGATGTGAAGGGGTCAGAACGACCGGGTGGTGGGCTTGAACATCGTGGAGGTTTACTACATACCATGCCTTTACATCGATCAAAGTCTTTGTTGTTCGCTATGTGGTCATGGTTGGTTCTTACTCTAAGCCCATGTGAATCGTGCTCGGTGTGAGAAACAAGAGGCATCAGATACCTGACGTTCATTTCGCCAAAGGTACGTCCGTGGGATGTGGAGTGGGGCTTAGGCGTGAAGTGGCCCAAAGGGGGTTGAGTTGTTGGGGCTTACTCCACGTAGGAGGCCCGTGTGCCACTGTAGAGTGAAAACGGTGAATGGAGCTTATGCCAAGAAGCTTCATGGGTGCCGATATGGAGCGGCAATGGTGGATGGGGCTTACACAAGGAAGCATCCCGGGTACCGCTATGGAGTGGAAATCGTGGATGGGGCTTATGCAAGCAAGATACTCAGGTGTCTTCCTCATGTCTGGCCTTGAGGGCATCCCAACCCACTGGTGGGTTCAGGGCTTCACCTATACACTAGTGAACAAGAGGGATAACGCCAAGGGCACTAGAATCAGTCCAAAAAAGGGAGTTGAAATGTGTAAATCACATGACATACATTCGGAATGCGGTGAGGGTGGTGTGACGATGGAGGATGACAGTTAACCATGTTCGAAACCAAAAATCCATATCGTGTTATCCTGAATTGGGGACAAACAAAGGAGGGTCGACTGTTGATTGTGTTCGAAACATAGCAGCTGACTCAAAGTGTTGTCCAAGGTCATCCCGAGTTTTGGCCCAGGATGGTAGGTGAGACGATGCGGCATGGGACTAGGCTGTTATGGGGTCCCCCCAGACATGGAAGTGGATGACGATCCGAGTGAAGGACACGCAAAGCGTGAGGTGGAGTGATGGAATGATTGAACAGATTTAAAAGATCTTTAAATTACAGCACTGTAATCATGGCATTAGGCATCTCATGCTTGGAGAATAAGACATCTCTCGTAAGAGGCATCCTATGTTTGGAAGATAGGGATTACTACAGTTTAATGACATGTAGACATGACTTTCGGAATCTCATGCATAGAGCATAATGCATCTCTTGTTTGGAGTTAGAGGCATCCTACGTTTGGAACATAGGTATTACTATAGTTTATAGCCATGTAGATAAGAATATTGTGCATCTCATGCTAGGAGCATAAGGAATCTCTTATTTGGAGTAAGAGGCATCCTATTTCTAGAACATATGGTGAACTAGAGTTTATAGTCATAGAGATAGGACTATTGTGCATCTCATGCTGGGAGAATAATGCATCTCTTATTTGGAGTAAGAGGCATCCAATGTCTGGAACATAGTGTGAA
This sequence comes from Viscum album, assembly GCA_963277665.1. Classification (NCBI taxonomy): domain Eukaryota; kingdom Viridiplantae; phylum Streptophyta; class Magnoliopsida; order Santalales; family Viscaceae; genus Viscum; species Viscum album. Next base: position 787,768,663 of record OY728153.1, read on the forward strand.
CTAAAGATTATAGTAATGTAGATAGGACTATTAGTCATCTTACACTTGGATCATATGGCATATATCGTATAGGGAAAGAGGAATCCTATGTTGGTCATATAGGGATTACTACAGTTTAAAGTCTTGTAGATAGGACTATTAGAATCTCATTCTTTGATCATAAGGAATCTCTTTTTTGGAGTAAGAGGCATCCCATGTCTGGAACATAGGGTTTTCTACAGTTTATAGTCATGTAGAAAGTACTGTTAGTCGTCTTATGCTTGGATCATAAGGCATCTCTCGGATAGGGAAAGAGGCATTCTATGTCGATCATATAGGGATTAATACAGTTTAAAGTCATGTAGATAGGACAAGTTTGCATCTCATGCTGGGAGCATAAGGCATATCTTGTTTGTAATAAGAGGCATCCAATGTATGGAACATAGGTAATACTACAGTTTATAGTCATATAGATATGACTATTAGGAATCTTACACATGGAGCATAAGGCATATCTCGGATAGGGAAAGAGGCATCCTATGTCGATCATATAGGGATTACTAAAGTTTGAAGTCATGTAGATAGGACTATTATCATCTCATGATTGGAGCATAAGGCATATCTTGTTTGGAGTAAGAGGCATCCTATGTCTGGAACATAGGGTGTACTACAGTTTATAGTCATGAAGATAGGACTATTAACATCTCATGATTGGAGCATAAGGAATCTATTATTTGATGCAATAGGCATACTATGATTGGCACATAGGGTGTACTACAGTTTATAGTCATGTAGAGTAGACAGTTGGGGATAAGGTGCCTAGAAATAGTTGGTGTTGGGACACACACAAGGGCGGTCTATTCTGGTTCGACCCTACATAGGAGCCAAGTGATATTGTTTAGAAGAGTTTCCTGAGGAATGGTTCGACTCAAGGAAACCGGGGAATTGATGATGAGGATCTCAACTCATGACATGGGAAAGAAACCAAGAGAAATTTCTCTACTCAAGGTGTTTCATGGTGTGCAGAGGAGTCTCTCAAATCAGGGTATTCCATAGGTTGGAGGTGGGTGCGCATAAGGGCACAATGGAAAACCTCGACATCTTGACCAGAAATGTTCACTGTGCGACTCTCTAATTTTCAAAGGGGTCTCGCGGAGTATGGACTCACAGAGCAAGGACTCACAGAGCAGCATTGTGGAGCAAGGCCTCGCGCAGTATGGGTGGATCATGGAGAAAAGGTCTCTCATATATAAAATGGTGATCGCGGAGAAATGGGGTCTCGTGGAGCAATTGGGTCTTGCAGAGCATGGACTCGCAGAGCAGCATCGCGAAGGAAGCTGCTCTCGGAGCATGGGCTTGTGGAGCAGCAATGCGAAAGATGCTGCTCGCAGAGCATGGACTCATGAAGCCACAAATAGGAGCTCCACGAACCGGGAGATCGGCCGCCCAAGGGGAAAAATGGTCATCATCGGAAGGGGGGTGAGCTGGGTATTTATAGGCCAGAGGTGCCGTGAAGCAGAACTCTCTTGCCACAAAGACGAAGCTTGCTCTGCGGCGGGTTCACAAACGTCAAAGGGGTTCACAGAGCTTCCCACCTCAATCCTCCATGGCAGGTCTTTGCTGCACATCATGAATGTCAAATGGGTTCACGGAGAATCCTGCCTCCTTGCTTTACGGTGGCGCTCTGTGATCGTTTAGGGGGCTTCGCGAACGGGCTTTGTAAACCAGTTTTTCCATCCCAACTTCAAATGTCCTTAACTCCTAATATGTAACTCCGTTTGAGTCCTATGACCTACCAAATCGAAGCTTGCGAAAAAGTACTGCGATCTTGGATCATTATGGAAGCATAAAAAAAAATTTGGGGATGCGTTTTCCAGTGCAAACAGTGGGTGTATCTTTATTAAAATCTAAAAAAATATATACAAAAACCAACAAAAAAGAATCATAACATAAACAATATACAAAAAAATCAAGAGTCATGATTACTCACCTTCCAATTTTCTAATTTTTTCTAATTATTTTGCGGTTGAAACGTGCGAACGATTGTCGCCTATCAACCAATAAAAGTTCTGATGATCTGCTAATGTGTATAGATGCACTCGGGTCAAATCCTCGGCGATGATACTTTTTAATATTCGGTTGTTTTTATTTAGTTGTATTCTGATTGGGGGGGTTTTTGTAGATCTTATGAAATAATTTATGGATGATGTTTGATTTAACCTATTGATAATGATTGGGTTTGTACAGAAAACGTCAACTCCATATCTCCCCAAAAAAATGGAATGGCTGAACTTTCCAATAGATAAGTGAAAAGAGTTCTTGAGAGAATTGTAAAACCCACCAGAAAAGTCTGGCCTGAAAGACATGGTGAAACACTTTGGGCTTATCGAAATGCCTATAAAACACACATTGGGATGTATCCTTTTAGGCTAATTTTTGGTATAGCATCACATCCACCAATTGATTCCAACATAATTCTTTTTCGGCTATAAAAACCTGTAATTTTAATTGTCAAAAATCCGGTGAAGAAAGATTGTTGCAATTGGCTGAACTAGAGGAGCTTCGACTTGAATCCTTTGAGAATTCCAATCTGTATAATAAAAAGCCTAAGGTACTCCATGACAAAAACATCATGAGAAAGGTGTTCCATGATGGTGAAAATGTAATGTTCTTCAATTATCGATTTTTTCTTCACCCAGGTAAGATTAATTCTCATTGGTAATGTCCTTTCATTATTACTAATGTTTTCCTATTTTGTGTAGTTCATGTCCAAGACCCCTCTTCCAAAAGGAAATTCACTATTAATGGACATAGATTAAAGAATCCCCATGAGAGGATGAACAATCCTGTATCAACATCAACTTCCATGGGATCCCCAACTTCTCTAGTCGACCTACCACTAGACGGAGAAGACAACCCGCCAAATGCAAACTAGGGGGAACCTCTTTCCCTTTCACTTTCTTTCTATCTCTTCCTCTTTCTACCTCTTTCTTCTTCATCCTCTCTCTTTCATTTTTTTACCACATTCTTTATCAAAATCATTATTTTTAACTTTCTCTTTTTGTGGGTGTATCTTTATTAAAAACTAAAAAACCTAAACAAAAACAAAACAAAAAAGCATCATAACAAACAACATATATACAAAAAAACCAAGAGTCGTGATTACTCACCTTCCAATTTTGGAATTTTTTCAAACCATTTTTGGGAGTTAACATACATGTTTTCACCTAGAAAATTCTATATTTTTATCATGACATTGGATAACAAATTTTGTGTCAAAATTAACAAATCTTGAATGCTAAATATTTTATTTGGAAAATGATTTTCCCAATCCATGAGGAACACCATTTTCATTCATGACAAGGCCATCTATGGACTTCTTTTCAAAATGTGTGTTTTCACCCCCATTTGTGAGTCTTGAGATTGTGTACCTTCGAGCGGAATATCCTACTTTAGTGTGAATTAATATGATGGAGGCATTTTGTGAACCACATCAGAATCATAATATCTAAATAGCCTCCCATTTCCATTCAATTGATCCCCATTGTGAAAGCCCAATCAAGCATATGAAAACCTTTTCATTGATAGCCACATTAGAAAGCCAATACCTTTTCCCACCCAATAACATCATGAATTTTCATTGCATAATTTTTTTGAAATTTATGTGTTGGGGGGATGGATTTAATCATATGTACCCTTTGTTGATTTAGCCGTGTTATTACATGCTTGAGGGCAAGCATACATTTCAGTGTGGGGAGATGTTTTCATTCAATGTGTTTTGGGGAATGTAATGTAATCTCATTCATGTAATTTTGTAAATTTTATTGAGAAGTGTTCAAAAAATTAAAAAAAAAGAAATAAAAAAAAGATAACAAAAAAATTGATTAGGTTGTTTCTTGTGTAGGTCAAAAATCACTCTTCCTTAACCTTTGATCTTGTTATAACTATTACAATTACTGTCCTAAGGAGATGAATCATGTGTTGGGATATGAGTGTGAGATCTTTTCCATGTTCAACATTCAATAAAAAAAGAAAAAAAAAATAACACTTGCATTATATTCTTATGTCATTGGGAGAATTTTTGTGGTCTGTAAATATTTCATCTTCTCATCCCCTTCAAATTTTCTTCCTCGATTGTGTCTTTCCTCACAAAATAATTCCCTTGTAAAATATGTGTTTTTATTTCCTTCCATTTTTGTTTCAAAAAAATGTGCTTTGCTTTTTCTATGTTGGTGTCTTACCCCTCTTCTTCTCTCCCTTGGACATTATATTCCTACCGTCTCATAGCCATAGAAAACCCCTTAAAAAGACCTATTGATTCTTGTGAACATTGGATAGGTATTGGAAGATGAGAGCTCTTTAAAACTCTAGGATTTTCACTTTTGGTTGGTGAAAGAGTGATCCTCCACAAATGAATTTTATCATCTTGAGAGGTGTGAGTTTTGAGTGTTAACATTTTCCATTTCTAAATTTGATCATGAAAAAATGATTTTTTTTTTTGGAAAATTGTTTCTGTAACAACTTGTTGTGGAATTCAAAATGGATGAGTGAAATAGTCTAAACCTCCCATGATTGGTGAAATCAAAATTTTAATATATGATGGTGAGTGAAAATGATTTTGTTGGGTTTTTATATTTGTTTCACATGAGGGAATGAAGAAGACTAATTGTGGGGGACTTTATGTTATTAATATTTTCATGACTTATTATATAACCCCATTACTGATTTTATATAAAATGTACATAATTTGTGTGAAATATTAATTTTTTAATTCTAAGTATAATTTTTGAGCATTTTTAGAAGTAGTCAAATTCATTCAGTTTAAGATTTTATTTATAACTCTCCCATTAATGATAGAAATTGTGTGGTTATTGTTTTTTTAGATTTTCTAATTTAATATAAAACATTTCATTAGAAGGGATCATGGACCACTTCTTCCATTTGAAGGACCACGTGGACCACATAAGATGACCCAATGAATTTGTGAAGAAACTAGACCAGCCATGATGATTGATTTACTGATCTAAATAAAAATGCCTAAATTTTAGGAAACTCTTCCATATGCTCGTGATTATCAAAAAGAATCATGGATAAAAATTTGAAAGCCCATCTACAAGAACAAGGGTCCCAACTAATGCCTTGAAATCTATCCCACCATTCTGGCCGAGAATTAAAATCCAGTCACTATTCATGACATATCTCATGATGTAAGCATTAAATCGAGCTGATATTTTTCACTATGAAATAGGAGATATAGAAGACCGAATTGTTTTAAGAAATAATTCTACTTTGAAGTAATCTTCCTATTAAAAACCATTTATCATTTTGGACTTTAAAAATATTGGATTAAAATGGACATATTAAAATTGTTTAATAAACCGGCCATACCTTTTGATCCATAGGTCCAAATTCCTCCAAATATTGAGTGTAGTCGACCGTAATTATTGTATAAAACATTGAATAAGTATATATCTTGAGATTAGGCTGTCTGAATAGCCAACATGGCGATGAAATTTGAGGGATAGATAGGGAATGAAAACAGTCCACTTCCTTGGGCTATAAATGAATCCCCCACCTCTCCATAAAAGGGGTTGGCATTTCAGAAGAGAGGAGAATCAATTAGCACGACCAAATCCTTCCCAATGTCTTGGGATGACCTTCCATACTCATTTTTTCACTTGAGATACCCTTCCTCCTCTCATTGTTTCCTTTCACTTTTGTGTTGTTCTTCGTTTGTAATCTTGTAAGATTCTTTTTTATAAATTATGATTTAATGCATGTTTCTTCTTAAATATCTATTATTATCATCCAACATCTGTAGTTCAATATTAATTTTCATAAAATAGTTTAAATATACTTGAATCCCATTCCCCTATTTTTCTTCCTCATTCAATCGAATGTTTTTTTAATTGTCATCATTATTTGTGTGTGTGTTAGACGTACAACTTTTTTTGTATCCCTTTATTTTTCTTCTATACTTAATTTATCATCATAATAATTCTAACCATATTATTAAACACCTAAATGGATGAGTTAATATCTCATTTGGGTGAGTCAAATTTTAGGGATGTTTTGAGATTGAGTGTATTTTCTCGATGAGTATTCGTTAATTTAACATTGTGTGTGTTGGACTTAACATGTCTTCGATTAATGATGTATATTGTTTAACATGGGGTTTCCATGGATTATTGGAACCATAAATACACTAACATAAACAAGTAATGGTAATCATTATAACCCTATGTTAAGTTAAGGCTTTTATTAAAGCCTAACACTTTGGAATTCGAATCAACGTTATCTTGTGAAGTGGGTGTTAATTTAAATACAATATAATGAAAATCTCAAGGATATCACAAGATTAACTCCCTGATGATGAACTCAGCCCAATAATTATCAATTTATGAAATCAATTATAGTTAATAAATAATTTCAATTATTCTCTGCAAACAATCCCCCCTATTCAAAAAACAGTCAACTAAAAACAATTGACTAACTAAAAAGTATCATCAGCGAAGATTGAACCCGAGTGCTTCTATACACATTCGCACAGAATCGGAACATTGATTGGTCGATAGGAGACAATCTTCCATGCGTTTCACCCTCATAGCTAGGCCTCATCCCCTAGTGAATCAATAGATACACTTGAGGTATTGTGGCAACTGGTCTGACTACATGTTTAGTGGTAATTACAGATGAGACATTACATGTATTCAATTAATAACAATTTTTTAAATTGATTATAAAATATATAATAGTGATTGTAATTTCATTTATATAGATTTCATGTTTAGTTAGTTACCTTGATACATTGATTATGATAATTGATTCATAATAGGTAATTTATTTTAGAACTTTTAATGAAAATCTGAAGTAACCCTTATTTTTTTCACATTAGTGAAAGAAGTGTGATATAATGGATCTTCATGGATATTATTATAAAAAAATGATATTATCCAGAATGAATTTATTTATTAATATTTACAATCATATATAATTTGGTTATCATGTATTTATATAGTTTACAAAGTCTTCCTAATCATACGGAACATTCAAATGTGATTCTTTATATATTTAGACATTTGAATAATGTAAATAAAGGCTCTATTATTCTATGGTAAGGGTTATTATAGTTGGTTTCATAGAAATTATAGTTAAAAATATTTGAATTAGTTTTCGTAAAACATATATTAGTTATTAAAACTCTGTGATATAATTTGAGGAAATGTATAGAATAACATCCATATATTTTGATAATTTAGGGATTATGTCGTGTTCTTCTGATATGAATCCACATATGGATACAAAAAGTGGATGTGGTTCACGAAACGATGGACCTAGTGGAAATAACACTGAAAAATTCATTTTAGAAATTAATTTATCATTTTATGGAATGAATCCTAATGCCTTACAGTGCACCGTGTTTGGAGATCCATGGTGAAATTCTTTAAGAATTAGCATTTTCAATAAAACCCATTATAAAGTAGTTTAATATAAGATGAACATGAATGAATTAGATTAAACCTATGTATTCATATATAGAAATGAATGTTTCATTAATTATGTATACAATAAATTATTATACAGTTTCAAATTATGATGGTATATTAGAACACTATGATTTTTTAGATTGTAGATATTAGTCAAAACCTAAATGATTTATGTCGTAATTAAACACAAAATAACATATGATTACTTTGAGAAACCAAATGGTAAAATGAATTTAGTGAATTTTTATGTTCAAATTCAAAACTAGTTTTCCAAAAATATGATTAAACACCAATATCATTACAAAATCATAGTCTCTCTATACATTTGAAGGATGGAGTTCACTAATATCATTAGTGATGGAGGCCACTAGGGGAATAAGGATCGATTTACTTCGTGTCATAAATGAGTAAAGTGGTACATAGGATAGTATATTTAATGAATCATAAATTTTTTAATATTTTCAATATAAGGGAATAATGAAATGATTTTAATAGGAAACATAATGAGTTTGAGGAAAGGAATAAAATTTCATCATACATATCCATTTATAGATCATTTTCATGTATGTGAAGTAATAAAGAATTCTTTAGTCAAATCCCACATCTAATGGATATCTTATAGACCAAGGAAGGACTTATGATGATATAAAATAGTTGAAGTAATTTTAAATTAGGACTAAATAATTCTAATGTAAAAGCAATTTTTTAAAATAAATTATCATTATAATAATCTTGAATCATATAATCATTAGGTTATATTTTATATGAGATCATGTCTTCATTATCATAAGAATTATAGATACCATCATTTGTTTATGAATTTAAGATTGGTTATATTTAAAAAGAAATAAAAAAATCTTTAATGTTTTATATGATGGGAGAATAAAACGTGTATGTATATTTTGGCAGAAAATAATCATAAATCAACACAATAGTTTGGTATATGTTTTAGTAAAAAAATATAGAAGAATGAACTTAATTTTTTTGGCCATTGTTTATAGATATTTGTAACTATAAGGGTTAATATGATATAAAATGATGATGTAATTATGGTTTAATATACATTAGTAATGATATAAGAATTAAATTTATATGGTTATAAAAATGGGTCAAAAAACATTCTCAGTCGAAACATAGCATATCTGAAATGTAAAATGGGATTAAACCCATAAAAAAAATTATGAAAATCATTTAGTGCTTACCACTGGGTTATATGATATTTTGGTTAATATGATATTATTTATAAATAAATGATTTGATGAGTAAATATTAATTATGTACCAGTTGTGATACTATTGAGGTTTAGAAATTAATAACATTTGATAACCATATTGGATTTGGAAAACATTTTGAATTAAGAAGAATGACTTATCACACTTTTATTGATCTTACACAAATAGAAAATGGGTCAGTAAAAATTTCACAAAACCATTAGTATAGGATCAAAATCCCTTTTATATACTTTACATACAGTTCTTCATATAATTATATATAATTTTGTGGGTATATTATATCAAAAAAATATTATAGTAAACCATTGGTATATGAATCCAATAGTTACATTTTTCTAATTGTATTGATGAAACAATTTCTACAAGTCACTACCAATGGTTGGAAAATAAATTAATAAATCCATTTACATATGGGTTACAAACCCTTGGAATATCCACTCCAGTTATTCAATACATAATAATGTTCGTATGAAGTTTTTTATAGAATATGTCACCCTTATGATATTTATTTAGTTCATGGAACTAGTTTAATTAGGGGTCATTGATTTTTCACATAGAAACCAGGTGTGATGGGTATAAAAATTTCATGTAAATATTATATTTAATTTATATCTTTTTTTTCTCTTTTTTTTCTTTTTTTCTTATAAATATTTGAAATTTGGGCCATACATCTTGTGGTGCATGGTTGGCGCACAATTAAGGTAAATTGTGTTCCCCTTCCCTGGTAACTACGTCACAGGTGGCTATTTTAAACAAATGATACTGCATAGCATATACAGAGTAATTTATTAGATAATAAAAAAACATATGTTGATTATATTTTAATGGAATTAAATGTTTATTTTTGATCTTATGGGAATGAGTTAGTGTATTTTAATTTGAAACATCCATTCTCATCAGTTGTGCTCTACATGCCTAATGTTCAACAATTTAGGCCCAATGATTCATCGGATTTTAAAGAACGTAATTATCCATATGAAAATTTAATAATTTGAGAAATGGATATACACTTAGATATGATAATTTTTCATTCTAGGATCAATTTAGGATTCTCAACATATGATGCGGATATTTGACAAGGAAATGAATCAGTTCTGGAGAAGGCAGATTGAATATAGGTACATATATTATAATGTTGGGCCCACATTACTGGCCCAATGAAGCCCAAACTTTTTGGGATTATATAATACACATATCAGAAGAAATAATATTACAAGATCAATTAAAAATTTGGACTCCATGGTGGTTATTAAGGCATCCCATTTAAAATATTAAAATATGGGCTCTAATCTGCAGCCTAGATTTTTAGCCCACTAAAACGGCTATGACTCTCGATCGACTACTCTAAATGGGCTCAAATATTACAGACGTCTAGAAGACATTCGAGGACATGAAGGATTCTTCTATGGCCCAGTGAGTTTTAGAAATATTCTTTCCCATACAGGAATATCTTTCCAGGGGATACAATTGGGATAAAAAGTAAAGGAGGGAATCAATTTCTCCACTAATTTCCACCACACTAAGGCCTAAATTAATTTAGTAATTGGTAATACATTTATTGAGGCTCATCCTATGGATTAAAAGTTTCATATTTAAGGAATTGGTGTTGAGGGGTAAGATATCTCTTGTTTTGAATGAAATGTTTTTATACCAATGATTCTTTTTAATATTTTCAATTTCTTGTAAGTTTTTTTTTGTATTTATATGTTCTTAATCAACATATTTATCTTCCATTATTTACTTTTATTTTATTAAAACTATAAAATCATAATGAAAAATTATATCTCTATGTTGTGGTTAATTAGTTCACACATATGTGTGAATTTTGTTCTCAAGCCTGGAGGAGTGCTCGTTACTTCTGTGGTTTAAATTTATTCAATCCAATTCTTGTAAGCCATCTTTCGTCCACTATTGAGAGTATACTATAAACAGAGGGATAAAAATTTAAGGGTTTGATCATAAGAATATGAAAAGGACAAATTGGAATGTTATTTTCTGAATGAATTATTGTTAAATGGATAACTAATTTAAGACTTATATTAATCAGTTATTTCCACTCTTCATCTTCATTTTATTTGAGGAAGCTGAATCTAAGTACTAAAATGACCATATACCTGGGAGAGATAATGAATTTTGTTCTACAAGCGGGTATGGGATTTTTAATTGAGTTTAGTTAGCATCAAACCATAAATTGATGAAGTTAGTGTTATATTGAAGAATCGATTCATCAAGAATTGGTAAAACAAAATTGTCTAAAGAAGTAAAATTCAGTCAATCTACCCCGAGCATAATCCTAAGATCAACCCATTTTCATTGAATTAATTATCATAGGTTTCATAGTGTTCCTTAAACTAATATAAAATGAAAACCATGTTGGCCACTTCAAATAAAAAAATCCATCTCATTGGTTGTGTATATTTGGTATCATATTAGGTCTAGAGTGGATTTAACAACCCAAGCTTGACTGTATAGACCATTCTACATGCATATATTGGGTAAATTGATCTTGAATCAAATTTTTGTGCCGTTTCCAGGGACCAAGTAATTACCTTCTACCAAAAACGTATTTTCTTTCCCCCATTCTTCTATTCTCACCCAGGATCACTTATATTGTCTCTTTATCAATTTTTTTTGGCGCATATCTGCCTACACCTACGATAATTCAAATAGAATAGTAAGGGTGAAAAGTAATAGGACATGGGTGTCAAGTGAAACTAGTGTATTGATTCCATTTGATCCTAATATTATTGATAATCCAGGATAAAAAATGAATCAATTCTATTGGAATGTCTCCCAAGAAATCAAATTGTAAATCATGGGGAAAATGAAATGGAATCCAAAATCAAGAATCTCCAAACCTAGGAAATGTAGTCGATCATACCATGAATGACTACCTAACTCCATCATGGACCAATTCCCCCATATTCATTAGACACAATTCTCTATGAGATTATAATTACATCATTAATCCCGATGCCCTAAACCACCTTCCAACCTTTCACAGGATGGAGTCTGAGATGCCCTACCTTTATGTTAAGGAGTTCAATGACACCGTAGAAACCATGTGTCCCCCACATAACCTAGAATCATCTAAGATGAGGCCCATTCCTTTTTCCTAAATGTATTGAGCTAAAAAATGGCTAAAAACCTGAGACCTTCATCAATCCACTCATGGGACCAATTGCAATGATAATTCTTCAAAAAAAAAATTACTTCCCTTATCACAAATAAAATTCACTTAAAAAGTTTATTCAATTATTTTTTGAAAAATAGGGAGAGTAATTCAATGAAACATGGGATAGGTTCAAGGTCACCCTAAGCATGGTTCCACATCATGGTTTCTATATACGTGAACAAGTGAGGATTTTTTATGAAGGTTTGGGAACATGGAACAAACAATTCATTAACCCAATGTGTAATGGAACTGTTAAAAACAATTCCTCAAATGATGCTTACGAGTATATGGAATGCCTTTCTGAAAAAAACCACACACGGGGAACTTCACCTTATTATGGAAAGCCACAAATAACTACTAAAATTCATACACTTCAAGAAGAGGAATGACTTAGGGATAGACTCACATCACTCTATTAGATGGTTGAAGTGATAAACCTTATGAAATCCCTTGAAATCAAAACTATATACCTTGTTTTCACAATTTGTGACAAACATTCCCATAAGATAGAGGAATACCCAACCATTTCATCCATCAAGGATGTTGTTTTAGGATGACCCACAGTATATGTAAATGATTTGAACTTTCGAATGCCTCAATACTAAAACACCTTCAACCTAATGTATAATGACCACCCATGCTTCTGCTTGAAATATAACCAACAACCATGCCAAACACTGGAAAAAATCCCTACCGCCGTCAGAACTACCAAACACATAACCAGTTCCAAACCCAGCCAATCCAATACCAAAAGCCAGTAGTCCATTTTCAACAAACCATACCATCTCCAAAATATACTCAGGGATAAACCAATCTTCTCAAGAACCACACCAAGCTATTCCACAAAGCCTACTAGAACAACTATGAAAACAAATAAGAAGGAAGAAATCAGAAGTCTCTTCTATAAAACAAGAACATCAAACCATGAAAATTGGAATGGCTCATATGCCTACACCAGCCATTCCACAACATATTATAATGGAATAATCAAGTTGCACCTAAGAAACTCATGAAAAAATAAAGGTTGTGACTATTTTATAAAGTGGAAAAATCAATTGAGGAACCTGAAAAAATGATTAAGAACCCATCTAAAGATTCAAACCCAGATTGAAATTCAAATGAACCAAATTATCAAACTGAAAAACATGATAAAAATTTCAAGGAAACAACTCTTCAAAAAACAACCCGACAACATGCACATTTTCGTCAACGCATGAGGGAAAAATACAATCTTGAATTGATTGAAGGATTGAGGAAAAATATTTTCATAGATGAAGTTATATATTCCCCTTCTTCATTAAATCCAATCCATACCTACATATTCAAAGTACCTTAATGACTTGTGCACTTTTAAAATAAAATTTTCACATAAAAATCATGTCCTTTCAGATACTAATGTGAGTGACACCATTAAAGAGACAATTCCTCCTATGTTGAAAGTAAAGGGTTGCCCTTACATCAATGTTGAACTTGGAGAGAGACAAGTGGTCGACTCCTTGTGTGACATTGGTTCTAGGGTCAATATCATCCCCTATGATGTGTACTAAAAGTTAGGCCTAGATGTGCTCCAACCCACATCTATCACAATTCAACTTTCTAATCCAAGCATTAGGGTTCCAACATGTATTTTAATTGATGTTTTGGTAATGGTTGAAAACATTCTCTACCCTGTTGACTTCATTCTCTATGTCAACCATCCAAACCTAGGAAATGAAGAAAAAAACCCAATAATCCTTAGACATTCTTTCCTTGTAACAATCAACTCTGTTATCTGAGTAGGAAATGTGAACATAACCATCACCTTTGGAAACATGAGTGTAGACATAAAAATATATAATGAAATCATAAAAAGGTGGTATGAAGAAGAAATTGAGGATGTAAACATGATTGGAAGAATTGATAATGAATCCATAGTACATCATGGAATATTTTATGGATTTTTAAGTCATTATGAGATTGATTTATTTTGTTCACATAAAAGAAGTTTATCTCTTTGTCTTGAATAATTTTCAAATTGATCTTATGATGTGTCTTAGTTACATCCATCAGTGAAACCTTTCAGAAAACCATTTTCATGGAGAAAAATAAAACATCCTTTACTGAATCTGATCAAACCTATAATGTAGTTCATCTTCTACACGAGGGGATTCGATTCTATCTAAAACTCTAGACAACAAATTGATCATGATCTAATGTCCTAATCATTTTCTAAAATTATAGACCAAAATGATCTTGAATTGAATGAAATTTTTCCGGCACTCAGTTATGCTTTCCAAGGGGACACTCAAACATATCCAATTGTAATTTATTCTTATCTTGAAGCCAATCAAGAGAGGAAGCTTCAAGATGTCCTTAAGAAACATAAGAAAGCCATTGAATGGACCTTGTCTGATATTCCTGGGATTACACACTAATCGGGACTCATATAATTGTCCTAGAATTTGATTCAAATCTATGTATTCATCCTAAATGGAGACTTCATCCTTATCTCATGTATGTAGTATGGAAGGACCTTATGAAATTATTAAAAGCTTGTATCATCTATCCTAACGGTGAGAGTGAGTGGGTGATCCCAATTCACATGATTCAGAATAAGGCTGGAATAACAGTGATAACCAATAAGGATGGAGAGATTCATCCATATAGGGTTAGTAGTTGATGGGGGTCTGCATTGACAATAAGAAGCTAAACTCATTCACCATGAATAAACATTTACCCATACCATTCATTGACCAAGTACTTGAGCGAGTGGATGTTCATGAGAAATATTATTTTTTAATTCATACTCGGTGTACAATCAGATTGACGTCCCCCTAGATGATCAAGAGGAGACAACATTCACATGTCCATTCCATACCTTTTCCTTCAGTTACATGCTATTCGAGTTATGCAATGCCCCTGGAACCTTCTTGTAGTGCATGATGGGAATATTCTCAAACATGGTAGGGGATTTTCTTGAGGTCTTTATGTATGACTTATCAGTCTTTGGGGATTCATTTGAGGGATGTATTATGAAAGAGGGGTTAGTTTTCTCCATATGGGATGAAACAGATCTAGTCCTATATTGGTAAATATTCCATTTCATGGTTAAACATGGTTTAGTCATTGGACATATAGTCTCGGGTGGGTGGATTGATGTTAATAAAGCAAAGGCTGACAACATTCACCACATTCAATCACCTAGAACTGTTATGGAAGTGAGGTATTTATTAGTACATATTGATTTCTATAGAAGATTCATCAAGGATTTTAGTTCAATCTCTCATCCCCTTTCTGCTCTCATAGTAAAGGATTCTCCATTTGATTGGACTAAAATATGTCAGGGTCCATTCTCAACCCTCAAATACTCTCTCACTTCTCCTCCCATTATGAAATCTATAAATTGGAACCTTCCTATCAAATAGATGTTGTGTTAGGAAAACATTGTGATTAAACATTTTATGTCATTTCTTATACAAGAAAATCCATAAAAGATTCCAAAATAAACTACACCACCAATAAAAAGTAGTTACTAGCTATTGTATTGGTATTAGAGATGTTTAGGTCCTACCACATAGGATCTCCCATCACTGTGTTCATTGACCATCCTGCTCTGAAATTCTTCTTCAAAAATAATATTCTATGGATAGACTAATTGGGTGGGTCCTTCTCTTACAATAATTTTACCTCACAATGAAGGACATAAAGGGTGATGAATTTTTTTATTTGACCACTTCTCTATGATAAAATTAAATGAAAAATGTTATCACCTCTCTGTGTCTAATTCATTCCCTGATGAACACCTATACACCATGACTGATCGCCCTTGGTGTGCATATATAGCCAACATCTTAGTTACATTGGTCATTCCAAAATTCTTTGGTATTCAAGATAGAATGAAATTATTTTCTGATGTCAGTCACTATGTGATTGATGATCCACACCTCTAAAAGTTACGTTCTGACCAAGTCCTTAGGGTATGTGTCTCGGAATCTGAACAAGGGTCCATCCTTAAATTCTGTCTTAGCGAGGCATGTGGGTGTCACTTATCCTCTAAGAGAAAATATAACATGATTATTCAGTGTGTTCTCTTCTATACCAGACTCATTAGGGACTCCTTCATGTTTTGGAAAAGTTATCCTAAGTGTCAACAAGTAGGCTCCATCACACAAATGAATAAAATTCCTCTCACTCCCATTATATTGGATGAAATCATTCATAGTTGGGGAATTTATTTCATGGGTCCCTTCTGAAATGTTAGGGTACATCATTAAATTCTCTTAGCTATTGATTATATCTCAAATTGGGATGGGGATATTCCCACAAAATCCCATGATCATCAAACTATGATTAGATTCCTAAATGAAAACATCTTCTCTAGATTTGGAATTCCTAGGGCTATTTTTACTGATTGTTGAACACGTTTTTGAAGTTTTCCATTCTCATCACTCAAGGAAAAGTATTGAATTTATCACAAAGTGTCCACCACTTACCACCCACAATAAAAATTGAAAAGATGAGCAAGCTAATTGAGAAATGTATCAAATTATTGAGAAAAATATTTTTCCAGCCTTGAATGATTGGTCAAACAAACTCATCGATTCCAATTGGGCAAATTGGACTACATTTAAAACGATTTAGGAATGACCCCATATAGTTGTGTTTAGGTTAAATCATTCCATTTGATAGGGGAGATTTATCATAAGGCCTTTTTAGAAATTGTGAAAATGAATTATGAACTAAAACTAGATGAAGGAAAGAAGGAAATTAGATCTAACTGAACATGAATAACTTATGAAGGAGGCTTATAAAAATTCAAGGCTCAATAAATAAAAAGTAAAAGGCTACCAATCTCGAAACCTTGAAACCAAAAACATTATACCGGGAAATCATATCCGTTGGTATAATTATAAACATCACCTACACCTTCAAAAATTGAGGTCTAAATGGTCAGGTCCACACATAGTTTATAAGGTGTACCCCCAGGGGGATGTTGAAATTCAAGATCCCTCCAATGGTCAAATATTTAATGTTAATGGTCATAGAGTCAAAACATTCATAGAACCATTCCAAAAACATGATGTTAATAAATAAATGTGTAAACATACCTAATGAGTATGGATGGCTATGAAAGGGGAGCACCGTATTCATCTGTGTCATGCAGTGTGATCCATGTGTACTACCTTGACAAAAAATAAGAAAGAAGGAAATGTATCAACAGTTTGATTTTAATAAAAAAAATTAAAAAAAGTAAAACCATAAAAATGATGAGACTTGTTATTAAATAAATTTTTGTGTTGTTTGTTTTTTCTAGTTTTTTATTTTTTCTATAGTTTAAGGACTATTTTGGTTGATAAATATTCAATCCAAGAGGTTCCTACATCTCCCCTGAGAATAAAGAGTGATTTTGGAGCACCACAAACATCATTATAAAGCCACCAGGTGAACTTGTTCCGTGACCATTACAACTCATCCCCCACCTGAATATTCCTCTCTTTTATTTATAAGAAACCAGGGACAATTTCATTCTATGTTGGGGAGTGTGGAAACAAAATGTTTGTTAAAAAAATGAGAAAAAAATAAGTAAAATTCCTTCTTCATTTATATAATAACATCATTTCTCACATTATAACTACATGGAAAATAAATTTTATTTCCTTGACTATTGATTTAATTCATTATTTTGATTATAAGAATTTATTTTTGATGTTTGGTTCTCCAATTAGAATTTTCATTATTTTAATTTTCATATGTTAAATAATATTTCCCTAATTCATGTCATCTAGACTGTGGGGTACTAATTGGAATTCTTGCAGTCCAATAATAAATAGCATATGCTGGTTTGATTTGTTTTGAATATTATGAGTATTAAAAAAATTATATTAAATGAAAATTTGTGTGTAGATTAATGAATTTATAAATTGTGACGATTTTAGAACATGTTGACCATGACTCAAGAGTTCTCTAGGCATATTTTTTTACTATATCTCTATTTATGGTAATATGAAATTGTTTATGATCATGTTAACATGAGATGATTCACGACTATGTGGGATTCACTTGGTGTCCTAAGGCCTTTGAGCTTGGGGGTCATTGGAAAAGTCTTGCTAATTGGGTTAATTTGATTAACTGCAATCTCAATTACGACCTAAACATTTCAAAAAAACTCAAAATAAAAAAATGAATACTGATATTAAGATTAAATGTGATTCCACATAGCGCTTCCAGGATTTCCACCATCAATGAAAATGAACCTCCATATCTATTTTGATTCACAACACATCATTTCACATAACTTAGTTGGATGAAGTATGATGATGGATTTGACCAACAGAATGGGATTGGGATTGGGATATACATTTAAAATTATATTGTTTAAAATTATTTTGATATGTTATAATGATATATTTGTGTGTAGTTTACATTTTGTTTAAGGTTTGTTATAATGTGTTTGGAAAAAAAAGAATTCCAATATAATCATTGATTTATTTGCTTTGGACATGAAAATATCAAGTAAGGGGTTTTATTAGCCAATAAAAAAAATATTTTAATTACATTTTAATGGTATCAAATGTTCATTTTTTATCTTCTCGGTCTGAGTTAGTGGATTTTAATTTTGAACATCCATTCTCATCATTTGTGCACTTCATGCCTAATCTACCCCAATTTGGGCACAATGATTAATCTGATTTTAAGGAATGTAATTATCCATATGATAGTTTGAAATTTTGGGAAATGGATCTAAACTTAAATATGTACATATTTCATTCATGGATCAATAGAGGATTCATAAAGGATGATGAAGATATTTAGGGATGAAATGAAACTATTCTGCAGAAGGTAGATTGGACACCAGCCCACTGATGAGAATGTGGAGCCCCCAATATAGGCACAATGAAGCCCAAATTTTGTGGGATGCTTGAATACATATATAGGAAAAAATAGATCTTAGTATATAGTTCTAATTCGGCCTCCATGGTGGTTATTAAGGTTTACCAATTATAATATAAAAATCTTGTCCAAAATATGCGTCCTAGAATGTTATCCCACTAAATCGACCATAACTCTTGATCCCCAACTCCAAATGGGCCCAAATATTACAGAAATCTAGATGACATCCGGGGACACAAAAAACACCTTTATGGCCCACTAATTTGTTGCAATATTCTTTCCCATGCTGGACGATCTTTCTAGGGGAGACAAGGAGTGTAAAAAGTAAATGAGGGATTAAATTTCTCCACTAGTTTCCACCACCCTAAGGCATAAATTAATTTATTCATTGGGAATGAATTGATTGAGGATAAAAATAAGGATTCCCAATTTCCGATTTAAGGAATTGGTTGTGAGGGGGAGTATTTCTCATTATTTTTATATAAGGTTATTATACCAAATTTCATTTGTATTGTTTTCAATTATAATTCATATTTTTTTATGTTCTTATTCAACATCTTTATCTTCTATTCATCCAATTTATTTCATTGAAACTATATAATCAAAAATCACAATTCTATCTATGTGTTTTAGTTAATTATTTCACACATAAGTGTGAAATCTTTTCACACACACACATAGGAGTTCTCGTTATTTCCTCATTTTTAATTTCGTCAATCCAATTCTTATAAGCCATATGATGCCAAACATTGAGACTATACCATCAATAAAGGTCTAAAAAATTAATGTTCTGATCATAGGAAGATGAAAATTCTATATTGAATGTTATTTTATGAATGAATTGTTTTTAATTGGATAACTAATTTACGACTTCCATTCTTTAGTTATATCGACTCTTCATCTTCACTATGATTGAGGAAGGTGATTATAAGGACTAAATGAACATATACCTTGGAGAGATAATCAATTTGGTTATCTATTTGTTTAGGGGATTGTTAAATGCATTTAAATAGCATTAATCCATAAAATGATGAAGGTTGTGTCATTTTGAAGAATGGATTCATGATGAATTAGAAAAACCAAAATTTAATAATGAAGTAAAATTCATTCAATCCACTCAAGCATAATCCCCAGAGAAACCCATTTTCATTAAATTTAGTTCACTTCAGTTTCATAGTGTTAATTAAAACCATATTAAATCAATACATAGTTGGCCACTTCATATCCAAAAAATCATCTCAGCGGTTGTGTATCTTTGGTATCTTTGTAGGTCTCAGTGGATTCAACAACCCAAGCTAGACAACAAGGACCGTTATACATTCATCACTGTGGTAAATCTGAGCGTGAATGAGTAATATAATTCATGTTGGATAATCATTAGTCAAGTTCCAATTAGGTGAGATGGGTTCTCGGTTGATGCACAATTTTGAAAATAGTGAGGCCAAAAACATATGTGATGTCCACATTAATAAAAATAATCAAAACCGCCCTTGTTTTATTTGAAAAAATATCCCAAAATCATTCATTGTTTAACACATTTGGAATCACTAGCCACAAGGGAATCCCTTTTCGTCTCCTGTCCCCTTTGGGATCCCTTCCTTTGGTGTATTTGGTGTGGTTTCTCCAATATTTCTTATGTGACCTTACGTTAAATTTTAACCTCATTTATAGGGTTAATATAATTCTTATTTGGGGTTTATTATCTCTATTGGATTGGGAGGTTTTTTTGGCATATATATTTTTTTATAGTGTTCGATCATGATGTCGTCTGTTCAATAATTATTTATTAGGGTCTTGTGGTAGTGTTGTTACAGTTTCACATCAATTTTAAAATGATTATACAATCAATTATGTGGCTACATGATTTATAATTTTTAGATTATTTTATATTTCTTTATTCACCTTATAAATATGTTCAATGATTGATTATTATGGTGAAAAACGTTTTTTTGAAATTTTATGACATCTGCTTATAATAGTAGTAGTTTTAATAAGGGAAATGGTAATGTCTTCACGTGTTCCATGTTGCGATAATTTTTATGAATCTATTATGAATAATTTCAAGATGTGAAGTTTTTTCTCAAAGGAACATAATGTGAGAATACATTTGAACGAAATTGATTCAGAGGAAAAGGTTGTTATGGAATGATGGATTCCTTGTTGTTCACTTTTAATTTTAACAGTGAAATGTTTAGATGTTGGGAGGCATGTATAAAGTGGAATTACATTATGTGTGGATTTTAATGGGGCTTGGCCCATGAAAATTGTAAGATTAATTATTTTATTCTTATAATGTTTCAAAATGGGTTTCATAGTTTGTGAATGTTGTGTGAGAAGTTTTTTCAATTGTTTTTAGTGTGCTAAAACTGGAAAGTGGGTACTTTTTGAAAAATAGGGATTTCTTTGTGTATTTATAATTCAAGGAATGTGTGTGTAAGAAGGTGATTTTTTTGATATATGAAATGTTATTGGGAACAAGAGAATCCCATTTATATTGGTGGACTGACTAGTTCTAGTATTATTGTGATTCAGAAGTGCCATGTCCAGGTTTCATGGGGATGGATTAATGATTAAAACATTAATTAAAATAAGATGATTGTAAACCACTAAAGAAAATGGGGTGTCCCATAATATTGTTTCTTGAATGAGAATGTTGTTAGTGGTGGTTACTAAACCACCTTTCAAAGAGTAATGAGGTTCTCTTTTCAAACTTGATCTAGACTACACCTAGTGATTTAACTATGGTGCTCAAATGTGACACGATACTTATGTAATGTGGTGTGATCCATAATTGTATAGTGACACTTGAGTTTATTTTAACATTAACTAAGTGTTATTTTAAGAAATTATATCTGTTGAATTATTTCTGTCAAATTTTATTTCTAAAAAATGGTTCTTTTAAAATGGTCTTCCATTAAAATATTTACCACAAATATTTCGAAAGTTTGGTATAAAATTGATTGTTAATTTATTATTTAATGTTATGGAATTGAATCATTCTTATTTATCCTAATGGTCTCTAGTTCACACCCAAAATACATTTTTTTGTTTATATAGACATTGTTTTTACAACATATGTATTGGAAAGTAATGTTGTTTGGGTGGATCTCAGTTTTTATAGTTCCTCTCACCCATGTTTGGTGGAGGTTGATTGATGGTGACATCCCTAAATTCATATGGAGTTATTCGGGTTATTTAATAAATTTACTTTTTTTTATTCCATATTCTATATTGGTCGATGTTGTAAATGTTGAATCTGGAAATTTTTCCCATGATTTGTTTTGGTTATTCTTTTTTGGATTATTTATTTCATTAGTTGTTTCTTCTTATCTAAATGGGTGAAATTTTTCCCAATGAAAAACATTGATACCCATCCAAGAGTATCCCACCCATGGGGATCAAGAACACCCTTTGTGTCATGCCATGGACTCGGTAGTGTGTCAGGATAGATGGAACTCAAGAATATTTCATGGTAGACCAGCTATATCATCATTGGTATAAGGACCACCATGACGACCAATTACCTCAAAAATCACCAAAAATGCTTTAGCAGCCCAACTTGGACAATTAACTATATAAATCATTGAGTAGTTGAAACCCACATGGACAAAAAATTCACAATAAATGATAAAACAAGAAATATAATAATTCATTCATCCATTGACAAAGACACATTTAATGCATCACAAATTTTAAATTAAAACTAGTCATAAAAATCAAGTAAAAAAATATTAGACATAAAGGTAAAGGAACATTATCTATATCATTACAACCAATATCATATCCATCATCATCATTATCATCATCATTGTCTTCTTCATCATTAACTACTTCACCATCATCATCACCATCATCCCAACCATAATCCTCACCATCTCATTCGCGATTACCATCATAATGAATTTCATTGTATCAAACACCACTTGGACCATCATATGGTGCAACAAATAAGATTCTATTCATCAATATATATGTATCACAATATGTGGAAGAATATGGTTGAGTTTATGAATATAATGCTTCCATAAATATTATAAATTATTTTTTTTACCATTTTCATTCATTTCACTATCCTACATGACTAGTTCATGGCCTATTCTAATTCAGTAGGATCATCTACTACATTAGAATTATCTTTTTCCAAAATATTGTTTCATGAATAGGAACCAAATGTGTGCCAATATCTAATTATTTTTATAGTATTCCATGGTCGACACTGTACTATCTCATGGATCCCATCAACTAATACCTAATTCAAATTATCTTTATTCCCAATATAGTTGTTTTCAACTTCTTAAAGGGAATAAAAACCCTCTATTACAACAATTAATTAAATAGATGGTTAAAAAATATTTAAATTTTAAATATATATTTTAAAAAACCATCATTTGTTGTGTATGTTCATTTAAAAGACTCCCATCATTCTTATTTTTGAATAAAACAAACCATTATTCTTGAGGAACATATTATTTAAAATAAAAAAACTACCTCTAAAATGACATTGAATGCAGAAAAAATTTATTAAAATAAGTTATTAAAATTTAATTTCATAATTCAATACAATTGGAAATAATTCATTATTAAAAATTTATTTATTATAATTATTTCTTATATTTCTCTTTTATCATACGATTGGATTAAAAAATTTATATCAAATTGGGAATGTTGAAAATATGACTAAACAACGATTTGATAAAATAATATAAATTGTAATATAAGGATTTCCATTTGTATATATTATTTACTTGATAAAATGGAAATTGTAATAATAAAATAATGAAATAAGAATGTATTTCATGAAAAAAAATATTTCATACATATATAATATATTAAAATGGAAGAAATAAATGTATGACATATATGTTCATATTTGGTTATTTAGATGATTATTTGATTTACATTGAATGTAGTTAAAATAGGGGAAATGAAGGTAAATTTTAAAGTGATGGATATTGATGAATTCATATAGTCAAAATTGATTTTAGGTTTGTATTTTTATTTTTTTTAATGTGAATTAAAATTATATTATGTTAAGTGAAAAAATAGTATAATAATGATAAGTTTTAGGATTGAGGTGGTAATTGATGTTTAAAGGTAAATTGACTAAAAAAAATTAAATTCATTTTTATATAAATTTTTCATCCTTGGCCAATACTTTTTATAAATTCTAAAATAAAAATTTGATGGATTACGTGGTTTAGATTAACAATAAATTAGATATTCTAAAATACATCATTAGAATAAATGAAATAATAAGGTTGAAATGTATGTTTATTATTTTGTATAATAAATGAATAACGTGGACTATAGATAGTGTTAAAATATTTATTTACCTGATTAAATATTTAATTATTATTTTCAGAATCATGATAAAATTTATTGGTGTTTTTTAGTAATAATCCACATAAAATAATTATTTTATTATTTATCTGGAAAAAAATGATATAGACATTCTATAATGAGTATTTTTAAATCAAATTTTATATTCTAGAATGTGTGTTGATTATGGACCTGTTATTAATAATATTTCAACTGAATTTTCATTTTCATATAATTATTGTAAATATAAATGTGATGTTATTAATTTAAAACTACATATTGATGTTTTTTTAATAATTAAAAAAAATTATCCTTTTATAAAAGGTTTTATTCATTGAATCATAAATTTCATTGTAATTGTGAATATTTTATGTTTTTAAAAATTTAATGAGTATTTACTTGAAATAAATTCACTAAGGGGTAAAATATTTTCATTTTTGTACATTTTAATATCATTTAACTACTGTTAAATTATCAGTTTAAGTGATTATTTCATTTATAATTTATTTATAGTTTATTTAAAAATGATTGTGGTTTAAATACCATGAGTGGGGATAATAATTTCATGAATTTAAAATAATAATCTATAGGATTAATTTTATTTAATCCATTATAATTTATAGTTTTTAGTCATATTGTGAATATATTGTTAATGAATTTATGATAAGCCTTGATTTTTTTCATATGTTAACATTATGGGTTTCAATATTTCATGATGTTCCACTCCTATTGTTTTACCACCACATTACTTGTTCAAGATGAGGTAAGGAATAATATGATGTAAACACCTTCTATCAACAACATTAAGGAGAGATAAGGATCCAAGAGTCCGACCCCCAATAGGCCCCAAGGTGGCGACAAACACCATTAGTATAAGAATATATCAAAAATGGGAGGTATCACCCATTTATAGTATCCCTGATCAGGAGATAAGATGTATCAACCCAAATAAACCCCAAGATACTTATAAATAATTATACCAAAATCCATACCTCAAGCATGTTTAATGTGAAACTGTTAGAAATGAAAATTAAAATCCAAAGTATGTACGACAATAAAAATACGTAGAAACATAGATACAATCACCAACATCCGAGCTAGTAGGGTCTAACATGGTCTACGCATTCATCCTAGAAACAATAAAATAGTTTTATATATGAATATTCTGAATACAATTATACAAGATAGTGAAAAACAAATGTCTCTCATGCAGATGTGGGATAATCATATTGATTTCCCTATAAGAAAACAATAGAAACTCAAAATCACCTAACAAGGTATATTATCCACCCCAACCTCACCATTTAACACTCACCAAATAATGTATGTCTAGTAATTTAATGTACTAAGAACATAGATATTTGGGTACCTCCCAACACTTTCCATAGGTTAACTACTCATCCCATATGGAAAATGGCCCAACACAACCATGCTCTACCACATTACCCACTGTCAAAAACATCCCACACACACCTAGGCTACATACACATCACATCTCACCTGTAAAAACATGGGATAAAAAACCAAAACCACATCTCAAAGACACCTTCGAATCACCACCATACTCATCATGAAGACACCAAGGAATCACACCTCTCCTACAGACACGTAGGGCTCCCAACCACACCACACACTATCCAAAGTGACCTAGGATATAAATTCATAGATGAGGGAGCAGAAAAGACCCAATAACCATCATCCCATCCTCCCACTAGAATGTTGGGAACATAAACCCTCCACCATAAAAATGGGGCTATTTTGGACATAGTTCTCAACACGGGTGTGGTGTGTATAAAAATCACAAAGAAAAACATGTATATATATATATGTACAGAACCCTCATCCCGAACTGTTGGTTTTCATAAAAAAAATCAAACCACAATAAAACATCCCTTGTCAGTAAACCTATATGCACGTAGCAAAAATGACGATGGTCACATTGGTAAGTCAATAAATGACCATCACTTCACTAAAATCCACAAATTAAAAAATACCCTCAACCAATTCATTTCATTACTAAATCCTTACCTAGGAAACAACTATTCCATCAACTTCCAAATCTATACAAAGAGAGAAGTTACAAGGTAAATGAAGCCATTCTAACACCCATTCATAAAATAGTGGCCTATGGAAACGCTAGTCAGAAGGACCAGCCATGCTAACAGCAGTATTCATAAAAATAATCCCTCCTAAATAATCATCTGTATCCCCCCTACACGAGAACCACCAAAATCAGAAAAAAAACACTCAACCCACTATTTGTCACACTATGCACTCCCCTCTCTTGAACACTCATTCAACCACTACCACCACAATTATTCAAAGTAAGGATTCCTTGTACTTCCTATTGAAATGTGAAACCCCTAACATTACTCAATCATACCACACATGGTTTCCCTAATGTACAAAAAAACCACACCCATCACAACCATATACAAGAACAAGCCATAACCCATTCTTGTAGCCCCACTGCTCAACCACTGCCAGATGTTGTCCCACTGCATAAAAATTTCATCCCTTCCACAATCAACCAATATTGTATTTGGAGATACCATTATGTCACTTATACCATCTAATACTCATTGACAGACTCCCATACACAACACCACATGAACGACACCGACACATGGAAGAACAGAACCACTCACAAAAAATAACCACACCAATATGTCTAGGTTTAATAATATTTTCGCGAAACTCACTCTATAATTGCACATGATAAAATAAATGTTATCATAGATCATATTTGATCATGAGATATCAATTTATTTAACAGAAAATACATGATTAACAAGGTTCCAATTCTTACCATAGTTATTCATAATTCATAACGTTGTGAAAATAGAGACCATCAATATCCATGATTTTTAGAAGAACACAAACCATAATATTCACAACCTGGATCAAGGAAAACATATTTAACCAATAGATCATCATAATTATACTCCCAAACCCTCATTTATTACTTATTTTTATCATTGTAAAAAAATTATTATGTATTCTCAAGTGTAAATAGGTGAACCAACCACCCATGATGCACAAAACAAAGAGAGATTGTGGATATCCCTAATAATTATAATAGATTGTCAAAAAATTTTCCATACATAAAAATAGGGGTTAACATGAGTCTAAGGAATGTCTCCATGAGAAAACGGAATAGACTGTTACAGCACAGGTGCATGACTCTTTATGGAAGAATGGTTCTCGGTGCCCTAAGAGAAAGAAAATGGGTTCTAAGAAAGAGTATATTTGGACTTTAGAAAGGATAGATCCTAAATCTACTAGGGAAACTATTTCAAATCTCATTGAATATGGATCATGATCAAGACCATGTAGTTTGACTATTACAATGTCTCGGGAGGGTTATATTGTTAATGATATAATTAATATCCTTTGAAATACCTTTAGAATTTCTCAAACAATGAATTAAAGTTCAATTGTGTCAAATAATATGTAGGAGGGGGAACTGGAAAAACTATGAAAAACAAAAAATGAATAACTGATGGGTGAGGAAAAAACCAAAGTCACTAACAACGAGTCACTGATGCATAACTCAATGAAGTGATTCATTGATGCGGCTCACCACATGGGTCACTGACTCCACTCACCAACCCTACTCACTGACTCCACTCACTAACTCTCATCCTACAGATTCCATGACCTACTGATGTTCTCATATAATGATTCCACAAGTCACCTACACCTTGAGACACCGACAATGACATAATAATTCGAGCAACTGAATCCAACCTACCAACAATAGGATAATGAAGAATTATACAAATGAAAACTTACCGACACAACTCATTGATAGAAAAATTAAAAAATTATATCATTCTGGAAATGAGATACTATTTTCTCCCAAAACACCTCAATCCCAGGATTTTGACAATGAAATTAAATATCGGGGTGGGGGCCTATGACATTATATAAAATACCTCAAAACTATTGGGGGAGGTGACCTATGTAATTACACCGCCAAAGCATTAACAATCCAGTCAAATGAATTAATTAAATTTTTCCACTAAGTCATGATAGTATCAGCTATATCTGACATTGACTTTCCCTCACTGGTTTAATCGCATCTCAATAACTAAATTTTGATTATGAATCAGTTATCCTCCCTTTCACGTGTTAGTAATTTGTAACACATTACTGGACAAAGAAGACACAAGTCTTATAAAAATCAATGTTCAAGAACTACACAAAAAACAAAAACAAATAATAAATAATAAAAATAACTATGGGTACTATGAACACATTTCTATCTCATACACCCAAGTATATTCCACGAGGATACCAGGCCTCCAAGACACACCAACAAAGTGAATGGTTTTTCCACACAACACTTTCTCCTAACGATCCCGGATCTCAAATGGTCACTCTAAAAACATTACATTGTCCTCGATATCTGACTCTCCCCAATCAATGAAATGTAATTCAACATGAAGATAGAGAAGAAGGTGGGAGAAATGAAACATTTCATAGATCATAATAAACTGTGGTGAAAAATCCAATTGGTATTCCACCTCACCAACTTGTTCCAACTCCTCAAAGATAACGATGTTCTTGGGAAAAATATTACACTATATTATGATCCTCTGGTTCCCACACCGAGGGGAAACCTTTAAGAACACATGGTCCCCAATCTCGAACTCCAAGGGCCTTCTCCTACGATTGGAATATGACTTATGATTGTCTTGTACTACCCTCAAAGTCTTATGAACAATCTCTCCCTTATTTTTCATACTCTTTAATACATCCATACCAAGATCTACTTCTTTCTAATCATATGTCTAATAAAAAGGTGAACAATATGTTATTCAATATAAAGACTCTAATGTAGCCATGAAAATGTATGTGTGATAGTTATTGATGTAATAAAACTCTTCCATTGTAAAATGTTAACCTAAGACCCACCATGGTTTAGGATGCTTTTCACAACATGTCCTCTATCATCTGTATGGTCTTTTCTGTCTTCTCGTATGTCTGAGGGTGGTAAGATGTTTTGAGGTGTAAATGAGTTCCAAAATAATGATGTAATACAAAAAAAATTATGATGAATAATATTTTTATTGATCATAGATTGTCTATCTTATAACTCCATGAATCCACACCACCTCATATACAAATCTCTTCACTAGGGAATCAACTGCACTTGACTAATTGATCGCTAAGAAGTGAGCCAATTTCTTAAACTGATACACAACTACCCATATTGTATCCTATCCTCCATGAGCCATGGGTAATTCTATAGTGAAATCCATTGATATGCCATCCCACTTTCCACTTAGTGACACCTATGGACTGCAGAAAACCACCAAAATCACATTTCTCATCTTTTACTTTATGGCACAATAAGCACCATGAAACAATCTCTTCCACTGGCCACATCATCCTGTACCATCGGAATTGTTCCTTAAATCCACTGTACATCTTGAAAACTCAGGGGTATACTGCTAGGGTGAGCTATAAAAATTATGGAGAACTCCCCCATGCATCGCCACTTGAACAAAAAGAATCTCAACGAATAAACCCTGATTGTGGCCATCCTCTAACCATCCCTCTAGAACATCCCCCTGGACAACGTGATCTCGCAATTATTATACCTCTGAGTCTCCCCATTGAGGATCCTCCACCTACTGCCTCAGAGATTACTACACTGTAATCTAAAATAGACAACCTCTTCCACCATCCATTACAATATCAATGTCAAAGAAATCCCAATACGCCATTTTTTCCAAGCGTATGTAGATTCCCAAAACACTTCATTTAATGAATTCCTTCTCAAATCATTGTCTGCTACATTCCCCTTTTTTGAAGTGTTGGTAATCTCAAAATTTTATTCCTAGAGAAACTCCATCAACCTCCACTGTCGAATATTTTGATCTCATTGAGAAAAGATGTACCTCAAGATCGTGAGATTCGTGAAGACCACAATGTGCTACACAACGAAGTAATGATGCCACAAAATTTTCATAAACACGGCTTATTCTAACTCCAGATCATTTGGAGAATAGTAATATTCAAGGGGATGTAACTACCAAGACCCATAAAAAATCACTCCTCATTGATGCATCAACACAAACCCCATTCCCTGATTGGAATCATCACAAAAGACATCAAACATCACCCCTTCCTCTAGAAACATAATCATTTGGGTATTGAAGAACATATTCTTCAGATAGCTAAATGCTGGATGACAGAATTTAGTCTACACAAAATCCTATCCTTTTCTGGTATGATCCACCAATGATGTAACTACTCAAGAAAAAATATAGATGAATCCATGATAACAGCCTTGTATAATGGGATAACTGCAAACCCGTACAACATTCATTTGATCTTCTCATGAAATAACAACCTCTACCTTCGACAAGTCCATTGATACACCACAATTAGACACCACTTGTTCAAGGATGTGGACCTCTTGTTTTAAAAAATTTCATTTGGATAACTTTTCATAGAGATGATGGTGTTGAAGGACCATTAAGAAAGTCCTAATATGCTTTCTATAATCCTACCATGACATTGTGCGGGTTATGATGACATTGACAGATATAATGATGAACCGGTCCTGAAACTCATGAATGACAGAGAACATAAGACCCATGAACACAGATAGTGCATTCATTACACCAAATGGTATGAAACGAATTCTAAGTCCCCATATCTAAAATTGATTGAAATCTTATGGATTTCACCCTCCTCCACCCTCGACTAGTGAAAAATAGGCCGAAAATCAATCATATAGAAACATCTTAATTCCCTAAACTGATAGAAAAGATCATAACTCTTTATGAGGGGGTAAATGTTCATTAATGTTACATGGTTCAACATTTGGTAGTATATACACACCCAAATATCATTGTGTTACTTCTTCAAAAATAATAACAAAGCACCTGATTGTGTGACACTAGGATGTATTAATCCTTTTATCATAATATTGTAAATCTATATCTGAAACTCCCACAACTTAGAAGGCGGCATCCGATAAGGATACATCAAAATCGGAATGGCATCGGGTTATATGTATATCATGAACTCAACATCATGTTGAGGGGATAGTGTCCCAATATACTTGGGGAAAATATCCAAGAACTCCCAAAAAAACATTTGAGCCCTCCTCTGTATTAGTATCGAATGATTCCACTAATAGATTTACTAACAAGAGATGAAAATTCTCTACTTGACGACTACCCATCTAGAAAATCCCCTCAACAACAAAAGCTACACGATGGCCACCCATGTATGGAAACATGAGCCTTTTATAAAACAAGTCAATAATTTAATTCACATAGTAAAACTAGTAGATGTCATGGATTAAACCATATGGATGAATCTTGGGTACAAAGAGATCCCCACTGGACTGATGCAGTCCCAACAGCAGTCAACATCCCAAGAAAACAACATACAATATGGATTAACCTACAACTAGTGGACTAAAATGTAGGTCCATATAAGGTCTATCTAAGTGTATTCCATGATATTGTGATAGTTTGTGTGAAAAAAGGAGTGAAAAGATCATAAATCAATAAAGGTGAAAAAAAGAGTGATAAACAAAGTGATTGTACCTCTAAAAATTTATGGCCCTGTTGGAACTATTGTCTTTGTGGCATGAATCTGACCACACCCAGCTCTTCTTCCCCTCAATTGTTAGCCTCATCCCCATCCATGTATAGGTCTAGGTCCTTGTAAAACACACTGATGTTAGCCTATTCCTACTCTATCTCCCCTTTGTGGAGCATGAGCCTATTATCCTTATTGCTAAAATAGAATGGCCGACAACTACTACTAAGGAGACCGTTGGACCTTCCCACCTCCACCGTACTATAATTGAACATGGAACAATCTATGAATGTGACCACAACCTCTACAATAATTACTCAGTCACAAACCTATTCAAAAAGGACGGGGACCCAAAGGTCTGAATTGATACAACTGGGGTCATCTCCCCGCCGACCAAAACATGAAAGGTCCAAATGATAGACACATACTGCTAACAGCCATCCCCTTGGATGATTTTTCTAACTACCCTATCACGATAGAACACCCCATGATTGTATCCATTCCACTAAATCATACTTCTTATGAACCACAATGTATGTTGTTATGGTGATGGGAGAAACTACATATTGCAAGGATGGATGGAGTGCCTCCACTAAACATCTCACCTTAGAATTCTTATACGTAAAGTGACCTGGAGAAAAGAAAAAGAGATCCTTGAACTTGATCCCCAACCCTTATAACAATATAATCACCTTCTAGGTGGACAATATCTCTTGTCACTTCTCAGCCTTCGTCACTGAATATAGGCATTCTTCCTCGAACTCTTTCTCAAATTCAGCCTACAAAACATCGGTCTCCTTCTTCTCCCCGAGGTAAATAACTCACCCATGATGCACTGCTCCCATAATTTGGATCACTACTGGGGTAAACTAGTTCTCTTTTGGAGCCTAGATCAAGTTGAATGTGACCACTAGATCCTAGATCCAACCCTCCATCTACACATCTAATGCAATTACTTCATAAATTCCAAGATTCTATCACTCAAAATCATGAATGGAATTCTTCAATTTTCCATCCTCTTATACTCATTCAACCCCCCATCGATCGACTGGGTCGGCCTTATAATCATTCATTGAATGTACCAAAGGCGGGCGACGTACGATAGCCATATATTAATGGAAAATAAGGATATCCTATGCCCGTATAGTATGTAATTTATTTAGGATTCATTTTACGTCATTTAATATTTAAATTTCCTGAAAATACCCAAAACAAACAAGAACACAAGTCATGATGATGCATGTTATTTTTCTAGGGTCACTACCCAGTACATAGTGTATCCTCACCAGGTCATTCGATATGTTTATAGTGCTTTCATTTGATCATGGGGGGCCAAAAAATAAATATTCTTATCTGGTTTTCCATGGCCTATGTAATATACCATGATCACGTAACATTTTATCCCTACCAACCAATTCAATCCTCGTTGTTCCAAAATCCGAACTCTATCCTACCCCTCAACGATCATCCTCTGATACCATTCTATCATTAACCAACATCTACATGACTGGGGAAGGGATACCATGATTTTTATACATTACTTTTTCATGGTGAAGGAGATATAATGACCCCCACATAATTTCTCTAATAGTCCATATGGTGGATACCAACACAAAGGGTATAAAATTATCACAAAAAGGGACAAATTTCCCTTTTATTATATCCTTCATCGAGATATAAGATGTCTAAAACTAAAAAAACTCAATGACACAATCATGTTTAATGTAAAAATCCCAGAAATGAAAAGAAAACACCAATGTATGTACTGAAATAAAAATAACTAGTGATATAGAAACCATCCACATTGCTTGATCTATTATGGTCAATCACGGTCCATGTAATCTCCCTAGAAACCTGAAAAATATTTATATATATAGAATGAGCATTAAATTATACGTAGTAGGAAAAAACCAATGTCACATATGAACATGTGGGAGAAGAATACTAATTCCCCAACTAGAAAATAGGATAAACATTAAAGCACCTAAAAAGGTATATTGTCCACCCCATCCTCAAAAAAGGACACTCATCAAATAACACTAGTCAGGTGCTGTAAATTAGTAAGAACCTAGATATTTGGGTACCCAACACAACTGCCAATTGGTTAACTTGTCTTACATAACAGAAACTTTCATTCCGGTACCATGCTCCTCCACAATCCCTAGTATCAAAACCTTCTCACACACCCGTGGGACATATACCCCATCACATATCACCCACAAAAACCTAAGAAAAAAACCAAATACCCATATCCAAGACACCTGAGAATCAGAACACAACTCATTCTATAGACAATTGTGAAGCACACCTCGCCCACAGACCCCTGGGCCTCACAACCACACCACAACCTGCCCGATGATTTTGGGGTTCCAATGCCTAGAATAGGGAGTAGAGAAGATTCAATAACCAGTCATCCATCATCCCACTAGGATATTGGGGAAGGACACCATCCACTATAATAATGGGTGTGTTCGGAACATAGTTCTCAACATGGGTGGGGTGGGTATAGAAATCACAAGGAACTACATGTATATATATAGGTACAAAACACTTATTTGGACCTATGGGTTTTCAAAACAATGACTAGAACACACCAAAAATAACATCGCCGCCATCCCTACCTACACGTACCACCATGAACGACAGTCATTTCCATAAATCAATAAATAAATGATGATTCACTACCAGAAATAAATTTATGCATAACCCATCCAACTTTATTTATTTATTCTATCCCTTCCTGGAAAACTACCAATAAATAAAAAAAAATATTTGTAAATTCATCCATTCCAACCAGTAGGAAATCCAAACCAGAAAAGAAGGGTGATGGTAAAAGAATATATTCGATCAACCATGGGAAAAATAACAGCATATGGAAATTTTAGGAGGAAGGCCCAATACAGGTTACACCATCCATATTCAAAATAATCCTTCCTATAATGTCCTCGACAGCCTTGCTGTAAAATGAGAAGTACCACATTCAGCAATACAAAACTCACCATAATTGAAACCCCACTACATGCACTCTGCTCTTGAAAACTCTTTCAACCACTGCCACTGTCATTCATAAATTTCATGCCGCATTATCCATTCACTAGACTAGTATAACCCCCAACAAACCTCATCACTACCACATGTGGTTTCCCCACTATACAACAACACCCTTCCCAAGACACCAATAAACATGAACATTACATAACTCTATCCAACAACCCCGCTTCCCAAATGTATCACATATGTTCTCCCACTGAATAAAAAGATCATATATTCTACAATAAACCATTATCTCAATGTGTGATACCATTACAC
The DNA here is from genome assembly GCA_963277665.1 of Viscum album. Taxonomy (NCBI): domain Eukaryota; kingdom Viridiplantae; phylum Streptophyta; class Magnoliopsida; order Santalales; family Viscaceae; genus Viscum; species Viscum album. The sequence goes on from OY728153.1 coordinate 787,803,603, forward strand.
CAACAATACCAACTCAGACACACAACCACACCCCCACCCACTACACCACTTGAGTAAAACATACAAAATGCCAAATAGAACCACACACAACACACAACCACACAAACAAGGAATGTATTATTAATTTTTTAGGAACACTAATTCTTTAATTACACTTCATAAAATATGGGTTATCAACGATCTAGTTCTATCCGGAGGCGTCCATTTATTTATACAAATAGACATGATTAACCAGGTTCCAATTCATAAGGTATTGATTCACAATTCATATATGTTCAGAAATAGAGACCATCAATGGAAATGGTATATAGAGTAATACAACCCATATCAGTCACAACATGGTTCAATGATGAACTATAAAACTAATTGATCATCTTCATTATACTCCCATCTGCTAAATTATTTCATCTTATTGTCTTTATTAAATTGGTCTCAACTAAATTCTTAAGGGGACATAACTGAACCCACCACTTATGATGCACCAATGAAATTGAGATAAAACAAATCCCTACCTGGAACAATATATGATCAAAATATTTCTTTACATAAAAAATAACTAGTTCAGTGAGTAGTAAAAAAGACTCCATGGGAAAATCGAACACACAGGTATAGCATATGTACATGAATCCTCAGGGAATAAAGGTTCTTGGAACACCAAGAGAAAGAACAATGTTATAATGAATGACATGATATCGGCATTCTAAAGGTTATATCCTAAATTTATGGGGAAACTATTTTAAATGACTTTAAAGACGAATCACTATCAAGAAAAACCAGATTGACTTTTTCAAAGTCCAGGTGGCATTCAGATATTAAACATATAATTAATATCCTTTGAAACCCATTTAAAAATGATCAAACAAGGATATAATCTCAATTTATGTCAAATAAAACGTAGGAGGGGTGAAACTAGAGAAACATGAATAAATTGAAAATGACTCACTGATGGGTGAGTTACAGACAGGAGTCAACGAACGAGATTTACTATGCCCAAATCACTGACATGAGTCCCCAATATGACTCACTAACCTGAGTCACCAAATCCACTCACCGATGCACGTCCTACTGACGCCTCGACCTACTAATTCCATGACCTACTGATTCCTCAATTCCCTAATTCCCTATGTCTCTGACAATAAGCTACATACATGATATTCTATTGAAAACTTGATGATTATATGAAACTAATGCGAGCATTTGATGGCATCCTACTTACATTGAGCTATAGATGTTAATCATCATTACCTGACTCACTGATGGAAATATATGAAAATTTGGAACACTCTTGAAATGAGCTAATAGTACCTCCAAGACCTCCCCAATCACTAGTTTTTTAAGAAGTACTAGACCAAGGTGGTACGAGCTATTACGTCATTCCTATTTGGGAAGTTAATATGTATTATAATACATATTTTTATGAGAATTTATATAGAAGTTACCATGTATGTATTTCCTTAATGGATGAGTCTCTGATTGTGTATTATGTTTTTTCTGAAAGAAGAAATTAAAATACAGAGGTTTAAGTTTTTTAAAAATGTCCAGCATAGTTGGCATTTCCACTAAACCCCCCCCCCCATGCATTTGGTCTGGATTCATGACATCGATAAGGCGACAAGGGGGTGCCACCATTCACCTAATGTAATAGTGAATGGCGACACCGCCAATGTCACCCTTCCCTCAATGCCCTATAAAAGGGGACCTATACCCCCTTCTCATCACATTATGTATCCCTCGTCTCTCTTAACTATACAATATATGTCTCTAAAAAACTCCTTTTCACATACGGTGGATCCAGTGGCCCAAAATTAATCCTTTTTTTTGAAAAGCATCATTTAAGTGTATTTTTTTATTTTGTTTAATGTTTTTATTTATTTAATTGATATATTTTTGCTTCTAAATATTCAATTTATTAATTATATTATTTATTTCTAAATATTATTTTATTAAGACGTTTGATTAGTTATATTTTTTTTGAAATAATAATTATTAATAGAAATGATTATGTATTGAATAATATTGGATTAAATATTATAAAACTTTGGTACCATAAATATTCTGAAGTTATCAAATAAATCAAATCCCAATTTGGATACAAACATGTGGATGTGCCTCTTGAATAATTGTACTTAGGGGTAATACCCGAAAATAGTGCATTGAGCTAGACTCGAATGGGAACTTGTCCACGAAAACCGACATTTATGCACTCTTAGTTTAGCTGTCATGGGTGATATGTATTAGATGATTCATATTTTATTTATAAACTACTAAAATATATATTAGAAGAAAATTAAAATTACTATATTTATCAATGATAAAATGAAAATTATATTGATATAAAATTAAATGGAAAAATAAAAAGACATTAAATAATGAAATTTATTATTTGTTATTAAAAAATTTTTAATTAGTTTTAATAATTTTATTTATTATGTAGTTTAATTAGTTATATATATTTTAGAAATAATTAATATTATTCATAATTATTACCTTTAATATAATTAAATAATTACTTATGATTAAAAAATTAATACATAGAATGATTAGCTAATAACAATTAACTAATGAATGTCATATGATTAATTATTGAATAAGGAATGTCTATAGAGTGATTAAAAAATGATTAAATAATTAATAACATAGTGATGATTATCTAGTGATTAAATAATGATTAACATAGTGAAAACCATACTACGAAACAATAGTATCATAATTTAGGATATATAAAAATTTATTAAAATATAAGTATCAAAAAGATTATATAGTTGAGAAATAAAAGTTATTATTATTAATGATTAAATATAGATTAGTTAATGAATATCATATGATTAAAATTTAAATACAATATATGATGATCTAATGATACTTATTATCATATATAGTAAAACTGAGATGAACAAGTGCATTAAAGACACATGAATGCTTTACATCATAAATGAAATACCTTGACATTTCTCAATAGAATGTGTTTTCGATGAGATGAGTCTTATTTTAGACATGATGTAAAATAAAGCTCCTTTTTAATTGGTATCTTAATAAAATATGTGAAGTATATGTACATAACATTAGAACTTTAAAAAAAATTTATGCTTCTAATAAAATCTATGATGACATCTAAGATATGTCATTTGAAGGATGAATGCTTTTGAAAGTTCAAATGTTAAGTACATATCATTATAAAATGTTATTAAGATACCAATTAAAAATGAATTAGATTTTATGTCCCATCCATAGTGAGGCTCATCTCATCCTTACCATGCTCTATAGAAACTTTTCATGAATTTTGTTTCTTGTTATTAAGCATTCATGTGATATTTAATTTGTTTGTTCTTCTTAATTTCACTTTATATGATCATAATTTTTATTTTATCAATGATAAATAATGTAATATGATGTTTTCACTTCTTGTTTCCTTAGTTTCTAAAACATTATCTTATTTATATTCCAATAAATAATATATAATGAATCATTACTCTCATATTTTAGTGTAAAAAAATGAATCATCAAATTTCAATCTTCTAAGTATTATATGGTCAACCATAATTGTCAATATTATTTTCACCATCATAATCTACATAAAAAAACATTTTGACATAGTGTTCCATGCATTCCTATCTGTACAGCTATGGAATGTTTTTTCCAATAGTGCAAGGGGCATCTTACAATACACAACCAAGAATAGTTGATAGTAAAACTAATTCATAACCCTATGTTACCTTCAAGAGAGAATTCATGGTTCCTTAAATCTTGGTCCCAATCAAGAGATCAGGACTATAAGCTATAAAAATTTTAAATTATCTGGAACAATATGAAATAATGTTTGTATATTTTTTGCTAATGCATAGTGGGTCCAGGAAATAAATTTTTTTTTCTCAGCGGTCAGATGGTACCATGATGGAGTTATATGTTGGCATTTCTACAATACAACAACAACGTCCAATTATAAGAATATGTATACTTACAAGAGTTTTTGAAGATGTTATTCCCACTGAAATTGAGCCCATTCCAGATAATACAAAAGAGGACAACCAATATGATCTCCAAGATATACATGTTAATCCAACTTCTGATGAAGAGTTTTTAAATGATGGAATAGATGGTGAAAATGGTGATGAGGATGGGGGAGAAATGGAATATGGGTAGGATGTTTCTAGAAATACATTAGCTATAAAGTTTCCTCGAACAACAATAAATCATCCAGCAATCATTGCATATTGGTCAAAATAAATGAGACGTGTGCCTGAATTCACCAATAATGTTTTAACTCCCACAATTGAGTTTCCCATTATTTTACCAGATAGGTTTAGTGATCTAGAAAAAAAATTTTATGTTGGAATGATTTTTCTATGTAATGTTGCATTAAAAAAATAATGATATTTAAAATTGACAGTCATTGTAGATATATAGTTCAAGATTCGTCATGTAGTACATATCCCATAAATTGCGAGATGTGTGGGGACAATATTAGATTCTCCTCGAGGGGTATTCGAGACATTGGATTTGGAGGTTAGAGAATCTCAAGGGTTGAAGAAACTCATATATACATTCTTCCATGCCTGACATAGGATTATACCTCATTGGATGCGAAAATTGTTTCGACCATTTTTTTCGAATGATTAAGAAATGCCAATATGTTTATAAAACCCTTTCCCCATAGAGGACACAATAGATATTCAATAATAATATATCATATAATAAGGGATTGATGGTGAAATATAAGGGAATTATGATGTTCTATGGTCATTTGGATCAATCATGTCGGTTATTTCCATAATTTAGATCTATACTAAGGCGCCATACTAAAGTTGTCTTCCATCGTTATTCAAAATAACTTATGTCTCAAGATATCTTTCTTGATTCATCTCGTGATTAATTTCATCAGTTGTTATGGGAATTCCTCCCATGTATCTTTGCATTTTGTTTCAGAAAATAGTTCATTCAAATTGAGGGAATTTTTCATTATCAAAAATAAAAGGGAGTATTATTTTTTGTGGAAACCCATGATGGTAAATGTTCACCACCACCACTTTCCTTTTCCATTGTGGAGAAGGAAAACTATGAAACAAAGATTTGTTTTTTCCATGTATTAGCAACCATTTCACCAGAATTTGGGGTGTCAAATAGATATATGATTGACATAAGGAAATTAATGAGGCAATAAATGAGGACCCGAATTCATGGAGACCCCCAAATTCACATAATTGGTTCTTCATTAGAAATATTACTAGAAATGTCTTGAAAACATTCCATAAAGAACTGATGAAGAAGGAAATCACAATGCTTAGTAGACATTGTCTTTGATATTTTTAACTATTTAAACCTAAAGATAAAATAATGTTATGTTAAATATATTCTATTTTGTGTATCATATGAGTCTGATCAATGGTAGAATGAAGATTATTTTTAACTAATCCACAAGTCTAATCTAGATGTGTATAGATATATGATGTGGTTTCCAAAAGAAAAATAGACATTAGCATTTGATGGTACAAAGAGGTATGGATAAGTAACTACAAAAATCTTGGAGTGCATCAATTGTGTATTCAAGGGGATTCTCAAGTTACCTATAACAAACCTAGTTTGGGATACATAATATCCTTGCGTGAATTACATTCTATATAGACAAAAACTATCCTTTGACTGATTTTAGCATTTTCTAAGGTACTGAAGGTGCCTTTAATGACATATTGAAATGATCATTGAAGAAGCTTCTGAATATCATATATTAATTTTTGACAATAAGACTATTGATTTTAAGTTCAGGAGAATTTTAACCCCATATCAAATAGAATTTGTGAAAAAATATTTGTACTACATGAATCCAGGCAATATAAATGTGGAAACATTCAAGCCTTAGAGTTTCCATGGAAATACGACATCACAGCATGTGCCTTAATGAACATATAATTGGAATCATATGATGATATTGTGTAATAAATGGAAACCATTTCAAACTAATATACTATATCATGGATTCTTATTTGGGAGTGTTGTTATTTCAAAGTGCATGATGGCTAGATGATAGTGATACCTAACATCAACCTCTTGCATGCCCAAGGGAGACAATAGTCCAACAGGAATAGAAATGATATAGACTATCCTCAAGAACAAGCTAAGTGTTTGAGATGGACCATATTTCATCAAAAGGGTCGTAATAAAAAATTATTCCCTACCATTTTGGGGCTGATTTAACACCCTCATCCGGAATGATGTATTGTTGCCACTGTGATATTATCATATTGCAAATTATATGGTTTTATCTCTACTTTTTTACATAGGTTATAAATACATTATCAAAATGGTATTTTAATAATATTTTATATAATGGAATAATATTATAATATATTATGGTATAGAAATAGGTTATAAAATTTTATTTTAATATAGATTATATGATCATCAACCTTTTTCAATATTTCTTACACTCTCAAAATCATGATCAAATAACATTTTCATCAAATATTGTCATGTTTTACCAGTGTATACTACCTTGGGGAGGATATACGTATTATGAAATGATGTTATTATTGTACACAACTAAAAAACATGGTTATTATAACTAATTTTGTAACACTAACAGACCATCAAGAATGAATTTTTGGGAAATGAACTGTGGGTCAGAAGGAATAGTAAAAACTATGTCATTGATGGAATGTTTTTATATCATCCCCATCATCATTATCACTATTCCTCCAGTGTCATGGTTCAACTCCCACAAAATCTATCATGGTGTTTAGTTGGTTTTACATAATTATGTGTGCTAAGAATTGCTGTTGGTTGTGTACTATAACAAGATCTTTTCATAGTTTGAAGTCATACCCACATTCATTTTCTATCTGATCATCATCGCACTATGGGAATGTATGAATAATACTCATAATGTTTTATAATTTTCTAACTTCAACATATACTTATAAAATCAAATAACAATTGAACTATCATAGTGAAACTAAAAGGAACATGACAAGTGCATTTTATGATACGTTAACACATAATCAATATTTCCATGGATGAAATATAAAGCATAAATATGAGAAAAAATTCATGAAACATACCATCATGTGGACTGTCATACATACATTACAAGGAACACCATTTTATACTAAATATTACCATAATGAAGAAAAAAAATTTATATATAAAAATATATAAAATCATATCTTACAAAACATCCTTTTCATGGTAATATCATATCACAACAATAATTTATTATTATTAATTTAATATCATAAGGACATAACCCCTTATTTAAGAAAAAATGACTTCACAAAATAATGTTAATAAACATGAGATTAATTAAATTATAAAAGTATTAGAATTCATATAACCCTAACATCATATTTACATTTTAAACTTACAAATAATTTATTATTTTTACATAAAGATAGAAGATACTTTACTAAACCCTAAGCAGTATAAGAATGTTTTGCACGTCCGGTATAGTGGTGGTGAGGAATGGCCAACTATATTGCATTTATCACACTATTTTCATAACATTGTGCCTCCACAAGACATTAGACAATACTTTTGTTGTGTGGGCTTATAACCCATTATCGTATTAGATATCACATTTTTTGGCAATCACCACCTTGATGCATTGATGGACAGGTGGACACCATAGACACACACATTCAACCTTCCTGAGGAAAAGGTGATCATCGCCCTCAATGATATTTTATTGATTCTTGGTCTTCCTAATCAAGGGGAAAATGTTATTGGACCCACTAATGCATACTCGTCTCACCTTGGTCAGGGATTATTAGGATTCTACATTTTTCCCGACTATATGTCTAAAAATGGAGGGTCGATATTTATGCTCTGTCTTGAGATGCACATTCATCATTTAACCGATGATGCTAATGACCATAAAGTCATGTGTTATTACTGTGAATATATATTATGACACATTTTAGGGACCTTGCATTCTTATAAGTCAATAATGAAAGTGATCATGATGTATTGATCTCTACTTGAGGATATTCATTAGGTTAGAAAATACAATTGGGAATGGGCCTTCATGGCCTAAACATACAGAGAATTATGCAGGAAATCCCATAGTGACCGCACATATTTCAAGCGATGCATCATCCTTCAATAGATATGAACATTGGAGTGCTTCTCCTCATTTTGTTCTCTAATTGTTAGTCTGCCACTCATTATGGTGGTGCTACAGGATTCATTGTATGGACACCGGTATGATCAATCACATTGGTTATTAATGTTACTAAATGTTATTGAATTTAATTTCTCATTATTTTTCACAATTTATTTTCTATTTTATAGGTGTTGTTAGAGAAACAATTTCCAAAAATTCTTCAGCCACTATTAGGGAGCATATCGGCTCATGTTAGACTATATCTTACCTGACTATGTTTCAAAAAAATATATAAATGTTTAATAAATTTAAAAAAGAATCAATTTCCATTTTTAGTAAGTAGATTCTTGGAAAAAGTCACATGTCATTTCAGATTACATGATTTCCATAGTAGACAATACTGGACCAGTTTCCACCATACTCCACTTTAATGATTTGGGATGTCATGGCTGTAGTTCCCCTTATTCAATTCCAAATTATTGAGTGGCAGCAGCCTAATAGTGTCATGCGCTAGTTTTGTTTTGGTCAGCTAATTCCATTTATGCCAAGACAGATATAGAGGCTTCATGAACTGAAATTGAAAGGCATACAGGATGCGGACTGGCACCAAGTACATTCCTAGTGTATTAACTACTGGCATAGACATGTAGATTTTCGTATCCAGGGTGTACCTATGATGCGATTCATTCTCTTAGAGCATGTAGAGTATGATCCATGGTATATATTGAATTCTATACCATATCTCACTTAATAGGGTAGAGATATTCATTATATTGTATGTAAATAAATTCCCAACTGTTTATTTATTTAACTATTATATATTTCAATTTGAATCTCATTACTGGGAACTAAATCAGAGCATCTTCTTCACATGACTGATAAAGAGGGGGAGTGTGTATTTAGCTGGGAAGTCATCGATGCTAAATCCATGTAGTGGATGTCATCATATCAATGATCTTTCTATGAAAATATTTGAGAGTCTAGCCCATTGAGAAGAGGTTCCTACCCTGTAGGAACATCCTCCAGCAGTCACTAGTACTGAGTAGCCACGACAATAATGATGTAGACAATGTCGTGCTACATGTAAGGACTCAACTATTCCTCAGGAATAGGTCGACCCTCTTGCAGTCCAGCCTCCACTGATTGTGGTTGTACCACAGCTGGATGGGATTTATATTTCTTGATAGGATATACACAGTTCTCACCCGCATGTGGTCCAAATACATCACATCCTTGGGGTCATGATCCACCGTAGCTTTGGGGTCTATATCCAACGCATGATTGGTTCCCCATTGTGATCATGAAAGGACATTATACTAAACAAGTGGGATAAGGATAATATGTTTATTACAAAATGTGGTATAAAACACCTCCCAGGAACACATAAGTGGAGGATGTGATGGTCAGCATTCCAGTGCCCAAAGATCATCCCATTCTACGTTATTTGACTCTACAACAAGCTTGAAGTGGGCATCATATTCCCTAACCATCATGTGGGACTAAATCATCGCACCAATGATTTAGACATTGATTGTATTTGTCAATTTAAATGTTTTATGTCTATTGAAATTTCGATACTATTATAATTATCAGACCTTGAATGTTTTAGTTTTCATTAATATTTTAAGAAAGTTTTATATTTTACATCTTTAAATGTATAATACATGAAATACATGAATAATTATTAAATTTCATGTCGTTAACCTCAATATTTTACATAATATACAATATAAAAAAAGAAAATAAAATTTAAAAGATATCCTAAAAATTTGAACGTTTCTAAAAAAATGTTTCATAAATAACATAAGTATATGAAAATGAAAAAAACGTAGGAAACTTTTATAAATAACATTGTAATGGATGGAAAAATACTAATATTTAATTTTTATGAAAATATTGATAAACATAAAACACTATATAATAAAAATAATATTATATATTGATCCCTACTAAGGACTCATTTTCTCTTCCATGACCATTTCTGTTTTAAAGACCCATTTTCAGCCAATTATATTTATATAATCCTGATAATAAATCAGAACCCATACATTGTTCATAAAAATATCTCAAATTTTACCAAAAACAATCTATTTCATTAAAACATGACATTTTCATGTTCATGATCCTTGGTGATAATCGGTTCTGGATCTGATGAATGCTTGTCAAAGCCTACATGCTGGAGATAGGAACTGGTTCTCCATCATAAATGTACAATGGTATGAGATCTCACATATGATGATAGATCAATGTGAAGATATCTAAAATAAGTAATTGAGAAGAAATTACATGGTGGAAAACCAAGATTCTCTTATTTTATTCAACGGTTACTTGGAAGTGAGAGTGAAAGGGGGGAATGTCGAGTAGGATCCAAAACCACCTAAAAAACGTGGAATTACTATAAAATGTAAAATACACAACCCATATAAATTAATTTTAATAAATTGATAATACATAAAAAAATAGTTGAAAATAAATTATTCATCTTATAGTTTATATTTTATATTCATTCAATGTAATATAGTTGAATCCTTTTTATGTTTCAAGTTTGTGGTTTTCAAATCATTGAAATTATTTTTCATCCATATTTTTTATGATTTTATTATTTATTTCCATTTCATATATTTTTAGTCCATGTATAAATTCTTATTTATATCTATCTTATAGATAAATTTTCTATGATTTCAATGTCATATATGTGAATAATTTATATCTTTCATGTGGTTGTTTTGAATGATTATAAATTATTTTTCACAAAATATTTTTAAGAAATTATTTTAATTTCCGACTATTTCATATATTTTTAATCGATGTTTAAATTTTCCTTTATATTGGTGTTATTTTTTATTGTTAATACTATTTTAAATTCAAAAACATGAATCCTTTATATGTTTCATATTGGTGGATTTGAAAGCATATAAATTATTTTTCATCAATACTTTTTATGATATTATTTCTATTTCTGAATATTTCTAATATGATTAATCCATGTTTTAATGTTCATTTATATTGGACTTATATTTTCTATTTTATAGGTTGGAAAACTAACACATATGAAACATCTGTTCATTTCAAATTGGTTTCATTGAAAATTTATAAATTATTTTTCATCAAAATTTTTAATGAAATTATTTTTATTTTAGAATATTTATTATATGTTTAATATGTGTTTTAATTTTCATTTATATAGATATTATAGTTAATTTTTCATTATATTTCAATTTCAAATGATTGAAATATCTATAAGATTCACGATGTTGTCTTTGAAAGCTTATAAATTATTTTTCATCAATATTTGTTAAGAACATATTATTATTTTTGAATATTTATTATACGTTTAATCCAGGTATTAAGATTCATTTATATTGTTCATGTAGTTTATATTTTATAGTATTTAAAATCCACAGACTTGAAATATTTCTTGAATCCCACAATGGAAATCTAAATTTCTTTCTATATGAATGGGAGAACTTGAATCCCACATTACAAATGCAGAATTATTTCCAGGGAAATCCCTCATATAAAATGGAGCATTGGTTGACGATTTCTATTAGAATCTAGATTATTATAAAGACAGAACTGTTGGATATTAAATAGGAAATAAATTAAGATGAAAATTATTCTTTTATATATATATATATATTTATAAAAAATAAAATCATAATAAAAAATGTAAATATATTAAAAAATTATCTAAAACTGTAATTTTTAAAATTTATGGGAATGGTTGTTGTGGCATTTTCCCCTTTCAATAATATTTTTTTAAAAAAATTATCTAGATAAATTTAAGAAAAGAAACAAAATAAAAAACATGTTTGTGTTATTTGAATAAATATTTTAGTGAAGAATCAAAATTTAGGTCTTATTTTTATATTTAGAAACTAGAATTTCTAACAGACTATTCTTAACAGTTGATAAACATTATAGTTGAATGATTGTAAATGAATAAGGTATTTGATGTGTTAAATGATTTTTTTATTTTATTGAATATATTTTGAATCTATATTGAGTTGGTATTGAGGGTTTAGAGTATATTAATAACATAGTATGAGGTTGCAACGGTAGATTATGTTGGGAAAAAGTACAAAAATCATTGTGTACCCAGTGTGGTGTATTGGATTTACGATGGTTAAGATAAGGATGTTCCCTTACTAAGATGAGCTATTAGTCCTAATTGGTGATGTAATAGGTACATGATAGAGTTAAAGGTTGTTTTCATTTTTAGCAGCCTTTTCAACTTTTTTTTCATGGTTTTTTATTTTTAATCTATTTTTTCATTATTATAATGGTCCATTAAAAATATATTACTCTCACTAATCCCCAAAAAACAATCTCTAACTACTCTCAATTATTTATCCTTGAGTTCTAGGAATATAAAAAATATATTTATTATTTTAAAACTATAATGATCTTCATATTTTACTCCATTTGATTTAGGTAAACGTAATATGGTATTTGTTTCTTTAATATTTCTATTCATGTTTTTATCTATAATCATTGAGGATTCTTGATATTTGAAAATTAGGGTTGGAATTTTGATTCTAATCCTATTTATGAATGTTAACATACCATGTTGTATGTGGTTATTAACATCATTAATCTCATACATCACAACACTTGAGTATTATGGTTAATCTGATAATTTGAATTCATTTAATTTAGATTTACGGATATGACATTGTTTAATAAATAAAATATGGGTGTCCTTAAATGATTTGTTAATGATTAATAATGACAGAACATGTGAAATTATTTAATGTTTATATTATAATATTTTAGGGAATTCTGAATTATATATAATGAAATGAGTTATGTGGTTTCATAGAAACTTTTTTATGATATTTTATGTTATTTTACTTATTAGATTAAAATTTAATTTTCTATTATTTATTGACCAATTAACTTTCCATAAAGGGGTTAAATTTATTTAATAATGATTAAATATGATAATGATATTAGTGTTTGAATTAATATCACTATAAACAATTAATGTGTTATAATTTTATCAAATAGTTTTTTTGTTTGGTTACTGATAATTAAGGATCCATAATGTTTTTAAAAAAAATCATGTGTTAGGTTGACATGTGAATGTTTTTTAAAATATATATAATCTTTCTTTGGTTAAAAAAAATGTGTGTTCTACATTAATATAATTTAAATATCACATTAAGTGTGGTATAGGTGACTAAATCATGTGTATAATTTATGGGAGTTATTGAGTAATTAAATGGACATAATATGTGATTTCAAGAATGGTTTAAAATGAAATTTTTTAACATTTTATTTTATTGAATGTATGTATTTTTTCCTATAATATTTATTCAATTCTATAGGCCTACCATCTAGTTACAATGATTTTTTAAAGTGTCTGTGATTTTATAGACACACATATAAATATATTGATTCCAAATAATAATGTATAATTACTTTTCAGATATTAAAATGGATTTTTAAATAATTAATTATTAAACTCAAGGAGATGAGTCCAAGAATGGATTTATACCATTAAAAATATAGGTTCTCTCTATACTTTAATAAAATTTCGTATTTTGTTTCTGAATACACAATTGAAAAAAATGATATTTTGAATAATGTCTAGTTTTAATTGAAATTCTTTTATTAACAAATTATAAATTTATTTAACCAGATTTTCTCACATCCATTTATTATTATGTTTATAATATCACATATAGACAAGTTTTTTTCTTAGGATAATTTATAATGATTCGATAAAATTTATAATTTATTAAAATTTATTTATAAAATTTATATAGAATTTAAAAGTATAAAGAAATTCTTATACCTTCTCCCTATCAAGTTATACATTCATAGTCTTCCCCAAAGTTGGGATGTATTTTGTTGCAACATTTTTTTAGCCTTTTAATTTTTCTAAGGTAGTTGATGCACGACAGAGTCCAAGAGTGAGTTTAGTGGGGTCAGATGAAAAATGATATATGATAATAAAATAGACTATAAATAATTTTTTATGTCGTGTATGTGTAATTCAAATATTATTAAAGAAGGTAAATGCGGTTCCTCAGGAAATGTTTTAATTTAGTGTTAAATGCTTCATGGCCTCACGTTTTTTCAGCATGATCTGAAACATGACATTTACAGAATGGGTCGATGTTAAACATAATGTAAATTCATATAGAAGTGTATCTTTAAATGGTGCATCTCCAGTGATGTTAATTAAATCCCTATAGATCTTTTAACTCTATAAAATATAGTTCCACTATTATCAGGTTTTTTAGTCCATCAATGGCTATTGAACAATGGATTCCCATCATCAAACCATCATGATCCATGGTAAATTATTCCTCTATTTTATAAATGTTTCACACTAATTGATCGTGATTCCTCATGTTTCACGTCTCCATTCAATCATAGATGACATCCCATGATTCTACTGGGGAACTTATTTAGTTTTTATTGATGTATTTTGGTATTCATCTTTGGATAGATGAATCATCTTGTGGGAGGTGTGATTGAGATCATAAATTTTAGAATGTTCTCATTCTAAGAATGTTGATTCCTTTTAGGTATGATAATCTTATATTATCCAATTGTATATGTGAGAAATAGAATATTTTATCATGGTTTAGAAAATAGGATGAAAAAATAATTAACTAAATTAAAATTGAATTCTATTAAAGGAATTGGGTGTGATCATATGTTTTTGATGTTGTTTCTTTGTACTGTGGCAACAATGTTCCTCAACATTTACTAGCTACTATGATATATATGAGTTGATTTATTAGAATGTTATGCTAATTGGATTATAATTCAAAATTTGGAAAAAAAATGTTAACACCATGAATCATGTTCCAAGAACCATACAGGGGAATTCATGATATGATCCTCAAATAGACGACAAATGTTGAGTTTTAGTATTATTTCATCACTATGTTATGTAAATACCCATATAATTCAAGGGAAATTTTTTCTTAATTTTTATTGTAATTTTACAATAACACAGTTTCTTGACGGCGCCTGATTCCGAGGCTCGGTGTTCCCGGAATCAATTTCTGAAGTTTACCTCAGGTACGTTCAGTGAACCCACGAGCGGGTTTTTCTATCTTTTGAACCAGTACTCGGAATTGAAATCTGAGGACATCGATGAACTCACAGCGCCAGTATTTTCTTAAGAGAACTTTTACCGTAGGTGCGTTTTCTTAGGAGGAGAAGTTAAATTTTGGGGTTTAAGGAAGAAATAAATAAAATTGTGAACAATTTTATTTTTGTTAACCAAGGGAGTTAAATTCTACAATGTAAAGTTGTTGGTGGGACCCACAACCATCCAACTTTCCATGTGTGGAAATGTGGGAGGTGGGTCCCACACGAGACCCTAACCCCCCTTGATCTTCCCATAACCTCTTGACCTCCAATAACTCACTTCCTTCTTAATTTTGAAACTCCACTTTAACTTGTGTAACTCTCCCCTCTCTCCTCTTCAATTTTTCCAAAACACATCTTAAATTAATTGATTAAACCTCTTCAATTAATTTAACTAAGTGTTTTAATTTTTAAAAAAATTTGAATGCATGGAAAAATATTAAAATAAAGAGAGGCCTTATTTTATTTTTGTGAGCTTTGTTGTGTGAGAGAATTTGGGAGACAGTTCTTCCCTCTTTTGAAGAACATCATCTCCAAACAAAGAATGACCTTCCGACTCGGCGAAGAATGCTCTACGTTTTCTCCAATCCTTTTTATTAGTCTTCTGTGACAAGGAAGGAGACGCCAACCATGGAGACCGATGCCAACAACAACGATCTCCTTCTTTTTCCGATGTTGACGGAAGCAATACCTTTCTTCCACGACACCCGACTACCCTGACATTCGACTACCGCGACGTTCGACTTCCGCGACTCGACGACGTGCAATGTCATTTTCGTGTAGGGAAATTTATTTTGTGTTCTCTTATCTTTTGAGAAAAGAATGATGAGCGCGGACCAACCATTTCCAGGTTGATCCGCGGATCGTTCTTTCATGCAGGTTGATGTTGAGATTTATTGATTTTGCCGTCAAATATTTCTTTGTCGTACGTCGACTTCTATTTGATGGCCGCTTGCTATCACTATAAAGGGAGGAGGTCGGACCGCACAAACACGACCCACCCTCCTCCCCCTTGTTGATGATTATGTTGCGGTTCGAAAGATGGTGGCACGGTGCGACGGCACCGCGCGGGAACATAGAGTGATGCGGCAAGGATGCGTGGCGCTGTCGCGCCGCGCCGTCAAGGCCGAACAAAAGTGTGGTCGTAGCCGGGGCCTTGAAGGCGAATGGAAGACTCTGCAGTTGTTTCTTTTGACGTGCGGATCGTCGGGCATTGATAGAACGGGCCGCAGAGACGATTTGATGTTTTCCGCAGTGAAGTACGGGACCCGGGATGAGCATCGGCACATGCGGTATTAAAAACGGACCACTGGAGCAACTCTGGTGGCCCGTGGACACCGCCGGCGGTGCGGGTCGCTGGCGTAGTGGCGACAGCGGCCAAAGGCGGCGGCTGGCACCGGCCGGACGCCAGGAAGCAGCGGCGCCCTGCATGGAGAAACCGCCATGGCTTCGGATCCCGCGGTCGCGCGAGATCTAGGGGGACGCGGGCGCATCGCATCCGCGGAGCACCGACTCACTGGCCGAGCCAGCGAGCCACCCTACTGAGCCGGGCCGGCTTGGGAGGACCGGGCCAGGTCGCGCCCCGACCGGTCCGGGCCACGCCGGTCGGGCCGGGTCGCGCCCAGCCGGGTCGGACCTGGGCCCGGGTTGGATCGAACCACTTTGGGCTGACCCAGGGGGGTTGGGCCGGGTCGGTACGGGCCCAGACCCCCCGTTTTCGGACCTTTTCGGTATTTTGCCCATATCCTGGGATACGGACCACCGATTGACGCACCGTCAGCGACGATGCGATCTTTGGACTGAGACGATCATTTTGAAATATCGCACTCAAGTTTTCGGAATACTTCGAGTTCGGCCGTTTTGGTTCGTACACGAAACCAACCAGGCCCTCAGAGCGGAAATGCTCGTAACTTGAGCTCCGGATGTCCGATTGATGTGCCATCGACTTTTTTGGATTCCTCTTGATGAGACGGAACTGTTGGGTTACTCCGCTCGAGGTTTGGATGTCATCGGAGTGTGGTCGGGTTGGTTCGCTCACGAAACCAATCGGGCCCCTGGAATGAGAAAACCAATAACTCACTGATCGGGCGTCTGGTGACGTGCCATCTGTCTCGTTGATCTCTTCTTGATGAGACGGAACTTTTGGCATACTTCTCTTGAGTTTTGGATGCAGTTGGATAGTGGCCGAGTTGGATTGCACCCAAAATCCAACCAGGCCCCTGGAACGGAAAAGCTGATATCTTTCAGACCGGACGTCCGTTTGACGAACCTTCAGTGGAGTTGGAGATCACATGGAGAAACATTCCCTTTGGGTATACTCTATTAGTGTTCGAGGTACAGTTGAGATATGGCCGTGTTGGTTCTCTCACGAAACCAACCGGGCCCCAGGGACGAAAAGCTAGTAACTCATAGACCAGGCGTCTAATTGACACACCGTCTGTCACATTGAGACCCCTATGATGAGGCGGTTCTTTGAGATACTTATTCGTGGGACTTTGAGATACTTGGAGTATCTACTAGTAGCTCGTGGAGATGACCCTCCTGGAGACGAGCGTTCGGAGTACGGAGACATTGTAGCGGGCTTTGACCTGATGACTGCTTTTCCGATTCGATTCGGAGTGACTAGCATAGCCCAGTGGGGAGCACTACTTTGTGAGGTGGTAGACCCATTGCGGAGGAGCACTACTGTGTGAGCTGGGAGACCCGCGGTACTCGACAAGAGGAGTACCTATGTAGGCTATGAGGGGGAGCACTACTGTGTGAGGTGGCAGACACATGGCGGAGGAGCACTACTGTTTGAGGTGGCAGACCCGCGGTACTCCATAGGAGGAGTACCTCAGCAGTAATAGGTTGGAGAGCAGTACCTTGGAGACGTGATATGATCACTGTACTCCCATAGACGGAGCTCTTCAGCAGTTACGGTTTTGATAATGAAATTCCTGGTTTGAGCTGAGTCTATGACCTTTGTGTTTACCTCAAGATTGAGATGTGTTACTTGATAACTTGGGTATATGTATGGGAATATACCTAAGTAGAGGTTATCTGTTGAGATATTCTTTTTGGTTATACTTGTTAGTTTTAGTGATAACTTGTGGGTCTCGGGGTCCCTACTGAGTATCCTTATACTCACCCCTGCACGGGCTATGCCCACACCTCGTTGTGTTGGTTGCAGACGACGGGCAGTGCTGACGGAGGCCGAGTGTTTCAGGACTGGACGGTACCCGGAGGTGGACCACACGACGAGACAGTACCTGGAGGTGGACCACACAACGAGTTAGTGCCCAGAGGTGGACCACACGACGAGTCAGTATCCGGAGGTGGACTTCACAACGAGACGGCACACGGAGGAGGTTGATGGGTGAGGTCATTGAGGAGCTACGCTATCTGTACATACCCTTCAGGTAGGATCTGAGGAGGATGACCCAGGAGATACTTCCTTTCATCCAGCTATTGTCTTTGTTCAGTTGTAGCTATTGTTTCCAGTTGTGTTTGTATTCTGGCCCATTTACTTTTCAGCACTTTATTTGTACTTAGTGTTTTAATTCTTCTTGTACTCTATGGTGTTTTGTTATTTTTATAAAGGCAATGCCTTCCCAGTTATCGGGATTTAAGCCTTTGGTGCTAGTGTCCAACCCCTGGCCTATGGAAGTCCGGCTTGGGGTAGTCACGGCACGGGCCCCGAGGACGAGTCGTGAAAAATTGGTATCAGAGGAGTCGGTTCTACCGCAGAACTTATAACTCTGATATTTTCTTTCTGTGAAGCAATAGTGTTAAGGGTACCGAGTGTGGTCTTCAGTTCAGGGAGTCCAGTGTTGGTGCGAGCGGCCGACATATCCATACACCGGGACACTGACAACTGATTTCCGACTTTGTGCACAAACACACTGATTATGTGTGTGTTTCCAGAAGTTGTTAAAAGTCAACTCAAACCAGGTCAGCTCACCAGGTGTAAATCGTTTCACCGTTTCATGTTTGTTTCTTTCAGGATGCCTCCCGGCGGACGACCAGCTAGATCCCCGAGAGTTGTTCGTACAGACAGCCCACCAAGCGACGTGGCCTCAGTACAGGGCCCTATCCCAGTTGAGGCACCAGCGGAGGCACCAGCGGTACTAATACCCGTTGGGCCACTGATGCCAGCATCCCCTGCAGCAGAGGGTGAACATCGGTTGAGCGCACTACACGAGTTCCAGCACCAGAGGCCACCCATGTTCAGGGGAGAGATGGACCCGCAGGCGGCTGAGGATTGGCTGGAGGCTGTGGTGAGAGTCTTCAGGCTAGTGGGGATGCCAGCAGATTTCATGATGATCCTTGCTGCCAGCCTACTTCAGGTAGCAGCAGGCAGATGGTGGAGCCTAATGCTCCAGATGCATGACGAGGCGACACTTCTATGGGCAGACTTCGAGAGCCTGTTCCAGTCAGAGTTTGTACCAGCCACCCTTCGAGCGGTGCGTATACAGGAGCTACTTCGGCTGCGGCAGGGCAGCATGGCAGCGGCGCAGTATTCAGCGAGGTTCACAGACCTCTCGCGCTACTCCACAGATACGGTACGGGGCCCGTTCTTCAGGGCCCGAACCTTTGAGCAGGGGCTCGGGCGAGAGATTAGAGCTTATGTTGTTTCTCACGGCATTCCGACGCAGATAGGAGTGTTGGAGAGAGCCCTCTTAGTGGAGAGTTTCCTTGCTGAGCAGTCTCCAGCAGCAGGACCGACCACTAGCCGGCATACGGCAGAGTCTTTTGTAGCAGGCAGTAGATAGAATTCACAGAGGTCCAAGAGGACCAGACCTATAGGTGGTCGACCGCGTGACTCAGGGTCGGCAGTGCGAGGAACCAAGGGGAATGACAGAGCTAGACCTGCCATGCAGTGTTACTCCTACGGCGGGATTGGTCACATGGCATGTGACTGTCTGACCCGCCATACAGATGACCGACAGTTAAATAAAGAACCTCCCAGGCAGAGGCAGAGGTTTGATCAAGGCAGACCGCAAGGAGATGAAGGCCAAGGGAGGGGAGCTGGCCGTGCAACTGGAGGTGGACGACGCTTCGAGGTGTTTCTGCCACCACCACCAGGAGGTCCACCCTGAATATAGGGAACAGGTTGACATGGGAGAGCTCAGCTTCAGGTAGTAGAAGCTTACGACTACGGAGCTCCGGAAGCGAGTGAACAGGAGAAGAACCAGTGGTGTATATCTAGTTTCATGTTGTTGTTGTTACATTTTTGTCTTTGTACCATGAGCTTTAATAATATAAATACACTTACCATTTTAAAGTTTTCTTTCATATCCTTTTGTTTGGTTGGTATTGAGTGGTCCCGGTTAAGACTGTTGACACGACCCTCACTTTCAAGAATTCTACTGGAAGAGACCCTGTGACCTCACACGGATGCCGAAAGTGTGACTCGGCCCTTAGAGGTGAGAGTGACAGTTGGATCGCTTGGTAGTAACGTCGAGGCCTTACGACGTCGTCCATGGAATGAATACATCATTCATGTCCGGATTGACTGTATTAGGCAACGAATGTGGTTCATCCAGGGGATGAGACCAGATTTCTCTTATCAGAAAAGAAGAAATCATAGCAGCTCTTGTGAGACTAGAGAAGGTCCTGGTCATCCAAGAGTGGATGAGGATAGAACAGGGCCGACAGAATCCTTATGATGACAGGAATTGGAGACCTCTAGAGTTCGAGGATGACGATCACGTCCTTATACGGGCTTCACCTCGACGAGGTTTACGGAGATGTGGCCAAGGCAGCAAGTTATCTCCGAGGTTCAGTGGACCTTCATAGGTCCTCAGCATGGTAGGCGAAGTGGTTTACGGCTTGACGCATCCACCTCAACTGCACCTGGTGCACGACGACTTCCACGTATCTCAAATGAGGAGATACGTGCGTGATCCTTCACATATCATAGACCTTAGGGAGTTGGATGTCGATGATAGGGCGACATATGCGGAGGTTCCAGTCGGGATCGAGGATCGATAGAAGGAGATCCTATGAGGACAGACGATTCCTAGGGTGCGCTTTCTCTAGCAGTATGATAACCTCTAGGTGAGCACATGAGAGCGGGAGGCTCAAATACATGCTCAGTACCGCTTTTGTATCCCCAGTTTGTGTTAAAGCTTTACGAGGACGTAAAGCCTGGAGGTGGGAGTAATGTAAAGACACGTAAAATTCAAGGAAATTTTTTTCTTAATTTTAATTGTAATTTTACAAGAACACAGTTTCTGACGGCGCCTGATTCCGAGGCCCGGTGTTCCCGGAATCAATTTCCAAAGTTTAGCTCGGGTATGTTCAGTGAACGAACGAGCAGGTTTTTCTATCTTTTGAACCGGTACATGGAATTGAAATCCGAGGACACTGATGAACTCGTAGCGCCGGTATTTTCTTAAGAGGACTTTTACCGTAGGTGCGTTTTCTTGGGAGGAGAAGTTAAATTTTGCTGTATAAGGAAGAAATAAATAAAATTGTGAACAATTTTATTTTTGTTAACCAGGGGAGTTAAATTCTACCATGGGAAGTTGTTGGTGGGATCCACAACCATCCAACTTTCCATGTGTGGATAGGTGGGAGGTGGGGCCCATACGAGACCCTAACCCCCCTTGATCTTCCCATAACCCCTTGACCTCCCATAACTCACTTCCTTCTTAATTTTGTTACTCCACTTTAACTTGTGTAACTCTCCCCTCTCTCCTCTTTAATTTTTCCAAAACACATCGTAAATTATTTGATTAAACCTCTTCAATTAATTTAACTAAGTGTTTCAATTTTTAAAAAAATTTGAATGCATGGAAAAATAATAAAATAAGGAGAGGCCTTATTTTATTTTTGTGAGTTTTTTTGTGCGAGAGAATTTGGGAGAGAGCTCTTCCCTATTTTGAAGAACATCATGTCCAAACGTAGAACGACCTTCCGACTCGGCGAAGAACGCTCTACGTTTTCTCCAATCCTTTTTCTTCCTCTTCCGCGACAAGGAAGGAGATGCCGACCGTGGAGACCGACGCCAGCAACAACATTCTCCTTCTTCTTCCGACATTCACGGAAGCAATACCTTTCTTCCACGACACCCGACTACCCCAAAATTCGACTACCGCGATGTTAGACTTCCGCGACTCGACGATGTGTGACGTCATTTTCCTGTGGGGAAATTTATTTGGTGTCCTATTATCTTTTGAGAAAAGAACAACGAGCGCAGACCAACCATTTGCAGGTTGATCCACGGATCGTTCGTTCATGCAGGTTGATATTGAGGTTTATTGATTTTTCTGTGAGATATTTCTTTGTCATACGTCGACTTCTATTTGATGACCGATTGCTATCATTATAACGGGAGGAGGTCAGACCGCACAAACAGGGCCGACCCTCCTCCCCCTTTCTGTTGATTATGTTGCGGTTCGGAAGATGGCGGCATGGTGTGACAGCACCGATCGGGAACCTAGAGTGATGCGGCACGGAGGCGCGGCGCCGTCGCGCCATGCCGTCAAGGCCGAACAAAAGTGTGGTTGTAGTCGGGGCCTCAAAGGCGAAAGGAAGACTCCGCAGTTGTTTCTTTTGACGTGAAAATCATCGGGCATTGACGGAACGGGCCGCAGAGACGATTTGATGTCTTCGCAGTGAAGTACGGGACCCGGGATGAGCATCGGCGCAGGCGATATTGAAAACGGACCACTGGAGCAACTCTGGTGGCCCGCGGACACCACCGGCGGCGCGGGTCGCCGGCGCGGCGGCGCGGGTCACCAGCACGGCGACGGCCCCCCGGCGCGCAGCCTGGAGAAACCGTCGCGACTGAAGCAGCAGCGGCGAGCTGGCGAATCCCGCAGCCACGCGGGATCCAGGGGGGGACGTGGGTGCACTGCGTCCGCAGAGCACCGGCTCGCTGGATGAGCCAGCGAGCCACCTGGCCGAGCTCGGCCGGCCCGGTCGGACCGGGCCGGGTCGGGAAGGGCCCAGACCCCCCCCCCCCCATTTTCGGACCTTTTCAGTATTTTTTCCATATCCTGGGCTACGGAGCACCGATCGATGCATTGTCAGCGGCGATGCGATCCTTGGACCGAGACGGTCGTTTTGAGATATCGTACTCTAGGTTTCGGAATACTTCGGGTTCGGCCGTGTTGGTTCGTACACAAATCCAACCGGGCCCTCGGAGCGGAAACGCTCGTAACTTGAGCTCCGGACGTCTAATTGATGTGCCGTCGACTTTTTTGGATTCCTCATGATGAGATGGAACGTTTGGCTTACTCTGCTCGAGGTTTGGATGCCGTCAAAGTGTGGTCGGATTGGTTCGCTCATGAAACCAACCGGGCCCCTGGAACGAAAAAGCCAATAACTCACAGACCGGGCATCCGATTGACGCACCATCTGTCTCGTTGATCTCCTCTTTATGAGACGGAACTTTTGGCAAAATTCTCTTGAGTTTTGGATGCATTTGGATATTGGCCGGGTTGGATTGCACCCAAAATCCAACCGGGCCCCTAGAATGGAAAAGCTGATATCTTTCACACCGGACGTCCGTTTGACGAACCGTCAGCGGCGTTGGTGATCACGTGGAGAAACGGTCCCTTTGATTATACCCTATGAGAGTTCAGGGTACAGTTGAGATACGGCCGTGTTGGTTCGCTCACGAAACCAACCGGGCCCCGGGGACGAAAAGGCTAGTATCTCACAGACCGGGCGTCCGATTGACACGCCGTCTGTCGCGTTGAGACCTCTATGACGAGGCGGTTCATTGAGATAATTCTTAGTGGGTCTTTGAGATACTTGGAGTATCTACTAGTAGCTCATGGAGAAGACCCTCCCGGAGACGAGCGTATGGAGTACAGAGACCGTGTAGCTAGCTGTGACCTGATGACTGCTTGTCCGATTCGATTCGGAGTGACTAGCATAGCCCAGTGGGTAGCACTACTTTGTGGTGTGGCAGACCCATGGCGGAGGAGCACTACTGTGTGAGGTGGCATCCCCGCGGTACTCGACAGGAGGAGTACCTCTGTAGGCTATGAGGGGGAGCACTATTGTGTGAGGTGGCAGACCCATGGTGGAGGAGCACTATTGTGTGAGGTGGCGGACCTGCGGTACTCAATAGGAGGAGTACCTCAGCAGTCATAGGTTGGTGAGCAGTACCTCGGAGATGTGACAGGATCATTGTACTCCCAGAGACGGAGCTCTTCAGTAGTTACGGTTTCGATAATGAAAATCCTGGTTTGAGCTGAGTCTATGACCTTTGTGTTTACATCAACATTGAGATGGGTTACTTGATAACTTGGGTATTTATATGGGCGTATACCTAATTAGATGTTATCTGTTGAGATCTTCTTTTTGGTAATCCTTTTTTTTTAGTGAGAACTTGAGGGTCTCAGGGTCCCTACTGAGTATCCTTATACTCACCCCTGCATGGGCTATGCCCGCACCTCGTTGTGTTGGTTGCAGACGATGGGCAGTGCTGACAGAGGCCGAGTGTTCGAGGATTGGACGGTACCCGGAGGTGGACCACCTGACGAGATAGTACCCAGAGGTGGACCACACGACGAGTCTGTACCCGGAGGTGGACCACATGACGAGTCAGTATCCGGAGGTGGACTTCACGATGAGACGACACACGGAGGAGGTTGACGGGCGAGAGCATTGAGGAGATGCGCTATATGTACCTACCCTTCAGGTAGGATCCAAGGAGGAAGACCCAGGAGCTACTTCCTTTCTTCCAGCTGTTGTGTTTGTTCAGTTGTAGCTATTTTTTCCAGTTGGGTTTGTATTCTGGCCCATTTACATTTCATCACTTTCTTTGTACTTAGTGTTTTACTTCCGCTTGTACTCTCTGGGTTTTTGTTACTTTTATAAAGGCAATGCCTTACTAGTTATCGGGATTTACGCCTTTGGTGCTAGTCGCCAACCCCTGGCCTATGGAAGGCGGGCATGGGGTAGTCATCGACAAATGATGAGTTTTAGTATTATTTCAACACTATGTTAGAAGAGGAGTGTTTTTATGTCTCATGACACCAAAAATTGATTATCCACTCCCAAAATGTGAAATGTTTTACTATACCGTTTTATGGTTGTCAGTTCTAATTGTGATGGGTGTGGCCTAAGTGGTAATGACTGCATGTCGAACTTGATCATGCGTAGAATTGAGGGGGCCAAGACACATCGGTAAGAAAAAGGTTCATCCATGTTTTCTTGTGTGCACCAAAACTACATTCCATGATGATAGAATAAACCATTACCTCACAAACCAAAAGGTGAAGCGACCTTGTGTAAGGAACCTTCACTCAATTATTTATCATTACTTACCTCCACATCTCACATACCCATCATGCCTTCACACTGACCATGCAAGGAACTGAAGGATTAGCCCGCACTGTGTGAGGTACCAAAACAGAGTACCTTCACTAGTTACATGCCTGTGGTATCTCCTTCAAAAATGATATCATTTTTTTCTTATATATAGGACCCCATGGGTTCTCAATTTCATAATTGGAAGATTGAATAAGGCTCTATAGTTATATTCATAGAACAACTGCACCTAGGTCCTCAAAAACAAATAATTTATCCTTATGGAACCAGATTTAATTGGGTATCAATTGGTATTGTGGGATCAATATAACAAATGTATATGAAATAAAAGACACCTAGACGATGACCATATATACCTCTTGTGATCAACTTCATGTGCATTGTCCCTTATTTTTCCAAGGAATTAATTGATCCGCAAATATACACAAGTAAGGAAACCCATTGTTCCTAGGATAATTACTCACCCAGTTGTTGTTTCTATGGTGAAAAATATTCCAATTCATATCCATCTCACGCAGTCCAACCTCCTATGTGAAGAACCTCTAATTCTTCTCAAGCCATGTAGGAGGCACCATCACTCTCTAAATCATGACATGTGTGAGCCCACCTTTGAGTCCTCTTAAATTCCACAAATGGAATGGATCATATTACATTGTATCCCTCATATGATAGGGTACATATTGAAACCTACACCAAATTCCTCAGGCATGAAAAATGTGGAATTTAGAACATCCGTATATCTCTAATTTGAGTATTCATTCATCAGGGTGAGATTTCACACACTTTTACTCCATAGAAATTAGGGTCCTTACGGTGAATGTGAGTATGAATTCCAATATTCATCATGTCTTTGAATCTAGGGATGACGTCTGGAATATCCTGATTTTTTATTTGAGGGTTTGGGGAATTACCTTCCATCTTCATCATTGAGACATGTGTCCTTTGGTTCTATATGGGGAGGGTTATGATCATGCTGCCATTTCTTTTTGATAGGGAATGAGATACTCTTCCTAGAAAAATATTTTGTTTAAACCATATGGAGTAAGAACCTGTTATTTCATGGAGGTTATTTCACTATTACTTCTCTTTGCATAATGGGTCATATTTAGAGGACATGGTCTATGGAGGATCCTACATGGTATATTTTTATTCATCCCCTACATATAGAAACTATTTTTTGTCCATACATATTTTTTTGGTGATTAGTTTATATTTTACTACATCTTGATTTTACAAAAGTTGTTGGAATTGATGGTCACTTCTGTTATTACCCTTTTTATACTGGTATTTTTCCATTCATTTGTCATGTACTATATGGAATTTTAGGGTTATAATATTTTTTAATTTATATAAATATGTATTATAAGGTAATTAATTTTTCAGTATTTTTAAAACTCTTTTTTTATGTTCTCCTAAAGGGTAATGCCTCCCATATTGATATTTACAATACCCTTGGGACTAGTCTCTAACATAGGTCCTTCTGTAGGAAGGAATTGGGTAGTCACCCCTATCTCCCCTCATTGAGGATTTATTATGGGGACATGGTCTTGAAACAACACTTGTTACATTTTATTATCATAAATATCAACACATAAATAATAAAATTTATGTTAATTTTTATTATGAATTAATAATAAAATACAAGCATGTCAGAAATATTCAGTCCATCCATCATAAAAATCCCAATTTTTTACCATGAAATAAGTAGCATACACATGAAAATACAAAATCAAAACCAAATTGATAGAGATTTTATATTTATTTGTTCAGGGATATTATATGTTCATTAAAAACCATAGAAAATTAAATATTAAGATTTACTAATTAGTTGATGAATCGTTATTCAAAAAATCATATTTTTATAGAATTTCATGGTCTATTTCCATGTATATATTCTTTGGTTTTAGTATAAAATGTATACAATCACATTGGATTTGAAAACAGTATTATCTCATTTTATTTTCATCTATGAAAATTTATTCTATCCAAATTAGGATGTAATGAGCTCAAATATTTAATTAAGGAAATACTTTAAGTGAAACTGTAAAAAATTTAGATAATGGTAAAAGTCAATGGATAAATTTTTAATAAAATACATAATGAAGTCATAATATTAAATTTTCATCTCATGGAGTCATTAGCAATATTATGATAATAAAAAAAATAATATATTCACACTAATTAAATTTCACCCCTTATAAATAATTATTATATAATAAGAACATGAATAAATTATTCTAAAAATATCAACCAAATAAAAACAAAACTCTATAATTTATATGAAATTGATCAATGTGAATATATGTTATTAATTAGTTGATACATATATCCAGCGTTGTTCAACTCTATTAATAAATATGGTGATGAATTTGATGACATATTGTACTAGAGTTGGACAACATGGGGTGATCCACTTCAAAATTCAGTCCAGGTCTTTGTTTATTGCACGTGATTTTGGGTGTTTGTAATATATTGGGTGTAACCACTATTTTATATTGAAGGTTTATCCAGTTCATTAATGGATTATTATGATAGTGAATAATGTTTTTGAACATGTTCTGAATTTAAAACAACATAGTCATGAAATTCATTATTTATTTTCTTATGATTTACACTTAAATACATTCATCTTATTCTTTATGAATGGGTTTTGAAATAATGGTCTAATGAATTTTGGGATTTTCAATTAGAACAAAAAAAATTTCTTCCATTATGTTGAATAAATATATTATAGAAAAAAATCTTGAATGTGTTTCCGAAATATAAAATTACTTGGGGAATTTTTAAATAATTTTTCAGTTAGTACAACAAAAATTTATATGTAATGATAATATATACATGAAAAATATATACTAATGGAAGAACTAACAAATTTACTTATTAATGAATGGGAATTCGATAGTTATCATCATGCTTTCATTTTTCTTATGCCTTTACTATAATAACACATATTGGATATTTGGACATGGAGAATTTTTTGAAAATACAATTAAATTATTTTTTAGTAAATGTGTGAAAGATAATTCATTGAATTGTTAATGTTGGTAATTATATATATTTTAATTTAAAAATGATTATTTAGAAGAAAAAAATTATTAATCTATTCTATGATAATTGATTCTATTATGATCTTGTTATGGTTAAAATAATAATATATTCGGTATATTATGTAATTTATAAATTATATAAAATATACAATGGTACTTATTTTTTATGATCATTATAGATGAATAGTCATATATGTTTTAAATATTGAACTATAAAATAATATAAATGTGATATTATAATAATACGAAAATTTTTAAACCCTTCCAAATGGGGAGTAATTCAAGGAATCTATTTTTTCATACCACTTCTTATTAAAATTTCGTAGAATAGTATTTTTTTATTCCTAATCTATAATTATAGTATAATTTTAAAATATTATACTTTGATTAGATGATATTATAGGTTTTTATATTATTATAATTTTTGTTAATATAGTTTTAGAATAAAAAATATTTTTTTATACCATAAATAGGTTAGTATTACTTCCAAAGACATATATTTGGATTATTATTCAACTATTGAATTAATTTTTAATTTTAATGAAATCCAAAAATATAGATAAGAAATCTAGTATGTCAACATTCTAATTCACATTTTTATTTATTACTATGATGTGAATTGTTCAACTATAACATATATTAGTGGTAATGTTTTATATAATATTTATGTCGTCTACTGGGTATGATATTTTCTAAATTTATTGGTATTGACACATACCTGTTAAATTTATATGTTTCATCCATAATTGAGTTAACATTTCATCATTATTTTTCATCATGTTGTATGGTAGGGGATTAAACCTTATCACCTACTATTTTTGGAATGTTCTACAAATAAAAAAATACACAATTTTTACATTCATTATTAAAACTAGGAAAATAACACATTTTAATAAATTTTATCAATGACATCAAGGATCGAATGAATTGTGTATTAGAAAATTTTTCTACTTTTATTAATGTTATAGACAAATTACTTTGGTTGTAACCTTATATTTATATAAATTTATAATTCCCAAACTATCATATACCACAATGTGTGAATTACAACATAATATATTATTTCCTATAGAAATATTCAATATGAATTTTTATTATCAAATATATTATCACAAAAATTATATTCAGATACTTTAGTAAAATTTGCCTTATTTAAATTGATTAAAACACACCCTGTTGGTGGCCTGTAATAATTCACTTCTTTGAATTATATGGTTTCATCAATTATAGAATAACTATTGAATTAAAAATATTGATAATATATATATATGGATATCTATTTAATGGTGTTAAAATTTTGAATAACATGTTAATTTTTTCATATGTATTGGCACTATATGCAACGATTAGAAGGTGTCCAATGTAACATGTAATCATATGTTAATTACATTGAAATTCAACCAAATGTAAACTAAATTTTGTAATTATATTACAAACCAATCATGGTTGACAAATAAATAATGAATATTTGATTTCATGTATAGTTGTTATCGAATTAGAAACTATGTCATTTCACAAATATGTTCAATGTGATTTATTTGAAATATAAATTAACTACTCCCACTAGGTTGGATTTGAACAATCGATAGTTTATTCAAACAACGTATTTTTATTCCCCATTGAAATATATTTTCATAGAGGAATGATCTTGTTCCCCTCAAAATTAGATTATAAATATTACTTACAAATTAATAATCCAACGAAATTCTATTATTTCATTCATATGTTAAATAATATCAAATAATACATCAAATTTACTTGATTATATCTATATGTTCATGTTATTGGATATCATATTGGGTGATTGATATATGATATTAGAATAGAATCTTGTTCTATCAATCAAATGTGGTTATCTTATATCCTGAGGTATTATCCATATCATATCTGTGACAATCTATTATAGATAAGGTGATCGAATGTCTATAGAATGTTCTGAAACAATCATTTCATATAATTCTCCTTGGAATGTGCATAAAAAAATATTGATATATAGTGAGGAAATATAAAATTATTTTTATTTTATTCAACAAAATTAATTACACGAATATTCAATATTCGTTCTCCTATATTTTAGATGTTTCATCAGGTTTTATAGACAAAATATTTAACTTTTCACTACAGTAAAAATCGTATTTAAATTCATATTATGTGATATATATTTTTTCTTTTTTATATATTTTTATGGAGGTATATGGGATTATTAGTGTGTAATTAAATCAAGAAAATTTTAAATTCTACCTGTAAAATATAATATGATTTCAATAGAAACTTATCTTACTTGAGGTATATTTACTAATATAGGTAGATTTTATTTATGTTTGGTATTTTAATGTACGATATATTCATTGTAAAACTTATTATGAGGCATATTGTTCTTGTTTCAAAGATCCTGATCATTCATTTTTGATTATATTTACCATATATATTCACTTATATAGTTTTTTTCAGGGGGATATACATTCCCTCCTTTGATATAAAAAATATTATAAACCTGAGAAGATGATAAAATTTTCTTAGTACCACAACATATTATTATTTTTCATCGACATTATATTTAGTATATCAATATTATATATCACTGGTTAGTCGTATATGTTGTTTATATTTATTAGAATACATGAAAATATACATCTATTGATATTGAAATTGTGATAATGGATGATGTTTTTGTTACAATGATACCATACCAAGTAACCCTAATGCGTTCTATGTAATTATATGATTGGAGTTGAATTCTTTTGTTGGTTTCCCTAATCATACAAAAAGAGTATATAGATGTTCTATTTTAGGTGTACATTCACAAATATTGATACCTTAGACACGTGGTGACCTAGAATTCTCTCCAGGCAGTAATCAAGTTAGGGATCGTAGTCTCATAGGTCTTTCTAGTCACAAGATGATAATTTTCCCTCCTATTGGGATTATAAACAAGAAAGTAGTGTCAACACCTTAGTAATTCATGGGAACAAATAGATATGGTACGTGTTTCATAGAAAATATTTTCAATGAAAAGAATATTTTACATTACTAAGTTCTATGTTAAGATCCATATATGTATTTCAAGTTTTATGGGTACATGTATCCTCTATATCTAATTTCTCTACATTTATAATTTTCATAAACCCAAATAATATTTATTAGATTCATTGTATTCGATATCATGTACGAAACACAACACCAAGCCAGTAAGGGAATAGAGTAACCCAAGAATTTATATTATATTTACTATTTTAAATAAATGAAATATATTTTATATCATTCAATTTATTTATCATTGAGTTATCTAGAGTCACATGAAACCAAAACTTTCTTCAAAGCCCTTTTTTTTTAAAAAAAGACTGAGTTTTACCAAACAAGCATGTATTATTAAAACATTATTATTTAATACAATATGATAAAAAAAAATTGACGATATAGTTTTCTTGAATAGTATATAATAACTTATGAAATATATGTTTTACAAAAATATATAAGCTGAATTAATTTTATACAAATTAATTATAAATTTCTATAAGAACTAATTAAATATAAAGTAAATGTTTTTATATAAAAATCTATGCACACAAAGCTATTGAATACTAATAATTTAAATTAGTTCCAATTAGAGGGTGATATTAATATAATATATATATATATTATATTTTTTATCATATATTTTTTATTCATGTAATATATTTAATTGTTAAGGGATAAGAACATACCCAATACTACATATAAGAAAAAATATTTTTTTAATGGATCAATACCATCATATAATGGAGACCCTAAATTAATTACAATTTTTTGAACTTTTATTATTATTATATGTCCAAATAAATAAATATCTTGAAATTTAAACATGGAAATTATCTTAGGGTTTATATTTTGGTATTTTTCATTTAATTTATGTTTTTAATGAACAGTGATAACTACCAAATTTTATTTATGAACATCTTTTTTCATATAATTTATTTATAAGGAAAAATAATATTTTAAACAAATTTTAAATTTAAATTTGATTATTTTTCTATTAATTAATTCAATCTAGGTAATTTTTATAATTTTAACTTTTAAATTTCACATAATAACATTGAAAGATTTTGGACGTTTTTCATTAAAACCCTGAATTTTCACCTTGTTTGTGGGGGATAATTAAAACTAATTTCTACCAGTTATGTTATTGGATTTTGGAAAAAAGGATTTTGTTATTGGTGTAAGTATAATTTATAATTTCTAATAATTTCAAATTATTTTTTGAAAAACACTATTAGTGAATGTGATTAAAATTATTTACAACTACTATCATAAAATTAATCTTATCAAGGGACAAAACCATGATCATAAGGTCCCAAATTACCTATAAAATTGTAAACAATGCAGTGGATGGTCATATGTAGACCCTATATTACCTTGTATTGACATTTTCCCATTATTGGTTCCACATTCGATGGATACCCTGTTAGTGAAATTTTTTTCCAATATTTACAAGAGTGCAATCCTCATCCACTTTAAATGGGACTCAATCCTGCCACTTCACCACACCTACCAAGAATAATTGGATATATCAAGATATAAAAAAATTGATCTTAAGAGTCCATCCCCAAAACCTTGATTCCTCACATTTTTCATAAAAGACGAAGGAATAGATTTGGCACAAACCAAAATGATTTTCCTAAGATGAGGTAACATGTTTTCTCAAGCCCTTTAGTTTTTTCCATTCTAAACTTGTTCAGTAATTATTATTCTATTTTTATATAAAAAAACTAGAATCCAAAATAGTATGAGAAATATTTAGGTTAAAGGTTCTACATACCAATCCACAAAATTTTATATAAATTTTAATGAACATACCATTTATGTTTACGATGAACTAACACCTCATGAAATAATGTTTTACATTCATCCGTTAACACCTCTAATGGTTGGGAATTATGATGGAAAATCAATTTATATATGTTATATATGAAATTTTTAATTTCATTATGTAACATCCCAAGTAAGTAATGAATAATAGATATTTTTATCTATGACTATTAATGAATTATATAGTGTTTTAGAGGCTTAAAATGAAAATAAATCCAATCTTAAGCATGGAATACAGTAATATTTTTAAAAGCTTGTTTTACTGCCTTTTGATGGAAAACCATTTTTGAATCTATCTTTTGACAATTTTATAAGCTATGTTTTTCAAAATAAACATATTCTTTATTATTGGGACATCAAAACTTACTTTGTGTGAATTTTTGGTATTTTTCAGACAATGTTCATTTTTTAATGAATAGTGAAAAATGCTGCATTTTACATCAAACCTGCTTTTTAATCTAATTTATTTATATGATTAGATAATATTTTGAATTGGTTTTGAAGTTGAATTAGAATATATTTTTACCATTTTATCAAATGGTGTTCATTGGAATCAATTTCACTTCGAAATTAGACTTAAACTGGTGTCAATTTTTTGATACTTATTGTTTTATAAAAACACACTATTTGCTCTGACAGCGGGAATTACTTATTAAATTAATTAATGTGACTTATATGTTTTGAATTTTGCAAAATAGACTTCATTTTTGAATTCGGAATATCAAATATAGATTAGGGTGAATTTTTGGTAATTTTCTGAAAAACTTCAATTTTTTGATGAATAGTGAAACCACTAAGTGGTACTTATAAAAACTGATTTTCCGTTTAAATGAAATTTTTCCTTCATTGTGTTTTGAATTTCCAAAATCTGAAATAAATGGTTGTCATTAAGAAGTAAAATGTGGTTCAATGAGGTTAAAATATTTTTTCGGTGAATAGTAACTTATTAAGTTTTTAATCGCGATTACTGGTAATTAGTGTAGTTTAAGGTAAAAATAATGCTTTAATAAAATGAGATGAGCTTGACACATGTCCTACCCTCATTGGATGTCTCATGGCCGACCAAGAAAAGCCATGGGTCAACTTGGGGACCCCATGGATCCACTTCGGTTGGGAAATGAAATAAATAACTTTTTATTTAATGTAAAAGTAAAAATGACACAAACATAATATGTTTTACAAAAACAATTTTTACATGGAGTTATAAAGATCAGATTTTTGATTATAAATAATCATTGGAAAGATAAAGAGATTTACTACATCATAGTATTTTTTTTATAATTTTTAAACTTTAAATAAATTAAATTATTTATGACATTATGATGATGCAGCGATGACCTCATTATTTAACGATTTAAATAAAATGGAAATATAATGTAAAATCTAAAACCTACACATGGCCAAAACCAATTGGATGAGTGGATTTCGAAGAATTATCACCGTATCCTTGAATTATTTCAATGTGGGACCTTTTGAATACGAAAATCATTTTAAAATAAAGTAACATATCATTACATTCCAAGAGTGCCCCTCCTCTCCTCTTATAAAAGGCCCCCACCTCTACCTCCTTACCCACACTCCCAAAGCCTTTGGCTCGGACAAACCCTTCCCATTGTGTATCTCCACATCCCTATCCTCATCCTAGATGATTCCCTTTGTGAATAATCCTTCCAAATGAAGCCTTTAGGCTCAAATCAAAAGGAGTTACACTTTTAAAGGTAATTCATTCTCTCATGTTCATTTGTTTTATTTTGCTTCTCCAACCCCCTAAACTCTTTTTATTTACTTATTTTTTAACAACACCAGTATATTAAATATACTAGGATTTTGTTATAATATTTATTCGAGCTAAACTCTCACACAACTACATTAAATGGTTAAAGAACATACGGTTTCCGTGGATGGCGAAATTCTGCCTCCCGAAACGATGGTTGTTCAATACTCATTTAACACCTTCAAAGGTGGCCATTATGATGTCACTATTTTTAAATATGATATATAATTTGTTTATTATTTCCTTAAGATTCTGTATTTATCATTTATGTCATACCATTATTGTTTCCATTATGGGTGAACACGATATCTTCATTTTAGGAAGTGCGGACTACTGCCCCCTGAAAGTGATTTGATTCGTTAATACCATATGTGGGATGTGTAAAGGATAAAGTTAATGATATTATAAATGTTATTATACTAGAATTATAATATACTCTTATATCATTATGACTCCATTCCAGAAAATACGAAATATAAATGGAAGTAGCATTCATGCGTACGTACGGCTTACCGTCTCCATGAATGGTGCATTTCATTTCTTACCTCTAAATGTGATGTAATAGTATAAATACATGTATATGCTGAATATATATGATTTATATGTTATCCAAATCATTAATATCATTCTGGATATAATGAACCTTTGACCAAATTAACAACATGTAAGTGTAAGAAGTCTATTTTTGACTTAAGAACCAAATACTGACAAAATGAACATTATTAACTTAAATGATTACATGATGTTCATAACATGGTATAAAAGGAATAATGAACTTGGGAAAGGTTCTTAAGCAAGTAGAGATTATCTCAAGTTTATTATTCAGGAGATTAAAGAACGGTCGGGTCAAGTCGGATACGAGGTATGGGACTTCGTCTCAATCTCCTTTCATTGAGGCATATTTTGTTTTATACACAACCTTCTTTTATATGGTGTATAAACCCCTTTGAATTTTTCGTTTATCCAAAAGGAATCGTTTTTATACGAAGCGTTTTACTAAACGAAAAAAGGGAATGTTTTTGTCGTACGTATGCGGCGACAACGACTTCTCCGCCGTCGTGACCGTTATTTGAGTTTCGGCTTCCTCTACAATCCATACCTTCTTTTTAAAATAAAAATAAATACCATGTTTTACTTTTCTTTTATTTTGGTATTGAAAATGGTTTTCATAATGTATTTATATCAATGTGTTGTATTGATATCATGTTATTGAAAGGTGGAAATGTTATGTTTCCTTTATGCATGTTTAATGTGATAAGATTATGCTATGGTTCTTGGGCATTGTTATGAAGACGGGTGGTTCTGTGATAAACTAAGGGCAGGTGAGCCCGATATAGCTCTCCAATGCATTGGGTAACGTGAAGGAGTGAAACGTTAAGGTTTCTCCGAAGAGATTTTAGGGAATATATTGTGATGGGTATTCCAAAAGTAACCAAGAGGGTTACTCCCTATGTAAAAATGTTATGAATGCCTCAAGTTATCTTTATGTCTTATTATTTCTATGATTTATTCATGATTTGATGAGGTATGTTAAAGTGCTTCTGTTTTATGGGTAAAGTATGATCTCATCCTTATGTATATATGTACCCATGTTTCCTTTCCATATTTTTTATATCCCTTACTGAGCTTTTTATGCTCATCCCATGTTTTTTGAAATGTTTTTCATAGGTCAAGGGAAAGGTACAAGATATGATGATAGAGTCAAGGAAGTGTCAAGAAAGAATCCGTGTTTATTTTAAATATGTTTCCATTGATGGGAATGAATAATACTATCTTTATGTAACCACTTTGTTTATATGTGGAATGTAATGCAAGTTTTATGATCTAATTCTCTAAAACACTAAACCTGAAAAGATCCTCAATGTGTAATCTTGTAATAACTCAAGATTAAGTAAGGTTTAAGGCAGGGGCCTTATAGTTGGTATCTGAGGTCAGTTTAGATAACTTTAGGAGTTAGAATTCTATTAAATGATTATCCAAAAATAATTTTTTTTAAGTGATATAGTATTTCAAGATTACCATGTTGCTTCATCTAAGACATGTTTGTTAAGAATGGGTTTTCGTAGAGGAAACAGAACAGATTTTCTGGGAAGGCATATAGAGGGAAATGACCTTCTAAATCAGCAACTTGAGATGGTCAGAATCAGAATTGAAGAGTTTGCTGTAGTGATAGCTCAGTTGACTCAGGTGATAAGTTATTGGTTGTTTTCATTGATGATATTTTGGTGTTTTCAAAAAGTAAATAGGATCATGAAAGATATTTAAGGGTTATCTTGCAAACCTTAAAAGAAAAGAAATTGTATGGGAAATTCAGCAAGTGTGAGTTTTGGTTGCAACAAATTTCCTTCCTTGGTCACATTGTTTCTAAAGATGGGATAACTGTTGATCCTGCAAAAACAAAAGTTGTGGAAGACTGGCCAAGACCCACAAATGTAACGGAGATTCGTAGCTTCCTTGGTTTGGCAGGCTATTACCGAAGGTTTGTTAGAAATTTTTCATGGTCATCTAGTCCAATGACTAAGCTAACTCAGAAGGGTGTTAAGTGTATCTGGACAAAAGAATGTGATGATTGTTTTTAGGAATTGAAAAGAAGATTGGTGAATGCTCCAGTTTTGGCACTACCTTCCAGGAATGGTGAGTTTGTTATATACAGTGATGCTTCATTGAAAGGACTTGGTTGCGTCCTAATGCAGAATGATCAGGTAATTACTTATGCTTCACGACAGTTGAAAACTCATGAGGTAAATTACCCTACACATGATTGGGAATTAGCTGCTATTGTTTTCGCTTTAAAATTTTGGAGGCATCATTTGTATGGAGTAAAGTGTGAAATATATACTGATCACAAAAGTTTAAAGTATATATTCACTCAGAAAGAGTTGAACATGAGACATAGGAGATGGCGGGAATTAATCAAGTATTATGATTGTACAATTCATTACCATCCGGGAAAAGCAAATAAAGTGGCTGATGCTTTCAGTCTAAAAAGTAATGCTTCATTAGCAATGTTGTGTTTGGAACGTGATCCTTTGGTTAAGGATTTGATGAACTTTGGCATAGAAGTTATTGGTGAAAGAAGTTCTTCTGTTTTGTTTCAGGTATCAGTTAAATCTTCTCTATTAGATAGAATCAAGTAAGCACAGAATCAAGACAGTGAGTTGCAGAAAAAGGTAGAGCTGGTTCAGAAAGGTAAGTTACCTGAATTCATCATTGATAATGATTGCGTTTTGAGATTTGGTAAGAGATTGTGTGTGCCTTGTTATTCACAGTTGAAGAGAGAGTTGTTATGTGAAGCTCATAGTTCCCTGTTTTCAGTTCATCCTGGCAGTACTAAGTTGTACAGAGATCTGCGGGAGTATTACTGGTGGGATGGAATGAAAAGAGATATTGCTGATTTTACTGTGAAG
This sequence comes from Viscum album, assembly GCA_963277665.1. Classification (NCBI taxonomy): domain Eukaryota; kingdom Viridiplantae; phylum Streptophyta; class Magnoliopsida; order Santalales; family Viscaceae; genus Viscum; species Viscum album. The sequence goes on from OY728153.1 coordinate 787,842,156, forward strand.
TGTTTGACTTGTCAGCAGGTTAAAGCAGAGCGGCAGTTACAGAAAGGGATGCTTCAGCCTTTACCAGTGCCAGAGTGGAAATGGGAGAATATATCCATGGACTTTGTTGTGAGATTACCAAAGACATCTCGAGGTAATAATGCAATCTGGGTTATTGTTGATCGCTTGACAAAATCTGCTCATTTCCTTGCTATACGAGATACGTTTTCCCTAGATCAAATTTCCCGTTTGTATCTTAAAGAGATAGTCAGGTTACATGGAGTTCCCCTCTCCATTGTATTTGATCGTGATCCCAGGTTCACTTATAACTTTTGGAAAGGCCTTCAGAAGTTGTTGGGTACTCAATTAAATTTTAGTGGAGCATTTCACCCTCAATCAGATGGGCAGTCAGAACGAACAATTCAGACATTGGGGGATATTCTATGTTCTTGTTCTAGGGATTATCAGGGAAGTTGGGAGTAACATCTTTCTTTGGTTGAATTTTCATATAATAACAGTTTTCATTCCAGTATACAGATGGCACCATTTCAGGCATTATATGGGAAGCGGTGTCGAACTCCAGCTTTCTAGGATGAAGTGGGTGAAAGGAAGTTGATGGGACCAGAATTGGTAGAAGAGATGCCAGAAAAAGTTCAGCTGATTCAGAAGCACACGAGAACAGCTCAGAGCAGGCAGAAGAGTTATGCAGATAACCGGAGGAAGGATATATCTTTCGAGGTAGGTGATCATGTTTTTTTCAAGGTTTCTCCTTGGAAAAGTGTGATGAGATTTGGTAAGAAAGGAAAGCTGAGTCCAAGGTTTATTGGACCATATGAAATTCTGGATAGAGTTGGATCAGTTGCATACCGGGTGTCTTTACCTCTGAGTTTATCTCAGGTACACAATGTTTTTCACGTTTCGATGTTGAGAAAGTATATGCCAGATCCATCTCATGTTTTGAGTCTAGAGGTAGTTCAGCTGGAAGAGAACCTATCTTATGAGGAACAACCGGTCCAGATTCCTGACCATGGGGAGAAAGTGTTACGGAATAAGGTGATTCACCAGGTAAAGGTTTTGTGGAAAAACCACATGATGGAAGAGGCAACATGGGAATCTGAAAATGCAATGAGGGATATGTACCCCCATTTATTTGATAAGCAAATAAATTGTGGGGATGCAATTTTCTAAAGGGGGGAAAGATGTAACATCCCAAGTAAGTAATGAATAATAGATATTTTTATCTATGTCTATTAATGAATTAGATATTTTTTTAGAGGCTTAAAAAGAAAATAAATCCAATCTTAAGCATGGAATACCATAATATTTTTAAAAGCTTGTTTTACTGTCTTTTTATGGCAAACCATTTTTGAATCTATATTTTGACAATTTTATAAGCTATGTTTTTCAAAATAATCATATTCTTTATGATTGGGACATCAAAATTTACTTTGTGTGAATTTTTGGTATTTTTCAGACAATGTTCATTTTTTAATGAATAGTGAAAAATAATACATTTTACATCAAAACTGCTTTTTATTCTAATTTATTTATATGATTAGATTATCTTTTGAATTGGTTTTGAAGTTTAATTAGAATATATTTTTACCATTTTATCCAATGGTTGTCATTGGAATCAATTTCACTTTGAAATTAGACTTAAACTGGTGTCAATCTTTTGATACTTATTATTTTCTAAAAACACGCTATTTGCTCTGACAACAGGAATTAATTATTAAATTAATTAATGTGACTTATATGTTTTTAATTTTGTAAAATAGACTTCATTTTTGAATTCGGAATATCAAATATAGCTTAGGGTGAATCTTTGGTAATTTTCTAAAAAACTTAAATTTTTGATGAATAGTGAAACCACTAAGTGGTACTTATAAAAACTGATTTTCCGTTTAAATGAAATTTTGCCATCATTGTGTTTTGAATTTCAAAAATCCGACATACATGGTTTTCATTAAGAAGTAAAATGTGGTTCAATGAGATTAAAATAATTTTTGGGTGAATAGTAACTTATTAAGTTTTTAATCGCGTTTAGTGGTAATTAGTGTAGTTTAAGGTAAAAATAATTCTTTAATAAAATGTGATGAGCTTGACACATGTCCTACCCTCATTGGTTGTGTCATTGCCGATCAAGACAAGCCATGGGTCAACTTGGGGACCCCATGGATCCACTTTGGTTGGGAAATGACATAAATAACTTTTTATTTAATGTAAAAGTAAAAATGACACAAACAAAATATGTTTTACGAAACCAATTTTTACATGGGGTTATAAAGATCATATTTTTGATTATAAATAGTCATTGGACAGCTAAAAATATTTCCTACATCATAGTATTTTGTTTATAATTTTTAGACTTTAAATAAAGTAAATTATTTATGACATCATGATGATGCAGCGATGACCTCATTATTTAACGATTTAAATAAAATGGAAAGATAATGTAAAATCTAAAACCTACACATGGCCAAAACCAATTGGAGGCGTGTATTTCTAAGAATTATCACCTTATCCTCGAATTATATCAATGTGGGACCTTTTGAATCCGAAAATCATTTTAAAATAACGTAACTTATCTTTACTATCCAAGAGTGCCCCTCCTCTCCTCTTATAAAAGGCCCCCACCTCTACCTCCTTACCCACACTCCTAAAGCCTTTGGCTCGGCCAACCCCTGCCCATTGTGTCTCTCCACATCCCTCTACTTATCCTAGAGGATTCCCATTGGGCATAATCCTTTCAAAAAAAGCCTTTAGGCTCAAATCAAAAGGAGTTACACTTTTAAAGGTAATTCATTCTCTCATGTTCATTTGTTTTATTTTGCTTCTCCAACCCCCTAAACTCTTTTTATTTACTTCTTTTGTAACAACACCAGTATCATAAATATACTAGGATGTTGTTATAGGATTTATTCGAGCTACACTCTCACACAACTACATCAAATGGTTAAAGAACATACGGTTTCCGTGGATGGCGAAATTCTGCCTCCCGAAACGATGATTGTTCAATACTCATTTAACACATTCAAAGGTGGCCATTATGATGTCACTATTTTTATATATGATATATAATATGTTTATTCTTTCCATAAGTTTCTGTATTTTTCATTTATGGAATACCATTATTGTTACCATTATGGGTGAACACGATATCTTCATTTTAGGAAGTGCGGACTACCGCCCCCTGAAAGTGATTTGATTCGTTAATACCATATGTGGGATTTGTAAAGGATAAAGTTAATGATATTATAAATGTTATTATACTGGAATTATAATATACTCTTATATAATTATGACTACATTCCATAAAATATGAAATAGAAATGGTAGTAGCATTCATGCGTACGTACGGCTTACCGTCTCCATGAATGGTGCATTTCATTTCTTACCTATAAATGTGATGTAATATTATAAATACATGTATATGATGAATATATATGATGTACATGTTATCCAAATCATTAATATAATTCTGGATATAACGGACCTTTGACCAAATTAACAACATGTAAGTGTAAGAAGTCTATTTTTGACTTAAAAACCAAATACCGACAAAATGGACATTATTAACTTAAATGATTACATGATGTTCATAACATGGTATAAAAGGAATAATGAACTTGAAAAAGGTTCTTAAGAAAGTATAGATTAACTCAAGTTTATTCTTCAGGAGATTAATTAACGGTCGGGTCAAGTCTGATACGGGGTATAGGACTTCGTCTCAATCTCCTTTCATTGAGGCATATTTTGTTTTATACACAACCTTCTTTTATATGGTGTATAAACCCCTTTGACTTTTACGTTTATCCAAAAGGAATCTTTTTTATACAAAGTGTTTTACTAAACGACAAAAAGGAATGTTTTTGTCGTACGTATGCGGTGACAACGACTTCTCTGCCGCCGTGACCGTTATTTGAGTTTCGGCTTCCTCTACAAGACATACCCTCTTTTTAAAATAAAAATAAATACCATGTTTTACTTTTCTTTTATTTTGGTATTGAAAATGGTTTTCATAATGTATTTATATCAATGTGTTGTATTGATATCATGTTATTGAAAGGTGGAAATGTTATGTTTCTTTTATGCATCTTTAATGTGATAAGATTATGTTATGGTTCTTGGGCATTGTTATGAAGACGGGTGGTTCTGTGATAAACTAAGGGCGGATGAGCTCGATATAGCTCTCCAATGCATTGGGTAACGCGAAGGAGTGAAACGTTAAGGTTTCTCCGAAGAGATTATAGGGAATATACTGTGATGGGTATTCCAAACGTAACCAAGAGGGTTACTCCCTATGTAAGAATGTTATGAAGGCCTCAAGTTACCTTTATGTGTTATGATTTCTATGATTTATTCATGATTTGATGAGGTATGTTAATGTTCTTATGTTTTATGGGTAAAGTATGATCTCATCCTTATGTATATATGTACCCATGTTTCCTTTCCATATTTTTTATATCCCTTATTGAGCTTTTTATGCTCATCCCAAGTTTTTTGAAATGTTTTTCACAAGTCAAGGGAAAGGTACATGATATGATTATAGAGTCAAGGAAGTGTCAAGAAAGAATCCATGTTTATTTTAAATATGTTTCCATTGATGGGAATGAATAATACTATCTTTATGTAACCAATTTGTTTATATGTGGAATGTAATGCAAGTTTTATGATCTAATTCTCTAAAACTCTAAACCTGAAAAGATCCTCAATGTGTAATCTTGTAATAACTCAAGATTAAGTAAGGTTTAAGGCTGGGGCCTTATACATTGTACTTATTTATTTTTTTATAACACATACCTTTATGAAATAAATTTGTTGGAATACAATAACATAGTTTGTGGATATGTTGAATACCGCCCCGAAAAAAATATTTGATAGTTCACTTTATAAATGGAATTTAAAAGGGATAGTTTTAAAAATATTATGTAAATAACATGAAATATATATGATACTTGAATTATAATATACATATATATAATTTTACTTTCATTATTCTAATACATAATGTAAATAAATGTATCTTTCATGCGTACATATGACCAACCATCTCAATGAACAGTTCATTTCATTTCTTATCTCCATATATTATAGATTATTTTATATAAATATGTAAGAAATTAATATAATTAAATAATTTTTTATAATAGATATCATTAAATAATGATTTATTTAATAGGAAAAACTAGTCACAAATAAAAAAACTGAAAAAACCAGGCAATTAACACCCAATGTATTGAAAATAATGAAGGATTATTATCAAATAGATTATAACATATTATAAAAATTTCATATAGGATATTACAAATATTATTATGGTTTATATATTTTTTATTAGCATGTTTAAAACACATATTGTGGATGTTGAAGGATAATCATCACAATGGAAAAAATATGGTAAATAGTTTTCATATCAACTTTTACATGTGTGAGAGAAATGGCATAATCCAAATTTACTTATATTGTTTGGTGTATCAAATACCACTATTGATATATTATATTTTTAATAATTTAATCTTAATTGTAGTTATAACTTTAATTTAATGTTATATAATCATGAGGAATATGATAAACTGTAATTCATAGTTGTATTGGACACTTTAGAATGTTTAAAGATTATTTTCTGCAAGAGTTTTTTAATGATATTTCACTTCCATTCGAAGAAATTATATATCCATTTTTTCATAAAACCTGTAATTGTACTATACTATGGTTATTCATTATCATTTTATCGTATTGATACCATTTGTTCACTCTTTATAACTAAAATGTTTTACAAATATTTATTATTAAACCCTTCCTTCACTTCTCTCTTTAGATAGATAACCAGTTATATTTAAAAAACAGGATTTTCTAAAAATGTTTTAATTTTTTCATCCCTTATGAGATGATCTTTGAAAGAAATTTTTTCCCTTTTCTCATTTTTACAAATGTTCTCAATGTTATATTCATATAAATTTCTAAACAATGAATTTTTCTAACCATTTTCTAGGAAAACGCAATGTTCATTTTTACTCATCGGATATATATATATACATTTTTCGATTTATCAAAATCTTATATTTAATATTCAAATGATTAAATTTTAATGGAAATGGTTTTCAATTGTTATTTAAAAAATAAAGAATATTTTCCTCAGGAATGTTTCCAAAAGTTCGTTTTTAGTATTTCTATTCATTTATGATATCAAATGATTAATTTTACCCCATATATGATATGGTTTATTGATGCCCTCAATAGTATTACACTAGATGGTTTATGATTTATTTTTATAAATATTTTATTTAAATTTATTTATATTTTTATGTTCCTAGGAAACATTCAATTTTTTATGATCATTTGATATGGAATTTCCCCTAAACATCCATATCAATTTTCATGGGTGACATTATTTTCTAAATTGTAAACCATATTTCATATGGTGATAAATTTGAAATTTAGTTGATTATTTGGGTAAATATTGATAAATCTAAACCCTTATTTAATAGTTATATTTGATAAGGCATTTGTTTTATTTGATATGATGTATTCATGGTAAATGGAATATATATTTTAGCGATAGTTTAAGGTAATAACTATGGGTGGGGGACCAGATAATGAAATCTTATAGATTAATTTGTTTTCTAATGAGATAAAATGTGTTTGTAAAAACCCTTTGAGTTTGTTTCCAAGCAGAATAGAGGGGGTTTACCCATGTTTTTAAACATTCATAATGATAGATCATCACAATATTGGATTTCACGTTCCATATACATGAACTCTATTAAATATGCATTTCAATAATTTTTGTTCATATATTATATATCTAGGATATTTCTTGATGATATATCTATGGATTAATTTAATTGTTAGTTCATTTATTTAATATGATGCATTTTAGTTTTTTACTGTTCCGTATATTTTCACTCTGTGTCTAGTTATTTGAATGAATGTGTTTTTAGTTATCACCTTGGAATATTGTTTATTTACTCTCTTTTCAGTTACTTGATTACATGGTATTTTGATTATATTAATTAAAATTCCATTATTATTTGTATCTTTAACTAATTATTTATTCGGCAATATATAAATATTATTAAACATTTGAGATCCCGTTATTTTGTTTCCATTCCTTATTAATCAAAGAGGCATACAATTAATGATATGTACTGATATTCTAGATGAAATATTATTATCAGTGTAGAAAAAATATACTTTAATTAGTGTTTCATTTATAATACATGACCCATGTATGTAAATTGTTTACCGAATCTACAAAACCAAATTATCCTTCAGTTTTTTATAACATATAATAATTGAAATGTAATTGTATTATACAATGACTCTTGGATTATGGGGTTGTGTGACTATAGTTGGTGTTAGAGGAAGTATTGTAGACACCTTGTGAACTAGATTATACAAAACATAGTTTTGAGAACATAACCCTAATGTAGAATTTTAGGATCAGTACAGAATAACGCTGTAGAATTTTTTTAAGGTAGAGATTGTGTGGGTCTTTTTTGAAATACATACCTATTTGGATACTTCATGTGTACATGTTTCTAGTAGATATATACCTATAGGTATCAATGAAAACAATATGTGTCATGCCAGCCTTAGTGAAATGTGGTACACTTCAATGAGCCACACTTTACACCTCAGTTGAAACACCCGAGGATATTCTTATGATAATTCACATTTTTGTTAAAACCCATTTTTTATATTTTTCAATATAAGTCCTAGTTTAAATATTAGGTGTATTATATTGAAAATATTTTTTCATGATTTAGATATACTAAAAAAAATAAGTTTTTCCATTATGATAAATGATGTTTATACTACAGTTTTTCATTTTAGCAAATTACCTCCTCTATAGTATAAACCCTATAAAATTGAAAGATCACTGCAGATAAAAATAGATGAAGTGTTAATGTATTGGGATTGTATTTAAAACCTTAGTTAAATGGATATTTAATTATTAAATTTCAAAAATGTTTAGCATATTTATTTTAAAATTATATTTATATGGTTTTGCAAAAGGAAAACTGGTATGTCGGGTGAAAACCCATCAAATCTAGAAGTGTCCTGGGTCTTGAACCTGATAATTAAAGATAAAAAGGGTTTCACACCAACCACTAACTTCAGAAATATCCTGGATAATATTTCATTGTTTATTGATGATTAATTGGATGAATAGATATTAATAAATTACCAGCAGTGTATCTTTTTAGGATTGGAGATTAATTTATAAACGATATATTCATTTCAGAAAATTTGTAGGAAAATATAAATAATTTTGACTCTATTATGAGCCTTATGATCAATTTAATATTTAATTTGGTGCTTTATCAATTAAATTTAATCTTTGAATATCTGTTTCTTAATGTAAGGGATGTATTAGAATTTGATCAAATCACAACCAAAAGATCAAATTGTTCATTTGAAATTAAAAATATCAAGTAAGTAAATTTACTTTGATTATTATGAAGTAAATGAATTTCCCAAACCGAAGAAATAGATCTTAAAATAATATTGTCCTACAACATTAATTTTTTTGTAATGAGGGCCTTCTAAATCATCATTGATTTATATATTTGATTATCTTAACATTAATTTGATAATTTACATGTTTGGAATTGATGACCTTAATCACTCTCAATAAATATTAATTCCTTTTCTAAAATTTGGTATCTCAACATTCCATTAATGTTATTCTACTTAGATAAGTAGTCATATGTTATTCCATGATAGCCTTGTACATATAAATCTCTATATTCTTGAGTATTTCTTATAAACCATTCTCTAAATGTGGTATTTTAAACAAATAAAATAATAAAACAATATTTCAACATGATCTATTTAAAATTGAAATGATTTAATTTAATTTTGGTGGGGGAATGTAATGCCCCAATAATATATAGTAACATTTTATTTGAATGTGATTATGGAACACAACACCCAACATATAAGGGAATATAATACTTATGAAATTTATAATATATTTACTATTTTGAATAAATTCAATAAATTTTATATATTTCAATGCAAGAAACACTATTTTATCTTTCATCGTACTCAATTTATTATTTTTTCTAATGATTACAATACATCCAATACCATGATTTACTAAATAGTAATAAAATTCTAAAATATTGTTATTGGATATAATAAAATATTACCTTGACGTTAAAAAATATTTTATAAATACTATTAATATATTTACTAAAATATATAGTTTACATAAAATATAAAATCAAATCTTTTTTATAAAAAAATTAGTAATGAATATAAGAAACAATTGAATATACAAATAGTACTTTTATAGAAAAAAAATTTTGTTGATAGTTTTGTTTTATTGCAATAAATTAAATTATTTAAAATTATTCAGTGATATTAATGATATATATATATATTTAAATTATATTATATATTCAATGAAATATTTTATATGTTTATCCAATAGATTTGGCAGGCATGAGATATTAACATACTGGATATTTCACATAAAAACATACTTACATAATAACACACTTTTACCGATTTTTAATAGAGATCCTATTATGAATTTATTTATTGGAGGCATAATAAATATTATATAATAAAACTATATTATATATATAAAAATAAAAAAATTTAGAATTAATTTTTGGAATTTATATATGGAGTTTCTTTTTTTAACGAATATTTAAAAATACAGAATTTTATTTAAAAACTACTTTTCAATCTAATATATATATAAGATAAAATTATATTTTAAACAGGTTATATAGATTAATTAGACTAATATCTTTCTTTAATTAAATATTGTAAACTAGAATCAATTTCACCTAGAATTAAGTTATAAAAACATTAGAATATCACAGACATTATGACAAAAAAAACACACATTGTCCCCAAGCCTGCTGGGTAAAATGAAAAATAATTTCTTATAATTCTGTGATTGGAATTTTTAAAAGTGGATTAAATTTTTTTAATTTTTATAATATATAATTTATAATAATTTCAACATTTTTTTATCAAAAAATAATTGTGAATGTGATTAAAATTAATTTCAAAAATTATGGTTATATTAAGTTTAACATGGGACTAATACTTAATCTTAAGGGCCAAAATGACCTTGAAACATGTCCAAAATCAATATTTTCGAAATATTTATAATTTATTCATAATTTTAACGAAAGTTTACAGTTATCTGTGACACTATCAAATTAAATAATGTATGTGTAATTCCCTTTTCAAAAATTTACAAGACTGTCACTCCTACTGCTCTATAATATTGTTTTGAAGCCCTCCAATCTCTCAGACGTCTCCTGAAATACTGGATCTACCAGGATAATTCCAAATAGATTAAAAGCCTAATGAAGGAAACCAATAATCTCTATATTGGTAAAAAATATATCCAGGTAATCAATTTTTTGAAATCCAAAATGAATTACCTAAAGAAGTGGTAGCATCATAACCCAAGTACTTCAGTTTAATTTAATTATCCACCCTTTCAATTCATCATATTCCATGATTTTATAACTATAATAGTGTCAAAACATTATATGACATTTTTTATTTTATTTTACCTTTTTACAGTTACACAAACATCCATCTAATTGGTAATTAACATACCTTTTTATTTCTATAGTGAATTAAGGCCGCACGAAATAATGTTTCTCATTCCTCCTTTAACACCTATCATGGTTGGAAATTATAATGGAGAATATGGTTCTTAATCTTATATATTATATTAATAATTTTGTTTTAATTTTTTAATTATTTAATTAGTCATACCTTTTATGCAATCCATTTTTTTTTGAATATGATATCATCATTTCTCGATGTGTTGACTACAACCCCCTCAAAGTGACGTGATTTCGTAACACTATACATGGAATGTGTAAATGATGGTATTAATAAACCTATGTAACATACATGAAATTCATATGATAATGAAATTTTCATATACTATATATATTTTTAATTCATTCTTTTATAATAACATAAAATGAATATTGCGTTCAATCATACATATGACTACTCGTGTCCATAAATTATGCATTTCATCTCATATATCCAAATATTATAGAATATTATAAATATATATATATATATATTGAATATATATAATTAAATAATTTTTTAAATTATGTATAGG